>CM034150.1:236591418-237791418 GCA_019776745.2 Taxus chinensis
CAGATCTTGGGCTAATGCACTATTATCTTGGCTTGGAAGTATGATAGAAAGAGAATCATATATTTGTTTCTTAGTTAAAATATGCCAAGACCATACTCAAGAAATTTTGGATGATGGATTGTATACCCATTACCACACCTATGGAGAATAGATTTCAAATGTGTAGTACATATCCATCACCAGAGGTAAATGCAATTCTCTATTAATAGTTGATCAGGAGTCTCATTTACCTAACTTATACTAGGCTAGATATTAGCTTTGCAGTCAGCTATATTTCATGGTTCATGCAAAAACCCAAAGTTTGTTATTGGAAAGGAACAAGGTAGATTTTGAGATACGCCAAGTGTACTATGGATTTTGGCCTATAGTACAAGAAGAATGATTAGTTCTTCTTGATATGATATTCGAATTCAGATCATGCAGGTAATAATGATGACAAGAAATCCACTTTCAGATTTGTTTTATTTTTGTGATTTGGTCCAATATCATGGGGAACCAAAAAAAAAATTTGTTTCTTGATCTTCCACAAAAGATGAATATCGTGTTGCATGCAGAGGAGCGATATGGCTATGTCGCATACTTGAAGGACTTGGACTACCATAGGAGAAGTATACCATCTTGTATACCAACAATGAAGGTGTTCTAAAACTTGTCTACAATCTAGTGTTTCATGAGAGGACGAAGCACTTCAAGGTACAAGTACATTTCATCAACAAGAATGTTTTACGACACAACCTTCAGCTTCAGTTTTTCCCAGCATCTGAACAATATGCGGATATTTTTAATAAGTCACTTGCACGTGACAAATTTGAGATGTTCGGAGAATTCCTCTCTTGTTCTCTTGAGTCTATGTAAAATTAAATGAGGGAGTGTTAGGTAAAATTATATTAATTTAGCATAGTTACTATTTACCTTAGGTAGTTAGTGTTTATGTGGTTAAAACCATATGATTTCTTTGTATTTCACATAGATGATATTATTGTTAATTTGTAACAATTATTTGTTGAATGTTGTTTTGCTTCCCATATGTATTTGTAAGTTGGTATAACAGAGTTAGTTTGTTAATTTTTGTTGTACAATGTATATAAACATGACAACGTTATAGCCATATAATATGATTTTCCAGATCAATGAAATAATCAGGCTTCCATCCCTATAATTAACAGGAGGATACTCTTTAGAATGGGTGACCAAATTGGAACTTACACACACCTCAAGAGACATAAATAAGTGGAGCAAGAGATACATCATAGGAAAAACAACCTGATGGTTTGAGATATTCAATTGTGCTAAAGGAAATGAGGAAATATATTGAAACATATATTTATAGAAAGTATACATGCACTTCCACAAAGGGAGAAAAGGGAAATGGAAAAACACAAAAGGTCAAGACCCCTTCAAGGGCACCATGTTTGATAATAAGTCACACAAACATAGAGGTTTAATAGATTATTAGTCAATGCCCCAAAGACTTTAATGCATGAACTAACTCACCTTTAAAGACACCTTACGCAATATTAAATGTAGAGGGCGAGGACGAGGGGAAGAGAAATGAAGAGGAGGATGATGAGATGAAATTAAGAGGAAGAAGACAAAGACCATGCATGCACCAAAAGCAAAGAACAAAATCATGATCAACACATTGATAAGGGAAAGCAAATACAAGAGTAATTTGAAGAAGAAGAGAAATAAATGGATCTAAGTGAAAAAGAGACAATGAAGACTCTATGCTCCCACTTCCAAAAGGGAAAAGGAAATGAAGACATATTATTTTGGAACTATTTAGAGGATATAATTATCACTTTAAATACAAAGAAGTCATTATCCTTCACCTTATATGTGTGCATCGATGAGCCACAATTGGTGGTTCCATTATCAAGCTTGTATAAAACTCTAGACAATATCTTTGAAGAATTGGAAGTGGCCTTTTTGGACACTTTTCAAATGTCTGAGACACATATGGTGGCACACTTCTGAAAATTGTTAATTAAGTTATACATCAAAACCTATCTAATAGTGTCGATAGTTGCATACAAAGGAATCACGTGTAGGATTTAACCAAAGAACTCCAAGAAACTAAAAGTAAACTAGCAACACAAGCTAAGGAACATAAGGAGTTGATAGAAAAGCTTTTGTGTGAAAATTTTAAGGCCTTAAATATTTGTACTTGATTAATGCAGGAGCATCATTCACTTGTACATATAAACATTATGGTTTTCATTACAATTTTGGTTTGAGATAGGTTTAGGGGCATGTTTATAGTGTTTAGTATGGGTCCCAAACTCATTTGGTTCCTTTCATGTTTATAATACGGCCATTTGGGGTTTTACCTCCAAAATGAGCCATTCAAGTATTTGAATTCTTTAAGTTGTGCTTAGGGGTTAGGTGATAAGTTAGAAATTATGAATGATGTAAGAGATTGTAAAAGACCCTATGTGATGGAAATGAGGTGTTATCGCCTATCTAACTACGGCTTAATAGCTTAAGCTCAATCCTTACCATAGTTAGGATACTAGAACTAAGATGTAACTACCTCCTTTGTGGTCATGAAAATAAGGGATTGAAATAGGAGGTCATAGAGAGGAGAGAGGAAGGAGATAAGGTTTAGAAAATATGTATCTGGAGCCTTGAAGGCTCAAAAGAGCATGATGTAATCATGGGTGACATATATTTGTAGGGTTTTTAAATACAAGTTTTGTAATTATACATACTATGTATATCATTTGAGAATAAAGAGATGGAATATTGTTTACACCGAGTTCTTGTTATGATTCTTGTTATTTTAGGTGTGAAAAGGTACTGTCAATACAAAATGATGATGTTAAGGTCTTTGAATAGGTGAAGAAATCAGTATTGTGGAAACTTCTAAGTAAGAGCCTACTAATCCATTCCTTATGTGATGGATGATTAGATAGGTTTAATATGATTCTTTAAATCTAAGGATGAATGAATGATTAGAAAGTACATGTAAATGGATGCCCAGAAATATTGCATAAAGGTTCTGTTGGTGGAAAGTTTAAAGCTATAATCAATTTTGTTTACAGTTTTATTATATTTTTCAATGCATTGATTAGGAACTCTATTATAATTGGCAATGTGTTGATCCAATGATCCAATAGGAGTGGTAGAATCAATTGCCTTTAGAGGCTTGAATTGTTACATCAATTGTTGGATAATTGTGATGATCATATCTAAATTTTACATGGTTTCCATGCTTGATTTGATACTAGTTATACCCTCTTTCCTAGCCATTCCTTTCAATTCCTCCTTGGGAGCAATTCAATCTAATCTTGTTTTTATCTGTGTTAGATGCACTAATATGACCACCATTTCCCCCTTGATTATGATGTTCTTTGTTCTTGCTTCAAGCTTGTTCAACTCCACAATCATACTATAGAGTCTTCCTTTTAATTGTTTTACTTGTGAAGCCTTCATCAATTTGTTGCCCCATGTTTACCTCTAACTCTACCTCCTCTTTGGAAGGAATCTTTCCTATTATGGCTTGATTCTTACTTCTTCCTCTTGTAAGACCTACCATGATGGGGATATCCTTTCGTACTCAAATCCAGAATGAAAGATGAGTAGTTTTCTAGGTTATTCCTGTAAAAACTGGTTTATATATAGTTCTGAAGGCCAATTTTGGATCGTTACTTCTTTATTGTACTAACAATTTTTAGTGTGACCAATTTTTGTAGATCTCTTGAATTTTTCTTTCTAATAGTGCAAGAATTGTTTGAATCAAAAAAATATGACAACGAGATTGAAGCCTTTTAGGATGAACATTTTATCCCTAATTGCATGAAGGAAAAAATGCCAAAAATAAATTCTTATAGTCAACTTTAACAACCATGTCTCCCTTTATGTTGCTCAAAATCTTTATTATTTTTTAATATCTACAAAATAATCACTTTCCAACAACATACATATCACCTCAATTAGACACTTATATGTAGATGAAGACCCTTTGCAAGACAATCTCTTTTTGTTTGGGAAAAAAACTACAACGGTACACAATCTAACCAAAAAAATCTTACCATCCATGTTGCAACTTTAGCACCACTTTTAATGAACTTATTATATCACAAGAGAAGAATTATGAAAATTGATATAAGAGCAATTCACAAATAAGAATTATCCATGCAATATAAGTGAAATGAAGAGCAATTACTGAATATAAGGCTAGGCCACTTTGAGGGGAAAACTTCCACAATCCTTATAGTAAGAACAAACTCTATAACATTATGATAAAATATACAAGCACTATTTCTTCTATAAGTAGCATAATTAGGTTATTAAGACTCCATAACTTGATCAATAATTATTTTTATAAATTGTTGATCTTATCAAATGAGTAAATCCAAGGTTATGTATGCCACAAGTCAACCATACATACTTCTAGAGATTCAAGGGTGTATCGTTACCAACAAAGGACTAAACATTACCCATAACGAGTGTAGCATCTAGGTAGTAAGCAAGGATTTCGTAATTGTGGGGAGGTATCCTCATATATTGTATTTTTATATCCTTGTGTTGCTTACCATAACACTACATAGAAGGGAAAACCCCCAATTCAAATAAAAAAATTACCTTACCCAACTTCTTCGTAATACCCTAACCTACCCAATCCCATCCTATGTTCAAGATTCTAACAAGTAGGCACTCGTCAAAAAGGGTGTTTTCCTACACCTTACAATTTGAACCCAAAAAAAATTCCTTCACAGCCTCTTTCTACAACCCTAACATACCCATTGCCATCTTATGTTCAAGAAACTACCAGGCAAGATCCTTGCAACAAGGGTTTTTCATAAACCCTACAATTTGAAAAAAACAATCAATTCACAATAGTAAGGGTAAGAAATGAGGTGAAACTCGTTTTTCATAGGGATAACGTTCCAATTTTTGTTCAAACATTAAGGTTTTTACCATGTGTTTGTTTCCATATTTTCCTCTAATGACTTATTTCCCATGAAATACCCTTAAGTTGTTTATGCTTCAAATTCTCCCAACAATCCCCCTTTAATTTTGTATGCTTCAAATTCTCCAATAATCACCCTTTCTAAATCTATTTTTCTAATATAATTTCATTTGTTTTTATTTTTTGATGTTTTGAATCCTAGATTAGACTCATCATCAAGGAGAAGAAGCCTATGTTTGAGGGAAGGTAAGACACCGATAATTCTTTAAATATGCAAGACATGGAAAAAAAAAAATGAAAAAAAGAAAGACGTCGGCCAAGATTATGAAATAAAAAATAAAGAGAAGGCAAGAGGAAGACAACCAAAAATAAAGAAGAAATTATTAATAACCATAAATAATAGTTTGAAAAGGAATAAAAGAGACCACCCCAAGCAAGAACAAGCCATTAGTCAATAAAATCAACTAATAAATTGATTAATGAGACTAATTGCATAATTAGTTCATTGATTAACAACAATGATTGAGAGATTAATTAACAAACTAAATTAATTAATTAATGAGATAATTGACAATTTTTAAATAGTTAAAAATTTAGCTAATTGAATTGAGATGATGGATGGAAGCTAATTAACTAATTAACTAATTGATTAATTAATGAGATGATTGACAGTTGTTAAATAGTTAAAATTTTAACTAATCGAATTGAGATGATGGATGGAAGCTAATTAATTAATTTCATTTTTTTGCATATATCAATCTATTTCTAAATTAAGATGATTTTGTGTTGGGAACAAAGTCAGTGAGTTGTGGCAGATGATATTCTCATATTCTAGTGCTCTTCCTTGCGTTAGAAATATGGAAATGAATGCACAATTTAATTATCAAGTTATCTTCTGACTTAAGTAGCATGGACTGCTACTGTATGCCATACAATATTCCGTGGACTCTCTCTTTCCTCATTGCATACAAACCACAAACAAGTAATACCTGTTTTTTGTTGTTTTAAAAATAGATCAAATGAGTAACCTACATTGCTTATGAAATTCATCCTGATAAATGGATGATTATTTAGTTCATACGTAAGATTGTTATATACATCAGTAGTCATGAGCAAGAAATTTGATTCAAAGAACAACAACAGAAACTCAATCACTTATTTTAACTTGTGACACAAGCCTCTCACTGAAATCCCATAATTGCCTTGCCAATGCAGGATTAGTAGCATTCGGAGTGAGTTTGGCTTCCTCACAATCAGAAAAGTACTTCCCATTTGCCCCTTTCACATCAGGATGCAGTGCCAAATAACAAGTAGTAGCTGCGCCCTGAAACAACAAAACAGGACACAAGCTAACATCTGCATTGGCGCCTTAAAACCACAAGCATTTATGAAAATACTACCTTCCAGTGATTACTCTTTGTTTCAAAAATTCTTTAAACAGAAGTTTGACATTAAGCAAAGGATAAATCATGTTCATAAGCTATAACATGAACTAATAAAAACAATATGGGACAATCTTCTAGTTCAAAAGCATTAGATAGAATGCTGTGAGAATAAATTATGCAATTTCAATTCTTATTAGCAATTTTCCATATTTCTTGGGATCTAATGTGCCAATTATAAAATTGGCAAGAGTCGACCTATGAGCAGGTCCACTCAATAAATACACCGGAGAAAAATTATATGGAAGAGATACATCTGGTTGTGAATATATCCGTTGAGATTCTGAGAATATTAATGCTTTGGAGATTGTCTGTCTCAAACTGTCCAAGTTGTCATCCATTGCTATATTTGGAGGTGTACTCATTTTATTGTCATCACTAACATATATTTGTGCAAATAAGTAATTAACCTGTGGTTCATTAAATTAGTAGCAGATCCAATGAAGGAAACAGCACCATGCATTGATTTTACCATGAGACTGTAAAGAAATGATGCAGATTGTTCAACTAGAGTTGTGTAACACATTTTTATCAAAAAAGTACTACTTTTGCAACAACAAAAAACAAAAACAAAACAGCCACTTTTGCATATGAAAAGAGAGGACCAGTCCACTGAAATTGATTGCAAAAAAAATACATTACAAACGAATCAGCCTGAAGTTTGCAAGATTAAGGATGCCAAAAGTTGCTGCACTAACCAAAAAAGTTAATATGCAATATTTAGGAGCGTGAAACATTTGCTGATTCTTCTATTGAGGAATAAATGGATGAATTCACGTAGGGGTTCCAAGTAAAATTCTCTAGAGTATTGGAAATAAGGTGATACACTTATTTCCAAAATAATTCTAACATTGTTTTCAAAAAAATTGATAAGATACGATTAAAATTTTGGGAACAATAAAAACTAAAATAAGGAAATAATTTATGTCATCAAACATAAGCAAAAAAGAAAAGAACATTGCAATGAATTCATACAGAAAAATTAAGAGTGATCAAGTAAAGATTCAGGTATGTGAATACAGTATAATTGAATAGATTTACAGAGCAACAATGCTATACAACTAGATGCAATAGATTATCGACGGACAAATGAGTGGATTTTCCTTTACAGGCAACAAAGGGGGTTGGCAAAAGTAAGGGCTGAACACAATACATGAGAGAGAATTCATAAAATATCCTGAAGGGCCAAAGTCAAGACAAAACGATCCAATAAGTTGGGTTTATACCATTAACACCCTCCCTAAAGATAGTTTGGGGGACCACGATGCTGACATTACATCCACAATCCCTAACATATCCCCTTAAGGGGAACATCAAGAACTGCCATCATCCATCAAAGACAAGCACAAGGATCAGAAAACTAGGGCTTCACAAAGATGTCCGCAATCATTTCTTTCATTAGACACTACTGAAGGGAGATGATCTTTCTTGGACTTTCTCTCTCAAAAAATAGGCATAGATCTTTCTGCTTGATGCAGGAACGCTCCACTGGATTTTCAGCTACCTTAATGGTATCCTAGTTGTCACAGAATACTGTCATCGCCGCCATCTAGGTCAATCCAAGATCCTCAAGCAAACTCCTGATCCAACACACTTCCTTAATCTTCAAGTGCTCCACAATACTGTGCTGCGGCATACAAGGTGACGCACAGCTGCTTCTACATCCACCATAATCTAAATCACTATACCCAATCAATTGGACCTTCGCTCCATGTGCATACTTGATGCACAGATGCAAAGTGCCCTTCAAGTACCACAAAATTTACTTCACAACATCCTAATGGCACTTACGAGGTTCCTACATAGTTATGAAACAAATACCAACTTCATGTGCAACATCCGAATGAGTTTACACACAAGCTTCCAATACAAGGTAGTATCAGCAAAAGGTAATGTGCAGTTCTCCTCCAACTTGACACCAAATTGATATGGAATAGTCCAAGGCTTGCAGTCTTCCATCCCAAAATCCTTTAGCAAGTTCAGAACATAACTTGGTTGGGAAATTTGAATCCCATCCTTCTTTTGCATAATTTGTAAACCAAGGAAAAAATGAACTTCAAGATCCATCATGTTAAACATTGTCATTAACATGGAGTGCATGCGAAACATTCACCTTTTCATGTTGAAAACTACAACAAGCTCTATGGCATTGCCACATTGCATCGTGCTTTTCTCACCATTATTAATATTTAAAATACTCACCTGTGGAGATTAATTTTAATGAATTTCTAATTGTTATATATATGAAATTATTTTAAAGTGCAATACATGTATATAGATTATTTTATATTTAATTAATATATTCAACATTAAATATAGGTTTGAAACTTAAGTTAATATCCATTAGGGCCACATATTTGTCTCCATGTGTAGGGCCAATTTAACCCATAAGGGCACTGATTTTGGGACGGCTATCAGCGAGAGCTCCTTTTAATATAGTTCCTGCGATGTCCTGTTTATTAGCAATTGCCCCTTTGGTGTGTATAAGGAAAAATACATAGACCGCCAACCTAGCTTTTGTGCCCATCCCTCTAGAGGTCCCTGTCAGACTGACACTAGAAAACGAGTCAATGTGTAAATTTAGCAGTAATTGGGTAGTTGCAGCGAGTGTAGAGTTTTGACCTCAAATCAAAATATTTCGGCATTGAGTAGTCGGAGCTGAATACATTGGTATTGCACCCCAATCCTTTGAATCTTGTGGTTCACAATCTTTCGCACGCACCTTTTCTTTGGGGCCCTCAGCTCTGTTGGCTACCATTAAGAGTTTTTGCACATTCAGTTAAGTCCCAACATCTTCCAGTACCTTTTCAATGGCTTCATGGGCCATATTTTTGTCTGCTGCAGAGCCGGTTGAATAGGCCAAGTTGTTTGGAAAATCAAGAACTTGCTTGTGCAGTTCTGGGAGCCTTTGGAATTCATTTTAAGTAGTCATACATATTATATCTGCGTCAATGTCGATAACATTAAACAAATTAATGGTATTGAGATGTTGAGGATCGTAGTTTCCAACAAAAGTTATCCGATCCAAAGCTTTTTGGTTGGCTTCAATAGCTTTTCCCAGGCGATTGATCCCCCCGTAAAAAGGCAAGAGTATTATGGTTCTATTCATGGAGGAGAGCGCTGTCATTCTCAAGCAGTTTTCATCTAGAGTTGGAAATGTTCTGCAACATCCTAGAACCGTTCAAGCTGATCTACAAACTTTCGAGCACCATTGGAATCCTAATATTGAGATCTTATTAGTGTGATTAGATCCTTATAGTTGCAGCATTTCTTTTTGTTTTTATTGGAGTGAATCTTTGCTTGCTTCATAGATTCCTCATTGGCTACCCACAAATTTTACGGATTTTCTCCAGGCAGACATACTTGCTCCAATATTATTGTGTTGTAATAGTTCATAAATTCTTTTTCCATGCGAAATGACTTGCAACATTTCCTATTTATCATAGGACTAATATTAATGTTTCTGTATATACTAAATACATTTTTGTTCTAATTCATATGTCCCAAATTTTAAAGGATACAACATGGTGTTCTACCCTTGTAAATTTTAACTTGTTTGTTATGAGTAACTACAGATTAATTTCTTCTGAAATGCATATTTGATAAGGAACATATGAATTGATTGCTCCATTTCACTTTCATTTCACAGTTACCTTATCCTTTGTATTGATTATGCAGAAAAATATAAATAATCTCCACTTCATTTGGCTAATTTATTCTGCGGAAAACCACATTTCATGGTTTCTCTTTTGTTAATAAAGGTTTGTATGGTGATTTTGCATGTCTTGCAATAACGTAGAGGAAGAGTTTTTGCTGCTCTGGCCTCCAACACATATTTAACGCCATATCCTCTCCCTCCACACGCATTCTTCCTCCCTCCTCTTCTCCTGCCAAGTTCTTCCACTACTCAATTTGTCTTCTTTTACACACTTTTGGTTCCTTCTCCCCATGACCTTTACTGTTTCGGTATAATAGTTGCCTCCCCTATTGGCGTCTCCATTGCAGCTTTGCAGTGTGATTGCTAGTGTGTGTGTGTGTGCGTGTGTGTGTGTGTGTGTGTATTGTAGACACCCTAATTTCACATCTGTCCTAAATCAATTAATTACCCTTTTTCATTTCCCACAAAAATTCACTTCGAATTAATCAAATATAATTTGATTAATTATCCATTTCAAAATCCAAAAAATAACCCAATTCTTATCACATGTCATTATTCTCCATGTTTTTCTACTATTGAATTAAAAATTCAAATTCAAATCCTCACCCATTCTTCGTGGTCCCCACTCACCTAAAATCCACCACTTATGAATTAAAAATATAATTCAAATCCTCACCCATTCTTTGTGGCCCCCACTCATCTAATCTTGCCCACATTTTCAAACCACTCACTTAATATTGCCCACATTTTTAAACCACTCACTTAATCTTGCTCACATTTTCAAACCATAATTACTTAAATTACTTCAAGTTAATCACTCCCCCAGGCTATAAATACAACCTTACCCCTCCTCTCTAAGGATACGGAGAAGAAGCTTGAATGCCCTATCTAAGTTCTTGCATCCTTTGAGCAAAGAACATCCTTCTGTCTCATCCTAATGCCCAAATAGCCTCATAATCATTTTTCTTATTTAGTGCAAAGTAAGAGGATCGTTGTTGCAGGAAGGTCTTGCTCTGTCTTGAAGAAAAACACCTACATATCACACAATCAGGGCTCAATCCAAGTTTCCCAGCCCATTCTGAGGTTTGCTACGGAACGCGAAAGAGGAGGTATGATTATTGGTATTTTACTTCCTTGTTAGTAGTGTATTTTTCCTAGCTTACATATATATATATATATATATATATATATATATATATATAGTATGTGTGTATATTTTCTTTAATCGAAGGCTATTTGGGCGGCGAAAGAATATAGGCATGGGCACTTACACTATAGCCTTGTCTCCACCTCGACTATAGAAACCTTTCCAAACAATGATAATATATAGGGCTTTCCACTACCTATTGTTCTATATAGATATATGGCCCAACCAACTATATCTCTAGAGGGTGCCGAGCCCTCTTATTGGTCTATATTATATTGCTTAGCCACCCCCGCCCTATCTATATATGGGGGCCCCATATCTTTTATGTCCAAGTTTTTTAGCAACAATTATTTTTTGAATTGTATCCTTCGTGAATTTGAATGCAGTGACTTAGTGCATATGTATGTATGTATAAATATGTATATATGTAATTGCACCAATTGCAACTTAATATATTCAATGTGACTGAATGTGTGTCGGGGCTCGGTTTGGCCTTGTTTGCACCAACGAATACATATACATGTACTCTGACAATTTGATGAGTATTGGGGTTTGGTTAGCGTAAATGAGGCACACCAAGCCTTGACACATTTAATCTTCACATTTGTAAATTAGAGCTAGATTGGCCCTATTTGCAACAACCAATACATGATACACCCAATGCGACTATTAAACATGTTTCACGCATCAATTTGGTGAATTACAACTCTATTTTATATGTATATGTGTACATGCACACATATAGATATATATGTATATATACATACATATATGTATGTTAAATATATCTATATATAACACACACACACACATATATGTATGTATAAATATATCTATATATAACGTACATATATGTATGTGTGTATACACACACACACACACACACAGAGATTTGTTGCATATAATGACAGTTGTAACATAAACATTGAAATCAGAATTTATTTATTCATTTTTCAACACCGAAAATTAGAAAATACAGCTGACAGTATAGATGAGATTTTTGTCAAATTTGATAGCAATCTTCAGCCACACTGAAACTGGAATTTAATCCTCTACAAGATGAAATCTTCCATAATTTATTGTGACACTGTAGCAAGCTGAAAATGACTTCAATCTTCCCTAATTTACTGTAGCAACACTTTAGCAATTGAAAATCTGATATTTCCTTGGCTGATTTTGATGAAGAACTGAATTTCTGAATGATGTCGTAATTATTCTATCACTCTGAAAGTTGATGTTGATGTACATTTGAAGCCCAATGCTGCCCTAGTTAAAATGGCTTTGTCAAACTAATGTGAAGCTCAATTGTAACCCCTAAATGGAGATACCCTGGCAGATTGGGGGGTTTTCGTCCTCAATTGTTGAATACAAAAGAGGGTTTCTGTCCTCTAATGCAAAAGTTGGAGCAGCGGCTCAAACCCTTCATGAAAATTATGATAATGGCCAAAAAGATACCCCAAATGACCCCAAACGACCTCCTTTTATGCTTTTTTCATGGCTCACATCTCAATACAAAGTCCCCAAATGGGACGCCCCACTTTGGCATTTTAATTTATTGAAAATAAATACCTTATTTCAATACATTAATGCTTTTTTTAATATATATTGTAACTTTATTTTATAAAGTCACTTTTCAAATTAATAATAAACATAAGTGGTTATAATTAAAGTTACTTTTGCACTTAAATTATTAATTCATTTCCCCTTTTCCACCCAATTAGCCCACTGGAAAATACTGGATAGGCTAAGAGTCTTCTCTGAGATCAATCTCAAGAAGCAGACATTACAAACCACATCAATGATTTGAAAGAAGTTGGTGAGAAAAGCAAGGATTAAAATAAGCATTCTAAAAATTAGAATTATTGAATGCACAAAGGTTGATTGCCAAATAGTTTGAAATGCAGGCCAGGAAAAAAGTTCATCACCACAGAAACCATGAATAAACAAAGACATGAACCAGTGAAACTATACTAAAAATAGATGCAAAGCACAATCAGATTTTGAGGACTTCTGAGAATTACAAGTACTATAAAGGTATACAATATATTGAATATTTATCCCCGGTCACCTATGTTCCAAGTTAGAGATACAAAAGATAGATCATTACAATACTAACAGCGTCATCCTTGAAAAGTGGAAATATATTTATACATGCACATTGAAATCCCTGACTAGAATTGGAGGCTTTGCCAAAAGCTGTTGGGGTTAACACACCGGTTGTATAGACATTATATCAGATCTAAGCATACATGCAAATAAAAGCGGATATTCTATCAGAAGAAATATACAAAACAAGAGACATAAATCAACATCAACTTTCTTTCTTCAAGCTTTTGCTTCATCACCAAGAATTCTCTCTCTCACCAACTTTTACAAGTTCTTTCTAATTCTTGTTAATCTCTTTCTTCTAAACCCTAGCTTTATGCTTATATAGTTGTTTATAGACTTAGGGCACTTAGCCATGCAATTACAATCAATAGATATACTTTAATGTTAAAAATAGATCTAATTCCCGAGAGTTAATTAAAACATCCTCGCACAGGTAACCGGTGCCAGTTAGCCCTAACCGATGTTGGTTTCTTCCTTTCCTGACCAATGCCAGTCCTGGGTGGCCGATGCCGGTTACCCCCTAGCCGATGACAATTACTGTATTTTCCATTGCATGCTAAACTGAAGTAATTGAGCTCCACAACTCAACAATCTCCCACTTGGAGATTAATTACTACACCATACATGTACAACGTCATTCTTGGATCCTTCCTTAGCTTTGTTTCTTCCTCTTCAAGTCTCAAACTCGAAGACCAACAGAAGTGGAGTGTAGCTCCAACTTCTCCTTTGCTAATGGCTTTGTTAGCATATCCGCGGGGTTCTTACTCGCATGAATCTTTTCCAGATTCAATTGTCCATCTTCCAATACCTGCCATATGAAGTGATACCTTAACTGAATGTGTTTCGTTCTCGAATGAAACGCTGAGTTCTTTGCCAAATGAATTGCACTTTGAATGTCACTGAACAGTTTACAATCATCTTGCTTCTTTCCCAACTCTTCCATGAACCTACTCATCCATATCATCTCCTTGCTAGCCTTTGTAGCTGCAACATATTTTGCCTCTGTAGTAGACAAAGCCACAACCTTCTGCAATCTTGAAATCCAGCTAACTGTTGTTCCACCTACTATGAAAATATAACCAATAGTGCTCCTTCTACCATCCAGATCTCCAGCCATATCCAAATCAACATAGCCACATAATGAAATATCCGAACTTGTATAACATAACTGCATACTAGATGTTCCTTTCAAATACCTGAGTATCCATTGGACTATTTTTCAATGCTCTTTACCTGGATTGGTCATATATCTACTTACCACTCCCACTGCCTGTGCAATGTCTGGTCTAGTATAAACCATAGCATACATGAGACTCCCAGCTGCTGAAGCATATGGTTCTCGTGTCATGTATTTGACCTCATGTGATGATGGACACTGATCTTTACTCAATTTGAAGTGTCTAGCCATAGGTGTGCTAACAGGTTTTGCATTTTGCATGTTGAACCTTTCTAACACCTTGTAGATATAATGCTCTTGAGACATACAATTTCTTGTTTTTCCTATCTCTGTGTATTTGCATGCCAAAGATTCTTTTTGCAGCTCCTAAATCCTTCATAGCAAATGTGTGAGCTAGCTTTTTCTTAAGCTCACCAATGTCTTGCATACTAGATCCTGCAATAAGCATATCATCCACATATAGTAACAAAATAATATAGCTCTCATTTTCAAGCTTCTTGAAATAAACACAATGGTCAGATTCACATCTCAAGTAACCATGTTCTTGCATAAAACTATCAAACCCCATGTACCATTTCCTTGGAGCTTGTTTGAGCCCATATAGACTCTTTTTCAACCTGCACATTAATTTCCCCTTACCCTTGACTTCGTACTCAAGCGGCTGCTGCATATAAATTGCTTCATCCAAATCACCATGAAGGAAAGCCGTCTTCACATCAAGTTGCTCTAAATGCATATCCTTTACTGCAACTAAGCTCAATACAGTACGAATAGAACTCATCTTAACAATAGGAGAAAATATTTCACCAAAGTCAATATCTGCTTTCTGTGCAAATCCTTTTACTACAAGCCTTGCTTTGTATCTTTTCTGTCCACCCTCTTCTTCCTTGATCCTGCATACCCACTTGTTTTGTAATGTTCTCTTACCTGCTGACAACTTAACCAAATCCCAAGTTTGGTTCTGTTTTAAGGAGTTCATCTCCTCATCTATGCCATGCTCCCACTGGAAGTGAGTCTTATCCTGCATTGCTTCTTCAAATCTCTCTGGTTCACCATTATCAGTCAATAATAAATAAAATAGAGGTGTAATCTTTCTGGAGGTTTACTTACCCTTTGTGACCTTCTCACAGGAGTTTGGGGTACTGAAGGCTCAATCTGGACCTCCTGGACATTCCTATCCAAATCCGACAATGACCAACACTGGTCACCTCTAACCGACGCCGGTTCTGCTAACCAATGCCGGTTTGGATCTTCTGTAACCGATACCGGTTTATCTGACCGGTGCCAGTCAGGGGTCAACCGACACCGGTTACTGTGTAACCCTGTTAGTAATTCTTTTAAATCCGAGAGTTCATTTTCATTCACAAACTTCTCAACCAGTTCATCCTTAGGTACCAAAATTTGATCCCTGTACATTCTCATTTCATTCCATTCAACATCACGACTCTTAGTAATTTTAGATTTCTCTAAATCCTAAAAATGGAAACTGAAATCACCAGATCCTTAACCAATGAAAGTGCATCTCTTGGATTTTGCATCCAACTTCTTTCTGTTTTCCTTATCAACATGCACAAAAGTTTCTGAACCAAAAATTTTAAGAAAAGAAAGATCTACCTCTTTTCCGGTTCAAGCTTCCTCTGGTATTCCTCCATCTAGTGAACTTGAAGGCCCACGGTTAATCAAATAAACCATTGTATCAACTGCTTCTTCCCAAAACTGTAAGGGCAATCCAGAATGTATCCTCATACTTCTAGCACGTTCCATGATTGTCCTGTTCATTCTTTCTGTAACACCATTCTCCTGTGGTATTCTTGGAACCGTTCTTTCTCTTCGTATTCTATTCATTGAACAATAATCATTGAAATTCTTGCTACAGTATTCACCACCATTGTCAGATCTAAGGCACTTTAATTTAGAATTTGATTCATTCTCAACAAGGGCTTTCCATCTTTTTAAAGTCTCAAAACATCAGATTTACGTTTAATACAATAAACCCATACCTTTCTTGTAGCATCATCAATGAAAGTAACATAATACTAGGATCCTTCATGAGAAGCTACCTGAGTTGGTCCCCACACATTTGAGTGTACAAGCTCCAATTTCTGCTCCTTAGTTGCCCCAACTTTGAGAAATCTCACTCTTTTGCTTCCCAAAGATACAATGCTCACAAGAATCAAGATTTAAATCTTTCAAATTTGATAACTTACCCTTAGCCTTTAAAATCTGCATTCATTTTTGACTCATATGAGCCAACCGGTTATGCCACATGCATGCATCTGAATCTGAAGTAGATAATGCAGAAAAAGAATCAGTAATACAGGTAGCTAAATATAACGTTCCTACCTTCTTACCTCTTGCCACAACAAAAACACCCTTGGTGACTTTCCAAGAGTCTCCTGTAAAAGTAACCATGCAACCAAGTTCACCTAGTTGCCCTGTAGAAATAAGATTTCTCCTGAGGCTTGGCACATGCCTCACATCTTTTAATACCCATGTATTTCCATTCTGCAATTTTAGATGAACTTCCCCTTTACCAATAATACTGCAAGGTTCATCATCACCCAAATAAACATGCTCAAAATTGCCCTGGACATAATTTCTGAAATAACCCTTATTAGGGGTTGCATGGAAAGAAGCTCCTGAATCTAAAACTCATGATTCAATTCTACTATCTAAAGAAAGAATAAGAGCATCTTGCATTACCTCTAATGCAGCAAGATTTGTTTCTTTACCTTTGTCTGGTTGTTGGTTCTCTTTATCCTTTGACCAATAATCTTTCTTTGCATGTTCTTTCTTTCCACATTTCCAACAAGTAATTCCCTTATTTCTGGATTTAGAACTGCTATCCCTTGACTTTGATTTCTCATTACTCTTACTCTTGGATCTCTCCTTCTGCCTGCCCCTGCTTTCTACATTCAAAGCATTTCTAGGTGATGATTCCTTTGTACTCTTCCTGCGAATTTCTTCATTCAAGATTATACTAATCACATCATCAAACTTCAAAATATTATTAGCAGATGTATTACTAACATCTATTACCAAATTATCCTAACTATCAGGCAAAAAACATAAGAGTAAAAGTGTTTTTACTTCATCATCAAATGGTATTGCAACTGATTTTAACTGATTTACAATAGATCAGAAATCATTCAAATGACTAGATGTAGATCCACCTTCATGCATCTTAGAACTAAATAGTTTGTTCATCAAATAAACTTTATTTGAAGCACTAAGTTTTTCATATAAATTAGTAAGAGAATTCATTAACTCTACCGTAGAAGCCGCTTCTGTAATATTGGAAGCCACGGATGCTGTCAGGCTCAATCTTATGGATCCTAGAGCCTTTTTGTCAAGAATCTTCTATTCTTCATCAGTCATCTTCGTAGGTCTAGACTTCTCATCCAACGGTAAATACAAATCTCTTTGATACAGATAATCCTCAATTTGCATCTTCCATAATTGATAATTTCGGCCGTCAAATTTATCTACTTTGTATTTGTTTTCTTTTGCCATTGTTGTAGCTCCCACTCAATTAGAAAACTCTCTGTGAGTAAATCTGTCAACACACAAAACCCTCAAACAAAGCTCTGATACCAGTTGTTGGGGTTAGCACACCGGTTGCACAGACATTATATCAGATCTAAGCATACATGCAAATAAAAGCGGATATTCTACCAGAAGAAATATACAAAACAAGAGACATAAATCAACACCAGATTTAACGTGGTTCACCCAGTGTGGGCTACGTCCGCCAAGAAACAAGCCAATCTACTATCCAAAGCTTTAACAAGATATACAATGAAAATTTACAATCTTCCACACCTCTTAGATGTACAATACTTTCTTTCTTCAAGTTTTTGCTTCATCACCAAGAATTCTCTCTCACCAACTATTGCAAGTTCTTTCTAATTCTTGTTAATCTCTTTCTTCTAAACCCTAGCTTTATGCTTATATAGTCCTTTATAGACTTAGGGCACTTAGCCATGCAATTACAATCAATAGATATACTTTAATGCTAAAAATAGATCTAATTCCCGAGAGTTAATTAAAACATCCTTGCACAAGTAACCGATGTCGGTTATCCCTAACCGATGCCGGTCCTAGGTGACCGATGTCGGTCCTGGGTGACCGATGCCGATTACCCCCTAACCGATGACGGTTACTGTATTTTCCAGCAAGTTTCCATTGCATGCTAAACTGAAGTAATTGAGCTCCACAACTCAACAAAAGCAAAGGAATTTCTCAGTGCAGGTTAAAGCAAGATTTATTTGCAGCCCTAGGGAATTGTGGTGGCATTCAGATTTCCAAGAAATTTCTAAAAGGCCCAAACATTGGCATCCAAGAATATGTAGCATAGAAAATGGCCCACATAAGGAAATTGTGAAGAAGACTCGACAATAAGTGAGAAAAAGAAGAAACTTTATCAATGTCCACAGTTGACAAAAATAGGCTAGACTCTGTCAAAAGATCTCAAAACTACAGAAAGTTACAAATGCTTGTAAGTACTCCTAAAAGGAACTCCTACAACTAAAATTAAAGCATCTAGAATTAAATCTAGGAAGCAACAGAACCGAATAAGAATAAAGTAGACCGAGATAGGTGAACTCTAGACAATTAAATGTATAAAATAGCTATAAAATACAAATCAATCATGTGAAAAGGTAAGGCCCCTTGTCAAAAGGAACCCAATAGAACCTAGAGAAAGGGGCCAATCGACAACAAGGCTCTAAGCTGCCTCAAAATTAAGATCAGAAAGGCTAGCATCCTATTAGACCACAATTAAAGGGTCAATATAGAGTCAAATGATGTCCTCAAGAGAATGGTCAAGGCTAAGCTTGCCTGACTGAAAAATTCTAGAAGGACGTAGGGTATAACATCCATTGCCAACTATACTATAGATGTAGAGAGCAAATTGGTAACACGAATCTGCTCCTGTAATCAGGACTATAAAGGGGAGAGGGTGGTTATCCATCTATGCAGGATGAAAGAAAAAGAAGTCTACTATATATTTTTTTGTATACATGGTTTTGGCATGTGCTAGTAGTTATAAAGACATTTACAAATGTAATGGTAAGTTCAAGCTAGAGGTGGAAGGCGCAAGCCCTGTATCTTCGGCATGAAAATCCGTTCTCATTTCCTGGTCACTGAGTTTGATACGAGGGCTGAGGGCACTAAAGGAAATCTTTATATGCCCATAGGACCACCTTAGGATTATAATTATTTCCTAGTGATTTTAGAATCATGCCAACTGAATGGTTGCAATTCCCTTAGGCCCGCATTTAGGAATTGCTTTTGCATACTCGCTTTTTTTATAGCAAGAAACTTTGTATTATTGCGGTTCCAGGTTGGGAGATTGGTCTTATAGCAAAAAGGCCACCAAATCCTCCTTGCTTAAGAACAATACCTGTCACAAAATGTGGACCATCTGTTTGTATTTCAAAATGTCATTTCAAGCCCAAAAGTGAAAGCACCAATGGGGCAGTGAGCCCTTTTTAGATGTCAAAAAGCTTTTTTCAGCCCTTGTCCCCATTGGAATGTTACCTTAGGATGAAAGAGTTGACCAAGGGAACAAGCAATGGAAAAATAATAATGGAAAAACTTCTATTAAATCTAAATGCCATCTAAATAAGGCTGTGCCAATTGCTACATCTACTTTAGGCCATATATTAAGAACCTTGACTTTCTCAGGAGTGACATGAATCTCATGAGATTCATTTACAAATCCTAGATAATTACAAACCTGTTGATTGAAGAAACACCATTTGAGTTTGGCTTTAGTGGGTGTTTCCATAGAAGGTTCCAAGATTAATTCCAAATATTGCATAAGATCTTTCTAGGTGATGCTCAAAACAAAGACACATCAGGATATCGCGTGACCTGCTTCCCGAGGCATGCCTAGAGGATGTCATTGATTAACTACAAGGAGCTTGGAGCCTTGGTATAACCAAAAGGTAGTTTTCCACTTTGTGAAAATCTTGGCAGTAGCCAAAAAGTATGTACTCAATTTGATGGTAGTTTCCATTCCATGCAACCTTTGGTGGAATCCCAGAATCAAGTCAATCACTGGAAAGTATTTGACACCTCTTAGTTGATCCAGAAATCATCAATTGAAAAAAGCAGACACCTGCTTTGTGCAGTGATTTTGTGGAGGACCTCATATAATCCATGTAGAGGCATTATTCATCTTCATTTATTTTGGGACTAGAAAATCTAAGAAGCTGCACAGAGACGTGTTTAGGCCAAATCCTTCCATCTATCAACCATTTGAGTTGGCACTTTCTGAGATACTTGTTCTATGCATAAAAACAGGTCTGGGATTAGCTCAATAAGGTTTTGAATGGTCTTAGGAGAATGATTGTAGCACTCTTTGAAAATGACAGACTAAGCATCCGGTATTTCTTTCAGATTTGTGTATGGTGAATATCGTAAAGGCCAAATTGCTTGGTAGTATGGGCCAGTTTAACTGCTGCATTTCCCAAGATAGTGGTGATTACTGACAAAGCCTTGAATTGATAAGTCTAACCACTTTTTTGAAAATTGTATATGTTGTGGTATGAGGTATCTACTGTAAATGGAATTTTTCTCATATTAAAAGGGACAGCTCAGGAGGACATCATAGCAATCCATGGGCTCAGTCATGTTAGAGTATGTCAGTAAGGGTTTCCATACAAAAGTGATCTAACAAGCTCTATTGGTAAATCTTAGGGAGCCACTAATCTTCACCTAGCCAAGGTTGTGGGCTCAGGGGTGACTTCGTGTAGATGGCAGGAATGAAATGAGATTCTTCATCCTGCCATTATCAATGATGGATTGATCTATTTGATTCTTAATGGGGCAGTTATCTGTGAATATCACTTTCTTGTTACCTGAGGAATATTTTAAAGTCGTGAAGCTTGGTGGTGGAATAGGAATCTTGGGATTGTATACTTCAACAGGTCCCTCGTCATTTATTTTTGTCCGCTTTTGTGCCCATCACTTTGGTCTTCTTTACTTTTAGTTTCAGATATTTGTTATTAAAGGGCCATAGCATTTATGGTAAGTGAAATGCTATTAAGGTTGTGTGTGAAAAGTATTTAGCAGATTTGTAGAGAGATTCAGAGGTATAGAGAAAAAACAAAATGACAATGAATAATATTCAATATGCTCTAATCTAATAATTATAATATGGACTGTACAAATTTATAGGAAATGAATTTCCTATAATTTAGGAAGTTGCTGTAACTCCTCCCTCAAATAACTCCATCTAACTATCTACATGAGTTGTTTGAAACTCACTAACAATATTTGTTATATGTTGTTTTATTATAACTATATAACACTTATTTACCAACTAACATTTACATAATAATAATTACTTCATGTAATTATTATTCACCACTACACAAATGGAGCACTAACCATGGATTTCCTAACATTCCCCCTTTAATGTGAACATGGGGAAAACTTACCTTTGTACTTGCACCTGCTCATGATCTGGTGATTTTCACAGGATGATCACAAACCCGTTGTATGGTTTTCAAACGGTTAACCACGAACCAAAAATGGTGGTTTTCAATTAGAGTATCACAAACCACAAGGTGATGGTTTTGCGAATGGTTTATCAACCACCAAGAATGGTGGTTTTGCAATTGGTTTACCACAAACCACAAATGAAGGTTTTCAAGTGGTTTACTTGCAAGTTGCAACCACATCATGATGTGCCAAGTACTATTATCAGCTCTCATCACACCTCACTGCAGGGAATAACATAAGAAAATCTGCTCACACATTAAAAACTGAAAAATGGAAATGGAACATTGGATTATGTTCCCCCCTCAATGTGAAATTTCCACTTATTGAACCAGGAACACAGGGACATAGCAAACTGAAGCACACTGAAAAACATATACTCACACTATATATATGCCACCACATCTGCTATGCGGCCTTGTCGTTGGTGACTGACGAGAAGTCGCTAATTGACCTCCCGCCTCCATTTGCCTCCGTCCTCTGGTGTATGGTTGCTAACTCAGCAAATTTGGAATTTGGGGCTCAATGGTTGCCAAGATGTCGGGTAACACCGAAAATGCATCCGTACAGCATTTTTTTTTTACATACTTTTTTTTTCGACACTTTGACTCTACTGAAAAACAAAAAAAAATGACAACTTTGAGACTCTTGATGACACATACTTTTTTTTACGACTCAACTATTTGGATAAAATAGGACTTTATAATGAATGACAATACACTAATTTGAACAAAATGACGATAATATAACAACCGACCGGCTCAACCTTGACAATGGAACTCTATTGAAACACTATACAAAACCCATTAAAATGTGTATAGACGTAATAACAAATTATGGTAAAGAGCCAAATACAACCTATTGACCATACAATATGAGAGGCACAATCGTTGCTATATCTGACTAGAGAAAATGAAAATTTTGAAACCACATAATCTAAACTCTATTGAATCATAAGACCGATTCAATCAAAGTTCTAACTTATTGATTATACCGGCGAAAAGGAAATATAAGACTCTTGAACATTGACACTGACATTGACACATGTTAAGCTTATGCTCTACAACGAAAGTTTTATAGATTTAAATAAAATAGAACTAAAATTGACTCAATTGACGTTGAAAAAGAGCAAAAAGCAAAATTCTCTATCTGAAACAGTAAAGCCACGGGCCATGTATTGGCGGTTTTGGTGGGCGACAGATACGGTGAAGGGCGGTGCCAATATAAGATTTTGCAGATCTGAGTGGTGAGGATTCTGGGTCGCCAAAGAGCTCTGTGTGGACTGATCTCGAGTGACAGGAGACTCGATGCAAAAAGCCAAATCATCAAACAGAAATTGAAAATATCCATCCGAGTACGAAATTATTGAGCATGACAATACAAATCTGGGGACGCGTTTGACAAAACGATACATGGATTTATATCAGGCTGGAGCTGCTCAGTGAGTGTTGAAAACACAAGGACCAACTGACAGAAAAATCATACTGCCACCTCTGATTTCAATGCTTAGAAGAAGTATTTAATGATGTCGAGATCTGGAGAAGGATCCACACTCCAATACAATGGTCTGAGATGTATCGCTCAAAGACATTGTGGATTGTGCAGGTCGCAGGACTCCACAAAGACACAGGCCGTACATATGTCCTCAGACTCTCATTATGTCGCTCTGATACCAGATGGAAAGTACCTAGCAGATTTGTAGAGAGATTCAGAGATGCAGAGAAAAAACAAAATGACAATGAATAATATTCAATATGCTCCAATCTAATAATAATATGGAGTGTACAAATTTATAGGAAATGAATTTCCTATAATTTAGGAAGTTGCTGTAACTCCTCCCTCAAATAACTCCATCTATCTACGTGAGTTGTTTGAAACTCACTAACAATATTTGTTATATATTGTTTTATTATAACAACTATATAACACTTATTTAACAACTAACATTTACATAATAATAATTACTTCACGTAATTATTATTCACTAATACACAAATGGAGCACTAACCATGGATTTCCTAACAGTGTGTTGCAACTAGAGACTATAGTGTGATTGAACTTTGCCAAATCCATGGGCGAGTCTTGGGAGGACCATTCTATAACTTGGGTAAGGATTTTAATGTATTAAAAAGCTTGTTCCAGTGAAGTAATGGTGAGTAGCTCCATGTCAGGTTGCATGTTTTCAGAAGAAGGCAGTCGCAGCTTTTTAAATTCAGGCTTTGCAATTTCAGTTGTCTTATGAAGCTAATATCATGTTTGGCTCGAGTATTTTGCATGTGTATCAATCTTTGATAGCTATGACATTGCTACTAATGACATAGGAATTTAACTGTGATAATTAGGTTTTAAGTATATAGTTTGGTCAATTATACTAGACTCCAGGTTTTGATAGACTCGTTGTCCTTATCCCAATTCATATGTCCTATTCATTAGGCTCTCCAACAAACAAGTTAGGATTTTTACACTGTCCCTTTGTCTACAAATTTCCTCATTCCTTCGTGATATAAATGAAATGAATTCGAGTATCTGCAAACAAATCTAAGAGGTTAAGCATTGTGATGGTTTCTGGCATCTGCAGCTTGCCAGGTTCAGAACTAGAACTCCATATGTCTTATCTCTGATTATTTATAATATGCAAATCTTCTTGCTCATTACTCACAGAAACCTTGCTGTTTTCTGCAAAATGACCTCAGGAATTGGCATAGTTTAAAAGATTACTTGCATTCTCTAATAAATCCATTCATTGTTCCTCTAGATATAGAATACAAGATATTTCCTATGAATGTATTTATGCTTTCCATTGGCAGAACATCAGATTATATATTAGGCGGAGAAACCAAAAACATCTAGATCTTACATAGGAATAAGTAACTTACTTGTGGTATGCTTTTTATTAGAAACTTCAGCAAAGCCACAGGAAAAGCTGCAAGATAGCATGAAGATGAATTTGAAAAATCCAACCATCATATTTTTTTACTGTTAACATACAGCAGATTAGATAAAAGAAAGACAATTCATTGGCGCGTGCACCCAACACATGGCAAGCAATAGTTGCACTTAAAACAAATAAGAAATAGGGTGTTCTGAGAGCCACAAGGAAAAACAAGTCAAACAATAAATGTATTAGTTTCTCACCTAGCATTTTGATATGACGGATGATATTAGTTGGTATAATCCCTGGATGTAAAGAATTGGCTGTTACATCTGCTTTTTCATCCTGATTAAAGAACAGAAATTTTGAGTTCCCAATTCATCCAAAATTAACTGGCTTCAAATGCAAGTAGGGAATAGTTGAAATACCTCAAGGCGTCCAGCAAGTTCATTTGCATGTAAGATATTTGCGAGCTTTGACTGCCCATAGGCTTGAAACGGGATGTAACTGTTACGAAAAGCAAGAAGAAAAGTCTTAATTAACCTGCTAAATCTATTTCACGGTGCTAAAAGTATTGTAAACCAAGAATGCAAAACATATAGAGTCTAATAATTAGTAAACAATTCTAAAAGCAGTACTGCATGCAATTATCAGAGTTAAACTAACCTCGATTTGTCATTAATCTTATCAAAGCGAATACCCTCTGGAGGTGCTCTTTTGTGAGCGGCAGATGAAACATTGATAATCCTCCCCTGAATTCCAGTCTCTTTAGCAGTGGCCTTTAGCTTGTCCAACAGAAGATTTGTCAATAAGAAGTGGCCTGCACAAAATCACTTAACTGTCAAAAAAACATAAAGCTCTTGCTATGATCAGAGGAATCACTGAAAATCAAAGGGACAATATTATGGAATTGTAAATGTGCACAGTAACTCACCAAGATTTCCATAAAACATCCAATTCACCCATACAGTGTAAGCAATTCTGGAACAGTATTAACTTACAAAATAAAAAGCTGCAAGCATTTAAAGGCACTCTCATGCAGATATTCAGCAAGATATATCTTGTTAGAAAGCCCATGCAAAGCATGTTGTACATCCCAAGATTTGAATTTCATGAAAATAGGTACAAACAAGATTAACAAAAGGTCATAAATTGAAATGTAAAGGGCTGGAAATTCACATCTGACTTTCTAGCATGACTTTGGCAGCAAGGTACAGAGTGAGGTTCTCACATTTCTCTAAGACTTATATATGCTTCAATCAACTACACTGTATCACCTTCACTATGTGCTTATCCTTCATTACTACCTATCAAGATGAAAACTAAAAACGAAAATGTATCGAACTTATTAGCTTCTATTTTGCAATCCATGTGCATAAAGGAACTACAAACAAAGTCAACACATCAAACATCCATGCAAGCAAGGTTTGAAATTTATTCTTGTCCTCCAAGTATACCCGAGCCTTATGGGAAAAAATTCAAGCTATCCTATTCTTTACCCTTGAGCATCAATAACCTCAGCTAACCTTTGATCAAAACATGCTGATTGCTTAAGGACCTTGCCAAGTTGTTGATGGATTTTCATTTTGTTTAATGAAAAAAGGCACACAGTGTATTATTTATCACTTCAAGCAGCAATGGTGAAAATAATGGCATTAAACAAGAAATGGGTGCGAATAAGCATAAGACAAATAAGCAGATAGATGTATATACCAATTCCACTCACCATCATGGTTCAACAAAAAACTATTGCTCAATTCTTTGTTGAATAATTGACAAAGAAATGATAATAATTATAATAATATTACAAATAAGCCCAGCAAGTGTAAGTGGTAAGGCAGAGCAATTAACATGATGAAGACCCAGGCTCATATCCCATCCGCGAACTGCTGGGCCAAAACTCCCCATGATAATGCAGCCACAATGCATGTGCGCTACACCCACGGAAATGGAGCCCCAGTTTATGTCCCCAATTGGGCTGGGACTGATGATATCGCAGATTTACCAATGAAAAAATAATAACATGACAAATGAAAAACAAAAGCCAATACCCATAATGAACAAGATGTAATCAACTTTGAGAAAAAATCAACACTCTGAAATTTAATCAAGATAAAAGCAAAGATACATGAACCAGGGTGACCAAACTTGTCAAATATCCATTCTACCTACATATTATTCATTGTTACCTTTTAGCTTAGGAACAAGGGGATGGGAATTCCAAGACGGCAAATAATTTCCGATAATTTGGGGAATGGTAAGAGGGGACAGCTATTAAAATATTTAATAATATATAAAACAAAGTCATTGGGAACATTACACATCCCCAAAATGTTCCCCTTTTTAGGAATACATGCCCAAAAGAATTTCTATTTTTGGTACACGAAGGGAACGTTTCATCCCCATCTCAACCATCTTGGGCGTCACTAGAATTAGGTGCACACATCCTTGTGTAACCAGTTATTCATAGGGTCAAAATTGTAGTCATAAATGTGGAGTCTACATAAGAATTTTGTCAAGTTTGTTAGTTGATAGTCATGTTTTTGAGATATAAAAAACACCTGATATTCAATTTTCCAAATTATGAGTTAATATATAGATGAAGACATTAACCAACAAAAAGAAAATTAAAAAAAGATTTTCCTTGTATACATCCATAAGGTCCTTTGGAGATGCTTCGGTTGGTGGAAATATATATACATGCATATATATTGATGGCACAATCTTAAACTTAGTTTTATTTCAATCTTGTGCTTATGTTAATGCTATTAATTAACTATTAGTTAAGTGTAAACTAATTGTCTTTATGCACCACCTCCAACTGATGTAAACGCTTTCAGCATAACAAATATGACTGACACATGAATCCCAAAGTCTGTCATGTGCCTTGCAATTCCTCTTCATTCTCTCACATCTTCTAACATTGGTATCGGGATCATTGGTGCTTGGGGTGTTTGTAGTTCGGGAAAGCCCTCAAATAGGGTATGAAGTACAATAAAGAGAAGAGGTGGTTCAAGGTTCGAGGAACCCTGAAGTATGGTACAAATGATGAGATTTGAAGAGGTTCAAATTCATGCAAAATTAGGGCACAAGTTTTTATTTTGCAATTTTCTCCATTCGTGACCAAACATGTAGAGAAGGAAGATTGTTGTGGACGTGAGCTGTAACAATGAAACGCAAAAGTGTTTGAAGATCAAAATCAATTGGCGTCAGGAGGTGGACACAAGAAAACAGACTTCGAACAATTGCACTAGGGAAAATCCATTGCCATGCAAGACCAAACTGAGGAAAAGAGAAAATAAAAGGTGGCAAAGGAAAAATGTGTGAGAGATGTTGAAGATCATGAGAAAATCATAGAAGACGTAGTTAGGGCACACGTTGCAGAGAAAACATAGAAGACCATGTTTTTCAATGCATATGTGCCACGAGGAAGTCTATAGTAAATGCATTTCAAAGGATGTTAAGATCACGAAAGAGAATGCAAAGACTAGGACATGGATCATGTTTTTAGTATCACGAATTTCCTTACTCTTCACAATTGCATTTTTTAAAATGGCATAGTAACAAGGAGCAATCTCCAAAAGTTGCATTTCTGACGGTCGTTAGGGCACAAGATTCTACATGTATTCCATTTGTTGTACATCTAAGGCACATGATTATGTATTTATTCTTTCTTTTGTACGTCTAGGGCATGGAAATTTGTGCTAGCAATTATTGTGAGAAAATATTAGTGGGAGATAATTCTAGTCTCAGATTGTGCATATATGAATCAAATTTCAAAGTAATTTGCAATGTTTTACTTCATTTTTTTTCATATTTTTGGCATTCATTAATTTTTGGGTCATAAGTCACACATTTAGACTATAGAATGTATATTCTTCCGATTGTATTGATTTACTAACCATTTTAATAAATGTTGTACGAAAAATGGCCAAGGTTCAAAATTTAGTTTTGCAGAAGGCGCAAAAATTGACTTGCCAAAATTACAATATCTGAAGTCACAGAATTATGACTATTGTAAAGTATCGAGCCTACAATAAAATCATTCTTAACACTGAAGGAAGGCCTATTGCTAACTTTACAGAGGATGACAAGTGTCATAAGGAAGCCTTGTTGCTAAACTTGTCCAAGTCAAATGATTTGATACCCAAGGTTCGGAAAGCCACTGAGGCAAGTGTAATATAGACCAATCTAAAGAACAAGTATCTAACTTCGGACGGAAAATCAGGTTTTGTACCTAACGAAGTTGTTGCTTTCAACAAGGATGATGGAGGATGGATCCTGTTGTCACCCAAAAGTTGCACCCTGATAGAGAATGGTGTGTGTACTCTCTCTCTTCTTGACAAAATTGGAACACCTCAAGGCTATGGGTAACCTATGTTTGAGGTGAACCTCTAGAGAGGGTTGGTTCCCTTGTGAATCACCTAAAAACAAAAACTTGACAAGGAAAAGGGAATGCGGAAAATGGGAAATAGGGTTTTACACCAATAATTTAACACATGCATGTAACTCTTACTGCACATAGAAAATTCAAAGATCCACGCATGTGCACAACTCTAAGCTATTTTGCATAATAAATTCAATTGTTTAGGAGAAAAGGACAGTGGTAGAGGGAGAAAAATTCCACAATAAAGCAACACAATATTCCTATCAAACACAATGAATAATTAGAGAACAGCGATATGAGAGGGAAAAAAATGGAGCTTTTTATTCAGAGGTGCAAGTACAAGGCTAGAATTGCCAAAGCAAATCAGCCCAAGTGTGTCTAATCTTTCAATAATCCAAAACTGAGCCTACATAGGTTGTTGCATCCAAAATAGCTGATGTCTGCATGTCTTTTGATTTATTTTTTATTTATTCGTCAACCCCTTTGGCGCATGAGATAGTAGCATGTCCTTTTTTATTAGTTTATTTATTCTTCCTTGGGGCCACATACCAGAATAGACTGCTGCATGCTTAGCTTTGATTAACTTCATCTTAATCCATCCTTGGCGCCACATATAGGACAGCAGCTAATTTATTTATAAAAGTCCTATTTTTGGCATCAACAGCAGCTCTCTCTTCCTTATATATTTAATTCCTCCATGCACCTATTCTTAGCATCAATTTCTTAAAAATAGAACAGCAGTATGCTCTTCTAATTCTATTCAAAACTCCTAAAAATAAGATCTATTTTAATCTTTTTCATGCAAAATCCTCTTGTCCTTCCTTTGGCGCATGGGGCTGCTATTTTTATCCACGTGTGTTCTATGTTTGGCGCCAACTCTCAAATTAGAACAGCAACTTTCTTTTATTTATTTTAGTCACCCATGCACTTCTCCCGTTTCACGCCAACTACAAGACTGTTTTTTATTTATTTTATTCATCCACCTCCAACCATATTTACCCCTTTGGCGCAAATCCTTAGTGCATGAATTATGGTAATAGGTCCCCTATCAAAACACCTTCAAATGAAAAATCTTTGAGACGATCTCAATTCCATCAATTAAAAGGTGGGCAATGATGACTCTATTGTGCTTGTTTTGAATAGTTTTCTACCCCCTATAAAACATTTGTGAAAGCCAAACCCTAACATTTGATCAGGTCAGTTTCTATTTGCAGCAAAAGGAACGTACACAAACACAAGCAATTGAATCCAGTTTTTTTGACAAACAAAGAGTGCATTAACTACTCTTCATGCCCATCTGTAATCCTTCCCTGAATTTCTGGTGAAAAAGCTTGGTGCATCTTTGTGTGGCGATGGACTTGACTACCCCTTTGCTGCCGTCTTTGACTCTCCAAACTAAATCCGGCCCTAAGTGCTTTGCCATTGAGTATGAAGGTCTAAATGCAAAGTGTTTTTATTGCGGGCGGTTGGGTCCTCTGAGTAAGACCTGCTCTTTGAAATTGGCTAAGGTTTCCAAGGAGTTGGATTCCCAGAAGGTTGATTCTATGGTGAAAGGGCTAGAGGAGAGCGATTTGGCTCCACCCTTGGGGGGTGATCTATTGCCTCTTTCTTTGTTAAAAGAAACTGAAGAAGAACATAAAAACTCCGAGTAATTACTTTCCCTTATTAAGGGTTCGATCAAGGGCAAGCGACTTCTCTGAATTCACTACAATCTTGGCTCTTGGATAAAGTCGAGGCAAATAAGCTTCAGTCCCTTTTAGGTGATGGTGTCTTGGAGGAAGGAGAATTTGAGCCGGATCTGCTAGTACTGGCTTTAGCCCCCTCAAAATTGGCTTCTGTTAAGCAGGGTTGAAGGAGGCCATATGTGGTTCAGCCGGCAAGAAAGGCAGAAAATCTAAACAAGAATTGGCACTGTTGGAAGTGGATGCGGGCAAACAAAGTGTCCTGAACTTTGCTAAAGCTGTGTCCGGGAAGGCAATTGTCCTTCCCTCTCCTAAATGATAATTCTCTCTTGGAATATCAGGGGTCTCAACACCCCTAATAAACAACGCTTGTTTAAATGTTATCTCTTCTCCTTGGAGGCGAGTGTGGTGTTGCTTCAAGAAACCAAGATGGTTGTTGCGGAAGCAGTTGTGCTTTGGAGGAATTCAATTAATGGATGGAAGTACTTCTCCGATGCTACCGAGGCCTCTAGGGGCTTGGGCTTCTGGTGGAAGGAATGTCAGGTACAGGTCGATCTTATCTTCCAAAATCATAGTTGGCAGTTGGGTCGGGTCAATCAGTCTTCTACCTCCTTAATGTGTATGGTCTGAATAACATAATTGGCAAAAGAGAGGTTTGGAAAGACATCTCCAGGCCCTTGCTCCCCCTCAAAGATCAACTGTTCCTTCTTGGAGGTGACTTCAATGCTATTACCTCTGAGAAAGATAAAAAAGACGATATTACTAGGAATCGGCAATCCCAGGCTGATTTCTGTTCCTTTATCTCTGACAACTTTCTTTTTGATATTGAGCCCAAGCATGGTTGGTTCACCTGGAGCAATCGCAGGAAGGGCTTTAGTAATCTTGTTAAAAGGCTTGACAGGTTCTTAGCTAGTCCTAAGTGGTCTCTGAATAATGTTGTTTCAGAATGCTTGATTTTGCCCTGGTCCGGCTCAGACCACTTCCCGGTTTCCCTTTGAGTTAATATCGACTTTGCCCCTCGTAAATCCCCTTTTAAGTTTGAGCTTATGTGGCTGAGGGATGCCTGTTTGGAAAACAACATTTCGCAATGGTGGAATTACTATCAGGTTGATGGTTCAAAGATGTTGGTGCTTGCACAAAAACTTAAACTTCTCAAAGGGGATTTGAGGACTTGGAACAAATCTTGTTTTAAAAATATCTTCCAGGAAAAGGCTAGAGTGGAAGCCGAGTTGAAAGCTCTGAATGAGATAATTTTTTCTTCCGGCATGGGGGAGGCGGAGTTTCTTCTGGAGAAGTCTTTACTAGCCAAACTTGGTGAGCTGCTCCTGAGAGAGGAGGTCTACTGGAAACAAAAATCGAGGGAATCATGGCTCAAGGATGGGGAAATGAACACAAAGTTCTTTCATTCTTTTGTAAAAGATCGACGGAGCTCATCTTTCATCTTCGAGATAAAGAGTTGCGATGGTATTGTCCTCTCTGATCAAAAACAAATTTCTGATGAAGGGGTTCGGTTCTTTACTTCCCTCCTTAAAGGTGATATCGCATCCTTTGATTCAGAGCAATCCTCTTTCCTTAACAATATTTCGACACTGATCACTGATGCTCAAAATGTGGCCCTTCTTAAGCCTTTTTCTATGAGTGAAGTGGAGAAAGTAGTTTTCTCCATGGGCAAGAACAAAGCTCCGGGTCCGGATGGTTTTCAGGCTGATTTCTTTCATAAATTTTGGAACATCATTGGCTATGATGTTTGGGCGGTTGTGGAAGAATCCCATAGATCCCGATTTGTGCTTAAATCGCTGAATTGTACCTTTATAAGTCTCTTCCCGAAGATACCTCATCCCTCTTCATTTGCGGATTTCAGGTCGGTTTCTCTGTGCAATACTTCCTACAAAATCATCTGCTTATTTGGGATCTATATCGATGAGCTTGAGGACTTTCTCATGGATTACATACAGGAAGGTGATGGGTGCCTTTTGCACCAGGTTCTGATTTACATCCTCCTCTTTGCAGATGATGTAGTTCTCCTTGCTTCTTCTACTGCGGGTCTCCAAAGGCAGCTAGATGCCTTAGCCCTTTTCTGTGATCATCGACAGCTGACTGTGAATCTTGGGAAAACCAAAGTTATGGTTTTCAATTGTCTGAAGACTTCAAACCTCCACTTCTTCTTCAAGGATGTGGAGATTGAGATCACTTGCTCTTATACCTACTTGGGGATTCTTTTCTTTGGGCCTCGTTTTAGCCTTCGCCCTGCTCTCCAACCCCAGGTTAATAAGGGCTATGGTTCTTTGGTGGTTCTTGAGAGACAATGTTTCTGCCACCACTTTCAGGACATTCCTTCCAAGATGTCCCTCTCCAATTCCCTGGTTATGCCCCCGGTTCTGTATGGTTCGAAAGTTTGGGGTCCCTCTCTTTTGGACTCAGATTGGGCCACTATCGAGCACGTTTAGATCCTCATGCTCAGGCTTATTATCAGATGCAAAGAATCTGTTCCTCACAACATTATCCTTGCTGAGTTTGGGGGCTCGCCCTTTTCGTTTAGAGACCATCTTCAGCCTTGTGTTATTGCTGCACCGTTTTCGGGGGTATTCTAGTTCTTCTGTTGACAAGGACAAGTACACTTATCTTGCCTATTGCTCCTATGAACCTATTGCATCCTCGGATCACAGTAGATGACCCCGCTGCTGGTATGCCTGCGTTTCACACCTCTTCGAGTCCATTGGCATCCAGATGGACCGTCTCCCACCCTTCAGCTATTATCTGGATGCCCCTGCCCATTTGCTACCCAACCAACAGGATCTTCATAGGATAATCAGAGATGATATCTACAGACAATTCATCAATGCTATGCCCTTAACCTATTGCTTGTATTAGGATATGAGTAGCCGACTTGTGGCTTACCATATCATTTTATTATATCATTTATACTTTCTCATGCTTAGTAGGTTGGCCTTGGTGTTGGCCATAACATATGAATAGTATATATAGGGGATTTTGGGTAGTAGTTCATCATCATTTGGAGCATTTGAGTCTTATTGTATGGTTTGGAGGTTGCCCCCTCGAAGTGGCGAAGCTATTCTAATTGCATATTGAGATCATTATTCTGGAATATTGTGTTATTTGGTGTTATATTTCTGCTCATGATCTGAATTATACAAGTAATTTCATTACAAGTGGTATCAGAGCTGCGATCTGGGCCAAAATTAGGGCAAAAACCCTAATTTTTTGTTTCCGCCATATATTGTGAACCAAAGCGAATTGGTGGGAGATATTTTTACCAGAGTTGAAAAACATTTCAAGTAAGGTTCCCTGAAAATTTCAGACTTTTTTGATTTATTTTGCAAAAGTTATTACAAATTTAGGGTTTTTCATAAAATCGCTCCCTAGGGTGCAAATTGTGGAATTTTTTCAAATTCGTTACATTTTCGGAAAGAAAAAAAAATTATTTGGGGTTTGTTCTTTAAGTTTTTTTATATTTGGCCGAATTTGTATTGAAATACGAAACCCTAAAATTTGACTGTGATCCCTACATCCTACTATTTTGGGGCATCATGGCGGGGCCTTCCACAAGAGGAAAAAAGAATCCCATCACTCCGGGTAAAACACCAGAAAAGGATGAGATAGTAGTTGAGGAGTTGGAGACAGAAGATATAACTACAGATTCCTCAGGGTTAGGGTTTACTTCGACAGACCATAAAGTAAGCCAACTTGAGTTTAACCTGAGAGACCTCAAATCTCGGGTGGCCAGCAAAGAAGATGTGGATAGGATTGGAAAAAGATTGGAGGATTTCATGCAAAACTTCAGTACGTATATGATGGGTAATCATACTTATGTCAATCAAGGTGGATCCTCAGGTCAACATAATAGACACATGAGCCAGAGTGGATCTTCGAGTGTGCACAATCCAAATACGAGCACTCTGCAGGCCCATACTATGTTTCCAAAAGTGGAGATGCGTAAGTTTGATGGAAAGGATCCACTCAATTGGATCAACCAAATGGAGAATTTTTTTGAACTACATCAGATTCCACCAGGACAAAAGGTGACCATGGCAGCTTTGTATCTCGAACCTGACCAATTCATCTGGTATCGATGGTTATGTGCTCAAAGGCAGAAGAGTGGTCTCAATGTTACATGGACAGTGTTCACTGAAGAGTTGCAATTACACTATAGTTCTAGTGTGTCAGATAATTACTTCAGCCAATTAGCAAAATTGAGACAGATAGGATCTGTTAAGGATTACATTCATCACTTCCAAAACCTTTCTCTACGGGTGGAAAATATTACTGAAGAGAATCTGAATGACCTATTTCTTGGGGGTCTTAAGGATCACATTGAGCATGAGGTGTGTATGTTTAATCCTCATAAGGTTTCTGATTCGATGATTATGGCAAGAAGGGCAGAGGAGAAATTTGTTTCAAGTAGGAGACAACATTTCACTTATACCAGAGATCGCAACACCTTGGCCCCAACACTCCCTCGACCAGTTAGATTGACACCTCAACAAATTGAAGAAAAAAGAGAAAAAGGTTTATGTTTTAACTGTGACAGTAAATTTGGACCAGGACATAAATGTGCTGAAAAGAAGTTGTTCTACATTGATGGGCCTAGTGAAGATGAAGAGAAGGATGAAGATTCAGAGTCAGAGGTCTTGGTTGAGCCAGAGGAGGAGTCAGGAGATCCTCAGCCAACAATCTCATGCCATGCAATTTCAGGTATTAGCACCCCCCAAACCCTAAAGGTGGTTGGATTCCTAAAAAAATAGAGGGTCACAGTGTTGATTGATTCAGGAAGTACTCACAACTTTATCAATCATAAGTTAGCAGTGCGCCTAAACTGCTTCATTTATCCAGCTCCTGAATGTCAAGTAATGATTGTTGATGGAGGTACTGTTACTTGTTCTGGAAAATGCCATAGCATTAAGCTTGCCATGGGAGATTACATACTAAATAGTCCCATGTATGCCATTTCTATGGGAGGAGCAGACATTGTGTTAGGGGTTCAATGGCTTACCACTTTGGGAACCATTGAGATGAACTTCCAAGACTTGTTCATGCGATTTCACTCTGAAGGAAGGACTTTTGAGCTAAGAGGCTTAAGAGCAAAGTCTCCACAAATAGTAAGTTCTCATCAGATGCACAAAATGCTAAAAAAGGGTGCAGAGGGATTTGTGGCACAACTATTTTCATTGGAGGCTCATCATTCTAAGGACATTATACCATCAGATATGCAAGCAGTGTTGGATGCACACTCTGTTGTATTTGAAAATATACCAAAGGGCTTACCTCCAAAGAGAGATCATGATCATGCTATTCAGTTATTACCAGGAAGTCAACCGCCTAACATCAGACCTTATAGGTACCCATATGTGCAAAAGAGTGAAATTGAAAAGATTGTACAAGAGATGTTGGAAGCAGGAATTATCCGTCATAGTCAGAGTGCTTATTCTTCTCCAGTAGTGATGGTACGGAAGAAAGATGACATGTGGCGCATGTGTCCTGATTATAGGGAACTTAATAAGTACACAATCAAAGATAAGTTTCCTATTCCTGTAATTGATGATTTGCTTGATGAGTTGCATGGTGTTGTTTATTTTACAAAGCTTGATCTTCGTTCGGGATACCACCAAATCAGAATCAAGGATGAGGATGTTCATAAAACTACCTTTCAGACACATGAAGGCCATTATGAATTCCTGGTAATGCCTTTTGGACTCACAAATGCACCTTCTACATTTCAAAGTTTGATGAATTCTATTTTTAAGTCATTCCTGCGGAAGTTTGTCTTAGTGTTTTTTGATGATATATTAATTTATAGCAAAACATGGGAGGAACATTTGCATCATGTAAATAAGGTTTTGGAAACCCTTGAGCAACATCAACTTTATGCAAAGCCCTCTAAGTGTTCTTTTGGACTCAAGGAGGTTGAATATTTGGGTCACATTGTCTCTCATGAAGGGGTTAAAGTGGATCCTAATAAGATCAAAGCCATGATGGAGTGGAAGGTTCCAAAAACCCTAAAGAATCTACGAGGATTTTTGGGGCTTACAGGTTATTACCGAAGATTCGTAAGGCATTATGGAAGCATATCTGCACCTCTCACAACTTTATTAAAGAAGGACTCCTTCCATTGGAGTGAGGATGCAACCAAAGCATTTGAGCAACTAAAGGAGGCCATGTGCACCACTCCAGTCTTGGCTACTCCAGATTTTTCCAAAACATTCATTGTTGAATGTGATGCATCAGGGGTGGGTATGGGGGCAGTTCTCATGCAAGAAGGCCATCCTATTGCCTTTTTGAGCCGTCAATTCAAAGGTAAGAATCTTTCCAAGCTGACTTATGAGAAGGAAATGCTAGCCATACTTCATGCAGTAAAGCAATGGAGACCATATCTCATAGGAAGACACTTTAAAGTGAAGACAGATCATGATAGTCTGAAATACTTCTTGGAGCAGCATTTATCATCTGAAGAACAACAAAAATGGGTCTCCAAGATGTTGGGATATGATTTTGAGATTATCTATAAGAAAGGGAAGGAGAATGTAGTTGCGGATGCTCTGTCGTGGAAAGATGAATCAACTGCAGCCTTGTTATGTGCCATATCCATATTACAGGAAGATTGGATAGATGAGGCAAGGTCCGAATGGAGAAATGACCCAACCACACAAAACCTCATTCATCATCTCCAGAATGATCCAAGCATGTCTGAAAAATTTGTATTGAAAGGGGATGCTTTATGGTATAAAGATAGATTATACCTATGTAAGAACTCCACTCTTAAAAATAGGATTCTATCTGAGCTTCACTCTTCTCCAGTAGGGGGGCACTCTGGATTCTTGAAGACTTATCATCGAGTCAAACAAGATTTCTTTTGGGAAGGTCTCAAAGGGGATGTCCAAAAATTTGTGGCAGAATGCATGGTTTGTCAGCAAAATAAGGGTGAAACAGTTCGATCCCCAGGTCTTCTACAACCTCTATCTATTCCTAGCCAGCGGTGGGAAGAGGTTTCCATGGACTTTATCACAGGATTGCCTAAATCTGAAGGAAAAAATGTCATCATGGTTGTGGTGGATAGACTCACCAAATATGCTCATTTTTGTGCCTTGGCACACCCATTTGCTGCAAGCACGGTAGCAACAGCCTTCATGGACACAGTTCAGAAGCTTCATGGGACACCGAAGATTATAGTAAGTGATCGAGACCCTATATTTACTAGTAATTTTTGGACTGATTTATTCTCATGTTTGGGTACTCAGTTAGCTCGTAGCTCTTCTTATCATCCCCAGTCTGATGGGCAAACAGAAGTTGTAAATAAGTGTTTGGAGGGATATCTCCATTGCTTTACGTCAGATAAACAAGCAAGATGGGTCCAATGGTTGCCACTTGCAGAATGGTGGTATAACACTTCCTTCCATACTTCATCTAAAATGTCTCCTTTTTTGGCACTCTATGGGTACCATCCACCATCCATCACATCATCATTGAGAGGACAACCGTGGGTTAGAGCAGTAGAAGAACACATTCAGTATCAACAAGAGGTCCTCTCTAGTCTCAAGGAGAACTTGGTCATGGCACAAAACCGCATGAAGCAACAGGCTGATCAACATCGCACAGAAAGGCATTTTGAAGTCGGTGATTGGGTTTTTGTGCGGTTACAACCATATAAGCAAATGTCTTTGAAACAACAACAAAAGGATAACAAACTTTCACCGAAGTATTATGGCCCCTATCAAGTATTGCAGAAGATTGGTACTGTAGCATACAAATTAGAACTTCCACAATCAACCAAAATACATCCAGTCTTTCATGTTTCTTGCCTGAAGAAAGTAATTGGACAGAGAGTATCAGCCCAAACAGTGTTACCTGAGCTCGATGAGGAGGGGAGAGTCATCTTGGAACCTGAATGCATCCTTCAAAAACATGCACTAAAAGATTGAGGACACGGGTTATTACTGAGTACCTGATCAAGTGGAAGAATATGGACAATGAAGATGCAACATGGGAAGATATGACATTCCTGCAGCAGCACCCAGAGCTTCTCAACATTGGGGACAATGTTGCTTTGAAGGGGAAGGGCATGCTACGCCCTTAACCTATTGCTTGTATTAGGATATGAGTAGCCGACTTGTGGCTTACCATATCATTTTATTATATCATTTATACTTTCTCATGCTTAGTAGGTCGGCCTTGGTGTTGGCCATAACATATGAATAGTATATATAGGGGATTTTAGGTAGTAGTTCATCATCATTTGGAGCATTTGAGTCTTATTGTATGGTTTGGAGGTTGCCCCCTCGAAGTGGCGAGGCTATTCTAATTGCATATTGAGATCATTATTCTGGAATAGTGTTATTTGGTGTTATATTTCTGCTCATGATCTGAATTATACAAGTAATTTCGTGAGGGGTGCTAAGCGGCATTCGGTCATGTGTCTGGACCCCCAGTCTAGGTCCGTCAGGTCTCGTGGCTCTGTTCCTTCCACCAGTGGCTCCCTATCTCAGGCATGTCCCAGGGCCCCTCCACATAGACTGCGATCTACCGGGCCTACTTTGAGGCACCGCCTCCCTCCCAGACGTTGGCTCCCTAGGCACTCCACAATCTCTACTTCTTGTCATCGGCGCACTGTAAGTTACTCCCATGTGGCCTTGAGTGTTAGGTGATGTTGTTGGGGATGTTGCTCCTTCTTCCGCTCCCTCCCCACACAGTCATCTCTCTTCTTCGTTTCTGGTCTCTCAGCCTCTGTTGTTTCCTTCTCCTCCTCTCCTTCTCTCATTGTATTTCGGGTGACCCGTTTGGGTCCTCTTGCTGGGTTTGTTTGCTTTGTACTCTGTAGTCCCATTGACCTACTTTTGTGGTCGTGTGTTGGACATTAATAACATTATCTTATCTTATCTTATCTCGAAAGCCATTGCTTCCAGACTCAAAGGGCTGTTGGATCCTCTGGTTTCTCTGGAGCAATCTGGGTTCCTGTCGGGGAGGTCGATTTTTTATGGTATTTTTCTTTCTCATGAACTCCTTCAGTCTCTCTCCAGCAATAAATCTCCAGGTATGTTGCTAAAAGCAAGGCCTTTGACAAGATCAATTGGCGTTTTCTAATAAGAATTCTTAGAAAGTTTGGTTTTCCGGTTCATTTTTGTAATTGGGTGTTCAACTGCATTGCTGGGCATTCTTTCTCCGTGTTAATCAATGGTAATGCTGAAGGTTTCTTTGAAGTTAATCGAGGTATAAGACAAGGCGACCCTCTTTCCTCCTTCCTTTACATTTTAGTGGCTGATTCTTTGAGTAGGGCCATCAGCAATAGAGTTCGGGAAGGTAAATTGCAGGGATTAAGAATTATAGAGGGGGTGAACCCTATCTCACACCAGCAATTCATGTATGATACTTTCTTGTTTGGCAAAGCCAACATTTAGAAGGCCAATGAACTGAAGGGGTTTCTCAATGCTTATGCGGTCGTTGCTGGCCAAGAGGTCAGCCTTGTTAAATCCTTCATCTTCTTTTTTAATGTCCCCCCTCCACTGGAAGCTAGAATTTTAGGAATTTTCAGTTTCAAAAAATGCTCCCTTCTGGTCAAATATCTTGGTGTGCCCTTGTTTGGTGGCTCGGGTCCGACCTCGATGTGGAAAAATCTCCTCTCTTTGGTTATTTCGAAACTCAACTCCTAGAAAAGAAAATGGCTATCACTGGCTGGGAGACTGGTTCTCATCAAATTTGTTCTCAGTGCCTCCCCCTTATACATGCTTTCCATTCTGAAAAATCCCCAAAAGTGTTCTATCAAAGCTTATCGGGATCATGAGAAAGTTCCTCTGGCAAGGTCCCTCTGTGGAAAGGAAAATCACATTAATTAGCTAGGAAACTTTGTCCAAACCCAAAGATTTAGGCGGGGCTGGAATCCTCAACTTGAGTCTTCAAAACTTGGCCCTGGGCGCCAAGCTTGTCTAGAATCTCCTCACAAAACCACTGAGTCTTTGCAGTCAAGTGGTGGAAAAAAAATATCTAGGGACTCATCTTCCGGAATCGATTCTCCGCATTGCTAACCCCCTCACGGTTCTCACATATGGAATTTCTTAGTTGAATGTTGAGAGCTCTTCTTATTTAATGCGGCCTGGAAAATAGAAAAAGGCAACAGGGTGTTATTCTGGGACAATCCTTGGAATGGTTTTCCCGTGCTTGGGGAAAACCCTGAGTTTGGGGAAATCAAGAGGCTCCTAGTTGAAGAATGGGGACCATATGTTTCCAACTATGGGCTAATTCCGGAAAATACTCCCGCATTATTAGAATGGAAAAGTATTGATCACCTAAATCTCTCTTTGGAAACTAAGGATAGCTTTCGTTTGGCTCTGCAAGAACGATAGATTATGCTTTCCAAGGGTAATGATGAAATTGTTTGGACTACGGACGCTTTTAGGAAATACTCCCCTCGCTGTGGTTACAAATTATTGCATGCTGAGCAGGATGCTGAGACTCTGATCTGGAAGGCATGCTGGTCCTCCTCATGCCCCCCTAAAGCTGGCCTTTTCGCTTGGATGGCTTTCAAAGGAAAAATTCTCACTCAGGAAAGAAGGAAAAGATTTGGTTTTCATGGTCCCTCAATGTGGTTTCTGTGTGTGAAGCATGAGGAAGATCGTGATCATCTTTTGCTTCATTGCCCATTTACAGCTGAGTGCTGGAGTTGGTTGTGTGCCAGGCTCAATCTTCCATGGGTCCAGCCCTCTACTCTCCATGAAGCTATTTTGGTTTGGCCTGTAAACCTCCATACTGGCGTGCTCTCCTCGATTTGGTTGTGTGGTATCGTGCTACTTCTCTGGCACATCTGGTGGGAGCGTAACAAAAGAATCTTTAGGGAGGAGTAGAACTCGGTGGACAGGGTCATCCTCAGGTTGGAATGGGCCATTTCTAAGGCGGTTTCTGCTAATTGGTCCAACTTTCATCACTTTTCCAATATTGACAGGGAAATTGAGCAGCGTTGGCCTAGAATCGTCAAGCTCGGGGCAGGTGCTCAGTGCCCTTCGATATCTTCTGCTGCGCTCCGTAGGATAGCTCGTTGGTACCCCCCCACCTCGGGTTTTCTTAAGCTAAATTTTGATGGAGCGGCCAGAGGTAACCCAGGCGCCTTTGGCACTGGGTGCATTATAAGAAACGAAATGGGTTTATTGGTGAGTGCCGCCTCCTACAAGCTTAGGGATGGTACATGTAATTCAACCGAACTACAAGCTCTGAGCAAAGCTCTAGAACTTGCGGCCTCCTTAAAGGTGGAAAATTTGGAAATCGAAGGGGATTCACTAGTAATTGTGAATGCCATAATTAAAAAGAAAGTTGTCTCGGAAACCGGACCTAGGAATCAAAAAGGTCCTTTGGCAACTCGGGAAATTCAATGCCTGGAACATTAAGCACGTGTTTCGGGAAAGTAATCATTGCGCGGACAAGCTGGCGAATGCGGGGATCGAGCAATCACAACAGGAGAAAGTGGCATTCAATTCCAAAGCGTGGGAAGGATTGGGGATATTGGTCTCGCGCGAGGCGGAATTAAGTGCTCACGCTGTCTAATGATGCGCTTGTGTGAAGCGATTGGTTTATTTAAAGCTTTGGACAAGGGTCTCTCCTTGTATCTATTTCCTCCCTCCTTTTGCTGGCTATGGTTGTCCCACGCCTGCTGCGAATTGCCTTGAGTTGTGATCTGCGTGAGATGGCGTTTCAATCCAGGATAACGGATAACCGGATGAAAAGAATTTTTCATCTCTCCTACGTAGTAGAGTTGGAAGCCATCAAAGAAATCTTGGGCGGTGCCTACCTATCTGCGGAAGGTTGGCCATGCGTCAACAGTGGCGTTGCCTCTGTGTTCGTAGAGAATCTGCTGATAATCCGTCCTTCTAAGGCGGATGGTGTGAATCTGGCTCTACACTGGCTTTGACCAGCGTTCTATGGTAACCTGGCCTCTAAAGTGGCAAATTGTTGTCTGGCGTTCTGGGCGGTGGACGAGTCGATGCCGGGTGCGTCGGGGGTGGATGTAAGTGTCTTCAGAGAACTTGAAAAACGGTTCGGCATTCTTTTGGCCTTCACTGAGCAGTTGGTGGTGTATGCCCGGGACCGTGTTGCTAATCGTGCCCACCTTGTGCTCCCTAATGTGAAGACTCTCAGTGCTCCGTTGGAACCTATCCCGTCTGGGTGGACCGAGCTACGGCAGTCTGCGGTGGGGGCCTATGACTTTCTCTAACTGATCTGGGCGAATGCTGAAGTGAAAGTTGAATTGGAGGAAGATGACAGCTCCAGTCGGGTGTCTCAGGCTGCTAGTGTTGCTATCTCCTTGGAGATTGGGGAGTACTTCCTCTCATACCTAGTACTATAGCTATAGTATAACTCAGATAATGATGGTCTATGTTCATGTATATCCAGCTGTTTTCTCTCTCAAGATTTTGTTGTTTTTGCTTTGAACTCTTGAGCCCTAGCCTCTTTTTATGTAAATAGGGAACAGGTCCCTTCAACCCACTTTAACTATCAAAAAAAAAACTACTCAGTCGAAGGGGAAGCGGACACAAATTCTTGATGAATCATCTTCCAAATATCAGGTGAAATGCCATTACTGTCATAAGGTTGGGCATATCTAAACGATTGCCAAAAGCGACAGTATGATCTTTCCCAACACAACAAAAAGCCATGGCATGAGGAAAATGTGGCGGCAATTGTAGATGAATGGGATTCTAAGGAAGAGTATGCTCTCTACTCTCACAGTATTATGCTTGAATGACAATGCTACCAATTGCTAGATTATTGATTCCAACACATCCAAACATTTTCCATGTCAAAAGGACCGGTATGTAACATTTACTGCAAATCTAAATTGTTATGATTCGGTTGTATTAGCTGATGGGGAGTCATTCATAGTAGAAGGGATAGGAGATATTCGTATAGTCCTTAATAATGCTCAAAAACTCTTAGTAAGGAATGTTAGGTATGTTCTTCCATGCATAAGAATCTCATGTTTATCGATGAATAGAAAATCCCAACAATTATAGAAAATTCTCTACGCAGAAGTGTATTGTGTCGAATGTGAAACGAGAATGGGTAGTTTCCCTACATTGGGCAAGGTGGCTAGTATAGGCTTGTTGACTTGGCTACAATCAACTTAAATACATGTATGGAGGGAGACTCCACCATTAGGATGTTTTCAAAGATGAAATTCCTCATAGGCTTATTGACCCTACTTCGGTCAACATACATGAGCTCATTGGAGAGGGAATATCCACTATCTATAATGTGTGTGAGGATGCAATGTCGTGGGAGGATGAAAGCCCGTACTCGATACAAAAGATGTGGGAAGTTGAAATGCCTTAGGAGGATGGACTTCCTCACTTTGATGCACGGTGAATTGTGAAAGGAGATTCCACTATCCAGGTTGCACTAGAGGCACATCATGAGATAGAAAGATACAACTCTTAATCACAAGCACTGGCTTGAAGGTCAACAGAGCACGGACGCATTGCTCATCTTGTTATGAAAAGTTTTTCATAACAGGTGTCAGGATGGAATAAATGAGAAACAAGAGAGAATAGATCAAACAAAGATAGTTATTCATCCTACTACGGAGATGGTTATTTCTCCTACAATAGACTTGGTTTTTATTCCTTTTGTGAATATTGCAAATCCGGCCACATTTCAATTGCTTCTCTTTGAAGATTTGGACGAGGAAGTCTACATGCACCTACCTAAAGATTTTTAAAGTGGTCGGAACAGATTTGCACAAACAAAGCACACTAAACTTTATTATTTCTTCGTTACTTATTTATAGGACAATATACATCATATAAAATAGGATTTTTAACAAAATACTCGTAACCACTGACTTCATAATACGAGTTGTTTTAACAACTCGTATAACAATATTTATCTCAGTTATATTATTATTAATGAGTTACCAAACTCATATAATAATATAATAAATTAATAATGTTTACAACAATTAATTCCTAACAATTTTCAGGCACCAGCACGTGATCGTTTAAGTTGTAGATTGATTGAGTCCCTATATGGACTTCAGGAAGCTCCACAAGCCTGGTAAATTTTATTTGATCAACATCTCCAAGATTCTTGTTTCAAATCCATAGAGTCTAGGTTGATGTTATCAACCAATGAACCACTCGACAAAGAATTGGTGGACAACCTGATATTTCTTGTGTCCACATGATTGATTATTTGCATTGTTGTTGGTTCCCTTGTTCGAATTTTGTGTACACCAAAGCTTCTACATTGGATAACAGCAAAATATTAGATTGCATATTTCAGATTAATATCCAAAGAGCAGCCTCTAAATGTAGTGACTAAACAGTTTGGCCCCACTTTGTAAAATTTTGGGACAAACTTGTAGTCTCCAGGTAGGTAATTAAGGGAGGGTGTAAAGTTATTTATCAACTATTAGTTAAGTGTTAATTAATGGTCAGTTATCAACCACCTCCAAATGATGTAGCCGCTGTTAGCATTATAAATATGTCCGACACACGAATCCCAAAGCGTGTAATGTCCCCAAATGGACACTTTTCAACCCTGGAGGATTCTAGGCAAATCCCACTTCACAAAGATAGACTATAGAAAATATTCCAAATATTATCAATGCAGATCTGATTTTTATACATAAATGGCGACTTGTATATAAGATGAAAATCCACCAAATAAGAGGCAAAACCACTTAATCTTTAACTCAAACAAGTCAGCAAATTTTATAAAGATGGAATCATGAGAGAAATACCAGATTTGGGCTTCAAAACAGGCTGGAATTATTTATTAAAATTCTGCAGACAGTTGTCCTCAGACAGCTGAAAAGTACAATATCCTTGAGCCAAAAAATTTGTAAGTTGGATGATTTATTCTCTAAAAATCAGACTTATGAACAGCAATAAAATCAGCTCCCAAACTGCTCCAAAACCCCACGAACCAGCTCACTATATAGGTCGCTCCACCAAGGAAAGGTTGGAAACAAAGAAGAAACACGGCAACAATTTTCTCCTTTAAATCAGCCTTGCAAAGTCTTCAATTATTGCTGGAAAATACCGCAAAAACACAACTAACTCCTTGATCCACAGTGGAAACCCCTGGATGGAGAATCTTCACAACTAGAAGAAGAGTTTTCGTTCCTCTTCTAGATCTCTTAAGAGGATTTTCTTCCTTAAGAGAGAATCTCTAAAGGTTTTCATCCTTAGAAAATTTTTTATGCAAGCTCAAAGCTCAACATGCAAATTCAGATATTAAAAAATAGAAATGGATGCCTTCTACAAGCAAGTCGACTTGCTTTTACAGATGAACTTGGCTAAATAGCCACCCTTAACTTCTAATCACCTTTCACCTCCCTCATTTAATGTTTTTTCCACTTTATTTCATCCACCAAAGGGGTTGCATTTTCTCCTAGGGAAGAATAATAAAATTAAAGTGATTTTCCCTTTTTCTTATTTTTACATTATCACCTTATATTTCTCTTTCCTATTTTTTAATTTGACTTTATCATTAATAAATTAATATAAAGTGCTTATAATAATATTTTATATTGCACTTTTATAATTAATTTACTATGATAAGTTTCCTTTTCTATCACCTTTTAGCCGTTGGGAAACAGAATTGGGTTAAAGGTCTTCGACTGAGAAGGGGATATTACAAAGTATGACATGTGCCTTCTAGTTTCTCTTCATTCTCTCTCTCATCTTCTAACAGTTTACAAACAATTCAAACAGACTTAGGTTTCGTACTAAAGCATTGTTCTCTTTTAAAGACAAGGATGGCATGCTTGACTCTTATCAAGAGTTCCACTACTCGCAAAATCAAGTTTTCAAATTTTTTATGAAACATTTAGTGAAAAGTAACAAGACTTGATGATAACATTATAATGAAATTACTTAGATTCAATAATAAATCACATAACCAAGTACAGAAATAGAAAAAGTGTAGTAATTTCAAATTATAACGGTAAAATAGAACATATACTCAATACTCTATATACAATAGAACACAATATACGACTTATCCACTTCAAGGGGGCAACCTCCACAACCTTACAAAAAGAATAGAATACGCAAAATGATGATAGAGTACTAGCTAGTACCTCCTATATATACCCTACTTAGGCTATGGTTACCCCATAGGCTGACCCTACTAACAATATGCAAACATAGATAAACTTGATATGACGAGGTAAAAGATTTTCTTAGCCACAAGCCAGTCATACATGTCCCAATACACATTACACGTTAAGGGCATAGCATGCCCCTCCCCTTGGAACCAACATTGTCCTCAACATTGACTAACTCTAGGTACTTCTGTAGGAATGCTACATTCTCCTATGTTGCATCCTCATTGGTTAGATTCTTCCACTTGATCAAATACTCCTCAATCACCCTAGTTCACTACTTCTTTGTGTGTGTTTGAAGGATTTCCTCAGAATCTAGGATGACTCTGAGTTCCTCATCTACCTCTAGTAACTCTGTTTGGGTTGATACTTCTTGTCCAATAACCTTATGACCTTCAAGCAGGAGACATGAAATACCAAATATATTCATACAAACTAAGGAGCCTATATGCTACATTACCAATTTTCTGTGAGACTTGATGAGGACCATAATACTTAGGATCCAACTTATTATCCTTCTTCAATTGCTTCAAGGAAATTTGTTTATATGGTTGTCGCCACACAAAGACCCAATCCCCAATTTCAAACTGCCTTTCAATGTAGTGCTAATCAACTTGCTACTTATTTCAGCTTTGCACCATTGCCAAGTTCTCCTTGAGACTAGCTAATACCTCCTGCCAGTGTTGAATGTGATCTTCGACAACACCAATCTTCGTTTGTACTCTCGAGGAAGATGGTAGTTGGTACCCATACAATGCCGCAAATGGAGACATTGTGGATGATGTATGGAAGCAAGTGTTATACCACTACTTTGTTAGAGGCAACCATTGAACCCATCTTTCATGTTTATTCAAAGCAAAGCAACACAATTGTTGACCACCTATGTTTGCCCATCTAATTGAGAATGATATGAGGAGCTATGTGCCAATTGGGTGCCCAAACATGAAAATAAATCGGTCCAAAAATTATTGATAAAAATAGGATCGCGGTCACTTTATATGATCTTGGGGGTAGCATGTAACTTCTGAACTGGGTCCATAAAAGGGGTAGCTACTATGTTGGTGACAAATAGGTGTGAAAAGGCACCAAAATGGGCATGTTTGGTGAGCTTATCAACAATCATCCTGATGACATTTTCCCCTTTTGACTTGCCAACCTTGTAATGAAATCCATGGAAACCTCATCCCACCTTTGGCTTCGAATAGATAAGAGTTGCAAAAGACAGTGTTTTTATTGTCTCACCCTTCTTTTGCAGACACTATACATTCTGCCAAAAAAATTTGGACATTCCCCTTGAGTCCTTTGCAAAAGAAATCTTTCTTGATCATGTGAAAAGTCCTTAAGAATCTTTAATGACCCCTTACTAGAGATGAATGCAGCTCTGCTAGAACCTTTTGTTTCATGACTAAATTGTTGAACAAGTACAACATATCCTTGTACTGTAAGGTGTCCCCTTTTCAAACAAATTTTTCAGATACACTTAAGTCCTATTGGAGCTTGTGAATCAAAACCTATGTACTTGCATCATTCTCGCATTCATATCTGGCCTCATCCACCCAATCAACTTGTAAGATGGACAGATGTGCTTTTATGAGCTCATCCTTCCTCGAGAGTGCATCTACCACAACAATTTCCTTCCCTTTCTTATATGTGATTTCAAAGTCATAACCCAACATTTTTGTGACCAATTTTAATTGTTCTTCATATGACAACATCTATGATAGGAATATCTTGTAAGAGTTCATATGTTAGCATATTGTAAGTGGTGTGATGATTTGTAATAACAACTCGTATAGATATTATGCATTGTAACAGTTAGTGGGTTAATAATCTATAAGGTGTGAGAGAGATTTTAGGATCTGTTACATTTTATAGTTAGAATGTGATTATGAGTGAGTTGTAACTCACACTATTATTAGAGAGGAGTGTTGAAGGTGATAAGTGTTGACTCCTTTGTAGGAGAAAAATACACTTTTTATATGTAACCTCTCTCTCTGAAATAAACATCTCGAGTTAATTTTGTGTCACACTAATTGTCATGGTTATTTATGTAAAAGCTCTACTAAATCATCATTTGGTATCAGAGTAAGGTTTGTCCAAAATGAGAGTCTCTTGAAGTGTTCTTAACAACCCGTGTGTTTGTAATGTCCCTTTCAAGCTTAATCATGGCATAAATGGAAATTGCACTAACCCTAATGATGGAATTCTGAAAATTATGACAGCCATATTCAAAATACTGAAAAATTATGATAGCAGCAAGAATTAATGCAAAATGAGGGCAGCAACTTGTTTAGACTCTTCAAACCCTATCCGTATGATGCGGCAATCAGATTTTCACAGCATCTTTCAGACCCTCAAAGAATAATCTGGATTCTTATTTTTATTAGAAATTGTTGGATGGAAACTACAGAATTTCTGAGAATAATCATCAAAAGACCATCATGTAGAATTCTGAATTTATTTATTACAAAAACAGTTGCAATCTTCAAAAAATCATACCTAGAGAAATATGTGGAATTACAACTCACTAATAGCTGAAAATGATCCATGAAATGACAACAATCATAGAAAATTAATGGCAGAATTCTCCAGCAATGGAATCATACAAAAATGTTGTTCTGAAACTCCCAAAGGGGTCGCCCAAGTTGGCAATGGCCAAAAAGCTAGGCTGAAACCCTTGCAAGCTCAAACATGAAATTGTGTGGCTGTCCCGCACTCAAAACCAAGCAAAACTCATCTGCCCTAGCTGCGAATGATGCCCTACCATTGATAAATCTGCCTTGAAACTTTGTAAATCTGATTGTAGCACAAATGTGACCTCTGTATGAGATCACCAATGAAGATGTGAGGGTTTCCGTCCTCAAATCCAAGTGTTATTGAGGGATTTTTTCCTCAATAGACCTCCATAGAGTGTTTCTGTCCTCAATGGATGAGAAAGAAAGCAAAGCGTGCTTCAACTTTTCAAAAGAGCCAGATCATATCCGAAAATAATTCTCCTCCACCCCAAGTGACCCCTTTGAAATATCCCTTTCAAGGGATGAAACCAATAATCAAGGAAATTAGCTCAAACCCCAAAGCAATCAAATCTGATTTTCAAATCAGTCACATTTCGAGGGAGGCTAGGACAGCGAGTCGCGGAAGTGCGATTAGGGTTTTTGTGACCTGGGCCTAAGTCATGGATATGGCGGAGAATATCAACGGAATTACAAGCAATCCCCTTCTTGCTACATGCTCAGCAGATATAGAGGGCAATGGTTTGGAGGTTCTCGGGTCTGGAGTGGCGCACTAATTACTAGGAAGGATGTCGCTCATATCAAAAACTATGACAGGATGAGTAAGAAAGATCAGGCAACATTCCTAGCAGATCTGAAAATAAGAGCAGGTTTGGATCCACAATGCAACAATTGTCCTCCGGTTTCTGATGCACAAAAGCCCCCCTGCATCGAATGGTAGTCCGAGCAAGGCTGATCCTGTGGGGGGTGACAAAAACAACATTCTCAGGGTTCCAGCGGCCTGGGTAGTGGCAGGTCATGTATTCCTATCCATACTTCCTTCAAGGCTTCCGAACAACAGTTTGCCTCTCCCCCGAACGGCTCTCAGGCATACATTGTCGACTTAGCTGAAGAGATTCCGATGCTCAGTCTGGTAAAACCAGAGCTTGGAGCTCATTTGCTCTCCCTGTCCTAGTTGGCTATTATCAGAAGATTTAACGGGCTATGGCCAAAGGCCAATGCCCTAATCCAGTGGATCTTTGAAAACTGGTCCAAAGCTTGTGATATTTTGTTTTGTTCCAAGTGATTCTTTGTTGTCCACTTCTAAATCGAGGAGGATCATCACAAATATCTTTTAGGCGGCCCGTGGCTTTGGGGTAACGCAGGGTTATTTCTCACCCCCTGTGTTACCCCGAATTCGATCCGAACACCCTCTTAGTGAGCAAAATGCCTGTGTGGGTTCGGCTCCCAAACCTTCCTCTCCACTTTTGGCATGCCCTAGAAGATATCAGCCACGCTCTTGGGAGATTTCTAAAAAATCAATTACTCCAGGGTTGCGTTAGGCATCTGCACCTTTGCCAAAATTTGCATTGAAATTGATCTCAACAAGGGTTTCATGGATAAAATCATTCTGAAAGTGGGAAATATGCAGCATGAGCAACCATTGGATTATGAAAATACGGCATTTCGGTGTCATCTTTGCAAGACTCACAGCCATTTACAGGCATCTTGCCCAGAAACTAGAAGGAAGAACATCCAGAAGAATAGGAAGATGCAACCTGGCAATGGCTGGAACAACCACCCCCCTGAACACGTGCGTATAGCTGCAGTCAAGGCCGACCGCGAAGGGTCGAGGCAAGCTGAATCAAAAGAGAAAAGAATGGAAAGAGAGAAGAAGGCAGCAAGTGGACTGAAAAGAGGACACGAATTTGACAATTCAAAAAAATTGGATTCTGATCAGGAACATTCCTTTGATCACTCAGCACCTAACTTGGATCCCAATAGTACGCAAATGTTAGTCGTTTTAGAGCTAGGTCCATGGCATGAGGTCAGGAAGAAAAAAGGCAAAAAGGGGCGCCATGCTAACATTTAGATTTTTATCCTTCGATCATTGGCAGTTCCGGTTAGCGCCTTGTATGGCGTCCAAGGCAGCATGGCCTTAATTCCATTTATACTTGTTGCCTTGTCTGTTGTGGTATCTATTGAATATCTTTCTGTATTCAGGTGGAGACCCTTGAACTCCCCAGTTCATAGCTCCGGTCAAAAGCATTTATCTCATCAAAAAAAAAAATTTGATTTTTAAATCAGCAGACTGAAATAAAACCCAGATTTGGACAGCGAACTGATTTTAGGAACAGCAGTATGAAAACTCACAATTTCACCCAAATTATCATCTAGCAATGCATCCACAATTTTTATAAACCTTTTAGAGAGATTCTAGAACTGTTTTCAACCCAAAAAAACATACATATGCTCAGCTGAAAATTAATACTAACCAGCAGAAGTACAACTCCAAAATAATTATGAAAAGAGGGTTTTGAAACCCCAAAAATTCACAAAAAAGTAGATTTCGGCCATGTTAATAGAGGAAAATCTGAAAATGAAGTGAAATACCAAATATATGCCCTTTAAATCACTCCACCTAGGAGAGGCCGCTCAATGCAAATACAAATCTGATTATGATTCGTTCTCCACAAATTTGCAACAATCCTTCAAGCTCACACAAGAAAGGAGGGTTTCCATCCCCCTACCAACCACTAGAAGGGTTTTTCATCCTTATCGGAAGATTCCACACACTTGGATTTTCGCCCAAAAGTGGAAGAACCAAGAGCAACCAGCTCACAAGTCCAAGTAGAATCAATTTGCCAAAGATAGATGATGCAAATGATCTCTCTAACCTTCCTTTATATCCTCTCTTTGGTGCCAAAGCTCCAAAAGAACAAGGCCGACCCAAACATTATTCTTTTTAATCTTTAATTGGCTTTATTAATGCTCCAAACCCAGCCGACCTGTTAAAAAGAAGAATACACTAAAAGAAAACATTAAAAATTAGAAAATGAATGCAGAGGAAGCTCAATTCCTTTTCCCAACTCTTATGCTTCGTTGCCATGGAAAAGGGAATGGCAAGAAGTCCAAAACGAGGTCCTTAACTTGCAAAAGGGGACATTATAGTCATCCCTTCCCAAAATTGTTTGTCCTCAAGCAATTGTAAGTGCCTAGATCCCAAATAAGTCTTGGCTGCTTTTTCGTATAATCACCATCCAAGCATTGGTGACCCACCATTTCTCTCCTGTTCTCCCAAATACCAATGTAATCTTGCTCTTGTTCTTCAAAAATCAGAATGAGGGGGAACCAGAATTCCACCTTTACTTGCACAAAATAGTACAAGTGTGTCATTGTGTTGAAAATACAATCCCTGGCTATAAAAATGTCTCTCTATGTACCAAGACCTTGAGAAGAACAAACTGAAAATGAACAAAACAGCAGGCCTCTTTGGTGGAACCATCCTCGAATTGACCCTTGGGTCAAGGTATTTGCCATTCCACCTTTCTCCTATGTTTAGGCAATCGATTCCTTGAGAGAAATAGCACCAAGGTGGCTGAATAAGGGATGTGTAGTGACTATAACAGCCATGAAGTGTTTGGTATTTCTTCAACCATGTGATTAGAAGTTCCTTTCCTGATATCTTATAAGTAAACAAATAGGTAGAAAATTTGTGAACAGCAATAGAAAAGAGAGTACACCAAATGTAATCATGACATAGCTTCAAAGTTCCCCATTCTATCAATGTTATGGGGGCTGGCCACAAGGTTACATCTGATTAAAATTGGAGAAAGGGCTGGAAATGCTTACACAAAATCTTATGGCAGCATACTTGGAATCCAAAAATATGGTAGTCTTACTATTTTCCTCCAAACCAACAACCTCAAGACCATTTTCTCATGATTTAACAGCTTCAAAAGGACCACTCTTATAGCTGTTTGGATTTGGAAACATCTCATAATCTGACTGAACCCAAACCAGCAACTTAATTTCTCCTCTAAACTTATTGAGTGGTTGAATTTGTACATGCCCAACCATAAACAAGTTCTTCCAAGGAGCTGATATATGAAAAAGAGTACCATAATGAAATTTTCCTAAAAACTGAAACCATTACATCCCACAAACAACATTGACTTCAGTTGGCTTCATTTCAAGAAAAATATTACATACCTTGCACCTTCCCATGAAATTTGACAACATGAAAATGCTATTGGTGACTTTTGAAGCTTCCAAAGTTAATTATGCTCAGCCCTGCTTAAGGATAAGTTCTCCTTTGATTGATTTATGAGAGGTACCTGTGGAAGTTGGCATGTATGGGAGTTGATCCATAAAGCAAAGATGTGAGTCATCCTTAGACATTCAAAGATGGAATTATCAATCAAATTGACCACGTAATCAGACCTTTTTCCTTTTGTAAGGCTCACAATAGTACCAACCACACATGTTAAAACAATTTTGGTGTTGTTCCCAAGCATCCTTACACCCTTTGCTACACATTTAACTTCTTACCTTCATTCCACTTGGCACAAGCTGATCGTGAGAGTAAAAACACAGCAGTATCCTGGAGTAAAGTAATGCAATATAGTTATCATACCTGTCTGAAAATCAGGACTATTTTGGCATGTTGGTAAGCAATGAAACTGAAACCTTTTTGAGCCATGAGCTGTCCTTAATCTTCCTAAAACTCACAATTTCTGAGTTAGAACCAACACTTAGAAAATATCCCAAAATCACCTTACCTCAATGGATTTTCTCTTTCCGAGTATAATTCCACATGGCAGTGACATAAGAAATAGTACATAGCCCTCATTCCTTCCTAGTTGTTCATGATGACCATAATTTTGGCATTGTAACATGATGGACAATAAATCTGAATTGTCTCTAGGTCCAGGTCTGCTTACCTTCACCTTATAATTTAGCCTCTTCACACTAGCAATGGTATTTATTTATGCATGGAACCTTATTATGACTAAATATATCGGTAATTCTCCCATGTTGGACTGCTATAGATAACAGACCAGCAACTTTACCTATTGCAATCCTTGGTTCTCCATGAAGAATTTCTTCCTCTCTTCTTGGCCTTATCAATTTGGGTGGGTTACCTTCAATGCATTCATCATTGTGACCCCAAAATTCTTTTCTAGACATATGCATAACAGCTGAGATATAAACCAAATGGGAAAAGGAATTGGTTGTCTTAACAAGCATACCATGGTCTTTGGAAGGGGGGTAGCTTCTTACCAATTCTATCTTGGCCCATGCACATAAAGCGATCTTCACCCAGTTTGGATGTTGAATGAGAGGGTGTGTGTGCTCTTTACCATCAAGGTGTTCCCATTTTTTGGTCCTTGTTTCACCAATCAAATGAGCTTCCCCTTTTTGAACTATCTCCATATCTTGGTCGCTTGAGCTTGGGATACCTTTGTGGTCCATACCAATGCTCCATTCTTCATCATTATGCTCCTTTTTGTCCGCTGTTATAAACAGTCCAACAAGCTTGTTGTCCTCATATCTATTTGGACAGGGGTTTCAAGTCTCTTTTCCCACTTACTCAAGCTTGAATTCATCATGTGCTAAAATAAAATTAGTGTTAACCAAACAATAATCCACAATTACCTCATGATGCTTAATATCCGGTAAGAATGGAAGTAAAGGTTGAATCTTCATCCTTTATGGCTCCCTCTCCTCTATGGTTCGGATCTTGTGTTGTATGCTCCTGATCTCCATCTCTTTCCTAGTCTTAGGAAAATAAACATGCCTTTCCTCTCCTAGCGAGCTTAGGGATTTGGTTCCTTCTTCAACAAGCTTCGTAGTGTCTTCTTACTTTTCCCACCAGATGGGGCTCTCTCCCTCAAGGGTTGGGATGTTTTTCCCATGACCCTTATTGAGAAGTGCTTGTTTGAAATGAATGGTCTCGACCCCTTTATATACATGGGTTGGGCCCTATTATTGCGGATTTATATCATATTCGCTTGTTTTAATTTAAACCAACTCGGTTGGCCAAGTTGCTTAAGGGCGTGCATTGCGGATGGGTAGGTCAACAGTTCAAACCTGTCGTGCCAATTGTTTTTCCCTGGTCGTTATTTGCGCCCAGCTCGTCGTCGTTGTTGCCGCCACGTGTTTCGAGCTTTGTCGCCAACTTCGATAGCCATGTGTTGTTGATGAGCTCGCCGAGTCTGCCACTCTATCCATTGTGCTCATGCCTGCCAATGCGCTCACTACGTTGTTGTTCGACCTGAGCTACTCGTTGTCACGTCGCCTTGGTTGCCGAGTTACGTGCCACGTCCACTCGAGCTCGCCTCGTATCTGTCACCACGTCTCTGCCACCACAATCCCGCCATGTCTGCCTGACCACCAAGCTCCTTGCCGCTTCCATCGGGCTACTTGCCTTTGTGATAGGGTTGTTGGGATTTAATCCCACATGTGGCGGGGAGGATATTGTGCTAGCCTTTTTAAGGCTTTAACCCACCCGATAGATATATGGTTATGGCCACGTCCTTTCCGCCATTTTATTGGGTGGCTCGCCGAATTATGTGGCAAGGTGGTTTGTTGAGGGGTTGTTGAGCTCAGTGGTAACTTAGTCCTTCAACTCGCCGAGGTGGTTGAGTTCCTAGCTTGGTTTTTAGCTCGCCATGAGCTCGACCAACTCGCTCCTTGCCACGAGCTCAATCAACTCGCCCATCAACTCAGTTTCTAGCTCGATCATGAGCTCAACTCGGTCAATCAGCTTGATGAGCTACTGGATTCTCACGACAGTTGGGCCCCCTTCCGAAACAAGAGTGGACCCCACTGTTGCAAACCCTTTTGTTGATCGTCGAAGATCGGCGGTGAAAACACAACCTTCATTTTGCTTTGTGTCACTTGTCAATGCTGCAGCGACCTGTTTGCCATTTTGCAACATTCTCAGTCACTGCGTCACCTGTGTTCTAACTCTCTCCTACCACCCTTGTTCTTGTGCGGACTGTATCTGGAGCATACAGTTTCCATTTCTAGCGTCCAATATACCACCAGAAAGCTCTTGACTTGTTCTTCTGTAAGGAGCAAGTTCTGAGAGATCTTGGGAACTTCTGTTGCCCAATGTTGACCTTCGGATCATATATAGTTGTGTATTAATTCATTTCATTATAGGCATAAACATTGGTAACTCGAAAGGCCCGTCGTCATCCTTCAACTACAAAGCTCAACACCTGCCTCGGTCTCACCATTCAAAAGCATGTAATTTACAAAGTAAAATCCATGTTTGTGTCTTCATTATTGTTCTAGTAGTTTGCACATGATTACGGCCTATAGAATGCATAGTTGACACTGTTAATGGTCAAGAGTGGGGTACGAGTTTCTTACAATCAAACACAGGGTGCATACACTACATATCATCCCAAATTTGTACATTGCTTAAAATTGCATCGATCTTGACTTCATTTAACTCTGCATCAACGTTGTGGGACTTGCACTAACAATGACGTCATATTGAGTTGCATTCGACGGCAATTAACACCATCACATCCTCGCAACAATATTTGCATTCGAATATACATGAAAAAGCAGTTATAGACTCTGAGTTCTCAACACCAATTGACATCACACTAGTTCCCCAAGCCTTCTCATTCGTGTGTATACTTGGAGCAACAATACCTTTGTGCGTGTTAAGCCTGTACCAATTTCACTTCTATTATGGATCTAGAAAATTTTCACTTGTTTGTATTGCTTTGTAGTGGTTTCGATGTTTCCTTATCATAAGAAGATTGCATCATTCTTGTGTTCATATTTCCAGATCTAACAAGTTCCTTCCACTGCATGCATGCTTGGATTAGAATTTATTGTCTTATTTCTCAAGCAACTTGTAATGTGCATGACTATCTCACATATTTGCATCATTGTTGTGTTGATTGTGCCATCTAATGGCTTTATATACAGCGATTCACTTGTGCTTCTAACCATCCGCATGTAAAAATCATATGCAAGTCAAACTATTATGATGAGTCTTTGTTGAAGTCATTAAGGTAATAAGTTTTTAGTTATTGTTTAGGGATTTAAGTCTTTTTTTAGTTTAATGTTTGTAAATAGGATATCTTTTGTTTTATTTGAGTCTAGCGTTGTCTTTTTGTGTTAGAGTTTTAAATTCTACTGTTTATTTTAATGAGTATTCTTTAATTAGTATAGTCGGTTCCATAGACTAGGATTCTAAGCAAGTCATCAATAAGTCATTCAAAACAGTACAGTACATTGTTAGTATCTTATTATTATATGGTGTTTTAAATTGTGAAATTAAATGTTTTCATCTATCAACTGTAATAGGTCATATTGTCTTTGTCATTTAAATATTGGCTATTGTTCTAGATTGTCAAGTCTAGTCCATCTTTATACTAGTGACAACATTGTACTCTCAGTAACTATGTCAATGTCTTTATTGTGCCTTAAGTTTACAATTTTGTCATTAATAATCACCTAATTAATGTCATTCTAGTCGTATTTTTATGTTAAAGTCAAATTTGTCAAATTCAAAGTATCAAAACTAACTCAAAAATTTGCAACACGGATACATTTTTGGTGGTACCCGATGTCTTGAAATTCAAAGTTCAATTTTGAGGGGGGTTTCATACACATGAGCTTCAAGATCATCTCTACTATGTAATCAGCCAAAAAAACTGGAGTATGGAGGCAAAGGACGTTGGAGGACATTCACCATCCTCTCGTCGATCACTAACGATGGGCGGCAAAACTACATGAGTGTCAAACTAGCTGTCCAAAATGACCAAATGCCATAGATGAATTTTAGGTGGCAACAGAGATTGTCGCATATCATTTGTGATTAGAGTGGCAGCAATCTACAATGGTGTCTAAGTACGAAAACAACGAGAACAAAATCCTCATTAATATTGTTTTTTTGTATTTTCATGTTTTGTGTGGTATGTAAAATAAACCCCTACTGTGACATTTTAGAAAGTAATCGTAATTTGAAGAATCTTGCTTTTGGGGGTGGGAGAAGATTTTGAGGTAAATTCGATATGGATTGTTGCCTAGATAATTTGGAGCTCTAGGAATCTAAGGGATTCGGAAATTAGGAGCTTGGGGAATGGAGAACTGACCCAAGGAATTTAGCTCACAACTACGCCTTTACAAGGGTAAAGGGATGACTTCATGGAGATGTACCTAGTCTAAGTAGTGTTTTCAGAGAGAATTTCTTTCTTCGAAATATGATTCTCTTTTTTCAAAGATAAGTATTTGAGACTATAATGATTTGTCTTCACCTTAAAGTGCCTACCCATCAAATATGATCTCCATTGTTTGACGACATGAAGGATAGCCATCATCTCCTCATAGATGGGCTTTAGCAAAACTTTGAGCTGGAAACTCTCAAATGCAACAAGTCATCCTTTTTGCATAACTATTGCTCCATTCTATACCCTGATGCATCACATTCCACAATGAAGATCTTTGCAAAATCTCAGGTAGCCAAGATTGGAGTGGTACACATAACTTCTTAAATGCCTCAGTGGTTGCTTCATTCCACTGGAAGGAGTCCTTTAACAAGGTGGTGAGTGGTGTTGTTAAGTTGTCGTAGTTTTTCACAGAACAACGATAGTAATCTGGTAACGCGAAGCCACACAGGTTTTTGAGCATTTTTGGAACTTTCTATTCTACCATGGCCTTGATGTTGTGGGGGTCTGCTTTTAAACCTTCATGTGAAACAATGACTTGTGTACACCTCTTTCACCCGAAAAGCACACTTGGAAGGCTTGGTGTAAAGCTAATGTTCTTTTAGAGTTAGTAATACACGATCCACATGTTGCAAATGTACTTACCATGTCCTATTGTATATTAATATGTCATCAAAAAATTACCAAGACAAACCTATGTTAAAATGGGCGGAACATAGTGTTCGTCATGCTCTGGAATGTAGATGGTGCATTTGTGAGACCAAAAGGTATCACCAAAAACTTATAATGTCCCTCATGGGTTCTGAAATCCTGAAAGTTGTCTTATGTATATATCCTTATCCCTAATCCGGATTTGATGGTAACCAGCACAAAGTTCAAGTTTTGTAAAGTAAACATTATGTAACTCATCTAGCAAATCACCAATTACCGGAATGGGGAACTTAATGTTGATGTTGTACTTGTTGATTTTTCTATAATCTTGACTCCTCTGCTATGTCCCAACCTTCTTACGCACCATTACAACTGGAGAAGAATATGCACTTTGGCTATGTCAAATAATGTCTACCTCCAACATCTTTTACACCATCTTTTGAATCTCGCTCTTTTTGACATATGGATAACTATAAGGACAAATGTTGTGTGGTTGACTCCCAGGTAGGAATTGAATGGCATGATCATGATTTCATTTAAGAGGTAGTCCTTTTGGCATTACTCTGAAAATGACTGAGTGGTTATCAAGAACCAATAGTAAATTTGGTAGCATAGAAATATTTGTTCGAAGTGCTTCTAAGGAAAATAGTTGTGCTACAAACCCATTTTCTCCCTTCTTAAGAAGCTTTTACATATAATGAGAACTACGATTTGTGGGGGTTTTGCGCACAGCCCACAAAATTCAATTTCTTTCCCTTGAATAAAAGGGTGTGAACAACCCCTAGAAATTCATCCCAATCATTCCAAAGGTTGTGAGTCATTGGAATCCCAAAAAGACATTTGATCCTCCCATTGGAATGGCAAACATAGGAGAGTATATCCTATACTCACCAATGGAGATCTTAATACTATGGCATTTCTCTAAACAACTCGTTGTGCCTCCATTTGCAATCATAACCTGAAATTATGGAGTTGGGTAAACAAAACAACTTAAGTGTGACACCAGCTTATCATTGATGAAGTTGTGTGTGCTCCCTGAGTCAATTAACATTGACACCCTTTGTTTTTGAAAAACCCGCCACATTGGGGCTTTATAGTGTGTTGATTCTTAATAATGTGTGACATGAAATACTTGGTAGGGTGTATTCTAATTCTTCCTCAATCTCCGTTAGGAATAGTCCTCACACGGGTGCCCTTGTGTTCCACATTAAATTATTAGTTATTTAGGATGTGTGAGAAAATAATAAGTGGAGCAAACAATGTAAGTGATTATTTTGTGAGTAATAATCACATTTTACTAATAGTTGGTAGAGAGAATAATTCATAATGTAAATAATTGATTACTCATGTAGCAGTTGCATTAGAATAGGAGTTATGTGAGAGAGTCTAGGAGATGGGGAGATTTGGGATAAGATTTTACTTCCTTATTTTAGGAGATCATCTCTCTATATAACGTACTATCTCTTATTGAATAAACATGTTGATTTGAAACCCTTTGAGCGTATGCTCTCTCTAGGTGAAAGGGGCAACCCCAACATTTGGTATCAGAGTAGGTTTCATAAGAGGCCTCTCTAACCTTCACTCCATCCATGTTTCATTTTGTCAAGTAGACTAAGGCAACAGGTGAGTTGTGTATGCCATGTGCGACCTCGTTTCCTTGTCTGTGTCCATCCATTTGTTGTTTTTTTATCAAAACATGCAAACAAAGAATATGCAATGTAGGCCATGGAAGACCTTATGTTCGTTCCTCCTTCTATGAGCATCAAGGAAGGAGCGAAGGAGGGGAACTCGTCGTGTTTGTAAGTGATATACCTTCATTATTAATTATTTTATTTACTAATCATGGCATTGGAATGGTTTGACCAGGGTAAAAAAGACTTAGCAAGAAGAATTTCTTTTTCTTCATTATGAGGTCAGTCTTCTTAAGTGAAGATTAAAAAGTGCAGTAGGAGGTCAGCCATGAAGTTGGGGCTTCTAATTCATCATTGGTGCCAAAGGAGGGGTACTTAAGGAAGATTGAATGGAGAGGAGCATCATCTTTCATCTATTTTGACATTTACTTGAAGTTGGAGCTAGTGTAGTTTTTCTTCTTGCCATTGAAGGATGAAAAGCCCTCCTTTGTCACCTATTGAGGACGAAACCCTTCAATAGGATCATGCTTGGGGACGGAAACCCTCATTTGTGCTTCATATGGAGCTCACAAGTGAGCTTTCAGGAGGATTTCATATTTATTTCTTCCCTTCTAACCCTAGGTGACGTGCTTCAGTGAAGGGTTTGATATCATCTAGGGCACTTTCGGGCAATTTGAGTTGATATCATTGTTTTTTCATATTTTATGAAGCTGGAATCTACAATTTGGTGATTTTTGGAGAGGTTTATGAGTTATGTTTAGCCCTTATTTTTGGTTGCCCTACTGCTGTCAGAAAATTAATTGCAGTTGGGTGTGATCTCTTACTTTCTCTATTATTTTGATGTAATTTGGATGGATAAATGTTGTCGTGTTTGAAATAATTATTTAGAAGCATTCTCAATTGTTATTGCATGGTTGTATGATGATTTGAAGTGCCTACCTTAAAGGACTAATTATTGATTGCTCGAATAGGGTTAAAGTGTGTTTCCAATCATTTTCAGATTGATGCTTGTTGGTTGATGGTGTATTTTCATATTTGATTCATTTGGGGTTGTGGTCAAAACCTTATTTTCAGTTATAGCCCTAGAAAGGGACATTAAATTAGTGTGTTTATGTAAGCACCTATTGCAGTAAACTTTATCTTGTAGCATTTTGGAGTGAACAAACCTCAAACTTGAGTCCATAAAGTCCAAAAATGCTAATGTAAGAACCTATTGTAGTAAACTTTATCTTGTAGCATTTTGGAGTGAACAAACCTCAAACTTGAGTCCATAAAGTCCAAAAATGCTAAGATTGACTATAAACATGCAATACTTTTCATACAGTCAAATATGGGTTTTTTTCAAGTTTTTGCAGTTTTTTTGGGCTTTTAAAGACCTGCATGAGGAAGAAGAACAACTACGACAATATATCTTCAGAGCACAACCACAATCTTTGTTGGGTACAACAAGTTTTTTTATCTGGTTTGGTGGATTTGCTTATGTGGTTCGAGGTAGTGGAGGATCTATTATTCATACATTTGAGTATAAAGGATGAATAGTTTGAGTTCTTTGCATTGATGTCAGTCATTATTTTATTCTTTGGGCTCATTTACATCGAATGGTGAACACATCTTGTATAAATCTTTGAGGGTTTTTTTTTCATGGAGACTACATGACTTGCAGAATTTTTTTTGCATGAAAACATTACATCGCAAGTTTTATAAAGATAGTGTTGAACATTGCAAAGGTTAGATCTAAGAGTCAACACTCCTCTTGACCTCGGATCATTTCTTACTCGATAAATGTTTGAATCACCCTCATAGGAAAGTTGAAAGGATCGATGTTCTTGCTCAGTCCCTACGCATAACCTTTGGCGAGATCTCAACAAGTCTTTCGTGCTCTATCAGTTCTCCAATAGGCCCTAGGCAATCCCCTTAGTTCATTCGGTCCAAACTCTATATTTAGCAAATTCATGTCCTCAACCCCTACTACTTCAACTCAGACCTCGATCCATTATCGAGTTACCTCTCCAAAAACTTGGCAGCATACAGCCCTAAGTTCATCTCTACTTGAACATCTATTGCGAATTCAAAGAACAAACTCACTCCAATTTTCATACCTTGGCCTATTCAAAGATTCCCCGGCATTCCAATGCCCCCGAAGGGCTATACTCTGCTCATAGATCTAGATGCACTCCAACGGATCAGTGATCCACCCCACCTTAGTTCCCTCTTGGCATAACATGGTCCAACTCGACTCCGTGGCAATCCAAAGCGTTTAGTTCCCACAACTCACTCTTTTCCCATAAGCAACTAACATTCAACTTCCACATGCAACTGTGGTGATTTCCTTGGCTTGGCAGAAAACTCAAAGCCAACCCTATACATAACTCACCAAGTCCAATGCATATGGCCGACAATGTTATAAGTTATAAACATGTTTTTCCTCATATATGTTTAGACCATTGCATGGCCGAATTGGCTATAAATGTTATACTAAGGTCTTGAAGTTGAAAGGTGGTAGTTTTAGAGGTCGAACCTCCTAGGATTAAAGTTATCAATATTTATTTTAAAGGAATTTTTTTGTTTAGGAGTGATTACATGAATAATGGTGAATTTTTTGAAAATGAGAGGGGGACGATTTATTTGAAAATATGTACGGATGGGAAGTATATTTTTCCATAATCGATTTTTTTGAAAAGGGAGAATAAATTTCCAAAATCACATTTTTTGTAAAAAACAAGGGGTGTTTTTTTGTAAGCGGGTGCATTTCTGGTGGAAACCAACACTCGGTTTGTTTATCATTGTAGAGGGGGAAATGAAATATTTGATCCCCACTGCTAAACTCATTGAGTACACAACAACCAGGAAGTTGCAGCTCCAAGATGCGGTTCCTATATGCACACAGCGCAACACTGAACAAAACACGTCTCTAATGATGATAGAGTTGCTTCCAAAATGAAAATAAGATCTAGATCCCTCCCCTTTTCTCTTACACACTCACTTTGACTTGGCTAAACCTTTGTACCGTGTTTCCAGGTCTCAAAACCCACTATTTTCCCCCTTCGTGACACAATTGTCACTATTCTTCAGGGGTAGTTGTGCAACCACCCCACTATCGGGCTGGCTTTAGGGGCAGTTCTATCACCACGGAAAGTAAAACAAAAGCACATATGTTTGAACATGTGTTTTGGTTGCGTTTTGTTTTTTCCAAGTTTACTTTGTCAAATCTGTCAAGAATAGGCTCGTTGAAACTGTCTTTGCTTCCTCCCTTTTAACTAAAAATAGCCAATTGATTTTTCCACATTGGCTTAGTCATCCGTTCTAAATTGACATGTGTAGTGTGACTTTTTCCTTCCCAGCAGCTTACAAATACTCATTAGGTTGTTTCATAAGTTGGTCATTTTAAGTTTTAAGAGGTGTTAAGTTGCTGAAATTTGGAGAGGTTATTGTGTAGACAGTCAATTTCTTGTCTTTGCTTTCCTGTTGCTCACATTCCAGCCACCATTTTCACACAAAACAAGCCATTTTCTTTTCTTGATTCCTTGCTGCCACTTACTACTTTGCTCACTCGGGTCAACTAGGTTTTGCAAATTAAAAGGAGCTTGAAGCTGAGGAGACAAAGGAGAGACCGCCAACAACACTAAAACAAACTACCACAACACTATAGTGACCAAGTTGGGGATGTCTTTCAATTTCTTTTAGGCTTTAATATAATATTGGTAAGAATTTTAAAAGTTACCAACACTATGATTTAGAAAAGGAGATCTTACTATTTTCTGCAAACATATGTTGCAACTGTATTTATTTGTCAAATTTCTTCTAAAAGCTTCTATCACGGATAATCACTTCCCAGCCGATCCATGTGGATTTTCTTGGGAAAGGATTGAAAATAGAAGAAAATAACTCTACAAATCTTCTATTATCTTTTATACTTTCATTTTAAGTAGAAGCGGTCCTTCCAAGGAAAGTTTGTCTGGAAGAAGGGAAAGAACTTTTGAGAAGCTTCCCTTCTTGACAAGCATGATGTAGGAACTCTGTCGTATGAGGCTTTTATCGTCATTTAATTGCTAAATTCCATACCCATATTGCCAAGAGCTTCCTCGTTAATTTTAGTAGTTTAAACCCCTATAACAGAGGAATAACCATACCTAGTTATTCTTTTTTTAGATTATTTTCTATTAAAAGAAGCAATTAGTTAATTTCTGAGTTAGGTCATTTCTTCAAGTTATTTGTTTTCTAGTTATTCTGAATAGTTGAAAAATATCAAAAACACTAGTTATTTGCTTTCATTTTTTTTACAGTTTAAATCTCTAAAAATATAAAAAAAAGTATAAAGTAGTTTATTTATTTTAATTGAATGATTAATTAGAGGAGGGTTTAATAAATCTAAGAAGTTATTTCTCTTTCTTTTTATTTTTTTAAATTTCTTTTCCGATTATTTAATCATTGTTAGATCTTAAAGTAATTTAGGAACCAAAACAAAACAACAAACACAACTATTAGGACTTCACGTTACCCATGCTTAGCCTCTAATTTTCCTCTAGCTTCCTTGTCGTTCTTACTCTTTCTCATGAGTTGATTCCTACACAACCATTCCCGATCCAACTTAACCTCATTAAATAGTCTTCGAACCTATCATCAACCCACCAAGTATTGACCTTTATAAAGGAGACATAGACTTAGGATTGCGTGTGTTAATATTTCGCTCTACTCCCTTGCCTCCAATGATTTTTAGTCAGCTAGAAGCCTTAAATGAACAATTATCTGTAGTTTAACGATTCTGGGCCAATCAAGCAAACCACATTAGACGTGCAAATAATTAGTATTGTTTGATAGCACCCATATTGTTGCATGACCCTCTCTAAAGAAGAATGCCTGGAAACGAACAATCATTTCCCAAGGGTCCAACAACATGGTCAAAGCATCTTCGGCTTAACTAATATAGATCAGTTATTGTATGCAACAATTATCCTAGATCGTAGTATTTCATGCGTAGAGATAGGAAGAGCATTTGCTTCCCTTGACGAACAAGTCTCAAACTTTCAAGCCAATCGATTACCAATTGCTCATCCTCCATAGCTTGATCCTTAGCCATCTTCATTCTTACCATATCCATCATCCCTTATTATATCCATTACCATATTCCATCTCCCATCCCTACATCATCTCCACATTTCAATTGTCTCAACCCAACCTCGAGAAATCGAGTACATGGGATACTAGTTTCATTTTTCCCGCACTAACGGGGGAAATGTCGGGAATAGTCCTCACATGTGTGCTCTTGTGTTCCATATCAGATTATTAGTTAATTAAAATGTGTGAGAAAATAATAGGTGGAGCAAATAATGTAAGTGATTATTACGTGAGTAATAATCACATTTTAGTTGGTGTTGGTAGAGAGAATAATAAATAATGTAACTGATTACTCGTGTAACAATTACATTAGAATAGGAGTTATGTAAGAGATTCTAGGAGATAACTGTGGAGATTGGAGATAAGACTTGTCTTCTTAATTTTAGGAGATCATCTCTCTCTATATGATGTATTATCTCTTATTGAATTAACATTTTGACTTGAAATCGTTTGAGCGTGTGCTCTCTCTAGGTGAAGGGGGCAACCCCAACATTCACTTCCCGGAACTCACCTAAGACTTCATCATCTTCTTCTTCTTCATTGGCATCTTCAATGTAAAACAATTTCTTCTCTAGACATTTATGTCCACAGATGTACTTCTTGTCACAGTTGAAACACAACCCTTTTCACCTTTTCTCTTCATTTTGTTGAGGAGTAAGTCTAGTAGGCTGAGGGAATGTTGGGACTAGAGTACTATGCTCCATTCCAATGTTGAATGTGAATGTCCATTGTTTGACCACATCCCTTTCTTCTACTTTACAAGCAAAGATAATGGACTCTGACACCAAACTTCGATTAAACACGTGAACATCGAGTTGAATGTTATCCTTGAGCTCACCTAAAAACAAATCGTTGAGGTTATCCTCTATGAAGTCCTCCACTCGCAAGGATGTATCTTGGAATTGCTGAATATAATCTTTAACAAGACCTGTTTGTTGCACTTTTGCTAGTTGGCTAAAGTAGTTCTCTGTCACACTATAGCAGTAGTGCATTTGTAGTTCATATTGGCATACGCCATTCATTTGCATCATCTAACTCTTATTGCGTTCACTCTATCCACCATTTCCATTCCACTATGTTAACTGTGTTCATGCTTAGTTTAGGTTTGTTTAGCCCAGTTTAGTGTTTAATGGGTTTATGTAAGCACCTATTGAAGTAAACTTTTTCTTGCAGCATTTTAGAGCGAAACAAACCTCAAATTTGAGTCCAAAAATGCTAGGATTGACTGTAAACCTGCAATACTTTTGATACAATCAAATCCGATGTTATATAAGGTTTTTGCTGTTTTTTGGGGTTTTTTGAAGATCTACACGAGGAAGAAGAACATTGACAAAAATTTATCTTAAGAGGGCAACAATAGTGTTAGGAAAATGATTAGTGCATACATATATTATTGTTGCTGTAGCTGTAACAATCTACTTAAACAGATGTGAGTAGGTTTAGGATGGTTACATTTGTTAGTAACCTCCTCCATAATAGGATTGTGTCATCCTATATATTTGTACAGCCCTGTATGAATGATATTACAGAGGATCGAGTTTTTGTGTGTTTAATTTATTGTAAGAGCTTTTACCAGCTTCATTTGGTATCAGAGCTGGACAAGAAATAAGTGCCGCGTATTTACATGAGAAAGGAGCAAGATCTTGAGGTATAGAAGATGTTTGTCAGAGCTGTATCAAGTTCCTCGAGCAGTCTGCAGTCCGTATGCCACTTCAGCATCATGGTTTTATCTATGGAGAAAATCATTTTTTGCGTGAAGATTTTATTCAGGGTATTTTATATCCATCCGGTACAGGCCTACACATGAGCATTTTATGCTTTATTTTGAATCAGACATTCATTCTGGGCATGCTTTGGTGATCTGCTTGTGCGCAGAACATGATACAGATCCATGTAAAAAGAATTAGCTAGGTGGAAATTTTCCAATGTTTCTTTCACATCCACACCTGCGTGGATATCTGTGTGCACCTCCAAAAGAGATGACCCCATCATGGTCCAGATTCCAGACATTCCTCACCTCTGTTCCACCATCCACAGTCTTAAACAGCGAGTTATGTTCCTTCCCTGTGCATAATGCAGCTCTCAAGCATGTGTCTCAATGCGTTGAAGATGCCATGATCTGTAAAAACATCAAACTCCTCGAAGTAAGCAGTCAGTTTCTTCATTGTTTTATCTTCACATAAAGGTCGATTTAGCTAATACTTGTTTTATCATTATGTCTTATTTTTGTTAAGTGGAATAATTTGTTCGTAGTTATTCATTATTTCAAACAAAAATGCCTAATCACTGTATAAGAGACACGTCTTTTAATCCAAAACCGTGCATTCTTTGGGTTTTTCCATGTACTCTTTGATGCCATGTAAAAGTTTTAAAACTTCACGGTGTATTCACAATCTTCAATAGTAGTTCAACCCATTGGGTTTCCACGTGTGTGATAACTTTATAGCCTGTTTTACATTTTTAAGTATGAAGTATGGTATAGGTTTTAGCTTCTAAAGTCTTATATCTATAAGTCTAAATAGTTCATGTGTATCAATTAAGTCCGAGTCATATAGTGTCAAAAGGTCAAGTCAAGTCATTTGTATAGTCAACATAAAATTGTATATTGTCATTATTTCAACTGTGTCAATTGTTTAAGTGAGTTGTCAAAAGTGTTGTTAAGAGTTTTTTTACTTTCGTCCTTATATCTCCGTCTCACAATGGAAGTCCCACTGGAAAAAAACAATGGACTTAATTTCAACACTTGGAAAGTGAAAATCCACATGAAGTTGATGAACAAGAATTTGTGGAGAATTGTAAATGGGCAAGAAAAAAACCATCGGATCCAACTAAAGAAGCAGAATGGGAAACGAGGGATGATAAAGCCAAATCCATTCTTGGTTTAGCTCTTTCAGATTCAAAATTGCATTATGTTGATCTTGAGAAAACATCAAAGGAAATGTGAGGTACTCTAAATAAATTGTTTGGTGCAAAAGTTGTCAATGCAAATTTTTCTTAAAAACTTCAATTATTTAGATTTAAAATGATTGAAGGGGTTACCATGTCTAGTCACATCAATGAATTAAGATCTCTTTTGCGACAACTAGCAGAAGTCAAAGCTCCAGTAGAAGATGAAGATTCAAAAGTCATGGATTGAATAGCTTGCCACAAAAATACAGTAATGTTGTTTTTACTCTTAGACAAATGCCTTCACAAGGCCTCGAAGATATGATTTCAGCTCTTCTAACTTAACAAAATAGGACCAAAGAAGATGTAGAAGAGGAAACTGCAATGTTCGTGAAAAAGAAATACAAAAAAAAATCTAAAAAACAAAGAGGAAATGAAATGCTTCTACTGTAAGAAAAAGGGACATACATCTTCATTTTGTAGAATTCGAGCTAAAGATTTGCTCAATGAAAAACTCAAAGAAAATGAAGCCAATATAATCACTGAAGAAGGATCAAAGAATGGAGATGAACAAATAAATGAGGATAGTGGTTCTGAATATTTCCTGTACTGAGTGAGATTTCACCGGAGAACGAAGGAAAATGGAGGTTGGAGGTCGATAAGCGACCTCTCGTCAATCGCCAATGGTGGGGCCATACAGATGGTTTAGTGGTAGTTTTTTTTTTAGAGTATGTTTTTCAGTGTGCTTCAAATTTCAATTGTTCATATTTGCTTTGCTAAATAAATGGAATTTTCACATTGAGGGGGGAACATAATACCAATGTTCCATTTTCATTGTGACAACTTTTCCTGTGTTTGTATGAGCAGCAGAATTTCCTATATTATTCCCTGCAGTGAGATGCTGACAAGAGTTGATGAGAGTACTGCACATCGTGATGTGGTTGTTGGTAAACCACTTGCAAAACCATCATCTTTTGGTTTGTGGTAAACCACTTGTAAAACCAACACTTTTGGTTTTTGGTTAACCATATGTAAAACCATCACTAGGGTTTGTGATTGTCCTGTGAAAATCACCAAATTACAAAAGCAGGTACAGGTACTAGAGTGATGTTTTCCTCATGTTTGCACTAAGGGGGGCATGTTAGGAAAATGATTAAAGCATACATATATTATTGTTGTTGCAGTTGTAACAATCTACTTAAATAGGTGTGAATAGGTTTAGGATGGTTACATTTGTTAGTAATCTCCTCCATAATAGGATCATATCATCCTATATAATTGTACAACCCTGTATGAATGATATTATAGAGAAGAAATCAAGTTTTTGTGTGTTTAATTTATTGTAAAAGCTCTTACCAACTTCAAATAGTCTTTATTGGGTGTAACTCCTCATTTAGAGGTTTTGTGATGTGGTTTGGTGGATTTGCATATGTGGTTTGAGGTTGTGCAAAATCTATTATTCATACATTTGAGTATAAAGGATGAATAACTTGAGTTCTTCGCATTGATGGCATTTGTCATTTTATTATTTGGGCCCATTTACATTGAATGGTGAAGCATTTTGTATAGATCTTGGAGGATTTGATTTTTTTTGCATGGAGATTGCATGACTTGTAGAAAAATCTTCCATGAAAACATTACATTGTAACTTTTGTGAAGATTTGTACCACAAAAAGATTTTGTGTTGAACACTGCAAAGGTCAGATCTAAGGTTCAATACTCCTCTTTGCATCAGATCATTGCCTGCTTGGTGAATGCCAGGCCGCCCTCATAGGCGATTTGAAAGGCTTTAATTTATTGCTCAGTCCCTGAGCATGACCTCTAGCTAGATCTCAACAAGCCTTTTGTGCACTCTTAGTTCTCCAACAGGCCCTATGCAATCCCCTCGGCTCATTTGGTACAAACTCTCTATTCAGCAAGTTCATGTCCTCAACCCCTGCTACGATCAACTCAGACCTCGATCCATTATCAAGCTACCTCTCCAAAAACTTGGTAGCATACAACATTGAGTTCACCTCTACTCAGACACCTGTTGCAGATCCAAACAACAAATTCACTCCAGTTTTCATACCTCGACCTATTCAAATATTACTCGTTATTCCAATTCCCTCAAATGGATATACTTTTCTCATAGATCCAAATACACTCCAATGGATCAGCAATCCACCCCACCTTAGTTCCCTCTTGGCACAACATAGTTCGAATTGGCTCCAAGGCAATCCAAAGCATTCAGTTCCCACAACTCGCACTTCGTCCACAAGCTCCTGATATTTGGCTTCCACATGCAACTGTGGTGATTTCCTTGGCTCAACGACAAATTCAAAGCCAACCCTATACCTAACTCGCCAAGTCCAACGCATGTGGTTTATTAAAGGTGGGTTTCTTTCTTTTTTAAAAACAAATACAAGGCCGACAAAGTTATAAGTTATAAACAAATTTTGCCTCATGTTTTTAGAGCATTGCATGGCCCAATTGGCTATAAACGTTATACTAAGTTCTTGAAGTTCAAAGGAGGTGGTTTCAGAGGTCAAAACTCCTAGGATTACATTTTTGATCAAAAGGAATTTTTTTGTTTGGGTGTGATTACATGAAAAATGGTGAATTTTTCGAAAATGAGAGGGGGCCAATTTGTTCGAAAAGTTGAACGAAAGGGACATATATTTTTTCATAGTGGAATTTTTTTGTAAAGGGAGAATATTTTACCAAAATCACAATTTTTTGTAAAAAACTGAGGGGGCATTTTTTTGTCAACAAGTGCATTTTTAGTGGAAACTGACACTCGGTTTGCTAATCGTTGTAGAGGAGTGAAATATTTGAGCCCCACTGCTAAACTGACGTAGTACATACAAGTAGGAAGACAAAGACAAAGGTCTATCATTTTCTGCAGCTCCCCATGTTCAAAGTAAGAGGGGGAATGTTGGGAATAGTCCTCACATAGGTGCTAGTGTTCCACATTAGATTATTAGTTAAATAGGATGTGTGAGAAAATAATAAGTGAAGCAAATAATGTAAGTGATTATTACATGAGTAATAATCACATTTTGATAGGATTTGGTGGAGAGAATAATACATAATGTAATTGATTACTCATGTAACAGTTAAATTAGAATAGGAGTTATATGAGAGATTCTAGGAGATAGTTGGGGAGATTTGAGATAAGATTTGACTTCCTAATTTTAGAAGATCATCTCTATATACAATGTACTATCTCTTATTGAATAAACATGTTGATTTGAAACCCTTTGAGTGTATGCTCCCTCCAGGTGAAGGGGGCAACGCCAACAGTCTCTTCCTCGAATTCAACTAAGACTTCCTCATCCTCTTCTTCTTCATTAGAATCTTCAATGTAGAACAGTTTCTTCTCCACACATTTATCCTTGGTTGCAATTCTCATCACATTTGAAACACAACCCTTTTGACCTTCTCTTTGGTTTGTTGAGGAATCAGTTTGATAAGTTGAGGGAATGATGAGACTGGAGTACTACGCTCCCTTCCAGTGTTGAATGTCCATCATTTAACCACATCCCTTTCTTCTTCTTTACGGGAAAAGATAATGGAGTCTGACACCGAAACTCGATTAAACATGCAAACATCGAGTTGGATATTATCCTTAAGCCCACTTAAAAACAAGTCATTGAGTTTATCCTTTGTGATGTCCTCCACTCGCAAGGATATGTTTTGGAATTGCTAAACATAATCTTTAACGAGACCTATTGACTACAGTTTTGCTAGTTGGTTGAAATAGTTCTTTGTCATATTATTGCGGTAATGCATTTATAGTTCATCAGTGAAAACTAGCCATGTGAAAGTCAGACCCTTCTTCTCTTGAGCACAAAACTATCTATACCAAATGAACTACTTTGGTTCTAGCTACAAAATGCCATTGCCACCTTTAGTGCACAAGGGGTTTGATGTAAATCAAAGGAATTCTCTGTTTGATTGATCAATGTAACCGAATTCCACTTTTGGTAGCATATTACGAACCCTTGCATTGAAGCCAAGGGAGTTTTGAGCCTACAATGGATTTGGATTTGGGTTGTTTGGAGATCCTGTGTGAACCAGAGGGGAATTAATGGAATATATTTGTGTTTGCGGAGCATCTAGGGTTGTGGTGGTAGATGCAAACTACGCACGAAATTCTCCCCACATTGTGTTCAAATTGTCATTGACAGCATCTAGATCATCTTTTTTGCCATGTTTTTGACTTCTACCTAGAATTGTGGCACTATCATCGAAGCCTCTAAATCAGGAGATTCAGAATTCCATCTCTTCCTTGTGTGGTGTCCTTCCTGGAGTGGAGGAACCCTTTCCTTGGCCTCTAGTTGACCCCATTGTTATGATTTACAATTGAGATTCTAGGGTCAGGGTTTAGGGCTCAAAAATAGGGATACCAACAGAGCATATGGTTGCAATCGTTTCCTAGAGACAAATTCAAAGGCTGGTATACCAAAAAAGTGAAAAATTCCCAAAAATAGGGTTATAAGCTGCTCGTAGTGTTTTGATCTTCTCGCCAAGAAGAATCCAATGATTGCTATTTTGTGCAAGGGTGCGAAAACTTCCAGACTTTTTTTTCTTTTTTCACTTCATTTTTATTTTAAAAACCCTTGAACAATATTGTGCTGACGAAAAAAAAAACTTCCAAATCGCGAGCTATATTTTCCAGTACTATGGCCCTCACAACAAATGTTAGGCCCAAAAAATGTGCATAAAACTTTGACCAAATCAAAGCTCTGATACCACTTGGAATGAAATTACTTAAATAGATTCAACAATAGATCGCATAACCAAACACAAAAACAACACAAAAGCAATAATTCATAATTATAATAGAAAATAGAATAGACACTCAATACTTGATAGACAACAGAACAAAATATATGACTTAGTCACTTCGAGGGGGCAGCCTCTAACTTTACAATAAGAATAGAATATGCAATAAGATGATCATGTTCTAGCCACTACCTCCTATATATACCCTACTTAGGCTATAGTTACTCCATAGACCGATCCTACTAATAATATGTGAACATAGAGATATGTGATATTACAAGGTAAGGGATTGTGTTATCCATGAGTCGTTTGTACATATCCTAATACACATTACAGGTTAAGGGCATAGCAAAGATTGTATGCAACTAATAAAATCTTAATTTAGTCAATCGATATGAAACTTGTAATATACTTGATTAACAAACAAAAAACATCAGTAATAGGCATAATAAAATCACCATTTAGTTCTGAAAATAGTCTAACATGATCCTTATATTTATCACTTTTATATCATGGAAATTTTGAAAAATATATCCATGTGTATCCCGAATAGGTCAATTGTTTTCTTTGAAGGGCATTACACCTTATCAAGGATATTATATCACATAGTTGTTCAATAATAATATATTTGTTACCCTCATTAATGGGATAAGAGTTCAAAGCATTGATTTCTCACAAGTCAAGTGGTCAAACCCCCAGGAGGTCTGGGTTAAGCTAAATTTTGATAGCACCTTCCAGGGAAACCCTAAAATTGGTGGGTTGGGCTGCATTCTCTACTTGCCCCAAGGATCCCTCATTACTACATCCTCTACCTTGGTGATCCAGCCGCAATTAGGGGTCTCAATTAAGAGATACATTAAACCACGCAGCCCTCAAAATACTCAATAGAATAATGCATAAAATGCAACACAACACATCACGAAATGGAATAGAAACTCAAAACTTTGATTATTCAACAAAAAGAGAAATGCAATTGCAAGACACAATAATCTGACAAATCAAGATGCTAAAAACCACATACAATAGATCCGCAAATCTCACTCGCTAACTCATAGTCCTTGCAACTATAGCTTATACACACACACACCCTTAACTATCTATTCCAACCTATAGTTCTAGCTTGTGCAAGAGTCCTCTCTAACACAGATATATTGGCATGCTTATATAGATGAAAAACCCATCTTACAACATGCTTCAAAACGAAAAGTGACCCATATGGCCTTAGATATGTCCCAATCCTCCATGGAAGAATAGGGCCCAAGTGGTAGCTCAAATCGATGCACAATGAGGCAGCTCAATGTCTATTACTATGAGTTAGGTGAATTCATGTCAGCTTCCTCTAACAATGTTGTACTTTTGAAATTTTGAAAGTCAAGTGTTATGTTACGTCTTTGCACATAAAACTACACATTAGCCCCTCCACTGAATTCTTGTGTGATGTCACAATATGGGTCCAATGAATTCACAATTTTGGTGGCATATGCGCATAAATGAGACAAGCACGTGTTGGTAACTCGAGCCAATGAAATTGCTCCTTGTGAAGCAATGCACACAAAAGGTGATTTTTGTGCACGAACTAACTCTATTGGAAATGTAGTTTTTTATTGCACAACTAAATACATGCTTGTGTTATCTATTGAAAGATATTCTAGACTCAAGAACATACTGCAAATCTTTCCCTACTCTTTAGGACTTACTCCAATCACAAAACAACTATGAACTATTACATGAAACACAGACTTGCACAAAGTTGTTACAAACAAATGTACATTACAAAGGTAGGCGCAAATAAAAAATAAACACTTGTGTGTTGACAAACGACGTTAAACACTACAATGACTCTTTATGTGCATGTAGGTTGCGTGTCCATTACAAACATAAGCGCAATATAGGACAACATGGAGTAGCGCAATGACTTGTGTAATGCAATACTTGACTTTCTAGACTAACATATTTTTGGATGATGCAAGATTGCAAGTGAACTCAAATGTTCCTGCATCACTTTGTGCCCTTTGGCACCAATAATGAGGTTGAGGCTAAAGCAGTTGTGGAAGTGCTCCAATTAGCTTTGGCTTGTGGAGCAACCTCCTAGGAAGTGGAACGCATCTCTATGGTGGCGACCTCGATAAATGTTAAGGGTGGTATCCTTAGCTAGAAACTTAATTACATCCTTCAACAAACCTTCAAGAAAGAACCGTTTTGAAACATCATCTTCTCTGATTGGTACCAGCAAGCGAACTACCCCTGACCTTCTTGCAAAATTGAATGTGCCCACTCTTTTGAGTGACCCGAGTTGGAAGACATGATTTCTTTGGAGGCTAGGGATGGACCACCCATGCTCTAGCTTGTTAGACTTTGTTAGACTTCCCATTAATATTTGGCCCCAATCCTTGTTGGCCTCTTGTGATGAAAAGAACATCTTAACTACAAAGTTGGAGCTCATATGCCTTCCAACTTATAAAATGGTTGAGGCTCCCCCTACCTCATGGTCCTAAAGAGACATTTCAATTTCTCAATAAGGTCGCAACGGGACTTAATTCGAGTCCCTGCCTCCTTGATTTTCTCTCTCTACTCACCACCCACCGCCTTTGAATCCACTAGTCAACGCCCAGTTTCTTCACAACAATCTATTTTCTTCCTTTTACATTCCATGTGCTATCTTCATCACCTCTTCCATGTACGTCTTTTAATTTTTGGTGAAATCTCTCTTCCAATAGGCTGCTTAACCCCTGCTAAAGGTCCCGCACATCATCTAGGAGGCCTTCCACCCTACTATTGCCCCTTCCATCCCCTTGTGAATCCCTCTCTACTTTCAAAAAATGCCCTAGCCCAAGAGATTTTCTACTAGAGGCCAATGGAATCATCCTCAAGCCTCAAATCCCCTCTATCCTTTGGCTTGAGCATACAAGAAAGGTTGGTTTCCCTTTAAACGCACATGTGAAATTATGAAAACACATGCAAGGCCTTCCACAAATTTGTTTCTACTCTTAACCCCAACGCTACCAAAGCACCCCCTATTGCCAAAGCTAGACCCTCCATATCTCAATAATCACTTGCCGTTTCCCCTCCGAATAGCCCCCGTGCCAAAACAAGGTTGGTGTAAAAGAAGAGAGGCAGGCTTGCTAGCCAATAATGGGTTAAGGGAAAAAGGAAACCCTCTCTTGAGGAGATTTTGTCTGGAACAATGTTAGACATGGTTGAACTCGTGCATCTAGGTATGCGCATAGACTTTTCCTTTGAGGTAATTTATTTTAGTGTCCAAGAACAATCTACATGAATTTTTCCTACACAAGGAAAAGCTTCTTGGCTACTTCAAAGGCCCAACTTGGTCCTCAGTTGAAATTTCACTCCACACAAAGAAGAAAAAAAACCATGTTCCTTTGGGTAGTGTGGAAATTGGAGATGCATCTAATGGTTGGGACTAACCAATTGGCTTTAGAGATGTTTGGAAGGCCAGCTTCTAATTCTGTTCTGTCAGGGGTTCCTCAAATTTTGGGTGGCCTATTGGCTATGGTTCAGGAGGTGCCTTTTCTATTGTTTTGTTGGTTGGTTTCAAGTCTCTCCGACTATGGTTTCTTGTCTCAATTGTGGTTTTGGGTGATGGCTTATGGTAGTGACAGTTTGAAGAGCTTTTCGGTGGCAAGTTGTTCTATGCATGGCCACCTTTATTTTAGCTAATTGTATGTCGTGTTTTTCCTTGTTTTTGTACTCTTTTGATCTTTAAAGGTGAGGACCCCAATAGAACCCCTCGTTTTGCCAATCTAAACAAAAATGATAACACTCATATATTCGTTAATTAAGAAATTATTCCCATCATCATGATTCATCATTTTTCACCTGCTCCCTCAATGAAACTTTGGCATCCCACACAACTATTGCATTAAGACTGGCAGCTAGAACAGTAACCATGCTTGAATATGGGAGCATATAGACAAACAATATTTAGCTAGAACCTTAGTATTACTCAATGCCCGTATCTAGACCTGCCACAAATTCCACGTGTCAAAGTAGATGGCATTGCTTGAGAGCTAGATGTTACTATAAAACATAAAACTCCTACCCGCCAATACCTGCTTCCCCTCTTACAGCGGCTTCCTGGAATTCTTAAACTTATTGTGCTCCTTCACTAGCTACTCTATCTACCAATCAACCAACTCTCCTTCTCTATTCTCTTTCACTAAACCAACCTCCCTATGATCCTCATCTGCAATACTTGTGTTCCAATGCTCCCTTCTTGCCATTCAATCCCTCCTTTACTGATACCAGTCTACATAAAAGAGAAGACACGGGGGAAAGAGAGCTATAAAGAGAGTACCTAATCATTTGAGAGCTCTTACAATTACAACATGTTTCTTCATGTTTTAATTCAAGGCATGCATATCAATTGTTGATCACTTGACCAATTACTCAAATGTTGGTCATGTAACTAAGTATGAAATTCTTAATCAAGTTATGTCCAATCATTTCATCCATGACTTGTAGAGGTAGGGTCTTATCAATGTCTTCTGACTCACCTAATTGACTGTCTAAGCTAACCATGCTCCATCAGACAGCCATCAGCCCTATAGACGTAGAATCCTACTTCCATCTAGGACATCACCTACACAACCATCCACTTTGAGCCATCAGCCTATAATATAGAGTTCCTCTACTAAGACAATATCATAACCTGTAAAAATGCTAATTCTTCTTCACTTTCGCCGCTTTAATATTAGTGCTTGGAGTGACATCTCTGGCGAAAAGATTGCTTTTCTTTATTAAAATTTTTTATTTTCTTACTTTATTGTCCTAACCTCTGAATAGGTCAGCTGTACTGATCTTACAATTCCAGGTTGCATGACTTCGTTTCCAACTATAGTAACAAAGCTTGTGATCGATATATCTTTGACCTTCTTTTTTAGCTTCAATACAATAAGAAATTGTTCTCCTACTTTTGACGCATCAGCAACACTTTTTTTCTGCAAAGAGCATTGAAATCATATTCTTTCAAACTTTGCTCAAAAAATTGACCACGTAGACACTAATTTATTATAGCTGAGGGGAAAAATTTATAGCAACATTGATTTGGCATCCTCATCCTCAACATTAACACGTACTTTTATGGATTTTTTTCCTTAGTAATTCCAATGTAATTATATGGCTTGTCATAGTAAAATTGCTTTCCATTTTTGAGCCAAAAAACTGTTTAAGGAAAAACTTTGCATCTTGTGCTTTTCACCCAAATAACTTATTGGACTCTTACCCAAAGTTCAATGGAAGTTTTTAAAAGTTCTAGCAGACGTAATTGAATATCTGCAATCCCAAGCCCAATAATAAACTTGTTTTAATTGTTGATTTGTTAGCCTATAAGATGTATTTCTTTTTCTACTCACTGCATCCCATACATTCTTTTTGCATTGAATGTATTTCAAATTTACACCTTCCAGGTCTAAAATGTATAGCCATTGAAATTTTCTCCTGCAACATTAGCCTCCATTTCTTCAACATGGGATTAGGTCTCAGTTTGTCTCCTATAAAATTGCACTCACAGCAAAGACACTTTATTTTTCTGATCAAATAAAGGCATACCTTTTCACTCCTTTTATTCTACCTGTAAACTTTTCTATTTCTGTCAAATACAGATGCAAACAACTGCACACATCTATTGCAGTCTTCATGTAGCAGGACAATGGTGGTGGCTTCTCCATAACCTTTAGACGTTCTCTGATCCTTCTTAACCACACCACACCTTACCATTTTCCCCTAACGGAGGAGATATAACTCCATTAACCCCACCTTTGTATTACAAATATAACAAAAAAAACAAAGAATATTATAACCACCCCTCCCCCTAACGGGATGGGGTGGCGGGGTATAAAACAAAAGGTTGCATTATGTGCAAACTGTTTACAAAAAATATTTTGTCTCCCACTTGTCTCCTTATTTTGTGGAGGGGGAGTGAGAACAGACACGGGAAAGGTAGAGATGGGAAGGAAACTACTTTATCTACCACTTGACACCAGCAAGGGGCTACCACAACATTACCCCAAGAAGGGATCAAAGAGAAAGAAGGCCGTCTCAGTTGGGGCAGGCAAACACCAAAGAAGCCTCCACTTTGAACTACCACCTGGATCAACTACCTTTGTCTCTGTTGGACACCATTTTCCTTTCCTTCTTTGCCACATGATCTGATCCATATCACATCCCATTACCAAGAAAGGGTATTTTGACCATAGTTACCGAGAAACTCTAGTACAGGGACGAGGACCATGTCTTCATCCCCATGCGCATATTTTCTGGTAATTGCATTTATATACAATATAGTCGTACCCTTATTCATTTACTCATGTCCGCTGATTTGAATGGCATCCCTGTCCCTGTACCAGTACCCATACGCCCACATCTTCAGATAACTATGGTATTTTCTTTCTGGAAATAAAAATGTCCACATTTCAAGCAGGCGGTGACTTTTTTGACAAGCATTATTCTATGCGATCTCCAGAATCTACTGTATGGAGTCACCAGAATTCCATTGATTTGGATTCTTTATGCACCTACAATGTCCTTTAAAAACATTGTTGATCAATCTGATGACATACTTTTTAAGGAGTTACTTCAATCAGCTTACATGATTATAAATGGATCTAGGATATGGCCCTTAGCTATCTTACTAGACATCAAATGCACAAAAAGGGTATCATACAAATGAAACAAAACACTATCCACTCTGTCATTGGATAAAACTTGTACAGACAAGATGGAGTTAGAACTTTAAAGGTACCTGATGGGCCTTTAATGTCAGCCATTAATGCACAATATGGTATTGTATAGAACAAGGATAACTGTCTTTAAATAAACTTTTCTACAGAGAGAACTGAGCTAGAGCTTAGTCCGCAAGCAATTGGTTTTCACTGTTGATTAGATAGTTGAAGAAAATAACGCAAACCTTGTCTTTGACATTTCTGCTACTCATAGAATTAAGTTAAAGCCTAAGAGGGTATCCAATGGGTTTTTATTATTGGTAATTCAGTTCAAGAGGATAATTTTACTTCCAATGGAGATCGACCTTGAATCAGTGCCTAATTGGATAGGACAACCAGCAAACCCTCTTGCCAGATATGCAGACGTGAGACTGTTGAGATTTAACCATTCGCAGGGCTGAGATCATTCCTCGCATGGTTAGGTATATTCTCTGGATTATTGGGATTGCCTATACTCCTAAAACTGGTGTATTCCCTCTGCCGAAAAAAATCTCCACAAGCGAACTATAACCTCAAGTGCTTCAATAAGTGCAGGGTTGCCTTTGAGCCCTAAACCACACGCGCGCGCACACACGCACACACATGCACACACACACGCACGCGCGCCCACACCCACGCACGCACGCCCACACCCACGCACACGTGCCCACACCCACACACACACACCCCCGCCCACCCACACACACACACACGCACCCCACCCACCCACACACACACACCCGCCTACCCACACACACCCCCACATACACACCCACCCACACACCCCCACACACACACACCCACACACCCACACACACACGCACCCACCACACTCACCCACCCACCCACACACAGGGAGAGAAAGAGAAAGAGGGAGAGAAAGAGAGAGAGAGAGAGAGAGAGAGAGAGAGAGAGATGCATAAATTGAATATACTCTGTACTGACCTAGATGGTTGGTTGCAAATTGAAGTTCTATCCCATCCTCCGAAAGCTGGAAAGGACAGGCCATAATTCCTGCATTGTTTCTTTTCAAATAGAAATCCTAACCCATTAATTCTATTGTAATGTTGATCACCCATGAATAAATAAGAAATAGACAGTGGATAATACTGAAACCTACCACCTAAACATATAATAAAGGTTGATGCAATTGAGAAAAATACAACCAGCTACCCACATGAGAATATTCAATGGTTGATTTAATGACTTGAAGGAGGCCGCAAATTTATACACGGACTTGAGGGAACCGACATCAAGCTCCATAACATCCACTTTAGCAGCGGGGTTTTCCTTGAGAAGAGCTTCCTTCACCCTGTTTCCATTCTCCAAATTTCTAGCAGGCATGAATACTTGAGCACCTCGCAAAGCCAAAACTCTCACAGTCTCTGTACCAATGCCACTTGTCCCCCCTACCAAACAAATGAAAAAAAATATTGGCATCCTGAATAGACCCACAACTCGCATGGATGTATATATTCAATCTAAAGAACATCGGTGTAAGAAAAAATAGAGAGCATAAGCATTCCGATATACCCACAATTTGAATATATATATATATATTGATGCTCAATCGAAAGAACTATGGTTTCAAATATAAATATAAATAATGAGCATTCTGAATAGACCCACAAGTGGAATGCATCAATATAAGGAACTGTGATTTGTGAAAACTCAAAAATTATGAGCATTTGAATAAACTCGCAATTTGAATGCATGTAAATATTCAATATCCGGAAGCATGTTGTGAGAGCAAGAAACACCTACAAGCAATTTGGAAAAACTCACACCATGCATGCATGTATATATTCAATCAAAAAATTATGGTGCACAAAAAAATAAAAAGTTGAAAACTTGTGAGCATTCAGAATGTAAGGAACTGCTGTGTGCGAAAAATAAAAATATAATGGGCATTCTGATAGACCCACAATTTGAATGCATGTGTATATTCAATCTAAATAACTGTGTTATGAGGGGGGGAAAGGTGAGCCCTCTGAACAGACCCCACAACTTTCATGCACGCTTAAATTGAATCTAAATTACCATGGCGTGATAAAATAATAACGTATGACCATTCTGAACAGACCCACTTGTATGCACGTATATATTCGAAGTAAAGCACTGTGGCGCATGTTTATATTCCAAGTAAAGCACTTTGGTGTAAGAAAATGGAAAAAGAAAAAAGGATACCTGTAACAATGGCAGTGAGACCGGTAGCATCAATTCCTTTGGTGACATCCTCAGCAGTGGAAGAGGAGCTGAAACCAGAGGGGCCTGGTTTGCTAAACCAATTCCAAACCCAAGCCATCAGATTTTGTGTTTTGGTTTTCTGTGGTGTCGACTACATAAGTAAACAAGATTAGAATGGAAGCCACGTCTTCATGGTTTCCTACACAAATTCTGGGCGGTGAACTTGGGAAGCAAAATTTCGCTGGGGGATTTTGGGTTTCCTATTTTTCGTTGGAGGTTGGTCTTCTATTGAAATGATAGGAATGAAGATTTTAAGGCAACAAATTTTGAGCGTCGTTAAAGAATATGAACAAATGGAAGAAATCTTCTAAAATTGAAATGATAAGAATGAATATTTTAAGGCAACAAATTTTGAGGGTTGTTAAAGAATATGAATAAATGGACGAAAAAAAGTATTTATGGGTTTAATTATTCAATTAAAATATTTATTTATTTTATGAATTGAGATTAAAAAAAGTGTTGTTTAGTTGAGCTTCGTGTATTCAAACAAGGTAGTTGGGTTGTAACTTTCAAGTAGTTTTTGTGATTGATTTGGATGTCGGTGTGGACTGTGTATTCCTTGATGTAGTGACATTATATATCTCTCATGTCTTGATTACAAAATATGCATATTTTTTATCCTTGTTCTTCTTTAATTGTTGTCCACCTATTACTTTCATATCTAAGATGATGTGAAATAGTCCTTAATTGAGTCATTAACATTTTGCATTCCATTTGATGTTTATGCTTATGTAAGTTTTTTCGTCATCATTCTGTGTGGAATTAAACTTTTTAACATGGTATTACTTTTTCAGTCCAACTTTCTCTGTCGATATTGTTATCTTAAATTCCTCTCTTACATACTTATTTATTTCCTCATCGTTATTTGGGAATTGTAGTATGTTGATACCCCATTTACAAATTCTTTTGTTATTATATTTCATCAATGCGCTCTTCTTCCTATTTAGCTTCTCCTCTACCACCAATGAAATTCCATATTTTGTTCTTCTTTAAGTAACTCGAGTAATCAGTGTTGCCTCTAGTGGGAAAGTACATGTTTCAGCGAAGAGAATTTCATACAAAACTAAATTTTTAATACTGAGGTTGTTTGTGATTAGATGCTTTTGAATAATCTCTTTCTAAGTCCATTTGTATGTGACACGTTGTTGCCCAAACTTCACATTTGTATAAGAACATTGATGTGAAAAAAAGCCAAACAAGTTTCTCTTCGTTTTCCAATCCCATAGTTTTGCATTCTTACACCTATTTTGTAGCAAGTATAAAGCCTTCCACCTTCTTTGTATTATTTTTTCTCTACAAGTCTCCCAGCTAAGCTTGCTTTGAAACTCAAGACCAGGGTACTTATATTCATCCACCATCTCATATGGTCTTCCTTTGAAGAGGAAGTTAATTTGATTCTTTTTCTTCCATAAGGAGAAGATCGTGACTTTGGTTTTGTTGGTATTCGCTTGCATTCTAACATCTTTGCCAAAAGAGCTCTAGGGATTTCAAGTACTTTCTTAAACTATTTGTTGTTTTTCTAATTAGAATAAGATCATTTACATATAATAGCACCTGCACCATATAGCTGGCCAAGAAAACACCTTCCACTTTATTCATCCACTCCTCTGGTTTATTCATAAATAGCCCAAACAAAATGGGGGATAGTGGACATCCTTTTTTACCCCAATGTTGCTTTTAGAGCATTATAATATCATTTCGCTTGTTCTTGTTTTAGTTATGACTTATTCATAAAGATTGTGCAATATTGCTCTATACTCATTAGGGACCCCAAGTTTCTCCATCCTAATCCAAATTTTACATCTTTAAATTGCCAAATGCTTATTTGAAGTCAATGAAGCAACAAAAAAAAAATCTCCTTAAGTATCCATTATTTTTTCGATCAAATTCCTAAGAGTGATGATATCACACATTTATAATGGAATGTTTTGGTCTAAATCAACACATGTTTTCCCTCGTTTCCCCTCTTTCTCTGCCCAACTGCTATTTTTGTGCTCTTTCATGCTCTCAAATATCTTTCCAAGTGGAGGGTTGACCATCATGGTGTGATAGTTTGAAAATTTGTTGATATCGCCACTTTATAAAGAGGGATGAAGATGTTAAGATTGTCTAATCCACCAGAAAAATCCTTCTTGAATATTACCATAAATATTATTTCGATGTGTGCTGTGGGAGCCTCCAAACCCTATTTTAGATATTCTACTTGTATCATGTATATTTCTTGTGCTATACCCATTGCTAGTCTCTTTATACCTTAAGTAATATCCCCTCGTAGAGAAGAGTTTAAATGTGTGATGATGGTAAGGAATTTATTTGTCCTAATCTCATTGTAGATAAAATTTATTTATTTTAACCATTAAGTATCTATAATATTTTTCTCTATTTGTTTTTTCTTCTGGTGTAGTTCTTTTGAAAATCCTTCAGGGTTGTATTTTCCAAAAGAGATTAGTTTTTTCCTCTTTTGGGTCATATAACTTTCTTTTTTAGACTATATCAACCTTTCATAATAGCCTTCTCATTTTCTTTGTTTTTCCCATACTCCCTCGAAATTTTCTTTATTGCATTGCACTCTTCATCATACCATGGGTTTTTCAGAAAACTACTTGTACTTATCCTTTTGGGCCCATAACATTTGCATGTGTTTAGTGCTTTGTGAATTAAAGGCATCATCGGATCATTGTTCACTAGAAAACTTGTGTTAATGGTAAATTATGTTATTCTTCCTCAAATTGGATTTCAAGGGTTAATTTGAAAAGTTATGGTTCTCATGGATCATAAGGATTCTACCCTATAGAGGTGTCTTCCATTGATTATGGTGGACTTGTTCTTCTCGTTGCTTGTTTATGTGCATGTCAAACTTCACATGTATTGGATTATGATATGGTTTTAGCTCTATGTGATATTCCCTAACTTCTAACTCCCTCAATCTCGGTATAGATGTTTGTGAGAAAATATCATAGTCCACCACACTTTATCCATTATATGTTTTGTAAGTGATGTTCCAGGAATTCGGCTATGTTCTCATGCCATTACATATAACGAAGGCATAAAGTCTATATGACCCCAGTAGTTCTGCTCCATAGTGAATAACACCTCTATTTCCATCTTTTTACATCGTCTCTTGAATTTGGCATTTTTTCTATTCAAGCCACAATGGATTGTTATGCACTATGCCCTTATTTCTCAAAATAAGGATTGGGTTGTTTGCATCTCTTATATTGAAGTCCCCTATTAGCAAGAATTCCCTTCATGTGTTGAATACTAAATGTCACTTTTTAGCAACACATAGGCATTTTCACAATCTAGTTTCTTTTCTCGTACATTGTTTAGCCTTTCAAGATAAAATAGCACTCAATGAGCCTAATTGTTAGCTCATTTTCAATTATTTGTAGCTATATATATTGCTTATTTGAGTCCTCCTTCTCTACTTCTAAAATGTTATGTCACACTTCTCTAATAAACGTTATTACCACTCCATTCCCCTTATCAGTTTCAATCCTTTCATTCTAAATTGATCTTTGTATGTACCCTTTAAAATTTGGGATATTGTAGACATTGTGCTCATGAGTTTCGCTAAGAATGATAATGTATCTACCTTTTTCTATGGACCCTAGCTTAGGACCTCTCCTCCAAGGGTGGCCTTTACAATTCCAGATAATCGTGATCAATTTCTCCTAAAGAATTTTGAATTCCTATTTCTTGTGTGTCATTCGACAACTGATTAGGGTTTTTTAGTTCTGTAAACATGCCCATTTTTCGACATCTCTTGTTTCATTCACTTTCTCCCATTTTTTATTTTTTTCTTCTTATTATATTGGGGTTAGGTCTTCATCTAAGTAGATTTGTGTACATCTAGAAACCTTTTGTTCCTTAGTACCTTGTTTTATCTTATATGTTTTTCCTCTTCGAATCACTTTTTAATCCTAGTTTCCCAATGGATATGCCATGTCCATTGCAACTTATTTGCAAGAAATTTTCTTACTAATTTGTTAGTATTTTTATCCTCCCTATAGTTCTTTAGTCCTTTAATAATGGTATGTATAGCCCTATCATGATTAACATTTCTTCCCATATTTGCATCTTTATGTGTTTCTCTATAAACTCTCTTTGTTTGTTTGATGGTCTTCGTACTAATTGTGCAGATGAATTTTCTGACCTTCTATTCAGTTTCTAAAAAACAAATCTACGTTTGCAATTGTTGATTGAGTCTTTTTTATTTGTGGCACATCCCTTCCTTTGGGAACTCTTGGTTTATTTCCCTCTAATGTTTTTAGTTGGAATGTAACTTGTTTTATTGTGGTCAACTCAAGTTTCCATTTTCCAATGTTGTTTTGTAAGTTGTTTACTTTTACCCTTAGTAGTTGTCCAAAATAAATCCCCTAGTTATTTTGACAACTTGCAATCCATTCTGGCTATGAGTTCAAGTTTTCAGGTTAAGTGCGCTCTTGGTTTTATACCTTGGCACTTTTTCTTGGCTGCAGTTCTTCGTACGCACCCTCACGCTTCCATCTTTCTTCCTCCTTATTCTTTTACCCCCTTTCATTTTCCCCTTGCATTCCCATTTCCTTCCAACATTTTTGTGCACTCCTTGCGCACATTTGTTGATTTACCTTCCATTTTGGCTAAGTCCTTGGTATGCTCTTCCCATGCATCCCCCTTCTTTCTAAGTCCTGCGCCTTTTATCGAGCACATTCATTTCCCTTATGCAAATCTTATTTTGAGTGCCATAAAATTGTGCTCTCCTTTTTGTACGGTTTTTTTTCCTCTACATGTAGCCTTTCCTTTTTATCGGTGTGCACTCCTTTGATCAAATGCCCACCCCCTACTTGCATACTTATATATTTTGCAGATATGCACCTTTTCTTCCCACTTCTTGGATACCCCCTCACATGTGCTCATAGACCTCTACATTCCTTCTCGCGCCCCTTACTCTTGCACATGCACCAAGTGCAATCTCTTGCACCAGTCACTAAGCGTCAAGTGTCACTTGTCAGTTGGAGTGCGCAACACACAACCTATCAGGACATGTCAGTTGGGCGTTGAATCTTCACATCAAATGAGCACCTGACATGTGGCACAAAAGATGAAACAAATGAATAGTTAGCCAAATCCTTCATCTGATCAAAGCATGCCAAGTGTCATTGTGTGTTTAATTTATAATGCATATCTTCTTATCGCTTTAACTTTTGCTACAAAGATCATATTCATGCACTGTTGGTCTTATTTAAAAGTTGTTGACGTGGGATACAGTCTAGGATTTTCAAAATCACATTTTGGAGGGATTTTGGTAGGTGGAAAACAAAGAACTATCAATCATGTCATTAATGCACACATCCAGTTGACCCAACCACCCAAATTTGATCTGATTTGGTCTCCTTCCTTCTTTTATAAGCTAAACAAACATGGGGAGGCGCATCTGACATCCCTGTGGGTGGGTTTTCATAAATTTATTATTGTTTGTTGGTGGTTGGATGTTTGAATATGAGTTTCCCTCTTCTTTCTCCTCCTCTTCTCTCATTCTTCTTCTATAAATAATTGAGAATTGCTCATTGTCAAAGGTTGGAATCTCTTAGTTTGCAAGAATATTGCTTAGTGTAGTGCCTTTACATTTTGAGTTGTAGGCCTCAGATCTGGTTTGCTGCATGTGGATACTTGCCTCTTCCACCATTATAATTGATTGTGCATCTTCTTGCCTTTCCCCTTGCGTTGTTGGTTTGTTGTGCATTTTCATGTCTCTTGCAGGTTCCTAGCTATTATGCCTCACGAAATGAGTAAGTGAATGTGTTACAGACTATGGCACAATTATCTGCCCTCCTTGCATGTGTTTTCCCTTATTCTCACTCAACCAAGTTTGTTCATCCCCCTCTTTCTGGTGTTATCACCTCCCCTTAGCTTAGGTTTTCATTTCATGCATCTCCTTCTCACCTTGGTTCCTTGGAATCATATAATAGTGATAGGTATCTACATTTCCCTTCATAGGAGTAGTTTTAGCAGTAGAAATAGGTAGAGGAAGTCATCCTTCTCTGGAGGTCTGTCTCAAAGCGCAAGTCACACAACTTGGAGACAGTCCCATGTTGCCTCAAATCCCCAGTTCATCCTGATTTAGGATGGGTGCAATTTTGAGCTCCAACAGTGGCTTAATCTCTCCTTCTAGTTTTTAGTAGGCTGATGTGATCTCTTTCACCTTGTTCTCCTCATACTTTTATTTTGCTTCGATAACTTCAATCCTCTTCGTGTTCATTAAAATATTGTCATATGATTATGGTGATCAGATTAATGGTGTCAATGTGTGGCTATATGTTTCTTTATTATCATGGTTATTTACATCCCTTTATTATTTGTTTTTTTAGGTGTGTCTCATTTTCACTTCATTTTATATTGTAATTTTCCATGTATTCACTTCATCAAATAATATCAACAAATAAAAAACATGCCATGTACTCATTAAAGTTGCAAACTAAAGACATGAATGTGTTTTGAAGGATAATAAGTATGGAAAAGAAATATATATATATGTGTACACACACACACACACACACACACACACACACACACACACACACACACACACACACACACACACACACACACACACACACATATTTCTTTTCCATACTTATTATCCTTCAAAACACATTCATGTCTTTAGTTTGCATTGTTACTTTATTGATGAGTATGATGAGTGAGTTGATGATATTATTTCATGGCATGTTTTTTATTTGTTTCATATTAGAGTAACATATATTAATTTTCCCTCTTCAATCTATTAATTTGGTATTTCTTGTACTACCTGTAATTATTGTTGCATATTATTAATGGCTACTAGAGTGTTGCGAATTGTCCTTAGTAAAATAATTGTGAGTGTTTTACACCTTGATTGATTCAATTTATGGATAATCCTAAACCTAAATCCCTACAACATCCTAGTAGGTTTTTTACCTTTATTTTTGCACATGAGCCCTTGAAAAATCATTCTTGAGTAGTTCTAGATCATCTAACAACCTTTTTTTTATCATAAAACAATTAGAATTAGCTAATTATCTTATGCACCTCTTGTTTTGTCAATTTGTAATCAATAAATCTTAATATCATATCCTCAATAATTCAAAATTGATGTATTACTATCATTATTTATATAATATGGATTAACTCATGTTTGGTTACATTTTATATCTTATAGGTGTAATATAATAATAAAACATTTTGGTGAAAAAAATTAATTTAAGCACAAAAACCCTAGGTTTCCTTTTCCATTAGGCATTTTGATTTTTTTCCCTTCTTAGGGTTTGATCCTTATGTTAGGGGTTCAACTTTTTCCTCTTTTAGGGTTTGGATTTCAAGTCTAAACTTTGATTTCCCAAGTTGTATTAGCAACTCTAATTGTTTTCTATTATCAGCCATACCTTTCTTTGTGTTTTCATGTATACATTATATGTCATCCCTTATATGTCAATGACAAAGTGTTAAATTGATTTTTATTGAAAATGGTCATATACAAATTCCTTTAAATCAACCATGTGTTTGTGTGCCAATTATAGTGGTGAAAATTAACAAATTACATGCTCCTATTTATGTAAATGTTGATAATGAATATATGGATATGAATGAACATGTTATTGATGATGTTATGCCTAAACTTGAAAATGTTTTTGAAGAATTTTTTTAACACGATTCTAAATATTATGATACGATACACCATGATGAGTTTAATGATATAGATCCAATACATGTAGAAATCCTTTCCAATTATTGTAAACAAATTAGTAAAATACCTAAGGACATAGATTTTATCTTGAGTGTTCTTTTACCTAGGTTAAAAAGGAAATAAATCCACACCTAATGAACCACATCCTAAACCTTTAATTGATACTAATCCACATTCTAGATGCTCACATCCTACACTAGGTGTTTAGATTACAAAAGTGTTGTCTATGCCTAATATACGTACTATAATGACACCACAATCTTCCTCAGATAACATGAGTTTTCCTACCAATTATGCTATTTCATTTGTTCCTTCTGAGCCCATGTACCAATCCCCTCTCTTTTTTGAATCAAGTAATTAGGGATCTCTAGAATCATATGAGTTCCTCACCCCCGTAACTATCTAGAGTTGATTCTGTATATAAGGTGTCGAGTGCCAACTGTCTCACTTGACACCATCCATTCCTAGTCTTCCTACACATACTGCTACAAATCCTAGTACCCATATATTTATGTAACAACTTTTATTTCTTTAAGACAAAGTTACTCAAATACAATAAGGATATAATAGAATGGGTCATACAAAAAATTCTCTAAAACTATTACACAATCAATCAACCATGTAGATCTCTAATTAAATCCCCTACCTATAGGGTTTTTTTGCACTTATTATTACACTATTCAATAGTTAAGGTGATCCAATAGAACATATTATAGACTTTCACATAAAATGATTAGATTATGCAAGTAATGAAATTTTAATAATTTATTTTCCAAAAAATGCATTCAAGTATGGATGAGGAAATGGGGTTAATTCCATTTCTTTAATTCACTTTTAGATTAGGGTTAAAAACAATATGTATATTCATTTTATCAATAAAATATTCAAACCAAAATATAAGTATATATTAATTTGCAAGATCAATCAATTAGAACATGTTTCAAATATAATAATGCATGAGTGAGAATGTAAACTTAGATATTTAGATGATATGGGTGTGAAAAAAATGATGAACAAGTTGTAAATATCTTACAGATGCTTCACTTGTATTTCTTAAAGTTTAAACTATACTAGGACAAGACCGTTAACACAAACCAAACTGTCAAGCATTGTTTGGAACTTCCATCCCTAATTGATGGTTCCATCTAGGGATGATGGTACTTTGTAACTTTTTGTTCCCTTTTGAATGATTGAGATATACCTTTTGTGAGAAAATAGGTCTCATAAATGTGTGAAACCATCGAAAATCAATTGAAAAGACCCAAAAACCTAACCATAGGTAAAACCTCTACAAAAAGTTAGTGTTTGGGTTAAAGTACAATCTATACACAACCTTCACTGGCACTTATCTAAATAGGCCTCAAATTACACATAGTTGTCCACTTAGAGATGTGATAAGACCATTTTTGATAATTAGATCACTTAATAATGTTTGTAATGACTTTTTTATTTTAAGCTTGACTTGGCTTTGATGGTATTTGGATTAGGAAGATTGACTGTAGAACCTAACCTAATGTGTTTTTCTATTTTAGGGAGATTTAGGAGAACTTTGAATTCCTTTTGAGTGAGTTGAACTTAAGGAATGCTTACAAAGTGCCAAGTGAGTAAATGAGTGCATTTGTCTTGCTTATATAGGGTTATGTAGGTATAGACACAAAATCACGCACTTGGATGTATTTCTAGGTCCTTAAGCATAATAATGTAGACATGATTCCTAAACAAAAAACTATTAGTTGACAACTATCTTTGGCCTCTTTTCTTTATATCTTATTGTCTCTTTGGTCTTATATATTCTACAGCCTTGAGAGAACTTGATCGATTTATCTTTTATGGCCTCAAACACTAGCACCCAGTTATAACACTAACGCCCAAACACTCATGTCCATCTTGGGTGCTCCTGACCCTCTCTCACCTTTAATCTCTCTTTTTGGGGTCTCTTTTATATTTTGGGCATATTTTTCACTTATGGGTCAACCTTCTAGTTATCAAGTACAAAATTCAAACAAGGGAATCATATATATACTTAGTTCCTTCTCAAAAATCAATAACCAAACACTATCACCTAAGATTTTATCCAAAAGGAAAAAAATCATAAATGGAATCCATCTAGCACACTCACTCAAGGGAAAAGGGATGCATCATTCTGCATACACAACATAAAAGGGGAAGTTTATTTTATTCCATCACACACATTTGCATCTGGAGCATACTAGATCTAGTCCGCTACTTAGTGTAACTTGCACAAGGGAAACCTAAGGAATCATTACACACACATTCACATAGAAATACATGGATTCTGAGATGTAGTGCAATGCTTGGTCATAAGTTTACTCTTCCAGTGATCTCTGGGGTCGGTCTGACTCCGCATTGTGCATATTTTTTATTATATTTGATGTGGTTTGTGGATATGTGTAGGTAGACACTTTGTTTTCCAAGTTACAGGTATACTCGGTGATCAAAGAGTGCATTCGAAGCAACAAATATGGATCAACAATGAACCTCTTCTGACACAAAAGATATCAGAATCTAAGCATTTTCTTGGCCATCAACACCCATATCCATTCATTAGCGCCCAAGCACTCCCGCCCTACTATGGGCACTCCTACCATGCACCATTTTGAGTTAAGAACCTCTAGCGAGCTTTGACGACACTGCATACATTCTATTTCAGCTATTCACCTACCCAGATCACTTCCAAATTGCTTAGAAAATCATATAAGTATTCTTATCTCCCTCTCTTGCTTAGGGTTCCACATTGTAAATGCTTGTTTGATTGTGTCTTACTGTATATTAGCATTTTTATATCACATATTATAGTAGTTACTATGTAATTATATGTAATTCAATTTATATTAAATCATTTAGTGAACCCCACTCGTGATCAAACACTTGGATCCTCCTTTTGCCTATTCTATTGGATCTTATTTCATGGCCCCTAAAATTCCTCAAATCTCATTACATGACTTGCTTTAAATGCACCCACCTTGTAAATATCTTCTCCAAAAATATCTAAACACTATGTACCTCCCTCGCAATATGCTGCCTGCACAAGTAAGTACCATTTTCGACTGTTTGTCCGACGACCCTAACCTTCATGATACCCCAACCAATCAACCCATCTTTGAGTCAATTCAAGCTTTACACTGTTTATTTCAAGATAAATTTTAAGCTATCGAAACCATGATTACATCTCTCACAGCTGAAATCTAACATCTCAAGGATGCTTCTCAAGCTCGTGTTAGTTCATCTTCTATACCTCATCCTCATCCTATGTCCTCTACATGTGCTCATATAAGTGAACCCTAAGTCTTATTGCTACCAGCACCTCTCAAGTTTCATCTAAATGATAAGCAACATGGTATTCTCCTTGAGCTATTAAATCTCCATTTGATCCACTTTACTATCCTCCTTATCAGGTTACCAAATACAAAGGTCTCCCATTTTACAATTATCAAAAACTTAATGGAAATCATGAAAACGAGTGTTATAATTTAAAATGAATAATTAAGCACCCTAAGCATCAAGTTTTTATCTCATTTTATACACAACATCTTGCTACATGTTCATATCCAATTGCTCGATCTCATTAGGATCTCAAATATGATCTTTCCATGTCTAATGAGCATCATGTCATAGTTACTAATTTTCCTACTCCTATCAAGTCCTCTAAAACATTACCAGTTCTAACTAACCACCTCTCAAAATTTGTACCCCGTCACCTCCTATTAAGTCTTCTACAACATTACCAATTCCAACTAAGTAACCACCTCTCAAAATCAGCACCCCATCAGCTCCTCCTATCAACTCCGTCACATCGTTGCCAATTCCAAATCAGAAACCACTAACCAAGAAAGACCAAATAATTCACCCTGTGATAGCTAACCTCTTTAAACTTCCTTCTGTCAACCCAAAAGCCAACCCTGATCCTATTATTCTCCTACCTACCATTGTGATGACTCTATCTCTCCTCATGACACATCTAAAACTCTCCCACAATGGCATAGTTTCTCTCGTGTAATCAGATATATCTCCATCACTCATACCCTTAGGGGGGCATCACACTTTCTCCTCCTCCCCTTCTATCACTATCAGCTTTCTCTAAAGTCTCCTAGTACACTTCACATTCTGCACTTCATGTATAATATTTCCCAACAGTCATACACCTTTAGTACACACATTATAATGTCATTACCTGATGACACACTCTAGTTTCATGGTTCATACTCGACTATTAAGGGTATACTTATTAAATAAACCTCGCCTCATCTACACTTCATGCTCAGTGCTTTGAGATACATATTTTCTAACATCTACTTTCACACTCTACATTCATTACCTGATGACACACTCTAGTTCCATGGTTCACACTCGAATATTGAGGGTCTACTTCTTAAATGAACCTCACCTCATATACACTTCATGCTCAATGCTTCACGATACATATTTCCTAACATATACTTTCACACTCTACATTCATTACCTGATGACACACTCTAGTTCCATAGTTCATACTCAACTGTTGAGGGTCTACTTCTAAAATGAACCTCACCTCATCTACACTTCACGCAATGCTTCATGTCACATATTTCCTAACATCTAATTTCACACTCTACATTCATTTTCTAATGGCACACTCTTGTTCTATGGTTCATTCTTAACTATTGAGGGGGTATTTCTAATTGAGTGAGTTGAACTTAAGGAATGCTTACAAAGTGCCAAGTGAGTAAATGAGTGCATTTGTCTTGCTTATATAGGTATAATTTTTGTTAAGGCCAACCCATGAGGAAATGAATGACCCATAAATGATATCAAATTGAGAAAATATCCATTGCAAAGGTTGGGTTGAAACTACCAGTTTTGGACTAGACCGTTTGGTAGTTTGGTGGTTTGGTCCAGGAAGGATGTATAATGATGGAAATCTATGTGTATGATAATTATGATGGATAGAATATTTTGGATTGATGTAAGTTGTTGTGTGGGAAACTTAACAATGAAATATTGAGAAAATGTCTTATAATAGGACTCGGGATATACCACTTGGGCTTGGAATGGGTTCACAAGTCATGAATTAGGGATTAAGCCTTTATTAACATTATCAAGTGATTGGTTGCCAAATTCAGGTGTCTACATTTGTCCCTCCCTTTGAGCCAAGGAAGGAAATTTTATTTCTTAAAGGAAAATAATACACAATTTTGAAAACATACTTTGTATTTTCTCATTTGTTTCTTGAGATGTTTGAAGGTGGTTATAAGATCCCAAATGTGATAACCTATAAAATAAAGTGTAGCCAATGTATGTGGAAAAATAATTAAGCTTTGACACTTTATTGAAATTGCATTTGAACTTTTTAAAGTGAAAGAGAACAAAGCATAGAGGGAATACACCTATTTTCCTTGGCAAATGAAAAGTTACCTTGTTGAAGCCCTTGGAGAAAGGGATGGAATTGAGTCATTGATTGGATTATGGGTGATCACCCCCCAATTTGGAGAATTGGTCATTACCATGAAGGGAAATGAGTTCCCAAATGCACCAGAGAAGGCTACCATAAGTAATTCAATTGTCCCCAAAATCCTTCATTAAATATATAGGAAAAGTTTCATAAGGTGTCTAGCCACCCCTTAAATATTCCAAAGTGAGTGAGAGAAAGAGTGTCGTAAGGCATCCACCTTCCCCTTAAATCTTCCACCCACAGAACCACACCATTGTAGATGGATCTAGGTCCCAATGTTTAAATAAGTGCAAACTCATAAGGGAATGATGTAGTCTCATACACCTACCATGCACTATAATAATGTTGATGTGCCAAATGAGCCAATATGAATGAGATTGAAGCAATATCCATGCCCCTAAGCTATTTATTGTGAAAGTTATTATGATTTTTAGAAATAATAATGGAGTAAGAATGCCCCTGAAGACAAAACATCATGCACTTTGAGTCATTATTTAGTCCCATTTTCATACTACTATTCATATGGTTATTGAGTGAAAAGAGTATTAATTAACCCATCTCTTTGGCCATTTTTACATTGTTTGTTGTCGTATTTTCAATCTTACATATGCACTTACCCTGTATGTATTGTCATTCTACATTTTTCCTATTTCTGACTGGGGCATCTTGATCCTCTTTACACTTTACTCTCACCTTTTGGGCACTTTCTATCCATTTGAGTTTTTTGTAAACAAAAAATCTTGCTCTTTAGACACTATTTAGTCTCAGTCTCATACTACTATTTAGATGGTTTTTGAGTGAAGAAATTACTAATTAACCCCTGACTTTTGGCCATCTCAATTTATTTTCTTTCGTCACTCTTGACCTCTTGTACCCCCATTCTGAATCATATTTCATCGTTCTAGGCTATTTTAGCCTTGATTGGGGTGCTCATGCTAGTATTGGGGCACCCATGGGCGCATTGGTCCCACCAGGGGAACCTTGATCCTTTTCACACTTTCTCGCCACTTTTTGGGCTCTTTCTAGCCATTTGAGATCTTTATCTTTTTTGTGGTTAGCCATTTTGGGATTAATTACAAAATTTGATCAAGAGAACCATATAAATATAAAGTTATGAGACCATAATGAGGGACCAAGAACTAGTCACTACTAGCATCCACCTAGGGTTGCATTCATCTAAAAGATTTAGAGATCATTTGAATTTGTGTGCATGTGTACTTTTCTTAATGCTAAATCAAATGGAACGAGAACTACCACCTAAAATAGTTCTACAATTTAGCTAAAACAAAGCATAAACACCATCAAGATAGAGAACTAAGCAAGATCTAAACTAACATTATAACTTTGAAAAACATGAGATCAAAACTATGCATGTTATTTTAATATCTCTACTCTCCTAGATTACCAACAAAATGCATGGACCTATTTAGCTCCAATGGCAATCAAAAATTGCTTGTTTGATCTGTAAAGAATGCAAGAATAGGAAGCTTAACTCTTAACAATGGTGACCTCTCAAGAAGACAAAAAGCAAGCTCTTAGTCTCTTTGCTATATGCTTTGCATTTGCTCTCTCAAGAAGTTTAGGTGTAGGTATTAAGGTAGAAGGATGGCTCCTTATATAGCCCAATGGATAAAGGAAACACTTCATCCCTTTACATGTGGGATAAAGGTAAAACATGATTAGGAATGGATAAGGTTGCTTTATTAAAGGTAACCTTACTTTAGAAGGGTTTAATTTATGCTTAACAAGTCATGGGAGTTGGGGGTGTTTTAATTAATCAAAGGTGATTAACTAATAGGTAGATGTAAGCTTATAGAAGCTAATTAGAGGAATATTTGTACGATTTATACTATTAGAAGGGGATTAAATCAATTAAATATTGATTTATTAGGTAAATGAAGTAAAAGGCTAATTAATTAATGATAATTAATTAGTCTAGATAGAAGGGGTAAATAATTAACGGAAGGTCGTTAATTAGGTTGTTAGTTGGATAGGCAACTTAATCAATTAGCGTATTGTAATTAATTAACGACAACAAGAGGGAATATGAGCACTTTTGATGATATGTCGTCGATTTGTGAGAAAGGGGATAATTAGCGCAATTTAAGTATTTAAATTGCTTGGGTGTAATTATGGGTGTCTACATTTTCCCCTCTTTGGGGTGGTGTAAGTGACGTCACTTCAAAGATAGTAGACGGAAGAAAATTTTGAAGGGATAGAAGAAAAATTAGTAGGAGGGAGAGATGCCCCCTCGAGTGTTGATGGGGTGATGAAAGAAGCCGATCAACGATCGAAAAAGATGAGAGATAGACAAAAGAATGGGAAGTGGTAGGATGCCCCGTGAGAGAGAATATTAGGGGTGAGAAGAAGGCGATGCAAAAGAAATATGGAGGGGAGAGACGAGCTTAGCTTCTAGCTGCCGTGTATTGGAACCATTTTGATGTCATCATATTACCATAGGAGCTATGTTATCGGTCCTTATGAAAAATATAAGCATACGACAAGGTAGAATGACATGAAAAGCCATACTATGAACAATTTCCCATTGCTGAAAATACCAACTCCATGCAACATACAACAATGCAATGCAATACGAGAAGGAAACAAGCTCATCTAACAGGGAAAACAAGTATGAATGCACATACCCAACCCAACAATGGTCAAGACAGTTGTACAAATGTTTTGTTATCAGTGCTGAAGAGATCCACAAGTTTGTGATTGATGACAAGGGTTAAAAATGATGCCCCAAGAAAGGATACATGCAAGGGGGAATGATAATAGACACAGGGTCCAAGAAAAGTGTTGTACGCAATGAAACAACATCAGGCAACAAACGTGCCCCAGAGTACAGACGAAACAAGCATCTAGCTTTGTGAATGGTTGTGAATCTGGTGATTTACGAGTTGTATTAATTGAGGAAGATGAGAAAAAACAATAGGATATGGAGAAAAATACCAAGCGCAAGACACAAGTTTCAGCCATGATAAGCAAGTTACCATTTTTGTAGGTTTTTTTTACTTTTTAGGATTTTGTGAAAAAATTTTCCCCGTTGTTTTTGATTTTTGACATATATATTATTTTTATTTTGCTGTTTTCCAAATTGTGGTGAACAGTAGAAGAAAATAGAAGAAAGAGAATGAAGGGCCTAGGGGCAACAGAAAGTTCCCTAGTTGGAAGAAAGAAGAAAAGTGACAAATAATGTCCGTGTTTAGTGGAAAAAATTAATAAAAAAAAATTATTTTGAAAATAATTATTTGCGAGAGTGTAGATAAGAAGAAAAATTGCCAAGGAGCAATAAAATTGTCTGAGGGAGAAGAAGGGGGTATCAGCCAACAAAAAATGCCATAATACAGTGAAAAATAATTATTCCACTGTGAACAGAGGAGAAAATAGCGATCAAAACGAGCCTCCAGGCCCTCCCGACGGTCAAAAATGGGTTAATATACCCCACCCGGGGGGGGTAAAAACATCGCAACCAATTCATTTTAACCGAGCTGTTTAGAATTTTTACTGTGAGACTCTAATAGTGATGAGGAAAATGGTGATCGCACAAGACTGAGTGAGGCACGCAGACGCAGTCCGAGGGTACCAGCGGCATGCAGACGACGGCCCCTTCGTGAGTATCGAACCCTTGAGCATTAATTTCAGTCATTAATGCTCTAAATTCTACTTTTAGCCCTAGGAGGTCACATCGATGTGTATGCGTGCAGGCGCAGGTGTCAGGTCGGGTGCACAGGCATCCCTTTAGGGGCACATGCGCTACAAACACAGGCATGAAGTACACACACCCACACGCATGCGCACACACCCACGTGCACGCGCACACATAACCATATGTGCGCGCACGTGTACACACATGAAAAGAGGCGCACATGTTAAAAACATGGCGCATGCACAAAAGGGGATGCACACACACCCACGGGTATACACGCACAAGCGTAGGTACCAATTTTATGGTGCACATGCCAAAAAGGGCGCATAGGCACCCGAAAGAGGGTGCAAGTGCCAGAATACAAACGCGTGCATGCACACACGCGTAAAAGGGGGAACAGGTGCCTAAAACCAGGTAGAAAAGATAAGAAAACATAAAAAAGATGACACTTAGAAGAATTTTTTAGGATTTTTGGGTTAAACCTAAAAGGGTAGATAGATCTTTTTATAAGAAATGTTAGTAACTGACGAGTGATTTGATATTTTACAGAGACGATTACTAGTTTTACAGACGTAGGAGCGGCACACCCGGATAGCAGAGCTAGAGGGGAGTATGCGCCGACAAGACCGGCAAGCCATGGCTATACTCCTCAAGGCAGTGGGGCTAGGCCCCGTGTCTTGAATGCCTTCTAGTATACTGGATCATGGCCTACTGACTGTGCTAGCCAAGCGATGGCATAGTGAAAGTCGGTGCTTTAGACTACCTATAGGAGAGATGACTATGACTATCAAGGATGTATGGAAAATCCTTCGCGTGCCGATTATAGGCACCTTGATTGAGTACAATGCAGATGTAGGGCTGATTAGAGTAGCTCTGCAGTGCCCTTTTTGATATTGATGACATTCCACATGATGGGATGACTATAGCCTTACATGAGTGCATCTCTTACCCCACATTGCATCGGGGCCCTCTTTATATTATGTCTCTTATTAGTGGGTTCTTACTCACTGATAAGACAGGGACCTTGTTCCCGAGAGGATTATTACCTTTGGTTCATGGCATCTTCAACGGCGAGAGATACTACTGGGGATAGTGCATTTTGGCCCACCTATACTGGGATTTACATTTGATCACATACCATAGTCAGAAGACCATGGGTTCAGCCTCTTTGTTACTTCAGATATGGTCATGGGACCACATTGCGATCAAACACCATGTGGGTACTTTACGTTTCTGAGACCTAGAGGAGCCATCCTACATGGCATGGGTAATAGCTGGTGGGGATGTATGTGGCCATCTTGGTAGCCTATTTAGATATAGGTGAGAGTTTGATGAGCTACCAGGGATAGATGTTATCTGGCGGCCATACAGACATTTCCAGTGGCCAGAGGATTTCATAGAGCTCAGTGTGTGCTCAGTAGAGAACTATATCATTGGTAGTCGTAGCTAAAATATAGAGCTGTATCGAGTTAACAGGTGCCAACGGTAGCTTGGAAAAGTACAGGGGTTCCCACAGCCAGACATTTGGTATGCACATAGAGATTCAGAGAGGCAGACTATGGGGCCTCACATACCAATGGCTCGAGCTCGAGTGAGTTTTACACAGGTGGTCTCCCAAGTATGGGACCCAGCATGACAGGTTCGGGATCTGGGGACCACAATGGAGTACACAACTTGGTATGCCACTGTATTACCCTAATGTCTCACCATTCCGGAGGAGGCTTGGGTAGCAGGTGCTCATCCACCTATAGAGATATGGCATGGTTCAGAGCACAAAGTGAGAGTAGTGGGGCCATATCAAAAGGATCATTTTGATGGCATTCCTCATGATGGGCAGGGTGTCACACAGGCACAGGGACCAAGGCCGTAGGGCCCAGTACATGCACCAGTTTATCTAGCCAAAGCGAGGGTCCTAGAGTAGGGCCAGTCCTCCAGAGCACTGTAGGGACCAATCCCTGAGGCACATAGAGCTTCCCAGCCAATGGCAATAGCCACAGTATAGCAACAGTTACAATAGGCTCTAGCTGAGAGAGATACAATGAGAGCAGAGAGGGATGAGGCCCGAGGCTAGTGTGTGATGGCTACAGTGGAGTGTGATGAGGCCCAGAGACACATTGTCGCATTACTTTCAGAGCAAGATCAGGCTCGGGCCCAGGTTAGCCCAGGAGATGACATAGCGGCATGGTGGAGTAAGATTCAAGAGACAGTGACACAAGGGGGCTCAGATATTGAGCCTTCTTCATTAGTCACATACTCAGGTGCAGATGGTCATAGCTCAGAGGGATCACATATATGCATGGTCACAGGGCCTTCTTACACAAAGAGATTAGGTATGAGCTGAGTTGGAGACTATGACTGCTGAGAGAGATCGAGAGGCTACCTTCATGAGACAGGCTAAGGCCGATTTAGGCCGAGTGACAGGTGAGCGTGATGTTGCCCTTCAAGCAACCCTCACCTCCAGAGATGCTGACTTGATACATGATGCCACGAGGCTTGGTGGTGAGGCTCTATTTTATAGGACTGCCTATTACAGGGTAGTCCCCCCATAACAGTGAGTGGTACTACCTCGACAGTCAAGGTCGAGCGCGAAAGGCTCTCCATCACAGAGATTAGGCCAGTCTATGAGATCAGTGAGACAACCCATACCAAAGCAGCTGGCCAGACCAGGACCATCTCAGCCTCCATTGTTTCGTCGACCAGGTGACAGACTTGGGAGCCCTGGCGAGGGTGAGAGCTGTGGTTGAGCCCTATATTTTTGTTGTACAAATTATTTGTATACATGCCTCGTACGAAGGCCGATGTTGATGTATAGCTTTGTATACTTGTATTTTTTATGATGCCTCGTGATGAAGGCTTTATTCTTTCTGATGCATGCCCCTTTTTTATGGCACTTTGTATCTATGATGTATCATTTTGAGTACCAATTTGGACAGTTTATACTTGTATAGATATGTGGACATTTTTGATGTATCATCTGTGTACGCCTCAGCTGAAGGCATTTTTGATATAGAGTACCGATGTATATCCATTTTTGTTGATATGACACAAATGTATATAGAGGATTACTTTTTGGGCTCAGATACACATGTTTATGAGACGATGCACTGTATTGTTTTGTTTCCTGATGCATGTGACATGAGTGGGCATAATTCTATGATCTAAAATACCCTTTATTAGAAATTAGTCTATGTTGAATCCCATTGCATATTGCGTGTTTTGATTCAGCACTTATGGATGTGTTATGATGTTGTCTGATTTTGTACTTGCATGTATCTGATCGTGATGTTTGATGTATACATGTGTTGTAGATGTTAGATGATAGATCCTTAGATGATATCAAATGCATTTCTCATGTGTTACTGTAGATGTATATGGATGGGAAGATATGATGATAAGGGTGTGGGGGGGATAGATTTTGATATTTACAATCCCTCTTGCCCCCATTTGATGATACGATATGTGATGATTAGCTTAGCATTCATGTATGATGTATACTTAGCTTTTTCTTGATATATGATGTATAGATGATGTTATATGTGATGATAATGATGGTAATGTGATGTTATGATAACAAAACAATGCACATGTAATAAACACAATCAAATGCTAACAAATAACATAAGGAAATAACATAATACACCATGATTCATTATGCTTCACTAGCATGAAATAAACACAACCAAATGCTAAGAAAGAACACAATGAATTAACACAATACGCCATGATCCACATGCACAAGAAAGAATAAATCTAATCTAAGCAAGAAGAGATGAATCCTAACAAAGCACGCCTAAGCAACAAACAACCCAAAAAGCAAAAAACACAAAACAACCATACAAGCAACAAGCAAAGCAAGATACAAAACAATGCAAGTAAATGTAAGTAAATGCTTTTGTAGGATTTTTTTTCATGTAACAATTTTCTATTGTTTAGGTTTTTGTGAAACAATTTTCTATTGTTTTTGTGTTATTTTCAAATATTTTGAATGTTTTTTACAGTTTTTGAGAAACATTTTTCTATTGTTTTTTGTTGTTTTCTAACGGTTTGAATGTTTTCGCAGTTTTTGAGAAAAAAATTTCTATTGTTTTTAGTTTTTTTCTAACAGTTTTTTAGAGTTATGCACAGGTAACCAAGAAAGTGTGGATGCCACCAATGTTAGATGGGGAATATACAAGGGCAGAAGCCTCGTACTTATGAACAAGAAGGTGAAGTCGTTGAATTTCCCCCAGCGTAAGATGGGAAATAACGAAAGACCATACCCCTCATAGACGAATAAAAGAAGGCAAAGCCGGATCAAGGCTTGACAGGATGGGGCTCACAGGGAATCTCGAAGGCAGAACTAGGGCTAGGCTAATGAAAACTACCCTCCAAATGCAAGATGCTTGTGAACAATGAATCCTCCCAAGGTGCCGGAAACTAGTTTTCACCCAAGGACTTATTCAAAGTGCCACAATTGCGTGGTTTTCACTTGTGGTTGACATGTTTTCTCTTTTTCTTTTTCTCTTTTTAATGTTTTTTGTATTTTTGATCGTTTTACCATGTTTTTTTTTTTGTATTTTTGAAATTTCTGTGCCATGTTTAAGCATAGAACCGCTTAAGATGCATGGCATTCATGGGCTCCAGGAGCTCATCGCCATTGGGGTGAGCAAGTTTGTATGCCCCTTTTCCATACTTGGTGACTATAACATAGGGTCCTAACCAATGTAGTTTGAACTTCCCTTTCTTTTCTCATTTTTCTATGGTGTTGAACTGGTTCTCCTTCATGACTAAATCACCAACCTCAAACTGACGAGGGATGATTCTCTTATTTTAATTTCTGGAGATTATGTGTTGATACACTTTCAGGGGATTAAGAGCATGAATGCGCCTCTCATCTAAGAGCTCCAATTCAGCCAATCTTGCTACCTGGTAATCCTCATCTTTATCTAGATAGTCCCTAAGTGAGATTCTCAGGGAAGGAAGTTCAATTTCTAATGGGATGATAGATTCCGTCCCAAATATTAGAGAATATGGTGTCACCCCCGAAGGAGTGCAGATGGAGGTTCTGTAAGCCCAGAGGGCTGGATGGATTTGTAAGTGTCAATTACGACCTATTTTGCTGACCATCTTCTCCATTATCCTTACCACAGTCTTGTTTGTGGCTTCATCCTGTCCATTACCTTGAGGGTAATATGGTGTGGACCATTTTAACTTGATTTGGAACCATTGACAAAGACCTTTTACATTTTTGTTCTTAAATGACTTCCCATTATCTGTAATGATGGTTGTGGGAATGCCATATTGACAAATGATATGATTCATGATAAATTTAGAAATCTGGGCTCCTGTTACATAGGTTAAAGGGACAACCTCCACCCATTTTGTAAAATATTATGTAGCCGTGATGATATGTGTATGACCATTAGATGAGGTAGGAGTAAGTTTTCCTATCAAGTCAAGTCCCCACTTAGAGAATGGCCATGGGGTAGTGATAGGTTGCAATGGTTGCGATGGGGCATGAATGAAATTTCCATACTTTTGGCAAAGTACACATTTCTTGACATAATTGCAACAATCAGTTTCCATGGTAGGCCAATAGTAGCTTACTCTTAACAATTTCTTAGATAAGACCATTCCATTTGTATGTGCTACACACACCCCTTCGTGTACTTCTTTGATTGCTTAGATTGACTCCGTCACATCCAGGAAACGTAACAAATTCCCATCGTAACCATGATGATAAAGTGTACCTCCTAAAAGAGTGTAACGGGCTATTTGGAGAATCAGGATTTGCTTTTTAGAACGGGAGATAGTGGGAGGGAACATGTTGTCCTTAAGATAGGTAAAGATGGGTTTGTACCATGGGGAATTGGGACCAACAACATCACAAGCCAGATAAGATTTTGGCATGTCATACGTGGGCTGGTGTAGATTTTATACAAAGAACAACATGCCATTATTCCCTGGTGGAATACGAAGCATAGAACCCACTGTCACCATGGCATCTGCCAATTTGTTCTGTGCTCTAGGGATTTTCTCAAATGTAATGCACCCAAAGTATTCCTTTAGATTTTCCACTAGCTTTTTGTAAGGTATGAGCTTGTCATCCTTGACCTTATATTCATCATTAACCTGTTTGATAATTAACTGTGAATCACCCACAACCTTGACATGATGAATATTCCACTTGATAGCTAGCTTCATTCCTGCAATAAGTGCCTCATACTCTGCAATATTGTTTATGCAAGGGAAGCCCAGGTGAAAAGCCTGCGGTATAGGATTGCCAAAAGGAGTAATAAGGACTACTCCTACACCTGAACCGTAAAACGTAAAGGATCCATCAAAATGTATCTGCCATACGACAGATTTTTCAATGTAGAGCAAGGAGGCATATGGAAAATCCAGATTCAAAGGTTTCATGCCTTGCAAAGGTGCTTCCGCTAGCTGGTCAGCAAGTACTTGTCCTTTAACCAATTTCTGATGTACAAATTCTATGTCAAACTCACTGAGTAGAATGATCCAATTAGCCATAATACCTGTGAGGGCGGGTTTAGACAGTAAATACTTGAGTGGGTCAACCTTGGATATTAGCTTGGTTTTAGTATTCAATAGGTAATGGAAAAGTTTTTGAAAAGAAAAAACAATAGCCAAGCAAGCTTTCTCAATTTGAGGATAATTGAGCTCATAGGTGATGAGGGTGCGACTCAGATAATACACCACTTTTTCCTTATAACGAAGGTCATATTGGGCGAGCAGCACTCCAATAGTAAATTGTGTAGGGGAAATATAGAGCAAGAGAGGTTCTCCAGGAGTTGGTGGCATGAGGATAGGCGGATTAACCAAGTATTGTTTAAGAAAAGCAAAGGCTTGTTGTTGCTCAGGTCCCCAGATGAAAGCGACATCCTTTTTAAGCAAGTGGGTGAATGAGTGACACTTATCTACAAGCTGGGAGATGAAGCGACGAATGGCTTGAATTTTCCCCTGTAAGCTACGCAGTTGCTTGATATTCTTAGGTGGAGGCTTTTCAGTAATAGCAGACACTTTAGCATGGTCTACCTCAATACCTCGTCTTGATACAATGAAGCCTAATAGTTTTCTTGATAGCACACCGAAGACACACTTCTTTGGATTCAACCTGACTTTGTATTCTCGTAGGCGTTTGAATATACGCCGCAAAATGATAGGGTGATCTTCTCTTGTTTTAGACTTTCCCAGGATGTCATCCACGTAGTCCTCCATGATATCATGAAAAATTATTGTCATGGCCCGCTGATAAGTAGCTCCTACATTTTTGAGACCAAAAGACATCACTTGATAACAGAAGGTGCCCCAAGGAGTTGTAAAATTTATTTTGTGCTGGTCTTCTTCAACTATCCTGATTTGGTTGTATCTTGAAAAACCATCGATGAGAGATAGCATTTTGTACCCTACTGTTGAGTCAACAATCATGTCAATATTTGGCAGTGGAAAATCATCTTTAGGACAAGCCTTATTAATGTCCCTAAAATCCATGCAGATTCAGATACCGACAAGATTTTTTTTAACATGAACAATGTCTGATATCCATTTAGAATAATCAATAGGCCTGATGAATCCTGCCACCAGCAATATTTCCAGCTCTTTTTTAACCAGTAAGGCCACTCTTGGGTGCATCTTTCAGAGTTTTTGTTTTATAGGCTTAGCGTCTGCATGCACAACTAGGTTGTGCATGACCAAATTTGGATCTAAGCTGGGCATGTCTTTGTAAGACCAAACGAACACATCTATAAACTCTCGCAACAACATAATGAATGTCTTTTTTTCTCTAGCTGAGAGGGATGCTCCCAATTTTACTATCTTGGGATCTTCTTCTGTACCAATATTCACATCAATGGTTTCTTCTACTAGTAATTTTGATAAGTCCTCCATATGCATAGAATTAGAAGGTAGGTTGAGATCTTCATGCAAGGATGTCTCCACGAGATTTTCATCCTTGGCATGGTCACTTTTTTTGTCCTTTGATTTTTTTATTTGTTGGTCAGCCAGTGCCTCAAAGAGGTTTTCACTGTGCAACTTGGACTTTGATTTTTGCCGAGGCTTTACGTTGGAACTTTTGCCCTCACTTTTCTGTAAGTTTTGCTGACCATGAAGCTTAGCCTCCTCGCCAAAGTAGGCGCAGGTATCTAAATCAATAAAGAAACCCTTCTTGTGATCCCCAATGGGAATTGTATCCCTTATGCCCATGAACTCTGCGATAGCTTCATCATTCTCGAATAAATATAGCGACATGTGACATTGTTGGTCCCATTCAACAAGGGAAGGGTATACAAGGTCAAGGGTTGGTTCCATGTGGGTTATGGTTAGGATAGTGTTGGTCATGAAAAGGTTTGTGGAGGCCAGATCCTCATATTGGCTATAATGGGAATCCATATCACTGTCTAGATAGTCAGAGCTATCCTCACGTTTGGAACAAGTAGCATCTTGATCATTGGGGTGTGCTCCATAAGGGTGAATCCCAATGCCATATCTTTCTATTTTGAAATGTGGCAGATGCACTGGCTCCCTCTATCCTTGTTCATTTCTACCACATCCTAGGCCCGTGTAGCCCATGGAGTACATCATTTTACTAGATTTTTCATATTCCAGGGTTTGATAACAGGATGGCTGCGTATCCTTTGGGACCCAAGTTGTAGGTGGATCAAGCAATTTTTCCTCAGCTAACAAGCCTCCAGGTAAGAATGACCCAATAGTGTGTTCCTTTCTAGGTCTTCTAAATTGGTAGTTGGGTTGACCTCTAGTCTTGGGTGATTATGAGAGGTCTGAAACCAAGAGTGCTTGTTGTGCATTATACTCCCCGCAACCATATTCAAGGATTTTCATCTCCCATGAATCAAACAGAGATGTTGAAGTAGACACACCATGAGCACAAGAACTGAGAGAATTTGAATTCACCTGGGATTCCATGGCCTCAGATTGGAGAGGGACAGCTATATCTGTGAAGGTACATGTGTATGTACCCTTTCGTGCAAATCTATTGAGAGCTCTACAATGAGTGAAGGGATCTGAATCTCCTTATATTGTAATGATGTGTCCTTCATGCTTCAATTTAATGCATTGATGAAATGTTGATGGTACGGTCTACATGGCATGTATCCATAGTTGGCCTAGAAGCATATTATACAGAAGTTCCAAGTCTAGGACATGAAACTTTGTCTGATGGCAAGTGGGACCCACCTCCATAGGCAGCGTGATTGTACCTGCTGACTCCCTTTCCACATTGTCATATGCGGTGATAGTGATGATATTAGACTCAAGATCTATCTCAGTATGTCCTAGTTGTTTAGCCAACTTGAGTGTACAAATGTTCAACCCAGATCCGTTATCCACAAGCACCCGTTTGATCTTCCTACGGGTGACAACTACGTCAATATATAACAGAAGATTATGTGTTGGATTCTCAGTAGGGATCTCCCTATGGTTGAAGGAAATATGTTCATTTGGTATGATGCCTACCACTGTGGCTTAAAGGTGTGTAGGATCAACTTCTAAAGGCACTCCCGACCCATGAAGAGTTTGGTATAGAATGCCTTTATGCACATTGGATATCTTGAGAAGATCTAAGATTGAAATCTTAGTAGACATCTTCTCAAGTTGTTCTAAGAGGTTATATTTACCGGTTTGTGGGGTTATGGAATTACGAGGTGGGCACTGTTATCCAAATTCACCCCCCAGGGTTAATTCGATAACATACATCAGAATTCTCAAGTCCCAGGCAAATTGATTGATCTAGGGCAAAAAATCATGTTTCCAGGGTCCCCTCAGATTTTTTCTAACTTTCTTTTCCAGGAGGGAAAGAGCAAGGTCCGAGGAAAGGTAAAAAAAAAGAGCGGCAAAAACAAGCTTAGGACAAGAAAAATCGTGAAAATTGGCTAAGTCCTAGTCCTCGCAACAGTAGGGATGTGAGGGACATAGAGATGCGGATCAGCCGAAAAGCCTCCAGGCAGCCCACAAAGCACAGGGACATCTGGGACAGAAGGATGCGGTAGACGCGGAAAGCCGATCCAGCCGAAGGAGGAAGCAAAATCAACTAACTGCTTTGGGACCTGTGGGACAAAGGAACGTGAACTGGCCGAACCGAGCGAATCGGAAAAATTTATCCCAAATAGCACTGGGACATCTGGGCCGTGAGTGCGCGGAGGATGCGAACCAGCCGGTTCAACTGAAACAGAGCAATTTCGTATTGGGACAGTTGGGACAAAGGGACGCGGATAGCCGGAGGAGCCGAAAGCCAATCAGATTACGCCACGTGTCATCGGCAGATAAGGGAAAAAGAAGCCCATTTCGGGTGGATCAGAGGATTCTGTCCCAAACAGCACTGGGACATCCGGGATAAAAAGATGTGAAGGGTGCGAAAAGCCGGCAGACCCGCGAACCAATCAAATCATGACACGTGTCACAAGGGAGAAAGTCAAAAAGTCAAAAGGCAAGGTTTCAAGCACTGACCCGAGCCAATAAAAAGAAGACACATGTCCAATGAAGTAGGGAAGGAGAGAGAATTACGCACCCAATCAGCGCTTGACACGTGTCATCCAGGTGGCAGAGCACGGGAAAGATTTTTAAAACGCATTTTCACCTGTTTTGTGCCCTAAATCTTCACATCGACATATCTTTTGATCCAGAGCTCAGATTTGCACGTTCTTTATATCAACGGAAAGCTTGTGAAATTATCCACATGATTGCAGGGTTAATCTTGAGTTTTGGTGCAGTCTAGAGGGAGAAAATTGAGAAATTACTCTGACGTATGTTCATGGCCAGAGGCGACGTTTCAGCGATCAGATTTAATGCAGAATGGGTCACATTCTCCTGTATTCCGGTCAAAACGACAGGGTATGGGTTTGTAAGGTCCCCCATGCCGTTTTAATGCACCTGTAGTCAAGAAGGGATGGGCTCTCATGTTTTTGTATGTTTTCTGTCCCCTGGACTCGACCCATGCAATGAAAAATCTAGATTTGGCTCATTTTTGAAGGGGGGAACAATTTTGACATAGCAGAGTTCTTCTTTCACCTCCAACAAGTGATTGATACAAGAATCAGGCCTCTCCAAAGTATTGTAATAGTTTTTACCTCTCTGAGGTTGTAATGCAGTGATTGTGACACTAGAAATGATAATGCAAGCTCTGTGAATGGTTTTCAGTCCTTTGTTTGTATTATTTGCTTCATTTCAAATCCTGAATTATATCTGATCAGTCTGTGTATGTTTTTATGTTGTGAACTTTGGTCTGTGTTTATTTTCATGACAAATATGTTTCACCACTCCTTTTGGTGCATCACCATCTTTAGTTAGTTTCAATTTTTGCATTTCTATCCCTGTCTCTTGGCAGTTTAGAGTAGGATTAGGATCTGAACCTCTATATTTTTGCAAAATATAGATCTAAATTAGAGGAGTTTGAGGAACTAGCCTCTAATCTGGAGATTCCTCTCTCAGTTTCACAAGTCCCCACACTTGGAGAGAGGTTTCCATGTTGTGCAATCACACTGGATGCTAGAGTGATCACCCTAGAAGCCTGATCTGCATCCAGGGGTGCTGTGAGTCTGCAACAACAGGCACACCTTGTTACTGCAGCATAGTCCTTTCCCTTCAGATGGTGTTGACATGGTCAGTAGGAGAGTGAATACATCCAATAAGTGAATCATAATGATTGTTGTCTCTTTTGGTGTACAAATAATTCACTACTTTATAACCTTGGGATGACTCTCCCTGATCTGGATTTGACTTCTCTAACTTATCATGGTTGGGGAATGGTTCTTTATATATCCCCATTTTCTCATTAGGTGTTTGTGTTTTGCCTGGGTTATCCACCTCTATCTTCCCGTTGTCAATGAGGTCCTAAATATAATGACGAAGTCATAGAAATTTGTTTATCATATGTCCTTTGACACGATGCATTTCACAATATTCATGCTCCTTGTACCATGAAGGTTTTGGAGCATTGTCATCAAATGGTTACGTTATAGGATAGGTCATCATGTGGGCCGCATCCAATTGTTTTAGTATAACTGAAAAAGGTTCATTAAGAGAGGTGAATGTTCTTCACTTTGGTGGAGGTTAAATTAGTCCCTTGGTTAGTTTAAAAGGTTGACCAATTTGGACTGTTTGAACACGTTTGGAATCAGTGATTCCGTTTCCCACCACATTTTTGTTTTTGTTAAATATCTTAGGCATTTCTGTGGGTTTGACATTTTGATTGTCTCTAGATTGGGTTTTGAGGGTGCCTTTTGTAATGAGAGATTTCTCTATCCGAACCCCTTTGTCGATAACATCCTCAAAAGTGTGAACACAATGCATTTGGATGTGGAAAGCTATATCCAGGTTGAGGTTAGGGATGAAAATACTAACCAGATGTTTTCCAGGGAAAGTGTAAGGGAAGCAACTAGCTATCCCTCTCCACCATTGGAGGAAGCTGGAGAAAGTCTCATTAGGGCGTTGCTTGGCACCACATAAATCTTCCATGGTGACATCACTCTCTATGTTGTACGAGAAGTGACACATGAACCTTTCTGCCAATTCTGGCCAGGTGAAAATTGATCCTCGTGGTAAGCGTGTAAACCACTCCAAGGCTTGGCCTCCGAGATTCTTGGGGAAAATTATGATGAGATAATTGTCACTATAAGACACCTCTTGACATGTCATGTAGAAATCTTTAACATGATCCCGTGAATCTCCTTTCCCTTTATATTTGTCAAATTTCAGCATATCAAATTTCTTAGGAAAGGGTTGAAGGGTCATTGTCTTGTCAAAAGGATAGGGGCATAATTCTACATATTGATACTTTCTAATACTCCCTATATTTCTCTCTTGTAGGCTCGCAAGTGTCACTTTCATAGACTATACCTCTTGTGCGAGAAATTGTTCTCTAGTGGGAGAAGCAGGGATGTATATGCGACGATACCCTGTATCGACTTCTCCTTGGTTTTATCTATGGAGTTCATTGATCTTAACCTTAGGCTTCAACTTTTGAACGTTTTTGCTTTCTTCCTTCTATACATGGGAGGTTAGCAAAGGTAATTATTGGCTTAGGATACTAATTTGTTGTTGAATTGTGGTTTCTTCTTCTAAAGGCTCTTCTTCCTTATATTGTGGAGGTTCTTCACCCATCTCATGTTTTGTTGTTTTTCTATGTGGCACTTTGATAAAGGGTATTCTATGCCCCACCACTTTATCATTCCCTGCATTAGAGGTAGAATCATGTCTATGTGTCAGAATATCCTCCATATTACAAAGGGTGCGTTCTTCCTCAGTAGCGTTATTCGCAAGTGGGATTGTTTCATTTTCAGTGGGTAGTTTGGCCCCTAATTCTATGACCCGTGCTAACAATCTATCTTTGTTTCTGAAAAGAAACTCATCTAATAAAGTAGGTTCAAAATCAAATTCTTCGCATGGGGATTCTAATTCATTTCCACTATGATCAACCACATCTTCTATCTCTTTTTCTGCAGAAAATAGAGGTCCTAGATCATGTCCAATGAAGGGGTTTGACCCTTGTCTGTTAGAGACTTACCAAGCTTGCACTTGTTGTTCCTTGTATGTCTGTTTCTTGAGTCCTAGTCGTGTTTTAGGAGCCATGTTTTTATGGTGGTTTCATTAGGGTAAGTTGTAAATGTGTTTAAAACTTTGTGACCACACCTAAGTGAAATGCAAGATGTATTGTTAAGAATATGAGTGAATCAACAATGTGAGAATAACAACGTGATAGAGAGATAAATCACCAGTGACACAAGCATTTGGTATCTAAACCTATTAAATGAAGTACCTCCTAGACTACGCTTCAAAAAGTAGTTTCACATCGCAAGATGATTAACAAGATATTTTCACTTATGCCAAGTTCAAGGGAATGAACAAAACATAAGTAAATACAAGAAGTCAATGTGACCTCCTAACAAGATACACTAGGAGCGAGCTCAAACTCGATTAAGACCTATATCTCAAAAAGTGCCAAATACAATTTGTAAATGACACAACAATATCACTAAGATATGTTAACAAACTTTGCGAGAAAGTAAGGTATTGATATCAAGGTGCTATTGATATAACATGCAAAAATGGTAACACCCAACACTCTTCAAAAATCGAGGTAATATTAGAACCGAACTAAAAAGCTCAAAGTATAGCTAGGAATAGTTAAAAGTGTGTGCAATGTAACCTTACAATATAGATATTTATGTCAAGTTTACAAGAAACAAGACGTAAATATCAAAATTGTAGTGATACGATACAAACAAGCTAACTATTCTAAGGAAGTCCAAGATGATGAACCACACCTAAATACAATGACTACCTTGACATGGGTATCAAGATCATAATGGCCATCAATGATATGAATATGTCTCCGTGCACTTTAGACATTTAACTTACCCAGCTGTAAACATGGATGGACATAAACGGATAAAAAAGTGGAAGACACAATCGATTGGTAACACAAAGGTAGTCACTCTCCTTCTGATCAACAAAGTGACAAAAGAATGTGAAGGAAGCAAATAAAAAATGGGATGAAAAATTCTAGCTTCACTTCGGCAGAGTTTCACCTCACCCTAAGGCAAGTAAAAACTAAGCGAAAGTAATGCCTCACACGTTTCGCAATGAAAATACGGTTCACAACTCAACACTATTTTACAATAGTCAATAGTGGGCTCTTGGCCAAAGTATATCTTCCTAGGTGGTTCTCTCGTCCTAGGTGTCACGAAGATTATCCACGAGCGGGATGATTTACCCAAATAGTCCCAACTATCTTGGGAGTATCTCGACTTTTCCCCCTTCAAGCACAGTGGGCATTAGATGCATCCATCATGTACTTAAAAGGGTCACATAGGGACAACTTGTAACTCTATCTCACAAAGGAATCACTAGTCAGATAGGTAGTGTAGAGCACTTCCCATTTCATCCACAAGGTTCCCTCTTGCGTGGACTACTTTGGGGTTCCTGGAACCACTCCCATTGTTGTAGCTTAAGGAATTATGCCAAAGGGGTTATGTTCCAGTTGAGTGGAGAGGGATGTACCCTTTTCTGAAACCTATAATACAACATCTTGAATATGTTGTTTGTTTTATCTTTTTTAATTAGATGTGGGTTGCTCGAACACCTTTTGACAACCTGTATAACACCTGTATTAGTAGTTTTTTTATTTTTGTTTTGATTCCTTTGTTCTTTGACAAGCGATGGCATTTTGGTCCTGTATGACGATTTTTAGTAGTTTTCCATAAAAAGAGAGAAGGCACCATTTCTGATTCTCCATATTTTCCAAGGACGTAAGAGAAGAGCATATGTGATGTCTTTAAAATCTAAAAAGATATTTAAAATGGAAAAACACTTTAATTCAACTACGCCAAGTTTAACCAATTCCCACTCAAATATTCCTAACAACCTCAAAGCATCAAAAGGACTTAAGAATCATTTCTAATTCCCAAGATTTCCCCAAGGGATGCAAGGGAAGAGCATACGTAATCTTAATCCTATAAGTAAACAATGCAAAATATTATCTAATCAAGTACAAACATGTAAAAACAACCTGTAAAGACAAATATATGATTAGACAAACTTGCAAGAATGTTAGAACCTCAATACACTAATTTCAAAAATATAAAAAGGACACATGTGCCCCTTTTTTAGCGCATGCGTGTGGGTTAGGGCGTATACGCCACTCTACGTTGTTATGGATTACAGTGCACCTGCGCCACCCAAGAGGCATGTGGGCCACGAAAACAATGCATGCGCCACTCTATGTATTTTTTTGCTTACCATGCGTCTACGCCACCAGAGAGGCATGTGTGCCATGAAAATAATGTATGCGCTACCTTCGAGAAAAATAGACAGAACACTCATGTCACCAAAAAAGCGTGTACACTACCGGGAAAATGTGTGCGCCACCGTTTTATGCAAAAGTCCCAGATTCTGACAAAACATTTGCATCACCAAAATGTCTCTGCACCACTAAAACAATGCACACACTCTAGTTAGGGTTTGTGCACTGATCTGACAGGTTTCAGAATGTAGTGAAGGTACAGTACGAAATTGTGTTTGCGCCTGGGTTAGTGTATCTGCACGTTGGTTAGGGTGTGTACGTTGGGCTTAGTGCACATGCATCAGGGTCGGTAAAAAGAGAACCAGATTTTGACAGTGCACCTATACCACCAAAGAGGTGTGTGTGCCACAAAAACTATGCCTGTGCTCCTAAACATGTGCCTGTGCCAGACCTGCAACCAAAATATGGCAAAAAACACAAGAAAACTCACAATATCTCAAATTTTGACAAGTTAGCTTAAGAATGGCAATAACCCATTAAAATGATGGCTATGAACATGAAGTTACACCTATCACATTAGCAAAAATTCCAAGAAAATAGACATTAATTACTACATGTGCATATAAAAAATTAGCCAAAACAATGAAACTTAAACTAAAATGCCATGGGACTAAGTGTCCCACCTGACATGCCAAATGTGTGCATGTGTACTTTGCTTAATGCTAAATCAAATGGAACAAAAACTACCACCTAAAATAGTTCTACAATTTAGCTAAAACAAAGCATAAACACCATCAAGATAGAGAATTAAGCAAGATCTAAACTAACATTATAACTTTGAAAAACACGAGATCAAACCTATGCATGCTATTTTAACATCTCTACTCTCCTAGATTACCAATAAAATGCATGGACCTATTTAGCTCCAATGGCAATAAAAAATTACTTGTTTGATCTTTAAAGAATGCAAGAATAGGAAGCTTAGCTCTTAACAATGGTGACCTCTCAAGAAGACAAAATGCAAGCTCTTAGTCTCTTTGCTATATGCCTTGCATTTGCTCTCTTAAGAAGTTTAGGTGTAGGTATAAAGGTAGAAGGAGGGCTCCTTATATAGCCCAATGGATAAAGGAAAAACTTCATCCCTTTGCATGTGGGATAAAGGTAAAACATGATTAGGAATGGATAAGGTTGCTTTATTAAAGGTAACCTTACTTTAGAAGGGTTTAATTTATGCTTAACAAGTCATCGGAGTTGGGGGGTGTTTTAATTAATCAAAGGTGATTAACTAATAGGTAGATGTAAGCTTATAGAAGCTAATTAGAGGAATATTAGTACGATTTAGACTATTAGAAGGGGATTAAATCAATTAAATATTGATTTATTAGGTAAATGAAGTAAAAGGCTAATTAATTAATGATAATTAATTAGTCTAGATAGAAGGGGTAAATAATTAATGGAAGGTCGTTAATTAGGTTGTTAGTTAGATAGGCGACTTAATCAAGTAGCGTATTGTAATTAATTGATGACAACAAGAGGAAATATGAGCACTTTTGATGATATGTCGTTGATTTGTGAGAAAGGGGATAATTAGCACAATTTAAGTATTTAAATTGCTTGGGCATAATTATGGGTGTCTACAACATTCATCTAATTCCATCACAAAGGACAAAACTTGTTCACATGCATCACACAAGCATAGGAGGGGATTCTATTCTATTCCATCCACCATTATACTACATTTTTACATCTAGTTATTGCTCGCTACTTCACAAAGTGTGACTGACACAAGATCACCTAGGGCACATGATTCACACACACACCAAAACTACATTTGGGTCTGAAATGTAGTGCAACGCTCAGTTACTAAGCCTACTATTATGGCAACTGAGGTCAGTCTGACTCATTCATTTAAATTCTTATTTGTTTAGGGTTTTGATACTTCTTGTGGTATTTTTATAGGTCTTCTATTCATCTTGGATTATTAACGACACCTCATGCAATGCAACAAACCTAATGTGACACAAAGCGAAGGTTTCAGATCACTTATAGGACCTATGAAATTCGATTATACACCTTTTACAATGAGCAGGGCACACATTATGCAGACCAAAGTGCCAACAGGTGTCCCAGTTCCTTTTTAGGTGCTCTAATCCAGATATATATCTAGAATCTGTCCTTTTTGGGGCCTCTGCACCGTCATTCTTGCTTCTTATTTCTCCAGTCACTTCTGCGACACAGTCCTGTAAATTCATCAAATCAACTAAGTCACTTCTATACTTCTCTTGCATATTAGGGTTTCTACTTTCACTATATTAGTTGCTTGGGCCATTTTCCATAGTCATTTACCGCATTTATTTACTGTATTCACATGTTCTATATTAGATTAACTACTATTATTCCTCATTTTTGTTAATCATTTGGTGAACCCGATCTCCACGGTTATAGGATCTTCATTCATTGCTTATCATTCTAGGGATTACTTCATCTTTCTTTCATTTTATGCCTGTATACCTATAGCGGCTGCTTTGGATCCCTCTAATATTGTGAGCTCCCTTCATCTAAGCATCATACTTCTAGGTCAATGGATGATACAACTACATCTATGATTGATAACCCTTTAGATCATTCCCATCGCGTTCCTCTCCATGAGATATAAGAAAATGATAATGATAAGTCCTACGATGAAGATACTAATGTTGACCATGATCAACTTAACGTTATTACTAAATTTTTCCAAGTGTTGCGTGAAAAACCTACTCATATTCCTCATGTCTTGCATGCTTTAATCCCGCTAAGAGAGATTGTGATGCTTCAACTTTAGTAGTTGCTTCTTCTTCTCCCATGGTCTCTACTCCACCTACCTATGTTTCTGATCCCATTACTATAACCACATATCCCAACATTCACCCTAGTACTCCTCATTTGCACCTCGGGTCTTCTTCGAATTCACTAGATTTGACTTGTTTATATTAGGACTTGCAAACCCAAATTCGTTAGCTTCAGCTAGCCACCTCACGCATAACACCATCTTTAGACTCTACAATATTATTGCATACTCCTTTCGCGCCTACCATAACAACCCATCCATTGTCGCCTAATTTCATCTCTCCTAAGCTACCTATCTTTAAAGGTCATGGGGACCCATAAGAGCATCTCTGATAATTTCATAGAGCATACCTTAACTATGCAAATGATCACATTATACTAGTTAATCTTTTCCCTCATAGTTTAAAAGACTATGCGATGTGTTGGTTCTATGACCTACCCCTACATTCAATAGTCTCTTTCACGCATTTGGTCAATGCCTTTCTCATGCATTTATCTATCAACATTGGCTCTAAGATCTTCTACGATCAACTTTTAAAGCTCAAACAAGGGTCTAACGAACACTTATCTGATTATGTCTTGCGATACAAAAACAATTTAGCTAAGATGTCTAACGTACTTGAGGACTCTGAGCTTCAGGACTTATTCATTTAGAGTCTCTTACCACCTCTTCAGGAGAGTGTTCTCTTTGATACCTCTCCTTTATTTGATCAACTTTTTCAAACTCTCAATATTCATGAGACTAAACTCCTGACAATAGAAAACTTAAGTATCAAGAGAAAGCATCATCATCCACATGTTTTTAGGGTAAGCCAAAATTTAAGCTTGTCATAACTAAACCCACATACAAAAAAACTACTGTAAACGCAGTGTCTACTCCTAAGGAGCTTTAACCGTAACCATACTGTTGTCCTTTTACTAAGATTAGTATACCTCTGGGTGTTCTGCTACCATAACTAGTCAACAATAATCTTATTATGTTACCATCTCCTCTTCAAATAGATCCATCTCGACCAAAAGGCCATAATTTTGATGAACACTCTTATTACGATTATCATCAATGCATCAAACACACCATTGATAGTTGTTTCAGACTACGACATCTCATTCAAGATTTTCTTGACAATGGTCAAATTGAGCTTCTGGAATCCCCAAAATCTACACCTATTAATAAAAATCATAAACTCAAGATCTTTAATAACCCATTACCGAAAAATAACACAAAAATGACTAATTCATCCGATAATTATGTCTCGCATGCAATGTCTCCTACTACATCAGGAGATCTAGATTTCTTAGTTGTAAACACTGAAACTTTGTCACCAATCATTTCTTTCTTCGACATCAATCATCATGCAAATTTCACATATGATCATTTACATATTAATGCATCTATTGGTTCAACCTCCATTAACAACACTAAGGTTGACCCATCATGGCACGTTAGTGCATGTTCTATTTCACTTCTTCAGGTTATTGGTTATCCTCAATCACAAATTGAATATCCTTTCAAAACAACCCTTTGGAGTTGTCAAACTACATGTTATAGTTGGTCCTCTTACTTTGCTTGTACCTTTCCTCATTAGAAACACAGTTTACGAAAGTGACTTGCTTCTCAGTCTCAATTGGATTCATCACTCTCAGTCTATCATTTCTATGAATCATTTGCTACTCAAATTTATTTACAACCAACAAGTCATTTCTATTGATGATGTCCCTCCATCTACTCCATGGTCACCATCTCCTCACACAATCGCTAACACATCATCTACTTCTTCTCACACATCACATCCTATATTGCTCAAAGCACAATCTACTCCTAGCTCACCTACTCAAGCATCATCTGCATGATTGCATCATTCCATTAGTCCTACACATAAGTATAGGCCCATTCCTAGGACAATTAATACATCTCGACGTAGGTCACCACCTCAGTTTATTCCACGTAGTTCTTTATCATATTCGTATTCAACATCATGTATATCTCCATCATTGATGAATTTTTTGATGGCGCGACCTTCATCCTACATTCATCCATCAGTTGTGCATAGACTTTGTTCACCAACACATTATCTGTCTACTATACCACCATTGTTAGAGCGTAGTCATACATTTTCACCATCACATGTGTCAGATGGATGACATTTGTCCTTCACGGTCATTGGTTAGTTCATTTCATTCATGTACACTTAGGGGGCATCACATCTAATACACCCCCCTTTCCTCTTAGTATTTATCACCTTTACATTCTCATACATCAATTTCCTAGCATACACATATTCATTCATGCTTTAGTGTCTTCATTACCTAATGACACACTCTTGTGCTTCGAATCACACTTGATTGTTGAGGGATTACTACACATGAACCCCACACACTGCACAATAGTTACTACACACTACATCTATTCACACATCGTGCATCTTACATCACACATTCTATAGTTAGTTTACATCCTTTTGACAGTTACACATGTACCTGTCATACATCGTACTAGTCCTTATCATACATATGTCACACTTGCATCTAGCATTACATACTACTCATCATACACATCACATAATGCGAATTTCACACTATTAGTCTATTTATGCCTTTTTGTGTTGCATCTTATACATTGCATATTGTAGTAAAAAAATCACGCACTTACTATTAAAATTACATTGCCAAATATGTTATTTTATATATGGATCTTGTATAAGAAAAGTATTCACTAATAACTCATCCCCTAGTCTTGTTGTCAGTTAGTTGGTCAATGTCGTCATTTGTCTTGCATATTTTTTAGTTATTTGCATAGTTCTGGTCGTCTCTCAGGGAGTCTCAGGTGTCGTTGTTTGGTCATTTGTTGTCTCTAGTATTTGACTAGGGTGCCCATGGGAAACCTGATCCTTAATTTTAGGCACCCTAGTCTTAAAAGCACTTAGATTTAATCTATCTGTTTGAGGTTGGTCTTTATCATTTTCCCTCTCTTTCCCCTAGGTACTAGTCAGCATGTTGTGTCATTAGTGTCAAAATTTGAGCAAGAGATCCCTATATAAACATAACATACCTACTATCTTATGCATGGACAATCTACCATCAAGGGATAGCTATCTACTAAGGCAAGGGATTACATTTTGGCATCAATGCATCACACACACTACATAGGAAGGGTTGTATTCATTCTATTCCATCCACCATTTACATTTTACATCTAGTTATTGCCCCTATCTCTGCATCATTGGCGCTAGGGCACCCTAGGCACACAATTACACACACAAGCATACATAACTACATTGCGTCTGGAATGTAGTACAATGCTTAGTTGTAAGTCCACCATTGTGGCATCTAAGGTTAGTTTGATCCCTTCATATGTATCTTTCTTTTTTATGGATTTACAACGTCATCAATGAGGATATTGCGACACTCATGCAATAAAGGTCCAGATATTGCAAAGATCTAATGACACTATCAAATTCAGATCCTAAACTATTTGGGAGACCAGAGCACCCATACTTTGGACCAGGGTGCCCACATGCACCCCAACCCTCCTCCAGGCACTCCAGTATGAGAAAATCACCACCTACTACAATTTTATGGGTTATTATGTCACACTATCCTTCGTCTACACATCATTTTTCCTAGTCCTGATACATAGTGAGGTAAGTCATTTATAGGTTAGTACCTTATCCCCTCTATTTCATTTATTCCATTTCATTTAAATATCAAAATAAAATATTTAGCATTAGTATTTCAGTTCTTATTGTTTATTGCATATTTGTACCTACTTAGATTAACTATAGATATAGTTATTAATTTCATATTTTAGTTAATCATTTTGGCGAACCCTATGTGATAGATTACAATAATTAGAGGAAAAGGGCATCATCTCTTTTGGTTCTCACTCATGTGATTAGTTTATTTCTCCTCTACCTTAGCAGAGGATTTCTACTCCACCTGTGGCCTCTTCTCCATCAGGTTCTCATGCAATAGTTCATCCATCACCGCCATATATCACTCATGAGTGCTTTCCACTGCATCTATCCATCAAATCTATTGCATCCATTGCATTCACACTAGTCACCGCATTATTTTTCTTCTACACATTAGCTTCCACAGCCCTCCGCATTTGCGCATTCCACCACAACTCCATATGACATTCAGTTTGGCATGTATTCACACGCTATTTCCATCCCACATGATTCTACCGCTACATGCCACCTCAGTCTTTGGTAGGTGATGCTTATCACCTTACCCCTCGATGATGCACTTGTGTTCTTACAGTTCTTACACCACTATTGAGGGATTTATTCTAAGAACCTCTCATCATGTGCTCTGTCATTTCATCTAGCGCACTCAATCATTTCCCGATGATGCACTCTTACTTACGTGGCTCATCCTTGATTACTGATGGGTCTTAACTATATGAGCTTATTCATTGACATGTTGGGGGCATCACTAATCTTCCCTCCTTAGTTCCATCATGCTAAAATTTTATGATTACATCACATTATCATTCATCACAACACATTAGTTTTGTAATTATAAATTTTTGCATATATCTTACTATCGACCTTACATTCATTACGCGTTACAAATTCCATCACATTACATTTGTTATTTATCGTCATTCACATTGCACATTTTTTTACCATTCTCAACATTACATTCCAAGTCTATATCACTCAAACATGAACAATATATAACACATTACATTAACTATGACATTACAACATCAAATCATACATTATCAATTACAACAAGCTAAACTCATCATATAATAATAACATGTGTACATACATACACACACACACACACACACACACACACACACACACACACACACACACACACACACACACACACACACACACACACACACACATATATCAAATACAAGTCATCATCATAAAACCAAATGTCTCATTATTGGGGGGGGAAATGCCCCCACATCATATGTTAATACAAATCAAATATCGTCATCACTATTGCTCTCAGGGATTGTGAGGTCCCTAGAACTAGATGTGTCTCCACCAATCTGACGCCGCTATTTGCGGCCTCAATACCTCTTAATCTGCATCCATAATAAGGCAATCTCCATAGCTTGCTCACAAAACTGATGTTGCACATCCACGTATCATGCAAACACATATTTTTCCAAGGTACCGCCACCTACCACCTCTCAAGCTCACCAAGTCTCCTCGATTGCCTCTCTTACATTTGGATCAATGTAAAATAAGAAAACAATTGAATTCACATAAGATAAAACACTGAATTCATCAATTCAGTCAAGATATTATTCATATGCACTGGTTACAAATATATAAGAATATAACTCCTATAAATAAGGAATGCATCTGATCAACATGCTCCACATATCACTCAATTTCTATCCCATATATGTCTCATAATATCCCATAATATCTCTACTAGTTCCCTAAAATCTGTAGTGAGTTGTACTACAACTCGCGTACAACAATAAAATACAATTCAATATGAGATTGTATTAATTTATTCTAAACTACTATATTATTATTAAATGAGTTATTTTATGTTAACTCATTTTAATAATAATTTTACACAATATAATGCTAACAAATGTGAGCAGTAAAGCAAATATTCCTAAAATTCTCCCCCTTAGTGCGGACATGGGGAAAACATTATCTTATACTGCTACCCAACTCCAATGATGGTTTTACACTGGGCTAACCACCAACCTACAAATAGCCATGATGGCTTTACACTCGGTTTACCAACAACCTATAAACAAACAAGATGGTTTTACACTCGGTTTACCAACAACCTACAAACAAATGATGGTTTTACATGTGGTTAACCAACAACCATAACAAAAGATGGTTTTATAAGGTCAACCAACAACCTCGATATAACAGTAATATTTTAGCTCTTATCACCTTCTTACATCTAGGGGAAAATAAAATAAATTTCTCACACATTAGAATTTTGAACAGATATGATCCATCTATTCTTATTTTCACATAATAGAAATCAAACACACAACTGAAAAAATGCCACAACTTCATTGTGTGGTCATGTTGCTTGTGGCTGGAAAGAGGTCACTGATTGACCTCCTTCCTCCGTTGCCTCTTTCCTCCATTAGGAATTTATTCACTTATAGAAAATCCTTAGAATTATAGCCACTATCATCATTTGTTGGTTCTTCCTTTATCAATTCTTCCTCGTTGGATGGTTCTTTTTCATTAGCTACATTGGAATTTTAACTTTTCATGTGTGAAAGTTAAAACCAGTAAATTTTTCTAATGGAATATCCATCTCAACAATAGAAGACGTTGGTTACCCAAAAAATGCATCCTTTACAAATTGACTATAGACAATAAATTTTTATTTTATTTAAAAAAAATACAATAACATTGTTGACGACACAATGATGAGACAATAAAAACATAAGACCTCACTATTATTATTAAGCTTATAGATGACTCAAAGATTTAACATTTAATAAACTTGAGACAACACAAAAAATAGAGACTTACTTTTTTTTTTACCTTGAGAATTTGACGAGACATTTAATGTATTTAGCAATTGCGCAATCTAATAAACGCATCAAACACAATTGATATCTCATGAGCTTCAATGTAGCTGCTACTCTGATATTTATTTCTTCATTTCTCTGTAACCAAGAACTGCATTTTTCCAATTTTTTGAAAGATCATGCCCAGAATTGGAATAAACAAACCCTCAAATTTTCACAAAATTTGGATTCTAGTTTTTGGAGAAAAATGTGATTTACCAAACATATTTTAAAAAATTAGAATCATTTGAATGTAAAACTCCATAGAGCACAACCAAGAGCCACCTGCTCTGATACCAAATCTTACATTTGGATCAGTTTAAAATAAGAAAACAATTGAATTCACATAAGATAAAACACTGAATTCATCAATTCAATCGAGATATTATTCATATGCACTAATTACAAATATATAAAAATACAACTCCTATAAATAAGGAATGCATCTTATCAACATACTCCACATATCACTCAATTTCTATCCCATATATCTCTCATAATATCCCATAATATCTCTACTAGTTCCCTATAATCTCTAGCGAGTTGTACTACAACTCACGTACAACAATAAAATACAATTCAATATGAGATTGCATTAATTTATTCTAAACTACTATATTATTATTAAATGAGTTATTTTATGTTAACTCATTTTAATAATAATTTTACACAATATAATGCTAACAAATGTGAGCACTAAAGCAAATATTCACAACATCATCTGTCTCGCATAACAATACACTATGGCTGCATCCACCTCATTTGGCTCTGGAGGTACTAGCTTCTCTGTTGTGGGCCTTGGTTTAGCTCCATCCCTCTTAGGTGCTCTAATGGCGCTCAACCATATATATGGCTCTGGGGGCACATCCTGAGCCATGCTAAACTGTTGATACTATCTACACTTGAAAAATCTCGAGCACACCTAGGAATCGATCCTCTAACCACATAGTCCTCCGAATACATCGTAACTCTACAACATCCTCCATAGTCATGGTATGGTCTCCATGTAACTGCCTTGAGCCCCATCCTATCTATCAGTTACTTATAGCTATTTGTGTCCATCCTCCACCCATGAATATTAATCCACATCCTTGTATATATCTCTGGCGTATCCCACTCTCCTCATGGACCTCCAACTGGTCTTAACATGGCTATGTGCTCATAAGCCCATACGTGTAATAGTGTAGTGGCTCATATCCCACCGTCATGATCATTATTAGTAAATCAATATAGATCTCTGTATAGGTGGGCCAATACACACCGTGCCCACACATATCTAGTACCCTCCTCCTCTATCCGACGACATATATCATGCATCTTATACAAGATGGCTACACATCCTCCCTCCACTACTACAGATGAAGAAATCACATCTGCTATGAACTTCCACAAGTGTGGAACACCATACCATAAGATCACATCTAGACTTGTATGGGCCCTGACAAGTACTTGATTCCCACAAAATACCATCTCAAAACATGCATCTGTCTCTCCATATCCTCCAATTGCATCATATGTACCCTCTCTAATAACTACCAATTGCAATATATGATACACATCCTCCAAAGCAACAGTCATCTCCCTTGTAGGCAACCAAAATGTACACATGTTCGCGCACAACCTCTTGCACAATGCAGTCAACATGGGCATATTATGGGGCATATCCCCCTTCCGTGTTATGTGCCCTAGGATGACACAGTCCATCACATCGCAATCATCATCTAACATGCCCAATCCAAGCAAAGTACTCATGTGATGCCCACCGCGAAACTCCCTTAAGTGAATGTATCTCTACATAACACAAACAAACACCAAACTCAACATTAGAATGCCTTATAAGTACAAAAAAACTCACTTATTACATTAACTATACATCATGAATAGCACTTATACCATTCCGGACCAGGCGCACACATTCTGGACCAAGGTACCTAGATGTAGGACTGGGGCACCCAGGAGTAGGATATTAGCACCCAAATCTAAGTGCTCTTGTCCTAGAGGTCACTAGCACCCTCACCGCTCTTGTCCAAACCAAAGACGTCGAAAAACTCAAAAATATCAAAATTACAAAAATTCACTAGAAATGACTACTAAACTGTACTTTTTTTTCTTCTAAAAACAACACACATACTAACTTTGCGGTTGTACGTGACGCTACGACGGTCGCCACCATCTCAAACCAACTAGGACGTGCTGCTCTCACTTGCGGAATTTTTACCCACTTAATGCTCAATCTCATAATCACATAGAAGACAAATGAAGTGACTAAACACTTTTTCACTTCAATACTTATAGTTAATTTTTCATCACCCACTTTACTATAGTCATTATTTTGTGCTTATTAACACAACTTATACACACCACACCGTTTTTGTCATATATTGAGCATTTCTACTCTGATTTACACCCTATTTGTGGATTTATTTTTAGAATCCTACCTACTACCATATAAGACACTGTAAACACCTAAATTCCACTTTTACAATCTTATAGTGGGTCCAGAATAGGACTACCTCTTCATCACGGAATTCTTATCCATCTTTTTCTTACAGTTTCTCATTCATCATCCACTTCTAAGGTGATCTTCTGCTCATCTGAACTTTCGTTTCTTACTATGTTGGCTAATTATCAATTCTTTGTAAACCTTTCATATCATCTTTCCTAAGTTCATCTCAAGATTCTTGTTTAACAACATGGATCTAGTGACTCAAGCTTCCTCTTTCTTATTGGCTTCTTATTGATTTTTTTCTAATCTAAGCTCATATTTACCTTTTTTTTATGTCTTAGCATCATACACTAACTCTTGGCTCTATCCATTCTTCCTATTTTCTTCTCTCAAAAAAGTTTGTTTCACCCCTTTTTTCTTCAAAACACCTGCACCTAGGATTCTTACCTAGTCTTATCTGGTGCTTCCTAATCTGACTTCTAAGTCTTTCACTCTAAGCACTCCTCTTAGCACTCTTCACTATCACTTTTTATTATATCTTTACTTGCACATGTCAACATCACCATAATAATACATTCACACAATTCACTAATCTATCCATAAACAATATTCAATCCTTCACTCTGATACTAAAATGATAGTAGAGCTCAATGTTAATTCAATACTCTCAACAAGATAATGAACAACATTCATTTCAACTATTACACCATGCTTTGAAAGATCTTGCATATCATATAAGAAATCTTATTAATGGCTCAATCATGCAAAACTTGACCATTAAAGTATTCAATATTTCTCTAATAGACCTGGGTATCCAATATGATCTCATAGCCCTCATTCAATTTCAAATGATCCATCTCACCTTACTTAGATTCACAACCAAAGAAATAGTCAAATTTTACCTTACTTCCCCAATGTTGTTCTTCATTTAGGTAACTATGTGAACTAACTCCAAACCAAGATAATATTCTAGTAGGCATGCTTTAGCTTCAATTATAAATCCCAAACCTATAACCATATTTCACTAACTCAAACTAATGTTATTCAAATTATCAAGCTCCTTAAAAATTGAAGTAACTATCATTAGATCTTAATAAGCATTTTCTCAAACTAGTACTAATGCGGTGTTACTCTTATTAGTTTAGCAATGCTCATGGATGACTTTCAGTAGTCTGGATTTGAAATGCTAGGTGGGACCCATGCAACATAGTTATAAACTTCTCCAAGTAAAATTTTTCCCTCAACTATGGTGTATGACAAAGCTTTTATGGGCTCAAGTTTCCTAGTTCTAAACTTCCAAGTCACCTTTATCTAGATTAGTTTCAAACTAACTAGCTCATAAGGTTTTTCATGCGTATCTATATCAGTTTCATGAGGTTCCAAGATTAATATAAAGTCGTCTTAGGATTACCCATTTATACATTTCAGTCTCTGTAGAAAAATTTTAGCATGCCTTCCTTAAGTAAAAATCCTTCAAACTCCACTATCACAGTTTCTATTAGGTCTCCACTAGCCATCTATAGTTCTTTGCAGGACATAAGGAGGTGAAGTGTTGTCTCTTTTCATTTTATTTTCGGTGGTCAATATTTCATTATTGAATATGACTTGGGGATATATGGAGATTCTTTTTTCAAATTTAAAAACTTTTTTATTTCTAGTGTAGAGGTCCTCAATACATCATTTAGTTGTTATTTCTCTCATAGGTAGGGTAAAAGTGGGTCAACTGTGAGTATATGTCATAATTTTGCTATTAAAATTCTTCAAACTTGATTGTCAAGACATTATATTAAATATTACCAAAGGTGTATGTGTCAGTTTACTATAGCATTGTTTACTTAGAATTTAAGGGTCATCTTGTCAATAAACCCATTTAACCTAGTAAAAATTCAACTTGATTAGTCAAGTTACCCAACTTGTAGGTCGAGTCAGGGTACATACATGTCCAAAATAAAATTTTCCTCACTGAACCAAGACTAATATGACATGCATATATTCATTTGTTGATAACGTCTTATAACAATATGTGGAAATGATATTGAACATTACCCTCCAGCTTCACTGTCTCAAATAATGTCTGAACATAGCAATTTCATATTCGAGGCAATGGAGGATATAAGCACCAATAACAGTCACAGTCATGTTTTCGATCCTTCTAATGAGGCCACAAACTCGCTAAAAAATAGTGTCCCATGTGCCTGTAAGGCTGTGAAATAACTCATCAAGATCACCTTTTACAATAAATTTTTACTATGTTGAAAGCTTCATCATCATGGGGGGTGAATGACACAATGATTCAGTTCGAATATATGAAAGGATATCTCTAAAAAATGTAGTGGATACAGTATATGATAGATCTGTATGATATTTTTTCTATGCTGAGAGCCAAAGTATGCACTAGGAAATCATTTCGATAAACTCTTCTATAAGTAATACCATTTGAAAACTCTTCACCCCTTTATGGTTCATGTAGAAATCAATCACTTGAAATCCACCTCACTCTCATTTTATGGTTAAAAAATGGAAAATCAACTTGTTAGTTTTTTAGAAGGCAATGTATACCTCACATAAACATGAAAATAGAGTTGTATTTGTAGACACCTGGAAGTTTTCCACATTTTTGCAATCTTAGGGGCCAAAATACACGTGAATTCCAATCTCAGTTCTTTCATAAATCCAGTTGATACGTTAGTGGTGTTTCGCTAATTAACTGAATGTATTCTTACCACTTTATCCAATTATACACCACATTGTTGATTGTGTAACCTTCATTTCGCATTCAGGATGCCACTTTGCGGCGACCTCCTTGGCTATAGTCAAAATCCATCTGTCAATAACATAATATTGAATATGAATAGCATGTTTATTTAGCTCAATTAAGCAGGTATGTTGTGCCTTCATGATTTGGTCAATATAGGCCTAGTATTTGATCTTTTTCAAACATCTCCTTGTACAACCACTCAAAATCATGCCATTCACCTCCAGGAACATCTCATGCCTAGGATTCAAAGGGGTGCTTATCCTAACACTCCTGGTTAACCCTAAGTGCATGTGCTTTACTGAATTCACATATTCCTCTTTAGATGCACTATGGTAATTTACTAATTATCGCATAAACAAGGCCTAATGCATGATTAGCAATTCTAATCTAATTGTGTGTAAGCTTGTGCTAGTGCTTCCACAGTGTGCACCAAAATACAAGTTTCTGGCTGCAAAAGTGCAACCGAACTATGTAAATTTGATAGAGGTACACCTGTGCATTCCTTTATGCGGTGTTGACTTCCAGGGCTTTGATCATGCATCTACATGATGTGCTAATACAATATGAGGTATGCTAGCACACTCATTTCAAGTTTTCTCAAAGCTTAAAGCCTTTAACTTGGGGTTAGTAGATGTTTTATGTCAAAATGACCAAGTAGTCATTAGTTGTTGAGGCTGTTGATTTTACCTTGATTTGGAATAGCAACCATAAACCATTTGACTTACCCTCTTGATGAGTCTATTTAGTAGGCCCATGCTTAGGTATGAGTTCAAGCATATTAGGTAGTGCATGCTCTTAGTCTTGCACTTTGTGTGATCTTGAGAATCAATAGCTACCTCTAAGCATTCTTTTAAGCTTATATCTTAACATTACATTCCTAGGACTTAGAATCATCATTGGCTAGATGTTATGCTTAATGGTGATTAAAATCTTTCCTTTTTTAGTCATGGAATTTGATCTTTGTAAAGTTTAAGGGTGTCATCATTTGGCACACCCGGTGGGAAAATACCCCATTGCATTCAAGTTTGTTTAAATGCTCTCCTCTTGCACTTAGTGTGATCTTGAGTTTTTCAATTTCAATTTTAGTTTTTAAGTTAAAAAGCACTTAGATTAATTGGGAAGTGAACCTAGATTTACAAATTTTCAAGCTGGTCTAGATTAATTTACAATCTTTTTATTGATTATCTAGTTGGGTTCAATATTTGTGTATTCTCTAACTCTCAAATTTTTAGAGTAATCTATCAGAATTTTTTACAACATTTAATTTCCATCTTTCTATGAAAGTTGTAGATCAACTAGATTAGTGGTAGAACATTGTGTTTTCTTGACCTTTTGCTAGGATTCAAAGAAAGGCGAAGCCCTCTTCAAAATTGCCAAAAAATAACAAAGATGTGTGACCTGTCGGTTGAAGAAATTCTTGTCAAAACTTGAATTTTGGATTACTTCCAAAAGATGAAGGGGCATGCACCACTGTTGCAACCGATTGTATCTACAGGCATTGAACTTAAGAGGTAAAGCTCATGCAGTTGAAACTAGGAGTGCAAGCGTTAAATTGGGAGTGCAAGCGTTAAGATAGCAATAGTGCAAGTGCTCCTATGAACCCCGAAGTAGTTCATTTCAACTCTGAACATTGTTTATGAAACGGGAAAGAGCTCCACACTACGGTAATTTATTAGTGCAAGCCGTGAAAGACTAGAAGTCACACCTGCTTGTCTGGATTAGCACCACAGTGAAAATACAATTGTATTTTTCAATTCGTCTATCATTATATTACAAAGGGGAGCACACATGTCAACAGAGGAGAAACTGTCGAAAAAGTCAGAGCACACCCACTTGTCTGGAAAGCATACACATTAGCAAAGGTAGTTTGTGACAACCTAACTGTCATTTTTACTAAAGGGGAGTTTGTCACACATTGGAGCCAATTTTGATCACAGGTGTCGAAAACAAGAGTGCACACATCGATAGGGGCGCACAGGTTTGTCTGATTCATAATATTGTTTTCCTACAAACTAAATAGTTTCTTAAAGTTGAAATTGTGTGGCATTTCATCACAAAATATATTTAGTGTCATTTTGTCCCTAATTTTTCACTTGTCTTAAGACAAGGCGAAACTCTGCCGAAAGTAACACCAAGTATATTTCAACATCACTTTGGTTCTACACCCTTGTTTTCTTGTTTCCCATTTTTGGACAAAAGGATAAGAAACATATATAGAATACCTACTAGAAATATTGCGTGTCCACCACTTTTGTATTCTACTTACGTATGACTAGGTTGCAAATGTTAGATGCACAAGTGTTGAAAGTGTGCGTGGTACATACTCATGATCTAGTAGGCCCCCTTATCTCAAAAACCCATACTTTAGACTTATTATCATCGTATTTATGGAGTCTTCATCACTTGTCTTCTTTTTGAGTTGTTACGCTTCCCACATTGTAGCCATACAATTGAGATATTTATGTCTTGTTTCCATTGTGGAAATTAGGCCTAAATCTATATACTGTAGAGTTACATTGTTCGCACATGCATAGCAATTTCTTGTTATACTTAAGAAAAGTTTTTATATCCTAACTTTGTCTTGAGTTTTGTAAGTGTTGAGGATACATTTGTTAGCATTGCGATAACATGCCATTTTGACACTAGAAATATTTACTTTCCTACAAAGTCTTGGTTCACGTGTCCAAATAGTCGTCATGTAACACTGCTCGTATTGTGTATCATCCATTTTACAAGACTTGGACTTTATTAGTGTTTTAGAAACTGGTTTTTAGTATATCTTGTTAGAAGATCGCGTCAACATTCTCTTATCATTGAGGCCTTGTTTGTTACAAACTTGACCTAACTGGTGATATTTTGTTGTCACTATTTGGTTTCAAACCTATCTCAGACTAAATCTTAGTGAATAAACCTATTTGGTGTAAACCAAAATTTGATTGTTCTATACATCATTATATTGTTCTATAGGAAATACTTGTGTCATATATTACCTTGCTAAGGTAGCTATCATTCGTTATTCTTTAGTTCATAGGTTAAGTTTTTACCCATCACTATTGGATTCATGGCTATTCTATAGTCACCTTTTGTTTTAGACAAATTAGCATCATTACGCTGTGAAAAATTTGACTAGGGTCCCTTGTTAATAAATCTTAATGGAAATATTTCATGTTTTTACCTTTTATTATCAAGTAATGCCTAATACAAGAATGGGATCACAAAATTTGGCATGCTAATATATTTAGAGGTGTCAACCCTATTTTGGAGGATAATCTCATGATTGACCATAGTGGTGGAGAGGAGAAGTATCCTTATGTAGATGCATGGAGCTTCATTCTACCCATATTGATGACTACATTGTTTCATAATAAACATGAAGTTCTTATGTGTGTTGTTGAACTAGGAGCTAAGTTAACTTCTACAATTGACCCTACTCTTATTGTCGACATGGTTCGAGGAGAGGAAGAAGTGGAACATCCTCATCACAATGTTAATGAGATTTTAAACCCAGGGCACACCTCTACTTCTAGATGATAGAATAATGAGGAGGTACCTTTTGAAAATGATAGAGACTATCATATACCTACGGTTAGAGTTCACTACGAAGATCATGAAGACCATGCCCATCATGAACAATCTCCTCATGAAAATCGTAATGAAGTACCCACTCGAGAGGTAACCTTAGAAGAATAAGTACAATCTCTCACTTGCCAATTGGCCAGTTTAGCCTCACACGTAAACAAGGAACAACTGGAACCGTTAAAACAAGCTATAACTAAGATAAAACGTAAATCTTTGTTTCACGAGTTCCAAAAAAATACTCCTCGATGGGAGACACAAAAAGACCCCTACAGGGACTTTCTCTAAGATAATAAAGGTGGGAATACACCTATATTCAACCCTTCGTATAAACCTATGCTACCCACACAAGATCCACTATGAAGAATGCTCTTCTAGCATTGTAAGAAGGAAAAACTAGTAATAACAACAAGAAATACCAATTCAATGAATTGTGCTCTTATCCGTTTGATAGAGAATTATTACAAGTACCTTTCCCATGAAATTTTGATTGTCTAAAGTTTGATAAATACAAGGGAATGTTGGGGGTTAACACAAGGTTGTACAAATTATATATCAGATCTAAGCATACATGCAATAAAAGAGGATATTCTACCAGAATAAATATACAAAACAAGAGATATAAATCAAATCTAGATTTAACCTGGTTCACCCAACGTGGGCTACATCCACCAAGAAACAAGTCAATCTATTATCCAAAGATTTCATAAGATATATAATTTAAGATATACAATCTTCCACACCTCTCATATGTATAGTACTTTCTTTCTCTAAAGCTTCTCTTTCTTCTCTAAGAATTCTCTCTCACACAATTATTCTTACAATAATCATCAATTATTACAATCCTCTCCCTTATAAACCCTAGCTTTTATGCTTATATAGACATATAGGAACTTAGGGAACTTAGCCATGCTTATATAGACATAGATATGCTTTAATTCTAATTAGATCTAATTCTCGTGAGTTAAATAAAACACCCACACACATGTAACTGACACTGGTTAGCCATAACCGATGTCGGTTCCTACTTTCTTGATCAATGCCGATCATAGGTGACCGATGCCAGTCCCTCCATAACCGATGCCAGTTATTGTGCTTTCTTACAAGTTTAATATAACATGCTATTTTGAAGTAATTGAGCTCCACAACTCAATAATATCCCACTTGGATCCTTTCTTTAGCTTTGTTTCTTCCTCTTCAAGTCTTAGATTCGAAGACCAATAGAAATGGAGTGTAGCTCCAACTTCTCTTTTGATAATGGCTTCATTAGCATATCCACATGATTTTCACTTGTATGAATCTTCTCCAGTTTCATCTGCCCATCCTCCAATACCTTCCATATGAAGTGATACCTAAATTGAATGTGTTTTTTTCTAGAATGAAACACTGATTTCTTTACCAAATCAATTGTACTTTAACTGTCACTGAACAATTTTCAATCATCTTTCTCCTTTCCCAACTCTTCCATGAACCTGCTCATCCATATCATCTCTTTTCTAGCCTCTGTAGTTGCAACATACTCTGCCTCTGTAGTAGACAAAGCCACAACCTTATGCAATCTCGAAACCCAGCTAACTATCGCCCCACCTACTATGAAAATATATCCAGTAATGATCCTTCTACCATTTAGATATCCATCCATATCTGAATCAACATAGTCATGTAAAGAAATATCTGAATCTCCATAGCATAACTGTATGCTAGATGTCTCTCAAATACCTGAGAATCCATTGGAATGCTTTCCAATGCTCTTTACCTAGATTGGCCATAAATCTACTCATAACTCCCACTTCTTGTGCAATGTTTGGTCTAGTAAAAACCATAACATACATGAGACTCCCAACTGCTGAAGCATATGGTACTCGTGTCATGTATTTAACCTCCTCATGTGATGAAGGAAATTGATCTTATCATAAATTAAAGTGTCTAGCCATAGGTGTACTCACCGGTTTTGAATCTTGCATGTTAAACCTTTCCAACACCTTATTGATATAAGCCTCCTAAGATAAATACAATTTCTTGTTATTCTTGTCTCTGTGTATTTTCATGTCAAGGATTATTTTTGTAGCTCCTAAATCCTTCATAGAAAAAGTGTGAGCTAGCTTTCCCTTAAGCTCACCAATGTCCTACATATTAGATCCTACAATAAACATATCATCCATAAAAAATAAAAAAATAATATAGCTCCCACTTTCAAGCATTTTGAAATAAACACAATCGTCAGATTCACATCTCAAGTAACCATGCTCATGCATGAAAATATCAAACCTCATTTTCCATTGCCTTGGAGCTTGCTTGAGCCCATATAGACCCTTTTTCAACCTGCACACTAATTTTCCCTTACCCTTGACTTCATACCCAGGCGGCTACTACATATAAATATCTTCATCCAAATCAAAATGAAGGAAATCCGTCTTCACATCTAGTTTCTCTAAATGCAAATCATGTACTGCAACTATACTCAACACAGTATGTATGGAAGTCATTTTAACAACATGAGAAAATATTTCACCAAATTCGATACCTTCTTTCTGTGCCAATCCCTTTGCTACAAACCTTTCCTTGTATATTTTCTATCCACCCTCTTCTTCCTTGATCCTGTAAACCCACTTGTTTTGCAATGTCCTCTTACCTGCTGATAAATTAACCAAATCCCAAGTCTGGTTTTGTTCCAAGGAGTCCATCTCCTCATCCATGCCTTGCTCCCATTGTACGTGGGTCTTATCCTGCACTGCTTCTTCAAAACTATCTAGTTCACCATTATTAGTCAATAATAAATAAGATAGATAAGATATAAATCTTTCTAGAGGTTTACTTACCCTTTGTGACCTTCTCATAGAAGTTTGGGGTACCGGAGGCTCATTCTGGACCTCCTTGACATTTGTTTCCAATTCTGACAGTGACCGACACCGGTTACATGTAACCAATGTCAGTTCTGCTAACTGATGCCGATTTGGCTCTTTTGTAACCAATACTAGTTCAGTTGACTAATTTTAGTCAGGGGTCAACCAACACTGCTTGTGTAACCCTGTTAGTATTATTTTAAAATATGAGAGTTTATTTTCATTTAGAAACTTCTCAACCGATTCATCCTTAGGTACCAAAATTTAATCCATGTACATTCTCTTTTCATTCCATTCAATGTCACGATTCCTAATAATTTTAGAATTCTCTAAATCCCAAAAATGGAATATGAAATTATCAGATCCATAACCAATGAAAGTGCATCTCTTAGATTTTGCATCCAATTTTTTTTTCTATTTTCCTTATCAATATGCATAAAAGATTATGAAACAAAAAATTTAAGAAAAGAAAGATCTACCTCTTTTCCGGTCTAAGCTTCCTCTGGTATTCCTCCATGAACTTTAAGGCCCACGGTTAATCAAATAAATTGATGTATCAACTACTTCTACCCAAAACTACAAGGAAAATCCAACATTTATCCTCATACTTCTAGCATGTTCCATGATTATCCTATTCATTCTTTCTGCAACACCATTCTCTTGTGGTGTTCTTAAAACCATCCTTTCTCTATGTATTCCATTTACTGAATAATAATCATTGAAATTATTGCTACAATATTCACCACCATTTTCAGATCTAAGGAACTTTAACTTTGAATTTGATTCATTCTCAACAAGATCTGTCCATCTTTTAAAAGTCTCAAAAACATCATATTTATATTTAATATAATTAACCCATACCTTTCTTGTAGCATCATTAATGAAAGTAACATAATGCTGGGATCCTCCATGAGAAGCTACCTGGGCTGGTCCCCACACATTTGATTGTACAAGCTCCAATTTTTGTTCATTCTTAGTTGCCCCAAATTAGATAAATCTCACTCTCTTTTGGTTTCCAAAGATACAATGCTCACATAAATTAAGATATAAATCTTTCAAATATGATAACTTACCCTTAGCCTTTAAGATCTACATTCCTTTTTAACTCATATGGCCCAACTGATTATGCCACATGCATGCATCTGAATTTGAAGTAAATAACACAAAAAGGAATCAATAACACATGTAGATAAATATAACGTTCCTACCTTCTTACCTCTTGCCACAACAAAATCACCCTTGGTGACTTTCCAAGAGTCTGTTGTGAATGTAACCATGCAACCAGCTTCACCTAGTTTCCCTGTAGAAATAAGTTTCCTCTTGAGGCTTGGCACATGGCTCACATCTTTTAATACCCATACATTTCCATTCTACAATTTTATATGAACTTCCCCTTACCAGTAATATTGCAAGGTTCATCATCACCCAAATAAACATGCCCAAAATTTCCCTGGACATAATTTCTGAAATAACCGTTATTAAGGGTTGTATGGAAAGAAGCTCATGAATCTAAAACCCAAGATTCTATTCTATTATCCAAAGAAAGAATAAGAGAATCTTGCATTACCTCTGCTATAGTATTTTCCTCCTTATTTAACTCTTTACCTTTGTCTGGGTGTTGGATCTCTTTATCATTTGACCAACAATATTTCTTTGCATGTCCTTTCTTTCCATATTTCCAACAGGTAATTCCCTTACCTCTAGATTTAGATCTGTCATCCCTTGACTTGATTTCCCATTATTCTTACTCTTGGATCTCTCCTTCTACCTACCTCTACTTTATACATTCAAAGCATTCCCAGATGACGATTCCTTTTTACTTTTCCTATAAACTTATTCATTTATGATTATACTAACCACATCATCAAACTTTAAAATATTATTAGCAGATGATGTATTACTAACAACCATTACCAAGTTATCCCAACTATCAGGCAAAGAACACAAGAATAAAAGTTCTTTCGCTTCATCATCAAATGAAATATCAACCAATTTTCACTGATTTACAATAGATCAGAAATCATTCAAAGGACTAGATGTAGATCCACCTTCATGCATCTTAGAACTCAATAGTTTATTCATCAAATAAAATTTATTTAAGCACTATGTTTTTCATATAAATTAGTAAGAGATTTCACTAACTCTACTATATAAATTAGCAAGAGATTTCATTAACTCTACCATATAAGTCACTTATGTAATATTGGAAGCCACGAATATTGTTAGATTCAATATTATAGATCTTAAATCCTTTCTATAAAGAATATTCAATTCTTCATTAGTCATATTCGTAGGCCTAGAATTTTCATCCAATAGTAAGTACAAATCTCTTTGATACAGATAATCCTCCATCTGCATCTTCCAAAATTGATAATTTTAGTCATCAAACTTCTCTACCTTGTACTTGTTTTCTTCTACCATTTTTGTAGCTCCCACTAAATCAGAAAACCCTCTATGGGTAAATTTTTCAACACATAAAACCCTCAAATAAAGCTCTGATACCAGTTGTTGGGGGTTAGCACAAGGTTGTACAGATTATATATCAAATCTAAGCATACATGCAATAAAAAAAATATATTCTACCAGAAGAAATATACAAAGACAAGATATATAAATCAACACCAGATTTAACGTGGTTCACCCAGTGTGGACTACACCCACCAAGAAACAAGCCAATCTATTATCCAAAGCTTTTAGAAGATATACAATTGAAGATCTACAATCTTCCACACCTCTCAGATGTACATTACTTTCTTTCTCTCAACCATCTCTTTCTTCTCCAAGAATTATCTCTCACATAATTATTCTCATAATAATAATCAATTCTTACAATCATCTCCCTTCTAAACCCTTGATTTTATACTTATATAGACATTTATGAACTTATGGCACTTAGCCATGTAATTGCAATCAATAGATCTACTTTAAGTCTAAAATTAGATCTAATTCCCATGAGTTAAATAAAACACCCACACACAGGTAACCGATGCCAGTTAGCCCTAACTGATGTTGGTTCCTACTTTCCTGACCGATGTTGGTCCCTCCGTAACTGATGTCGGTTACTGTGATTTCCTGCAAGTTTAATATAACATGCTAGTTTGAATTAATTGAGCTCTATAACTCAACAAGGAAAATGTGATCCCCGAAATCATATCAAATATTTTTATATGGCATGTCAAGAGGTCGTGTATAGCGACAACTATCTTATTCACATCTTCCTATAGAATTTAGGAGGACAAGCACTAGAGTGGTTTTCACACATCCCCAAGGGATCCATATCTACATGGCCAAAACTAGCAAAACATTTTGTACGTCACTTTTCTTTTAATATAGAGAGTGATGTCACCATGCTAGATCTATGCAATGCAAAACAACGAAACAATGAGAAATTTACTACTTTCCTACAATGGTGGAGAGGGTTAGCTAGCTGATTTTCTTGCTGCATACTCGAAAAATAGTTGATAATTATATTTGTTCCCAACCTCCACCCTGACATCATGTTCCACTTGCAAATGCATTGTGGTAACACGTTTGAATAGGTAATAAAAAAAGGGAGTCAAATTGAAAAAAAATTGTTAGCCAGAGGGACTCTCAAGCCCTTTTCATAGGATCATAACGATTCAAAAACTAATGAAAAGAAAAAGTTTTTCCCTAATAGGAACAGAAACATTGTCAGTGATGGAATAGTAGACTCTAAGTAAGTACAAGCCATTCAAAACCATGCTCCTTTGAAGCTTCTAAAGGGAGATCCGCCTAAAGAGTATAAACATCATGCGTTCACTCCTCTATCTGACTCAATATCATCAATACTAAAGCATTTAGAGGCCATCAATATGGTTCGATACCCTGAATCACAACCCTACGGGGATGACGCACCTAAGCTGTCATGGTTTAGGAAAAATGAATTTTGTGGATTTCACTGCGTTAAAGGTCATAAAACCAACAAGTGCTTGAAATCAAAGCATTACATTTAGGACTTGATTGATAGTGGCGATGTAGAAATAGATTTTTACGCCCCTACCAAATCTCCAAACATAAATATGGGGATTTTTAATGAACTTTTTCCCCAGCTCGAAGGAAATAAACAGTAGGATCAGGGAAAGTCGTATCAAAATAAGAGTACTAATTATGTATTAAAGATAGACCATTTTGATGCCTTAATAGGTTATGTTGACTCACTTGGTGAACATATCAACATGATAAAAATCAAAGCAAGAGAGTGCACCGTGGCAATGTGATGAGATTTCCTTGTTATATGAGAACCTCCTTCTCAAGAGAGTCAATATGATGTGTTAGATCAATTAGAGAAGACCACAGCTAAGATTTCAATCTTAGACCTTCTAAAATTTTCTAACATCCATAAGGATATCCTTTACAAGACCTTACATGGATTAGGAGTATTCGTTAATATTGACCCAACACACTTATAGGCCATGGTAGCACAAATTACTCCTTTAGAACACATAACCTTCAGTTTGATGGAAGTCTTAGTAGAAAATCCCTCCCATAACCTACCCTTACACATTGAAGTAATAATCAAGCGTAAGAAGGTCAAGAGATTTCTTGTGGATGGTGGATTGGGTCTAAATATTTGTACTCTTAAAGTAGTTCAACAACTAGGGTGCACAAAAGATGACTTGGTGACAAAGGTCATCACCATAAAGGCATATGATAATGAAGAATGGAAATCAGCTAGAATGATCACTTTATCATTGAAATTTGGTCCCATAAACCATGATACAAAGTTTCATGTCTTAGAATTGGAGCTCCCTTATAACATATTTCTCGGTTGACCATGGATTCATGCCATGCAAGCCATATCATCAACGTATCATCAATGTTTAAAGTTGTAACATGAAGGAAAAATACTGACTATATAAGGGGATCCCCAACCATTTTCTCATTTCAGAGCATTATCAAGATATTTTCCTACAATCTACGAGTGTCCCTCTATAGAGATCACTATTCCTATTCAATCAAAGGACCTTTATTCACGAGTGGATCCAAATACCTTCTCTCTCAATGAAAATGGTGCTTCCACATCATTTCGCTACATGGGAGATGAAGGTTAGACCAAGTGGTTACGTAGAGTATGATTTGTAGTAGGACCTTATGGTTCAAAACATTCCCCTATCTTCCAAAGAAAATTGTAGGTTGTGTTACAAGTTCCAAAGATCAAGAGAAAGCTGCCCTTTCGATAATTTTACTCCTACTGGATTACTAGAATATGAAAGGATACTCAACGATATTTTATTTCGTCCTGAGGATGCTAAAATGGTTTTATGTTACCAGTCACCTAGGTATGTTATTCCTAACCAAATAATGCTTACTATGGGATATAAAGGACGCGGTTGTGGCCATCACAGACAAGGTGTATTAGAAGCTCTTCCAATACCTCATCATATAATGGGTAAGTCTGGTATGTGAATTCATCTGTATGAATATCACTCCTTAGATGATGAGGATGCCTCTTCTAAATGTGAAGATATTCTGTATGAAAATGAAAGTGAAACATATTCCCTGTGTAGTCTCTACAAAGACCTTACCTCCATGAATCTATTTTATGACGTGGTTATCCTAACCATAACACCCGTCATATCCCCTATGAATCAAAAACTAAACCTCATCTACCAATCACTTGTGAATTGGGACCAACAACATCATGTACCCATTTACATCTTTCAGAATGAAATGGCTATTGGTGAGTTCCTTGGTATCCATGACAGTGTCCCCAAAAATTATCACAAGAAAGGATTCTCCATTCAGCTCAACACATGTGTGTACTTCGGAGAGGAGGTAGAGTTATGTGGTCACTTAAGTAAGAAAATAAGCAAGGGAAAAAGTCCTACAGAAAAGCCTTACAGAAAGAAAAATTCCAAGTCCTATAGCGAAAACCTCTTTGAGGTTATTTTTTCCAAATTGGAAAAATGTTTTTCATGTATAGGTGGATGCTTCAAAAAGAATAATCGAAGAAATCCTTGCACAACTAGGTGAAGGAGGAATTGACCACCCCATCCATTTTTCAAGTAGAAAATTTTCAGCAACTGAGAAAAAATACACAGCCACATAATGGGAGGCTCATGCTATGATTTTCACTCTTCATAAATACATGAAATATCTATTGGAAACCCCCTTTAAATTCTTCATAAATCATTAAGCATTGTGGTATATAATGAATAGGCCATTATTATGAGGAATAATAGTCAAGGTGGCTCATGTTATTCCAAGAGTATAGATTCAAGATAAATGTTAAGCCCAAAAGAGAACATCTAGGATTTGACCACTTAAGCTGTACATAAATATAGGAGAAGACCATGAGGAATTGGATAAATATTCTCTTGATGAAATGTACTTATTTTGGGTTATTGAAATACCAAAACAATTTGAAGAGATTGCACAATTCCCTTCAACATGGACATTTTATCGGATCACTACACAAAAGAGAAGAAACAAATGGTTACATAAAACCTTTATCTTACACCATCATAAATGGAAATTTGTATAAACTAGAGAAGGATGAAGTATTTTGTACGAAGTTGTAATGGAACATGAATGCGATCCAATACTGCATGAAACTCACATGCGTGTATAATAGGTGGAAATTTTGAAATAGAATTGATTGAAAAGAAAATATTGTACAAAGTAAAATTTGGTGAGCCAATTTTTTTCCAAGATGCACACTACATTATGAAACATTGCGATATAAGGTCAATGAGTGGAAAAACCCAATCAAAGGGATATGAAATTAACCTTCAAACCAATCTTGAAAGCCATGTAACCTTTTAAGAAATTGTGGGATAGATTGAATTGGTCCAATTCACCCACCATATAGATGGTTCATAGCTAGCGATATCATTATAATAATGAATTATTTCACAAAATGGGTAGAAGGTACAACCACTCCAAATTTCATAGTAAGAGACACGACTAAATTCTTGTATGAATAAATAAAAACTGGATATGGGTGTCCACATAATCTAGTAAGTGACATGGGAACACATTTTTTAAATAACACCATTAAAATCCTCACAAAAGAGTTTATGATTACACACCACTAGATATCAACATATAATTTGCATGCTAATGGAAAATTAGAGGCCACATACAAAGTCTTGGAAAGGGTGATTAAAAATATCTACAATGTGTAAAGTGATGATTGGGAAGAAATAATACCCATGTTTCTCTGGGTATATAGAAAAAACTATAAGAGAAGTACAAAGTAGACACCATTCCATTTGGTCTATGGAATAAAAGTAATCATGCCCAATGGAATAAATTGTGCCAAGTCTCTAGATTGTAATAATCACAAGGTTAGGGGATAAGGAGTCCATAGAGAACATGTTGCTAGATTGGACAAAAATGGAGGAATATAGGGTGACTACATAATGGAATCAGGAGGCACACAAATAATGTCAGAAAACATGGCATGACCACATAGTTTGTCCTAATAAAGAACTTTCAAATAGAATAGTTGGTATGGGTTTATGAAAGTAGATTTAAAGCACACATGGGAAAACTATGGATCACATGGAAAGGCCCTTATGTTATTCACCACATTACCAAATAAGGAATAGTTATATTGTGTGATCTCAAAAAAAATGTGCTATCTAGAAATATTAATTAGAGTAGGATAAAGGCCTATAATGGATACGAGTTCAAAACATCCAAAAAGTGACAATAAGTGCCTCTGGGAACATCAATAGAGTAGGAAGTATTAAAAATTCATGCAAGTTTGATAGATATGAGTTTTTCTATTTGATCAGTTATGTTCAAGTGTGTTTAGATTAGTTAAATTTATAAGGATCACCTTCAAACAGTCGAAAAAGGAAAGAAGGAACATAATAATTAAAGCGAAGGGGAAAGTATAGAAAATAAATAAGTTTAGGTTACTCATATTAGAATCAAGAAAGTGAATGATACAAAAGAGGATTTTTTTTTGAAATCATAGAAAGGTTACTAGCTCACCACGTTGTATGACTGACACATCAAACAAATAAAATCTTATGGACAAGTGAACATTAAGAGGTAAGTCAAATGCCACATCAAGAAAAATATCTAGTGGAAAAATTAAATTAAGGATGCAAGTCAAGAAATAAATGGCTTAAATAATGATCCACCTTGCTTTCATAAGGGCTATAAACAAGAGATAGACCACATAAAAAGATAACCATCATTTGCTAAGATTGAAACTTTAGTTACAAAGAGAGAGAGAGAGAGGGTTTGAAAGTTCTAGAAATTTGAATATCTAAGTTCTAGTCTATGAAGGAAAACACCATGAATAAGACTGGTTGACCCATTCAACCAACCCATCAGACCTAAATTTACAAGGCATTATGGAAGAATAAGGTATCACATTCACTTCCTTTGAGTGATTCAAATAAGAGAATGTACACAATGGGGATTTACTTAATGGTAATGTAGATGAAATGGATTGATCTACCTCATCATGAAGTTTTCACAAGAGTAAAATAAAAGTGGGGTGGAAAGAGGCCCACAATTCAAACAGAAGTTGCAAAAGGGAAGATAGTGGAGAAGGACCCAGTGCGAGGAACAATTTTTGATCAACTAGCATTAATACCATACATGAGAGACCAACTTGAGCTCATGTAAACTATCATGAGTCGATATTTTAATGACACAATGTAGTTCAAAGTTCCCATAAACATAGTCATAATCACTCAAGCCATTGGATTTCCAAATCAAGGCACACCTATGTTCCCTTACAAAATTATTAGGCATCTTATCAAACAATCAACTATGACGCATATGGACAGTTGTGTAAGGGAAGAGGAATCCCTTTGTAAGCCATCAAAAATTAAGTAGTGCAAGTCCTACTAGAAATTTTTACTGAACAATATTCACAAGTGGATGTGAGAATATGGAAATGAGTTTAATTGGCCTAAACTTAGCACACACTAAGTCAAAAATAATGTGTAGAAGATAAAAAAATTTGGGGGAAAGGTATTCATGTACCAATGGTTTATAATGCTACTCTACACACTAGTGTGCCCCGAAGGGTGTCATTAAAGTTGAATACGCGTGCTATCTGCACGAGCAATTTATAAAATTCATCCCAGTAAAGTCATATATAACTTATAGAGATATGCAAAATATAAGAGAATGGATTGTCAGAATAAGGGATACACTAAACACAAACCCATGGAAACCGAAGCAAGTGTGTGCATACATAGATTTGTATTCCACTTACTTTGTTACACAATGGGCTTGCATTATAATCATAAGGGGACAACAAAAAGCACTCAAAGACACTCTCTTTCTTCATCAACATAGAGATATATTAAGTAGATATCAGTAGAAAACATGGTATGATTCTGAAAAATGTCTAGTTGTTGCACACTGAGAAGCTAACACAATTAAATGTGGGAGGAATACAAATCAAATGAACTACACAACAAGTGGTCAAAGCTCAACCTGTCAAGAAAATGGAACCTAGTCAATAAGGCATATGAAAGGAAAGGAAGAAGCCACTACATAAGCCCCAAAAAATCAATTGTAAGTGGAAATTGATTCCATATTGTGAGCTTGGTTCACCAAAATAAATTTTGTAAAGATGGAAGTTTCAATACATAAATTTTTCATAATGGCATTGGAAGATATGGGTAAAAATATGTACCTACTTGAAGAAAGATAATGGTTCACATGAAAAACATTGCAAAAAACACAAACTATGAACTCAAAAACCAGTCCTGGAGAAATGGTGGATATGTCATATATGTCATGCTCCCTCATGATTAACATAGGTTGTGAGGATTTTAGGAATGATAAAATTTTGAAGAATACAATCTAAGGATGTCAGATTCAATCCCAAAGTTAAACCACTACTAAAAGGGGTTTAAGTGAAAGATTTAAAGGAAGCAATCCTGCTAACACCCAACAAGAAACAGAGGACATACAGTAGCCCATACAACCTAGTGAGGAGATCACCATCATAAGGGAAACCATTACTTATAGGGTGGGGAGTTAATACCAATAAAAATGATTCATTGTCACAAGAGGATGCAATAGAAAAAACCCCTACATAATAAGTAAAGACAACACTTGTGCAAGAAAGAGAAGAATGTGTACATAAGAGGTAGAAATCTAAGGCACATAAAAAATTAAAGTTGATTTGTTCAAAATTTGATACAAAAAAATAGGTACACCTTTTCCTCCTCCATCTCGGTAAGAATTAATTATTCCTCAATAACATGACATATAAGAGGAAATGTTTATGCAACCTACACTAGTAAGAACTCTAATTGCATAACCACTTTTAGAGAAGGGTATAACATCTGCATAATCTAAAAATGTGACACAATAACAACATGATGAACAACATAAGAAATAAGAAGAAGATGTAGGGGAAGTTGAAAAATCACAATAGGATGAATAATAAAGGAATTGCAAGGAGTAGGAGGATGAGCAACAAAAGTAGTTACTACGCAAACTATGCTTAGAAAGCTATGGAGAAAAAGAAGAGTTGTGGGGAGGAACATAAAATATGAGGAGATACAAAGAAAAAAATTAAGTAGAATCTAGGGTCAATTCAAAGGTAGAAGAGAAATTAAAGCAAAAAGAAGAGTCCAAAAATAGAAAAAAAGAAAACAAGATGGAAGAACAAAAGAAGGAGAAATGATATGAAGAAACGAGAAGAAAGCAAGAGGAAAGAGGAAAAGAACAAGAAGAAAGAGGAACAATACAAAAATGAAGAAGAAGAGAGAACAAAAATAGAAACAAAAAAATTACAAAGGAAAATTAGGAGCAAGAGAAAAAGGCCAACGATGCACATAACACTTCAGAAGCAATTGTGCTAGATGAGACAAAAGTCTAAAAACTCATAACACATGCCACATTGTAATCCATCACAAAGGCATAAAGGACACAATTTTTTTTAGAAAGAAAACATGTGTAATCAATTACTACTCAATTGATTCTTGGAAGTGCTACAGAATCTGGAACATCAAGTTCCAAACAATCATCTTCAAAATAAACTAAGGGGATACACAAACATTTTAGTGGGCTTCGTAATTAATCACTCTAACACAAAAAACACAATCTAGTCCTCCCCTCCTCATCACATATTTGCACGATATGCCCCAAATCACCCAGATGAGTGCATAATACCACTACTCAAGCACCATTGACCATAATTGAAGTGGATTTGGATAATTTGTTATTACAAACACATATTGAAGGTGCACATAGTGTATAGGTGAACATCAGAGTAGCCACACTTCAAACGGAACAACATAAAGTAACATTAGAAATGGATTTGCACAATCTCACAACACAAATTGAAGACATTTGTTACCAAATTTTCATTGATAATATAGTTAATCAAATAATGAGTGATAAAATGCAGTTAACCATGCTTGTAGGCAAGTTGGTAGAAAATTGGAAGGAGAATGAGATTGTAAATAATCTCAATGTGCAAGTGGCCCAAACCAAGACTGAGGTGAAGGATGTAAAGATCCTCTTGAACAAATATAACAAGATGTTGTAAAAATTTGAGGCATAAGAAAAGAAGCTCACTTTGAACATTTAGATTGGAAGCCTCAATTACAGAACAAAATGGCCGATAAAAAAACAAATACAGATATGAGCAACACAATGAAAGGTAAAATGCTAACTAAATATGATACTGAAGAGATTGATAAAGTGTTTCATATATCCCTATAGAATCAAGACAATGTTGGTGATAGAATGTGAGATTGGGAGTGTCATACATTGTGCAACACATTTATTGGATTTCAAGCATAAAGAATGTGGGATCAAATGGAAACATTGCAACATGATATATATAATACCATCACTCTCCATGGGAAAGCTACAATTAGCACAAAATAAGATAAATTTTATGAAGTAATGATATCATTAACAAAATGTAAATTTACTTTAGAAAAGTGAATAAAGAACTCACAAATTGGAACTCATGTTAGAAACTAGAACAATGAGAGGGGGGTGAATCAATGTTCAATTCAAATTTTTATTTCAACCTTAAATGAGATTTATAAATTGAGCAATAACACACATCAAATGAAATAGAAATCACAAACAAGAACACTTATTTCACTAAATCTGGACGTATTCCAATCCGAGCAACTAAAAATATAGCCAATATTGGAATCTAATATTACTATTTTTGGATTCCAAAATGTCAAATATTGGAATTATCTGCACTCCAAAATCACACATATTGGATTCCAAAATTGCACATATTGGATTCCAAAATCACATATATTGGAATCCAAAATCACATATATTGGAATTAATTGTACTCCAACATCACATATATTAGAATCCAAAAATAAAAATATTGGAATCCATTAATTCTTCTTCTGGAGTCCAATATATTTGGTCACAAATTAAATTTATGAATATGTGAAAAAAATGTTTAATGATTTTAGGGAATCCAACATTGATATGAGAAATAATACTTGGTGGCCACTAGCTCGTATAGAACATATACACGTTTTGTTTTATAAGGGCTAGAGGATGCTAGGCTTAAATATTTCTTTGGAATAATGATCTTATCAGTTTTAATATGTTTTTAAGATTAAACTATGCAAATTTGAATATTTCAAATTCCATTGGCCAAGTGGCCGCTAGGTTAATGACATTCTCGAGATGTGAGACACTTCCAAATTCAATTACTATGGCTCGATTGAACCTTGGGGAAACTTGAGAATTACTGAAGATGTTATGAAGAAAATTAAAGAGGGTGACGATTCAATTTAGGAGAATGTAATTAACTATAAAACCATTTCAAATATATTTTCATATTTAAAGTTATATATCAAATTTACTTCATTTTTTATGGTGTGATTGAACCTCAATGCAACCAGATAATTTCTGAAGATGTTATGAAGAAATTAGCAGAGGGTGACGATCCAGTGTAGGAGAATGTAGTTAATTGTAAAACCATACTAGATATATTTTCATATTTAAATTTAGATATTAAATCAAGTGTAAGAGATATGGCATAAAAAATTTCATATTCAAATATGGATATGAACTTATTTGAAATTAACTATAAAAATATCCCATATATATTTTAGTATTTAAATATAGCTATGAAATAAATTGAAATTGCTTTACTAAAGGTAGAATTATAGAAAAACATTTGAAGAATAATTTGAATTTATAATGTAACACTATTCCCAAAGATGGGCTTCCAAATCAACAATTCAAAACATAGTAAAGCTCCAATAAAAAAGCTCTCTATAACTATTTTTGTGATCTAATATAATCCTGAACATCTTTGATGTCCTTCAATGGTTGCAACAAAGGCCACAACACATCTAACAAGTATTTGTCTCCTGACTTAGAATCTATGTTAAATGTTTAAGCAATTATGTAGTTCAGAACATCATTGAACTTGTTTTCCTCTAAATAGTCATCTACAAACACTGTATTTTTACAATTGAAGGATGCATTAAACTATGACCAGACGGAGTTAATATTCTTGAGATATAATTTGGGATTCCTAGAACCTTCATAATTGGAATGTTTGGTCTCGACAAAATATTCCTGTGTAAATATGAACTCAAAGCTTCCAACTTTGTAGCACTTAGGCTTATGTAACTTAGCAGCTGCTAGGCTTATGTAGCTTAGCGGTGGGTAGGCTTATGAAACTTGCTACCGGTAGGCTGGTGTCACTTTCTAGCCACTAGGATTATTTCACTTAGATGAATCTACTCTTGTGTAAATTAGTGGCCACTAGGCTTATATAAGTTAACAACCTATACGCTTATGTAAGATAGTGACCACTATGCTTATGTAAGTTAATAGCTGGTACGCTTATGAAAGATAGAAACCACTAGGATTATTGTTCTTTTATGTAACTTAGAGAATACAAGGCTTTTGTAACTTAGTGTCCACAAGGAAAATGTAATTTAGTGGTCGCAAGGAAGATGTAACTTTGACGCCTCTAGGCTTATTTCACCTAGCATGCACTTTCATCATGTAAGTTGACAACTGCTAGGCTTATGTAAGATAATGGCCATGAGGATTATGTAAGATAACGACTACTTGGCTTATGTGGGGGATTCAAATAATAACAAAATAGAAATCCTAAAATAGCAAAACTAAAATCCAAAAATCGGGATTTATAAATTGGATTACAATAGTGGTGAAATTGGAATCCACTAATAGCACTATTGGAATCCAATATGATCCAAATTGAAATTCAATAATAATGATATTGGAATCCAATAATAGCGAGATTGGAATCCAATAATAACAAGATTGGAATCCAATATTGCTACTAATGGATTCCAATAATAATAATAGTGGAATCCAGTATAGAAAAAAATGGAATCCAATATATGCAAAAACAGAGATGGATTTCTTCCAATAATTGAAATACTGGAGTCCTTATTTACTAGAATATGTCCAAATTTAGTGAAATAAGCGTTCAAGAGAGAGAGAGAGAGAAGATTTTTTAAGTGGGAAACCCAAATTGCAAAAAAAACCACTTAACCAAAAGACTATATGCTCAATGGTTACAAATGTGTTGAGCTAAAACTCAACTGATGAAGCTAGAACTTCAAATCAAGCTACAACTTGATCATAGGCAAGCTACAACTTGCTAGAAAGCTGCAACTTTCTGATTATACTAAGCTAAAATTCAGTGTGTAGAAAAATTTGATCACTCTTTAACTTAGTTGCACAAGCACCTGATTGTGACCCTAGATTTTCCCACCAAATTCCTTGTTACTCCTACAATTTCATCAAACACTCAACTTGTTTGTCAACTCTTACTAGCTCTCTTATTTCATGAAGTAAGTTCTATCTAGTTCTATGTTTTAGAGACAACTCCCTACTCTTTCTATACTAATACATTCATATGTGTTAAAAAACTTTGCATTCAGATTTCAAGATCTCTGAAGCTTCTGTCTTAGTTAGATATACACACATCTAAGACAATTTCTCCCATGCTCTTTTCACAATACTCCTCATCACAATGTAGTACTTTTTCCTATTTCAGAGAATTTACATAATTTTACTATTTCTCATCAACTCACTGCATTTAACATCCTTCAATCATTCTACAACTTGTCTTGTCTTGTATATTCCATGTAAAGAACTCACTATTTCTCTCTATTACTTACTTGTATTCTTCTCACATTTAGCCACTTCATCAACATCTTTTAAGACAACAAAACAACATTAAAATATTGTCCATTCAAATTCATACAATTCATTTTTTGTGTCTTTTTTTTTTCAAAACCAAAAACAGACCAAGTCCCTTTGACTTCTTTCTCTCTGACTTACACTTGACATCAAATATTTGTTCAAGTTCCTCAATTTTATAAACCGACTCTTCAAATTTCCTATTTTGTTTGATGTACCCCTTTTAGATCTTCATATTCTTACTTGAGTTTAGTTAAGGAACAAATGATCTTGTAACTGTCAAATAAACCTTTCAACTTCTTCTTCACTTCGAGTAATCTTCTTTTGATGCATATTAATCCTTGAAACCATTTCATGAAGTCAAATTACCTTTATACATTCCACTGATGTAGTAACCAGACATACTTACTTTCAAATTGTTGTTATCCTCAAAATTCCCCTCTTTTGAAGTCAAGTTTTGAAAAAATTGAGTCTGTAACTTGGAGTATTGGATCATGTCGAGCCTGGCATTGTTTGCATTTTTCCCATTCATGGAGAACAATTTTAAAGTCGGGCGTAATGGTGAAGTTTCTTCCCTTCTTCTATTTTCTTCCCACAGTCGGGAATGACAGGCGTATCTTCCCCATTTTTTTTACCCAACATCCATGAGTAGTACGTGGATATTCCTTGTTGGATACGACATGGCCATATTATTGAATAAGTATGGGCGGGTTAGCGGAAGTCTCCACGTGCCTTAATGGGGCCATTTCAAAAGTGAAATCAAAGGGTCAGTCTCCAAGTAGCGCTAACTCGCCATGGTTAAAGTCAATGAGGAGACAGAGTTGGCCATTGAAAATCCAAAGACCCTGGCAGAAGGGGACACATGTCAGCTCAGACGCAATTTTAAGGAGGCGCTTTCAAAACGTAGAAACTCAAATGAGTGATAACCCTCCACGTGTCTAGGGGTCAACATAGGTCAAGCATGAAATAGACCATAATTCGATAAGTATAAAAGAACTAATGGAGCTCTCCACATGTCATCTTGGCGCAACTTCAAAGGCAGAAAATTGTAGAAGGCATCTATACAGCCTGCTCTAATTAATTTCTTCCACATGGGTGGCCCAAATTTGAAGTTGTAAAAGCAAATCGAATGGCCCATGTTTTAACTAGCAAAATAATGTAATGGCTGTATATTTAAAAAAAACTATTTTTTCTGCCATTAACATTTCTTTGCAAATCAAGAATTCGAAAGGGAGTGGATGATTGGAATAAGTTGTAACTATTTGTTTCTTATTCAAGGAAGTTGTAACCATCTCTTGAGAGCTATATCATGAGCTTTCAAAGCCATTATAAGGGTTGGAATTTTGATTATCCTAGAACTGTAATTTCTGAATTGGAATAAATAAATACAAAGGTTTTTCCCCTTTTTCTTCTGCTTTCTCTTTCCTTCTGGTTATGATCTATGAATCATATAATCCTTGCATGCTTGGAAACTTTATGTTCTAGTTTGTACAAACTTTAGAACTTTGAGTCCTGAGATTGTGTCTGTTATAAACGTTTATGGTTCTACTCCATATCTCATTTGCACACACATATAAGGGTTTTCTCTACTATCTCTTTTCCCTGAAAGTATTGTCTTCTTCTTCCTCCCTCCTCTCTTCAAGTCTTCTATCCTCATGTATTGATAACTTTACAGGCTTAAAAAACATTTTCAGGATATCGGGAAACCACCATTAGAAAATGAAAGACTATGCATTTGTACATAGGTTTTGCCCCTGATTTTCAATAAGGGAACCTCTCCCATTAAAGAGGAGGGATTTGCTTGTCCCCTGACTGTGGTTTCATATCCAAGTGAAACTATGAAACCCAACAATTTTTTGGCAACTCCACTGGGGAATTTGTTTAACAAATTTCCTTTCTAAAAATAACAACTAATTTGATCATTTCTTTGATATGATGACTCTAAGATATACTCATGGTAGAAGGGCTCTTGGAATTGAAGATCCTCAATTTCAACTCTTGGATAAACACCTGTTTTCAACTTTCTCCAACAAAAAGAAATAGAAGATTTCATTCCACAAGCATACCTCTTGTTGAAGATAGAGCTTCTGGTAGTAGCATTCTTCAAGCAAAACTTAGCCCTAATCTTCATGCCCTAATTCTTGCTAGTGTCTATGTTCCATTTCAAGTAATATTTCCAAGGATGGAAGCACCTCGGCCTTGGGGACAAAGAGTTGGGCCTCTGGCTCTTCCTCAACCATTGCATGAGTTACCTAGAGGTAACAAGAAGAATTTTCCCAAATTTAGAGGTGATGGAAAATTACACCTTGATGAACACATTTTATCCTTCATTGTTGCATGTGGGGTCATTGGAGTTGAACATGAGGATGCCTCTATGAGGCTATTTGTGGAAACCTTACAAGATAATGCTGCAGATTGGTTTCACCATCTTCCTACTGGAACCATCATCGATTGGACTACTATGAGGGCTGAATTTGAGCATCGTTTCAAACATGCTGAGGATGCACATGCCTTGCTAGCCCATATTTATCAAATCTAGTAGGAGCCACATGAACCTATGAGAAAATTTATGGCCAAGTTAAACAAGTTAATTAACAAGATTCTAGTAAATACTAGGCCTGTTGATCATATTCAGAAGTGTTTCTTCTTGAATGCTTAATTACCAGAAGTAAGCTATGCCCTAAGGAGAAAAAATCTTGTAACTTTGGATACTGATCAAAGATTGGCTATCAATGTGGAAGATGACTTGATCATGTTTGGTAAGCTGAAAAGGGAGTCTTTCAAATCCAAAGCATCTTCTTCTTCCCCTTCTCCTGGAGGTAGTGCAGATCATTGGTGCAAAAGATGGCTAATGAGCTCATTGCCATTAAGAACCAATTAGATCAGCATGCTCCATATCAAAATGTTCCAAGGAAGAACTTTCAGCCTAGGAACAACTTGCCCTCTTCCCAAACCAGGTTGGCTATTGAAGGTCTGTTGACATTAAAATTTTCCTCTGTAATTTCTATTTTATTAATGTATGTATTAGGAATAGGATGTTGTTAAGTATGATTAGTAGTAGTCATCTGATAGAAGATAACGACACCTGTCAATACAATGTGCCAATAAAGTAGAGTATGGTAACAATCAAAGTACAATAGGAATGTTGTGGTAAAAAGTAAATATTTGTCGTAAGTGGTCTAGTAATATTAAAATGTCAAAGTTTGGGATAAGTAGAGAAGTAGGGTCTACATGATTAGGAATTAGAAATATTATATTTGTAATAAGGACAAAGAGTGATGTCATAAATATTTTGTGTATTTCATTTGTGGAAAAGTCTAAAAAGGTGGAACCCATGTGAGATGATAAGGTTTATCTTATCTTAGAAGATAAGCTTACATGTACAGATAAGAGTTAAGGTATGGAATATGATTGGTCAGAGCGGATTTCTTATCCTATCTTAGAGATAGGATGGATAAGCCTGGAAGTTCTATAAATAGAGAGGCCACCCCCCTCATTTAGCATAGAAGGAAGTAGTGAGAAATATTGTATGGAAGTGTGTAAAGGAAGCCATCAATTTAAAGGTGTGTTGAAGAAGCCATTAAGAGGTGTAATTGTAAAGTTTCTCCCATAGTATTGTTGGAAGGCAAGGGAAGTTAGTAACACTTGAAGTACCTCATGGGTGAGATTGTAACAATTTCATGTTAATATTATAATTTACTTTGATATTTCAGATTTGTCATCATTCTGTCTTATCATAGTCGATGGTATTCTTGTGTTATGTTGTTGTTTTGTTTCCAGATTACATCCACCAAACTAAAGGCTGTGCATTAGTAAATAATCATAGCACGAGGAGTTCCCGGTGAAGAATTATCATAGTGCCGGATTGGTGATGACATTTTGGTTCCGTTGCCGGGACCATTCCTCGTTGGTGGATTTTCTGGAGAGATATTCCCACTTAGTCAAAAATCAATTGGAGGGTAACCTTGTTTTTACTGTGCATAGTAGTTACCATGGTAAAGTCATTTTTACCGTGAATAGTAGTTACCATGATAAAGTCATTTTTGCTGGGAATAGTATTTACCACAGTAAAGTCACTTTTTACCGTGAATAGTATTTACCGCAGTAACTTCACTTTTTACCGTGAATAGTGTTTACCACAGTAAAGTCAGTTTTTACCGCAGTAAGTCAAGTTTTACCATAGTTTACCGTGGTCATTTCTATTTTACTGTAGAAAGGTGTAAAGTCACTTTCTAGTATAGTGATTCCAATTATTTGTGCACATAAGTCTTGTTGATTGTACTTGTGGGTTGGTATTTCACGGTGGTTACTTTTGAAAATGGGAAAGATTCCTGTTTTTTCAGCTCAATCTAATGAAGATACTTCTTTTTCATTCAAGAGTTTAAACGATCTTGTATTTGTAATGGCCTTATAAGAAGGGAACAATGGACTGAATTTTTTCCTACCTTTTTGGATGGTTCAACACTTAGGTGGTTTGAAACACTAGGTGATAATGTGAAAAATTCATGAGATTTATTAACTGAAAGTTTTCTTGAAGAATTTGGTGAACAACAGAAATATGCAGATCTCATGATTGAGATCACAAAGCTATCCCAAGGAGAGAAGGAGAAGATAAGGGATTATCATGCTCGTGTTCTAGAGCTAAGGAGGAAGCTCGATGCCTAGATCTGGAAGGAAGGATTAGCGGATGGGTTGATGAATGGCGTGGATAATCTCCTCTGTAAGCACTTCATTCTTGGGATGAAGCCAGAGATCAGACAACGAGTGAAGTATGACCGCCCAGCTACCATTGAACAAGCAAAGGAGATTGCAAGAAGGCAAGAAGAAAGCATGGAAGAGGAGCCCAAAGAAATTGTTGCTAAAGTAGAGCCTACACCAGCACCTTTGGTCCAGAATCCACAACCACTCCCGGTGAGCACAAATATTTCTCCTAGTACATCTACTGAGTATGAAGATCTGCTCAGGAAGATGGGTCAGTTAACTATTAATCTTCTTCAAGGAAAAGAATTTAGTTCTCAGGGAGGAGATAGAGGTCCAAAAAGAAATATTTCTGAAGTTGTATGTTATGGTTGTTATAAAAAGGGTCATTATAAGTATAATTGTCCAGATAGAGCTTCTACATCTGGTACAAGAGATAATGATAAAGGAAAAGCACCTGTGAATTCTTTTGATGTAGTAGATAAGAGCAGAAATAATGAAGTAGATGTGTTTGTAACAAAAAGAAAGAAAGAAAAAGATAATCAAGATGGAAATGATCCTAAGAAGATGAAAGGAGAAACTAGTAAGAAACATAGGAGAAGAAAGTTGGGTGTGCAGGATTTTCTGATTTCACAGGGGCAAGGACCATACTCCATCTTGGAAGATCTATCCAAAAGGCCTGCAAATATTACATATGGTCAACTCTTGGCTATGTCTTCTGAGAAGAGGCAGGAGCTGCGAAGTGGACTCAATGCTCGACGAAGGAAGGAGGTTGAGGTCCCTGTTTTGGAGGCAGAGGTGGATCCCTATGCTCCACAAGCTGAGGTATTATGTAATGGTATTTCAATTCATGATGTCTTAGTTGATGGAGGTGCTGCAGTTAATGTAATGACCGAGTCTGTAATGAATATGTTGGGTTTAAAAATTGATCGCCCTTCAACACTTATGTTAAGGTCATTAAATAAGGGAAAAACTAAACCAGAAGGTGTAGTTTCAAATGTGGCAATATCTGTTATGGGTGTTGTATGTGTGGTAGACTTTCAGGTGATGAAAAATGGTACTGTTGCGTACCCAATGTTGCTGGGAAGACCATGGCTAAGGAGAGTTCATGCAAGAAACTACTGGAATGAAGGTTTCATGACACTTGGATGTGGTAGAGAGAGGGTGAAGATAAACATGATCCCTCGACATCATAAGGGAGAACCTGTGGATTCAAGTGATGAAACTGATGATTGGACATCCTCTGATTACTCTAGTACCAGTGAAGTGGACACTGAAGATGAAGAAAGTGAGGTTGATGTTTCAGTCATGGATATCCTTCCAGTCACACCAACTCATGACCCCATAAAATTATCTGAAGAAAAAGTTGATGATCGTCTCCAACAAATAAAGATTGGTGATGCTGTGATGGAGAGTGAGAAGGAATCCTACCTCCAGCTCTTTCGAAGGTACATACACATATTCACTTTTGATTACAAGGAACTCCGTCAAGTAAGTTGGGTAGAACATTCTATTGAGCTAGTAGATGGTGCTAAGCCCATAAAGCAAATGCCATATAGAATGAATCCTAATTTTTCCAAGACTGTAAAAGAAGAAATAGATAAGTTGCTTGATGCAGGATTCATATTTGCTGTGGAGAATTCAGAATGGGTTTCTCCCATTGTGATCTCAATAAAAAAGAATGGGAAGCTACGCATTTGTGTTGATTACAGGAAGCTCAATAAGGCAACAAAGAAGGATCATTACCCTCTTCCATTTTCAGATCAGATCTTGGACGAAGTAGCTGGCCAGGAGTGCTATAGTTTTGCTGATGGATATAGCGGCTACAACCAAGTTCGTATAGTAGAGAAAGATCAGCTGAAGACCATGTTCACCACTCCTTGGGGAACATTTTCTTATAGAGTTATGCCTTTTGGGTTGTGTAATGCTCCAGCAACATTCCAGCATTTGATGAATAGGGTGTTTGAACCCTACATTGGGACCTTCATCAGAGTATTTTTGGATGATTTTTACATCTATGGGAGCAAGTTGGACCACCTGCACCAGATGGAGACGTCATTTCAAAGGTTAGATGAAGCACAAGCCTCACTAAACCCTACAAAGTGTGTCTTTGGATGTTCTAAAGGCGTTTTGTTAGGGCATGTTGTATCCAGAGATGGTATTGGTACTGATCCTGATAAAGTTTCAAAAATCAAAGAGTTACCATTTCCTATGAATAGAAGTAAGTTGAGATCATTTTTAGGCCATGTGGGTTACTATAGAAGGTTCATCAAGAATTTCTCAAAGATTGCATAGCCACTAACCCAGTTCTTGAAGAAGGATGTTACTTATGAACCAGGAAATAAGGCGCATGAAGCTTTTGGACAACTGAAGGAAGCTTTGGTGTCTTCACCTATTTTGAAGAATCTAGATTGGAGCAAGCCATTCATTGTGTACACTGATGCCTCAGATGCAGCACTAGGAAGTACTTTGAGCCAAAAGGATGAAAATGGGAATGAACATCCAATTTACTTTGGGAGCAGACAAATGAGCAATGCTGAGGTAAACTATACTGTAACTGAAAAAGAGGCTCTGGCTATCATTTTTGCTGTAAAGAAGTTTAGAAATTACTTGCTAGGGAAGAAATTTCTAGTTGTAACAGATGATCAGGCTCTAAAATATATTGTAAATAAGCCTAACCCATCAGGGAGGATAGCAAGATGGATAATTTTGCTACAAGAATTTGAATTTGATATTATAGATAGGCCAGGAAAGAAGCATGTCAATGCAGATGCACTCTCTCGAGCCTATGATGGTTTAGGATCATCTTGTGATGATGATGATTTCCTCGATGTAACATTGTTATCCCTTGACACAATCCCTAGTGAATACATAGATATTTAGAATTATCTGAATGAATTCAAGTTTCCTGATGGTGCCAATGCAAAGACTAAGAGAAAGATTACTCAAGCCAGTCGTCCATATTCTATTCTGCATGGAGTATTATTTCGAATAGGACCTGATGGATAGTACAAGAGGGCAGTTGGATGTGATCAAGGGAAGGAGCTGATAGAAGAATTCCACAATGGTACATGTGGAGGGCACTTCTCTGGACAACTTACAACAAGAAGGATCTTGGATGCAGGTTATCACTAGCCCACTCTTTTTAAAGATTGTTATAATTATTGTAAGACATGTGATATTTGTCAAACACATGGTAACCGTAAGACTTCATCAGCTCCATTATGCCCTATTCTTCCACTTGGTCCCTTTGAAAAGTGGGGAATAGACATTGTAGGTCCACTTCCAACTACCTCATGCCAAAATAAGTATATTGTAGTTGCCACAGATTATTTAACCAAGTGGGTTGAAGCTAGGCCATTGAAAACAGCTTCCATGGATGAAGTGGCAAGGTTCATATATGAACGCATTGTCACCAGATTTGGTTGTCCATTAGAAATTGTAACAGATCAAGGAAGCCACTTCATTAATGAGGTGGTAGAAGCCCTAGTCAATAAGTTTTCTATTAAGCACAGGAAGGCAACAACATACAAGCCAAGCACAAATGGACAGGTGGAATGAACAAATTTTGTGTTATGTCAAATTCTAGCAAAAGATGCAGCCTTGTGTGTACATAAGTGGGATAAAAGGATTCATACAACATTGTGGGCATTAGGGCAACATCAAATTCAGCAACATGATATTCCCCATTTCAATTGGCTTATGGCATTGATCCAGTTCTTCCTATTGAGTTTGATATTCCCACTGTGAGAGTTATGAAAAATGAAAGGATGGATGAAAGTGATTTAGTAAAAGAAAGGTTGGTGCATCTTCATTTGCTAGAGGAAATGAGGGAAATAACGAAGGATACAAGCTATAAGTAGAAAATGAAGTAGAAGGAATAGTTTGATTAAAAGATCCATTGGTCTCCATTTCAAGTGAATGACTTGGTTCTAGTATATGATTCAAGATACAAAAAAAGAAGGTAGAGAATTTTTTTTCCCAAATGGATGGGGCCCTACAAAATAGCAGTTGTGCATGAAAATGGTACATATCGACTGGAGGAATTGGATGGCACTCCCATTACGAAATGGGTCAACCACGACAAGTTAAAGATTTTCCAAGCACCAAAATAGTCTACTCCGAGGATGGAGTAGAAGCTAGGAAGGGGTAAAATGTTGACATTAAAATTTTCCTCCGTAGTTTCTATTTTATTATGTATGTATTAGGAATAGGATGTTGTTAAGTATGATTAGTAGTGGCGTCTGATAGAAGATAATGGCGCCGTCAATACGGTGCCTCCAATAAAGTAGAGTACGGTAACAGTCAAAGTACAATAGGAATGTTGTGGTAAGAAGTAAATATTTGTTCGTAAGTGGTCCGGTAATGTTAAAATGTCAAAGTTGGGGTAAGTAGAGAAGTAGGGTCTACATGATTAGGAATTAGAAATATTATATTTGTAATAAGGACAAAGAGTGATGTCATAAATATTTTGTGTATTTTATTTGTGGAAAAGTCTAAAAAGGTGGAACCCATGTGAGATGATAAGGTTTATCTTATCTTAGAAGATAAGCCTACATGTAAAGGCAAGAGTTTAGGCATGGAATATGATTGGCCGGAAGAGATTTCCTATCCTATCTTAGAGATAGGGTGGATAAGCCTGAATTCCTATAAATAAAGAGGCCACCCCCCTCATTTAACATAGAAGGAAGTAGTGAGAAATATTGTATGAGTAAGTGTGTAAAGGAAGCCATCATTTAGAAGGTATATTAAAGAATTCATTATGAAGTTTCTCCCATAGTTATTATTGGAAGGCAAGTGAAGTTAGTAACACTTGAAGCACCTCATGGGTGAGATTGTAACAATTTCATGTTGATATTATAATTTACACTTATATTTCAGATTTGTCATCATTCCTTCGTATCATAGTCTATGGTATTCTTGTGTTATGTTTGTTGTTGTGTTTCCAGATTACATCCACCAAACTAAAGGCTATGCATTAGTAAATAATCATAGCACGAGGAGTTCCTGGTGGAGAATTATCATAGTGTCAGATTGGTGATGATAGGTCAACCCCTCAAGGTGCCTGTTATTGCTAATTGTGAGGTTATTGAGCTTGATGATGAGGAAGAAAATGGGTTCTATGATGAAAAAGAAGAGGAAGCTGATGAAGAGCTGGAGGAGCATGGTGGTTCTCGAGTTCATTTCCTCACCACTGAGGGTGTGGATGACCAAGATGACTATAATGATGTAGTGGTTGAGATGAACAGTGATTCATATGCTATTATGACTCGGGAGTAGATGAACAAAAAGGAAAAAGTGGTGCAACCTGCAAAAATATCCAAGGAGTACCCCATCACCATCCCGATGATTGCAAGAAGAGGAGCTCCTATTAATACTACTTCCACCCGAAAGGTAAGCTCTGTTAATCCTTCTTCCTCTACTTCTGCTTCTGAGAATTCTTGTCCAACAAATGATAAAAATGATAGATCAAAAACTCCTCCTACTCCTACTCCTAGTACTGATTCCCCATCCACATATACATCTTTTGACATTATAGACCATCTTAAAAAGACCAAGATTCATATTTTTGAGGCAGAGTTCTATCAAACCCATCCTAAATCCTTTTCCAAAATGGTTAACTTTGTAAATTCTAATTTTAAAACCCCAACCTTGTGGCTGCAGTCACTTCACCCAATGAGAAAATCAAACCCTTCTATGTGACTCTCCTCATAGCTGGCCACAAGATTAGTAATCTTGTCATTAATTCTAGTGCATATGATAATATAATTCATGCAAAAGTGGCTCATGCTTTGTGTCTAACCTTAACCTGCACTTATGGTTCTTGCTATTCCATGGAAATTAGAGAAGTGCTTTTAGTTGGGAGAATCAAGGATGCAAAAGTAGCTTTTGTTGCTTTACCAGAGAAGAAGGATTTGGCTACCATCTTGGTTACTGATATCCCTCTTTCCTATGGCATGTTTCTAAGTAGGAACTTTTGCAAAGATGTTGGAGGTGAGATCAAAATGGATTGGTCACATGCTTTGATCCCTGTCAATGGTAAGATGAAAAAGCTACTTCCTAAGAAACAAGCAGAGTATATTGTGAAAAATATAGATGATCCTAAAGCATAAATAATGTATGAAGACATTGGGCATGTGAACTACATAATCATGTAACAAGAGGAGACAAGTCTGCCAAAGGGAGTGTTGCTTGATCTTAATGGTGTGTGGACTTTGGAGTTTGATGGAAGCTATTCCTCAGCTAGTTCTGGAGCTGGTGTAGTGCTTATTGCTAATGGGGGTAAGGCTCATCCTTTCTCTTTCAAATTTCAGTTTGAGAATACCAACAATACTGCTGAGTATGAGGGCCTTATTCTTTGGTTGAGCATGGTGAAGGAGATGGGAGTGAAGAACCTTCTTGCTCATGGAGATGCTGAGCTAATTGTAAAACAAGTTAGAGACCTTTATTAGGTAAAGAACAGAAGGTTGAAGCACTATAGGAATCTGGTCTGAGATTCCATTGAATTCCTTGATGCTTTTTCCATTGAAATTGTGCTAAGGGAAAGGAACACTAGGGATGACTCTCTAGCTATTTTGGGGTCCTTGCTGATTCCTCATCCTGATTTTCCTTAGGAGAAATTCACCATTGAGATGATCCATAGACCTAGTGTGCTTGACAATGCAAATAATTTTCAACTTTTCAATGATGACCAACATTTGTTTTCTTTTTGAGAGCTCAGAGAAAACTTTGATCAGCTGTACTTTGAAGGAAGTGATAATCTTCCTAAAGAGTGTGTGTCATCAAATGAAGAGGGTGTCAAAGAAGAGATGGATCAAGATAGATGCATCAAAATGAAAGGCAAAAAAATCCCTAGAGGGTTGGTGAGTTTGGAGGATTTTTTTGATAAACATGATGGATATATGAAGTCTAAAGTTTCCCAAGGAGCCAGACAATCTATTGAGACTGAGAAAGTTAATATTAGGAGTCTTGATGATCCTAAAATGCTCAACATTGGAAAATACTACACTCAGGAAGAGAAAACGAAGGTGGTGAATGTGTTGTAGAGGTATGTTCATGTTTTGGCTTACTATTATGATGATCTTAAAGCTTTTCAGCCTAAAGAAATGAAACATTTCATTCCCCTTAAGCTTGGGATCAAACCCTTCAAACAGAAGCAAAGGAAATATAATCCAAAGATAGCTGATACAAATTTCCAAGAAATACAGAAGCTTTTGAAGGCTAGGATCTTCCCCATCCACCATTCAACGTGGATTGCTAATGCAGTGCATGTCAGGAAGAAGTATGGTGAGATCTAGATTTGTGTGGACTTCAGAAATCTAAATCAGGGTTCTTTGAAGGAAAACTACCCTCTCCCTATGATGGACCAAGTTTTACAAGCTGTTACAGGCTTGGAGATGCTATCTATGTTAGATGGATTCTCAGGGTACAATCAAGTAGAGGTGAATACTGCAAACCAACATAAGACTACCTTTACTACTCCTTGGGGCACCTTTGCATACAAGAGGATGCCATTTGGTCTCATCAATGCTGGTGCTACTTTCTAGAGGGCCATGGACTTGGCTTTTGGCAGTTTGAAAGGGAAATGCATTGTTGTGTATTTGGATAACTTGACAGTGTTTTCTAAAGCAAGAAAAGATCACTTCCAACACATTGAAATAGTATTGCAGAAGTGTAGAGAGCATGGGATTTATTTAAACCCTAAGAAGTCTATGTTTTGTGTCATATAAAGAAAGTTGTTGGGGCACATTTTCTCAAAGGAAGAGATCAAGATTGATCCAGAGAGAGTTCAGATCATCCAGAAAATTCCTCTCCCATCAAGTAAGAAAGGTGTTCATTCTTTCTTTGGTAAGATCAATTTCCTAAGGAGATTCATCCCTGATTTTGTAGAACTTACTATGAGCATTGCTCACATGATGCAAGGGAAGCAAATTTTTGGTTGGTCCTCTGAAAGGAAGATATCATTTAAGGACATTAAACAGGCTATTTCAAAGACTCCAATCTTGGCGTGCCCTGACTTTAGCAAAGATTTCATTATCTATTGGCTTTATACCATAGAAAATAATCCTAGCTGCTATGTTAGCCCAGTAATGAATGTCATCTATCCATGAGCTCCCAATTACATTCATGAGCTGTCTAGATGACTCATGTAGATAAAATCCTTACTATGATGGAGAAACATGCTTTTGTAGTTGTCAGAGCTATCTAGTTGTTTAGGTTTGACTTCCTAAATTCTGAGTGATTGTGGGAGTATAAGGTATGCCTTAACCCTAAGAAATGTGTATTCAATATTACTTCAGGAAAGATTTTGGCATTCAATAAAGGTCAGTGGAGTAGGGAAGGTGCAAGTAGTATGATCTTGCCATATCAGGTTAAAGAAATCATGGAGATGCCTCCCCCACATAATCTCAATCAACTATGAGGATTCCAGATAAAAATTAAATCTATTCGACATTTCATATCTCATCTAGCAGATAAATGTCACCATTTCAATTAGCTACTCAGGAAAGATGTCCAGTTCACATGAACCCAGGAATGTCAATATTCTTTCACCAAGTTGAAAGAATATTTATCAACTCTGTCGGTACTAATGCATCCTATCTAGGATAAGCATATGTTTCTTTATACATCTGCTATAGAACATGCCATAAGGGGCATTACTCCTCTATTGTAACAACTCATAAAATACTTTGTGCTGGTTATTATTGACCCACTCTAAAAAAAAGATGCATCAAAATGGGTTGGTAAATGTGAAGCATGCCAAACATTTGTTGGAAGACCTAAGTTGGCTACTTTACCACTAAAGCTAGTAGTGATTGATGAGCCCTTTCAACAGTGGGGATTGGATTTCATTGTAACTCTTAACCCATCTTCCAGTGCTGGAAATACCCATGTGTTGACTGCCATAGATTACTTCACCAAATGGGTGGAAACCATCCCAGTTAAGAGCATTACTTTCAAGGTAGTTTGCAACTTCATTAAGGAGAACATATTGATCAGGTTTGGGACCCCAAACAAAATAGTTGACTAATAATGATTCCAACTTTTCTTCTGCTAAGATAATGGACTTTTGCTATGGATATGGGATCTCACTTGCTCATTCTTCATATTACTACCCCCAAGGAAATGGACAGGTATAATCAACAAACAAGAACTTGGTGAACATAGTTAGAAATATCGTAAATGATTCTCATAGGAATTGGCATAAGAAGCTATATGATGCACTTTGGGATGATAAAATTACAACCAAGAGAGAAATTGGAATGTCTCCTTTCCAAGTGGTGTATGGTGTGGAAGCTCAACTGCCAGTCATGGTGGAATTTTCAGCCTTGCATCTGATGAAAACCATGGAAGATTTAAGTTTCATTAGCTCTTTGGACAAGAGAATTTTATACCTTCAGAAGATTAATGAGGACATATTGCAAGTGGTTAACAGGATAATAGCTCATTAGTTGAAAGTGAAGGCTTTGTTTGACAAGAAAGCCAAACCCAAATTTTTCCAAGTGGGAGACATTGTGCTGCTTTCAGACAAAAAACATGAGCCATGAGGAAGTCATGGTAAGTTTGATTCTCTTTGGCTTGGTCCTTTTAGAATAATATATTTTGCTAGAGAGAACTCTTTTTATCTGGATTACATGGATAGTTCTCCTGTGCTACGCCCTTAACCTATTACTTGTATTAGGATATGAGTAGCCGAATTGTGGCTTACCATATCATTTTGTTATATCATTTATACTTTCTCATGCTTAATAGGTTGGCTTGGGTGATGGCCATAACATATGAATATTATATATAGAGGATTGTAGGTAGTATTCCATTATCATTTGAGCATTTGAGTCTTATTATATGGTTTGGAGGTTGCCCCCTCGAAGTGGCGAAGCTATTACAATTACATATTGAGATCATTATTATAAAATATTGTGTTATTTGGTGTTATATTGTTGCTCATAATATGAATTATACTAGTAATTTCATTACAAGTGGTATTAGAGCTGTGATTTGGGCCAAAATTAGGGCAAAAACCCTATTTTAATGTTTCCACAATATATTTTGAACTAGACAAAATTGGTGGGAGATATTTTTAGCAGAGTTGTAAAAATTTTTAATTAAGGTTCCCTAAAAATTTCATACTTTTTTGATGTATTTTTCACAAGTTATTACAAATTTATGGTTGTTCATAAAATCACTCCCTAGGGTGCAAATTTGGGAATTTTTTCAAGTTCTTTACATTTTCGGAAAGATGAAAAAAATAGTATTAGTATCTTCTATTTTTTTTTCCTGTTCAGCCAAATTTATATCGAAACCCTAAACCCTAAGGTTTGATATCATAGCGGGGCCTTCCACAAGAGCAAAAAATAATCCGGTTACTCCAGGTAAAACCCCAGATAAAAATGAGATAGTGATTGAAGAGATGGATTCAGAAGGGGTAAATACAAATTCCTCAACACTAGGGTTTACTTCAGTTGATCATAAGGTGAGTCAACATGAGTATGAGCTGCGAAATGTACAATCTGAGATGGCCTCTAAAGAAGACATAGCCCAAATCAATCATCGGTTGGATGATATCATGCAACATGTAAAGGGTAAACAATATGGCCCAAATCCATCCCATATCAACCAAGGAGGATCTTCAGTTCAAAATCATGGACAAAATAACCATGTTGGATCACTTTTCCAGCCCAATCAGAATCCAACTTATTCGCAACCACGAAACATGATGCCGAAAGTGGATATGCACAAATTTGATGGTAAAGATCCCCTGAATTGATAAATCAAATGGAGAACTTATTTGAGCCAAATCAAACAAAAAGGTGACATTGGCATCCCTGTATCTTGAACTAGACCAATTTGTTTGGTATCGATGGTTATGTGCTCAAAGGTAGAAGAATGGTCTTGATGTTACTTGGACAGTTTTTACCGAGGAGTTGCAATTACACTATAGTTCTAGTGTTTCAGAGAACTACTTTAATCAATTAGCAAAGTTACGACAAATAGGATTAGTCAAAGATTATGTACATCAATTCCAAAACCTATCCTTAAGGGTGGAGAATATACCAGAAGAGAATTTGAATGACCTATTTCTTGGGGGTCTTAAGGACCACATCGAGCATGAGGTACGTATGTTTAATCCACTCAATATTTATGATTCTATTATCATGGCACGTCGAGTAGAGGAAAAATTTATTTGTAGTAGGAGGCCGCATTTCATTAACACAAAAGACCGTAGTATCTCTTCCCCTTCATTTTCTAGGCCAATTAGATTGACTCCTCAACAAATGGAAGAAAAGAGAGAGAAAGAATTATGCTTTAACTGTGATAGCAAATATGGACCGGGACACAAATGTGCCGAGAAGAAGTTGTTCTATATTTACGGAGGTAATGAGGATGATGAGGAGGCTGAAATTATAGGAGAGGCTGAGGAACTAGTAGAAGAGGAAGTAGAGGAGCACCAACCTACAATTTCTTGCCATGCATTGTCAGGTATTAGTACTCCTCAAACACTCAAGGTTATTGGCTATCTAAAAAAATAGAGGGTGACAATGTTGATTGACTCGGGGAGTACTCATAACTTCATAAATAGTAAGTTAGCTTCCCACCTCAATTGTTTTATTTACCCAGCTCTAAAAATTCAAGTTATGATTGCAGATGGTGGGACAGTCAAGTGCACAGGAAAGTGCCATAGTATCAAGCTTTCTATGGGAGACTACATGTTAGACTCACCTATGTTTGCTATTTCTATGGGAGGGGCACATATTGTTTTAGGTGTCCAATGGCTCACAACCTTAGGTACTATAGAGATGAATTTCCAAGAATCGTTCATATGATTTCATTCAGATGGAAGGAAAATACAATTGAATGGGATGGTAGCTAAGTCTCCACAAATTATTAGCTCTCATCAGATGCAGAAGGTTCTCAGAAAAGGAGTAGATGGATTTATAGCAAACTTATTTTCCATAAAAATATAAAATACAGAGTCTTCAATGCCACCCGATCTTCAGAAGATTGTTGATGCTCACTCATCTATTTTTGATGCAATTCCAAAGGGAATACCACCAGTTAGGGATCATGATCATGTCATTTAGTTGATTCTAGGGAGCTAAACACCTAACATCAGAACATACAGATATCCATATTCCTAGAAAAGTGAGATCGAGAAAATGGTTCAGGAAATGTTGAAGGCAGGTATCATCAGGCCTAGCCAGAGTGCCTATTCTTCCCCAGTGGTCATGGTATGTAAGAAGGATGAAACATAGAGGATGTGTCCAAATTACTAAGAACTCAACAAGTATACCATCAAAGATAAGTTTCCTATTCCAATAATTGATGATTTACTTGATGAATTGCATGGTGCTATTTATTTCACAAAATTAGATCTTCGTTCGGGGTACCATCAAATTAGAATAAAAGAGGAAGATGTTCATAAAACGGCTTTCAGGACTCATGAGGGCCATTATGAGTTTTTGGTAATGCCTTTTGGTCTTACAAATGTGCCTTCAACCTTTCAAAGCTTGATGAACACTATTTTCAAACCATTTTTAAGGAAATTTGTATTAGTTTTCTTTGATGACATATTGATTTATAGTAAGACATGGGAAGAACACTTATAACATGTCAATAAAGTGTTGGATGTTTTAGAGAAACATACTCTCTATGCAAATCCATCTAAATGTTCTTTTGGTGTACAATAGGTAGAGTACTTGAGTCACATTGTATCCCATGAAGGCATCAAAGTTGATCCTTAGAAGATCAAAGCTATGGTGGAATGGCCAAGGCCCAAAAATCTCAAAAATATTCTTGGGTTCCTAGGACTAACAGGGTATTGCAGAAGATTTATGTTGGGATATGGTAGAATAGAAACCCCACTCACTACACTTCTAAAGAAGGATGCCTTCCATTGGACAGACTTAGCCACTAAATCCTTTGAGTAGCTAAAGGAAGCCTTGTGCAGCACCCCAGTTTTGGCTACTCCCAACTTCTCAAAAACCTTCATTGTTGAATGTGACGCTTCAGGATCAAGATTGGGAGCAGTTATAATGCAAGAAGGAAGACTAATTACATTTGAGAGTCACCAATTCAAAGGAAAAGATCTGCTCAAACCGGTCTATGAGAAAGAAATGATGGCTATTCTTCATGCGGTCAAGCAATGGAGGCCCTATCTCATGGGTAGACACTTCAAGGTAAAAACTGATCATGATAGTCTCAAATACTTTTTGGAGAAAAGGTTATCATCTGAGAAACAAAAAAAGTGGGTAACAAAAATGTTGGGTTATGATTTTGAAATCATATACAAAAAGGGTAAAGAAAATGTAGTAGCTGATGCGTTGTCCAGAAGGGATACATCCACAGATGCCTTACTATGTGGAATGTCCATGTTGACAGCCGATTGGGTGGATGAAGCAAGATTGGAATGGGATCAAGACAAGGATACAAAATCTCTAATATAGAATATCAAGCAAGGATCTATGACATATAACAAATTTGAGTGGAAAGGTAATGCCCTATGGTACAAGGACAAGTTATACTTGAGTAAAGATTCTGAGTTGAAGCATAAGATTCTTACAGAGATACATTCCTCGCTTGTTGGAGGACACTCTAGGTTTTTGAAGACATATCATAGAATAAAAAGAGATTTTTTTTTGGGAAGGACTCAAGGGGGATGTACAAAAGTTTATAGCAGAGTGTTTAGTGTGCCAACAGAAAAAAGGGGAAACAATTAATACACCAGGTCTGTTACAACCCTTAGCGATTCCTAGCTAGAGATGGGAGGAGGTCTCCATGGATTTCATCACCAGATTGCCTTATTCAGAGGGTAAGAATGTTATTTTCATGATTGTGGATAGGATCACAAAATATGCCCATTTTTGTGCCCTATCACATCCATTTGCAGCTAGTGCAGTCGCAACTATTTTTTTGGAGACAGTTCAAAGGCTACATGGAACCCTAAAAATAATTGTAAGTGATCGTCATCCTATTTTCACAAGTAATTTTTTGACGGAATTATTTTCATGTTTGGGTACTAAGCTAGCTCACAGTTCATCTTATCATCCTAAAACTAATAGGTAAATAGAAGTGGTCAACAAATGCTTAGAGGGGTATCTACGTTGTTTTGTATCAGATAAGCAGGAAAGATGGATTAAATGGCTACCACTTGCAGAATGGTGGTATAACACATATTTTCATACCTCTTCTCAAATGACCTCATTTTTAGCATTATATGGTTACCATCCACCTTCTATCATTTCCTCCTTGAGGGTACAAACTAAGGTTAGAGATGTTTAGGAACACTTTCAACATCAACAACAGGTTTTGGCTAGTTTGAAGGAGAATTTAGCATTAACACAAAACAAGATGAAACAACAAGTAGATCAACATCGTAATGAAAGAAATTTTGAAATTGGTGACTAGGTTTTTGTATGTCTACAACCTTATAAAAAGATGTCTCTAAAGCAACATAAAAAGGAAAACAAACTTTCTCCTAAATACTATGGCCCTTATCAGGTTCTACAGAAAATTGGCAGTGTTGCTTATAAACTAGAGTTGCCTCCATCTTCACACATACACCAAGTATTCCATGTTTCATGCCTGAAGAAGGTTATTAGACATAAATTTAAAGCCCAAACAGAGTTACCAGAACTTGACGAGGAAGGAAGAATCATTTTGGAGCCAAAGAAGATTCTACAAACACATACTAAGAGGCTAAGAACCAGAGACATTAAGGAATATCTGATCAAGTGGAAGAATATGAGCATAGAAGATGCCACCTGGGAGGATGAAGGTTTTCTGCACCAACATTCAAGATTATTCAACGTTGAGGATGGTTTAAAGGGGAAGGGCATGCTACGCCTTTAACCTATTGCTTGTATTATGATATGAGTAGCTGACATGTGGCTTACCATATCATTTTATTATATCATTTATACTTTCTCATGCTTAATAGGTCATCATGGGTGATGGCCATAACATATGAATAGTATATATAGGATTATAGGTAGTATTTCATTATCATTTGAGCATTTGAGTCTTATTATATGGTTTGGAGGTTGCCCCCTTGAAGTGGCGAAGCTATTACAATTGCATATTGAGATCATTCTTCAGAAATATTGTGTTATTTGGTGTTATATTGCTGCTCATAATATGAATTATACTAGTAATTTCATTACATCCTCTCCCACTTCCTTATAGTGGGTAGTTCCTAAAGTTGTTCAAATCCTAGGTGGTTAGGAAGTCCTTTTGTACATCGCATTTGGTTTTTGTTTTTTTTCTTGTGTCCCTTTCCTGTTCTTGCTGTGTGGTGTATTTTGTTTTGGGTCTTCCCTTTTGGTTTGTTTTGTTTCTTTTCCCATCTTGTGTATGTTTCCTTGTATTGGTTTTGCTTTTCACTCCTTTTCCCAATGGATAAGACACTGATCCTCTTTCCCAAAGTTATCTATAGTTCTTGATCTTGCCTTGTGTCTTTTTTCCAAGCCAAGTCATCCCCAGAAAGAGCCAACTATTTTCATCCTCAAAATTCCCCTCTTTTGAAGTCAAGTTTCAAAAATTTTGAGTCTATACTTTGGAGTATTGGATCGCATCGAGCCTGACATTGTTTTTAGTTTTCCCATTCATGGAGAACAATTTGAAAGTTGGATGTAATGGTGAAGTTTCTTCCCTTCTTTTATTTTCTTCCCACAGTCGGGAATGATAGGTGTATCTTCCCCATTTTTTTTGACCAAACATCCATGGGTAATACGTGGATATTCCTTATTGGATACGACATGGCAATATTTCAAGTGATAAAAGAAGCCTTCATGTGTCCAAATGGTGCAACTCCAGGGGCAGGGTCCAAGGGACAGTCCTCAAATAAGCGTAGGATTTCCGCGTGTCCCAGGTACAAAATGAAGGTAAAACAAACTAAAATCAGCTAAGTATGGAAGGGTCAGTGGACGATGCCACATGCCTCATTGGTGCAACTTCAAGAGTCAAAGATGGGGGAATTTCTCAAACTTGCGCCAGTCCTCCAGATGTCCCAGGTCCAAAAATAGAAAGAGCTAATCGTTAAAATTGACTAAGTATGTTTGGGTGGCGGAAGTCTCCATGTGCCTTAACGACACCATTTCAAAAGTGAAATCAAAGGGTCAGTCTCCAAGTAGCACCAACTCACCACATGGTTAAAGTCAATGGGGAGACAAAGTTGGCCATTGAAAAGTAGAAACTCAAATGAGCACCAACCCTCCACGTGTCTAGGGGTCAACATAGGTCAAGTAAGAAATTGGCCTGAATCGGCTAAGTATAAAGGAACCGATAAAGCTCTCCACATGTCAGCATGGCGCAGCTTCAAAGGAAAAAAATGCAAAAGGCATCTGTAGGCCCACTCCAATCAATTTCTTCCACATCAAATTTAAAGTTGTAGAAGCAAATTGAATGACCCACTTTTTAATTGGTAAAATAATGTAATGGTTGTATATTTAAAAAACCTATTTTTTTTGCTATTAACGTTTCTTTGAAAATCAAGAATTTGAAAGGGCATGGATGATTGGAAGAATTTGTAACTGTTTCTTTCTTACTCGAGGAAGTTGTAACCGTCTCTTGTGAGCTATATCAGGGGCTTTCAAAGCCATTATATGGGTTGGAATTTTGATATTTTGGAACTGTAATTTCTAATTAGTAGAAATTAATACAAAGGTTTTCCCCCTTTTCCTTTGCTTTCTCTTTCCTTCTTTCTCTGATATGTGAATCATTTAATCCTTGCATGCTTAGAAAATTTTTGTTCTAGTTTATACAACCTCAAGAACTTTGAGTCTTGTGATTATGCTCGTTATAAACGTGAAAGGTTCTACTCCATATCTCATTTTCTCATTACATATAAGGGTTTTCTCTGCCATCTCTTTTCCCTGAAAGTATTGTCTTCTTTTGCTTCCCTCCTCTCTTCAAGTCTTCTATCCTCATGTATTGATAACTTTATAGGCATAAAACACTTTTAAAGATATCAGGAAAGCACCATTAAATGAAAGATTGTGTATTTGTACATAGGTTTTTCTCCTGCTTTCAATAAGGGAACCTCTTCCATTAAAGAGAAGGGACTTACTTGTCACCTGACTGTGGTTTCATTCCAAGTGCAAATCTAAAACCCAACAAACATTCACCACTGTCATGTGATATTTGAGCCTTCAAGTCAATTCAAGGGGATTTCAAGATTAATTTAGAAACTCACTAGCTATTGGAGGGGTTGAATGGAGGTGTAGAATGTTTACCTTGAATAATTTACATTAAAACCATAAAAAACTAACCCTGCACACAATTATAAAAAGAACTTAGAATATTGTCAAGAAAATATCATCCATTTCTTGACGAAATTATTTCATTATTTTTGTAATGTGCTTGTATGCTCTAGATAGAGAAATCTTAAAATTTTTAGTAATTTTGGTTAGTTGTAAATCAAGTTTTGACCATTTTTCCCTTTCAAACCCTATAATAAGGGTTTTGGACATTGTGGACATCCAAGGAGCATCAAAAATTGATTTCTTGGACAATTATAGATGAAAATAGAACTTCCAGTTGTTGTGACTTGATAATAACATTTTTTCCATCTTCTCCAATTAATTAACAAGTTTAAAACTTTCCAAATCACTCCTAGAATTCAAAAAATACAGTGTACAATTGTGAAAAAACTTGACAGGGTTTATGTAAGAAGGCTTCACAGTATATTTTAAGATTTTAAGAACAAAACCATTACCTTGAAGCTCCATTCTCTCAACCAAATGTGTCATGACATATCCATTCATCATTTGAATGAGATTTTATAGGAGTATTCATTTTAGGACTGTCTCAGAAGCACAATGAACCAGTTTTTGAACTTGAGCTTCATAATTTCACCTTTGCATCACTTAGTTGTTCAATTCCACCCCTTTTTCACCCAGAATGCATTCAAATCATGCTTAAGTATTCTTTGTCACATTCACATGATTTTAAAGGAAAACATTCATACTAGTTTGATATGCTCCCTAGATACACCATGCAGGACTTTGAATGAATTAGCACACCTATAGTGGTTTTACCATTTACCATTGTAGCTGGAGGCTCCAAAAAGTTATCTTGATCCTATATATACTATCAATACCTCATAAAATCTGAAATACTTTTCCTAACATCTTCTACTGAATAAATGCAAGCTTTGGAGAGCTTAATGTATGACTGCCCAGACCTAGTCATATAAAGCAAATACATGCCTTATATAGCACAGTCTACCCTGAGGTACAATAGAGTAACCATTTTGAATTAGAGGGGGTTTTATAAACTTATTAGGAGTGTACAAAGTTGCAAAATTATTTAGAGTTTGAAAACTCATGTTAAACCTATCAACTCAAGAAAGAGCCCCAGAGAGAGAAAACACTGGTAGAAAAAGACTCATAACTTCCTTAATTTTTAACAAATTTGTTCCAAACCTTTTGCAACATTTCAGGTTTGGAATCCTCTTAAAAATTTTTTTATATGATTTATTTGAAGAATCCTTCATATTTTTCTTGGGTGCTAAGAAGACAAAGAGCTTAATTTACATTTCTCAATGAACCAGTTTTGGAAAAACTCACATAACTTTCACATACCTCTTTAGAACTGATGAAATTTGGCATGGAGCACTAAAAGATGCCCCCTCTAAACTCTCTATAGGCTGGTTAGCCATAATTTTTCCTGAGAAAATCAGACCTATCTCATTTGCATCACCATACACTATCTGTTCTCAAAGCCAAATTTGGTGAACTTTTGAAATTTTCCTCCAAGAGCTAAAGTAAGCCTTTTTGTTGCTCATACATTCTCTAGACACAATCCATGGGCTCCTCTCATACTCAAATTATCTTGTCATGACATGTACCAAATTATCACACCTCACGAGGCTTTAGAAACATGCCTAAATGACCTGAAACTCACTATAAGAGCTCTTGTCCACTCTAACATCATCATATATGACCTGGAGAACCCATGAGTCCAACATACCAACATTTCTTCCATATTTAATGGTTAACCACCTCACTGTTTAAGCCTGTAAAATCCTGAATCCATCATGTACCAACCTGAAACCATCATGAAGATTTCAGGAACTGACTTGAATGCATTGAACACCACTGATAGACACATACCTACATGCCATTTTAATCCTCCTTTGACATCAATGCCATGTGACATAAATGCAACACCAACTAATGAAACAAGGTTCAATAATCTCCTCCTTTTTCATTGATGGCAACAAGTAGAAACTTTGATGGAAAACTAATGCACTGACAACTTTAGATATGAATTCTAGTTTCTGGTACACTCTCTCCCCCTTTGACATCTATGACAAAGGTGAAAAAACACAAAAAACCGATTATCTTGAAAGGAAATCATAATAAAACATGCTCTTACCTAATACTCTCTCCCTGAAAAGATGATGCTATTTTGCTTGAAAAGACTCAATCAGCTGCAAGTCTTCTTCAATTTAACACCCGCAATACTCCCCCTAAGTTTAACCCTCTGAATATTCAACCTCTACACTTTATTCTAATGTATTTAATAGACCTCTTGATTTGTTCCTTGGGTTAGAGAACAAAATCCCCCTGTCAAGACTCAACCTGAGCCTTCTTAGAGCAACTTTGGCACCTGAGCTGATCTCCCTTTCATTTTGAGATATTTAGCGACTATTAGGGGCTGATGTTACCCCCAATTTATGCCTTAAATAATCAAAATGAGCTCTTAGAAAAGGTTTTTTCATTATGTCAACCACCTCTTCTTTTGTAGACACATGTTCAAGCCTAATTCTTTTCTCATTGACTTGTTCTCTTAGAAAATGATATTTGATGGGTATGTGCTTAGTCTTTTAATGCAACATTGGAGTCTTTGAGACACTTGTAACACTTTTGCTATCATAGTATAGAGGAATATGACCTTCACTTTCCAATTTGTAATATTAAAGAGTTTGCTTCATCCACATCACTTGTGTACAACAAATAGTTGCTGCAGCAGACTCAACTCCACAAGTAGAAAGAGCTACAAGAGACTACTTTTTACCCAACCATGAAACAAGGCACTTATGTTGGCATGGTGTCCTAGTAGGTGTTGTCATTGATGCAAAACAAAATTAATGACAAAGTTAATGTTTTATGATGATGTCATGATGATGTATGTGGTGCTAACATGCTAGTTCAACGGTATATCAGCTACTACAGTGGAATTCAATGAGAAGTGCTTTCTCTAGCAAGCTTATACAGGTGCCTAGGAGGTGAAAATTGACAGTGTGAGCTTCTTGGATGCTTTGGAATCATGTTTATATGATTTCTAGCATTTTTGAGGGTGATTAAGCACTCACATTAGTTTAATAGTGTAGGTAATGGTGATTCTCCATGTTACATGTGCTCATTGAGAGTAGGTATGGTTGCTTGGAGGTGTGACAGAGTGTATTGAAACCATTTGAGCTCATGGATGCATGCTATAAGGTATATCATGTAATATGAGGTATTTTTGGGCCATTTTCAAAAGTTTCTTATTCAATTCTTGCATTGTTTTAGTTGGTCCTAGTTGTTATAGTGAGATTCTAGCATGCAAACATAGGTAAGTCTTAGTGATTGGAGAGATTGGGCCATGGAATTCACATTGTGGTGATTGGATATGTTATTATGATTTGTCATAGTGCTCTTAGAAAAAGTTCTGGTTCCCATGATGTGAATTTTGCAAGTTATGATAATTTATGTGAGACAAGGTCAAGAACATGTGAAAATCAAGCTCGAATTTGAACTTCTGATGCTTGTTATGAATAATGTGATTTGTATGGGACCTTGTGGTTTTTAGGGATGTTTCTAAGGAATTTTTATAAGGTTTAAAAATAATAATTATGCCAATTCATTGTCACATTTTTATGAACGAATGTTAAGAAGGTAAAAAGGTCAAAAACCCTAGTTAAACCATAACTAGGAGCAATTTGTAAAAGGTGAAGTATACTAACCTATATTTGATTGAAATTGAAAAAGTGATGTTTTTTATGTTGTAGAGGAATCCTCAGTATTTCTATAAATATATGGTTGAGGTCATGGTAATATGCGGGCCCCACATGAAAATAATAGTTTCTGGGAAAGAAGGCTATAGAGCAAGATGGTTCAAAGGAGTAGCATGCAAAATTGACGTGGCATGATTATTTGGAGTTTCCATGATGTGAATAAATTTTTTAGGTCATGATTATATAGTTACATGGTTTTTTTAGGCTCAAATAGGTTGAGTGGTCAAAGGGCAGTTTTGGGATCTCAAATAACAGGGTTTAGTAAAATGGCTATAACTTGAGATATAGGTGGATTCCTGAGATGATTCAAGTTATGTTGGAAATATGATTTAGTTATATTTACATTGATGTATATATTTATTCATGATGAGGTCATATGATAGGGTTTTTCAGGGCATTATTTCAGTAAGAAGGTTTTTGGCAGTTTAGGACAAGATCTATTTTTGTGCAAGTTTTATGTCATTTGAAGCATGATATGGATTAGGTGATGATTTATATAATCTGGAGAGTGAAGAGGGATTAATTTTGAATCCAATGAATCCATTTTTAGGTATTTAGTGAATATATATTTTATGTTATGAGATAACCTTTGGAAACAATTGTTTTTGGCATGTTGATTTGCCGAAGGTAAATCTTGCTATGGTTTGAAGTAAAAGATGTTTCATGAATTCTAATATTCTTAGAAGTGTTATAAAGGTTATGAAATTTATTTTTTAGTGTTCACAAGATTTTTTTTGGTTCATTAGAAGTGTTTTGGTGATCATATGAAGTTTGTAGGATGTTTAAGGGTGTAGGAAACAACTGTTTTTAGAATTGTAAAGGGAACTGGGCCCAGTAAATGAAATAATTTGATTGGTTGATATATATTTCGACCATGTATGAATGTTTTATGATATTTTAATAATTTATAATGGTTCATGGGTCATGAAAAATTATGGTACTCATGTTAGGGAAATTTTAAGATTACGCCCATGGGGTTTTGAGCCATTTTTGGAACATGTAATGAGGCTTTTTGTTAGGCCGACCTAATTCGGTCATATGTAGCTGTTGTATTTAAAATTTTAAATGTTTCCTTGATGTATTGGTTGAACCAAATGGAGGGAAAATTTTGGGTCTAAGTTTGAAAGGTGAAAAACATATAAAAAACATGTTTTTGGTGCTTTTGTGAACTAGTGAAGTGTGTGCAAGGTGGAGCAACCTAGGTGGAAGTTGTTTATAGGTATTGAATTATAAATTGAGGGAGATTAAATTGTGTTATAGGTTGATAAAAATCATAGAACATGGGAGAAATATTTTGGTGATTTTTAGAGTGATTGAAGAGCTTGTTTTGTGATGATTGATCACCTAGGGTTTTAGTGAAGAAGTGCGAGAAGAATATTGGATCTCCATGATTTATGGAAGAAAAAAATCAGAGATATACACACTATAAGGTGGTTGAGTTGGTTCTAGATCATATTGGGGGGTTGCAACCTCCTTTTGGAGTTGTTGCTCTACTAAACTAGGGGTTGGTGCCTCACTAAATTTTAAACATATCAATATAAGATTGAATTTAATTGGGTTTTCCTTCCCTTTAGGGTTTCCCACTTACATATTTTTATCTCATGGTGTTCTTGTGTTTTCATAGTTATATGCATTGTTGATGGTTTATGGTATGTTGTTGTGCCCACATTTTACACACACAATTACAACAGTAAAATACCAGGATAATTTTTTTTTGACTTACATTGCTCACTACACACAACACAGCCTGGGCTTCAAGTATAGAACTTGACTCGCAAACGACAATCACATAAGTCATCAACTCACATAGACACATGAAATCAACGAAGGCATGTCGATGCTTCACTTTTCCCAGTGAACGAATACTAGCAATGCCCCAACCACAGAAAGAAGACTCAAGGATAGGAAAACCCACAACACATCTTTTATTTAATTGTATTTTAGTTACGATTAACATTCCAAGAACATTATTGAGCAAGGATAAATTTCTCTTTTTTCCACCCTCATATTCTTAAGTTTATTCCACGGTTAAATTACCATTCGACCCTTTTTAGCTGACTTCATATCTTTACAAAAATTTCCATAACTTGCATTCTTATTTGACATAATTCAAAAACATAAAGTACTTAATTATCTTGTCCTTATGTTAAGAATATTCTTCTCGAACATATATTCAATGTCTACCTTTTTTACTCTTATAACTCAAGTGAGTGTGACTTGGTCTCCATATAGCAATATTAGGATTTAACGGAGATCTAGATGCAAGATAGCTTTTGTACCAAAAACATACCTCGATCACGGATTAGTTATTTCCCTACCATAGTTATTCTAATTCAATGACTTGTGAACTTCCATTTTGTTTTATATATGTATTTTGTTTTCTCAAAGGTGGATTATACCAAGGCAATTCATATTCTTTGAAACAAATGCATATATTTAATTGAGTTATAAGGTCTTCAAGAGTGGCATTATTCCGAACCTCCACTCTCGTTTTTACTTTTATGTGCTTTATTTTCTATGTCACATTATGGGCTTATTTTTAGCATTGTCTTGAAAAGGAGTTACGAACTATTTTTCTAACCTCTTGAAGACAAAAATGATAAGGAGACTTGAAGCTACACAAGCACCCTAAGCCAACATCCAAATAAATAGAGGTTTAGATTAATTCCCAACTTCACTTAAGGGTCTACCCCTCAACTATACATGAGTTTTAGGCGAGAGGAAAAATTTATGCTAAACCACCTTCAGAAAGGGCCAAGGTGTTATGTTGAGAGAAACCAAGGTAGGACATTTAGATGTGTGGAGCCAAGGAGGTTCATTAACAAGAGTGCAAGGCAAGGAACAACTATATCCCGATCTCTATTTATGTCATTTGGATCCAACAGGGATTTCATTCGATGAAGAATTTTAATTTTAAATCTATCTTCGGCAGACAAGGTAGACCACTAGGATACGAAGGAGTTAGCTCTACATACTCCAAGTGAAGTTTGACATGTCACTCCTAACAGGTAGGTTTAAGACAATGTCACTAAACATACTGACTAAGACGATAAGCCCATTCCCGGGTTCTTGCTTACTCAAACTAGGAGATTCCATCGAGTGCAGACTTTAAGTCCATCCTACAGTTTTCAATGTCTTCTATGGTAATGAGAATCACACATGAAAAACAAGTTTTTCTCTGATATTGAACAAGGATAGAGTGTATTCATTTAAATCTCTTTATTACATTTACAAAGTATGAATGCACATGATGACTCGTTAATCATTTATTGAACACTAAATATGCACTACAAGATATTACTTCAGATTCATTTACCTTATATAAATGTCAAACCTTTTTACCAGGTGTACTATTATCTAATTGACCTATGATTAAATGCACATTTCCTAGATGTCCTTGAAACTAGCATTTCATGCATATCAACAAATTATCAAATATAACCTTCTGTAACATGAAACTATATTATAAATTTATTCATTTAACAATGAACTATATAAATTACAAGATGAATAAATGAATTACACATCGCCCTTTCGTCATCATTCTTTCATCCTGCAAAACCACGTGAGCATGATATCAGTAATAATTCATTGGCATGGCATCCACCCTAACCTAACATAAGTATCTTTTTTCAGTTTCCCATTTACATATGATAATAATTACAATTTGCAATCGAAATAAAAAGGCCAAGAGACATGTATTCATTACATTTCATTTTACTTCATTTTGTAAGCCATGAGAGAGAAAGAGAAGGGAAGAGAGAGAAAACACCATTTTGTCAAAAGTTCTAATGCACACAAAAATTTACACTATGGTGTTTTAAACAATTATTTACATGTGTCAAAAGTATCTACGGTGATTTGGCAACCCGATGAGGGTCCTGCAGATTCCTATTTTTACATTTTCTTACTAGCTACAAAGCGTTCAAAACGGGCTCGGAGGCTAAGAAACTGCTTCCAAAAGTTATCTTCTGATGAGAACGCACACCAAGATTAACTTTCTACGTGTCCCCATATATACCAAGAGTTCATAGAAACTGACGGAATTGGGAAGAAGTGAACGGTTTACGTTTGGTGGCTAGTTTTTTGGGGCCACTAGTCGTAGTTGGCCCAGTTGCAAATGAACAAAAGTTAGCTCGAGGGCTTAGAAAACCATGTCCAAAATTGACGTTTGATGGATGAACAAACAACGAGGAACTTCTTACAAATTTCCCTATATAAGGATAATTCAACAGAGTCGACAGAATTCAGAGCTAGAAAACAATCTTCAAACGGTGACAAGTTTTCTGAAGCCACCAGTCCAAATTGGTCTAGTTTGACCTTGTCAAACTGCGACCAGAGGCCTACAAAATGTCGTCATCAAAATATCTAGAAAGATGTTTTTCCCTAAACTGAAGGTTCCAGGAAATTGTCTAGTATAAACACTTAAGGTTTGTGAAGATGGGAAGTAATTTCTCTATCCAGGTTTCAAATGGCTGTTCAAAAAGAAAGCCAACTTTCTAGATTTAATAGCTTTCTACTGCTGTAAACTAGTGTAACAGGGCTCCTATAAGAGCGCCAAAAAGATCTCATATGTTCATTCGGGGTCAATCCAAAGGTCAAGATGACTTCTCGCATACCAAGGTACACGAATGAAGCTTCACATCTCATTTTCAGAGTTACGAAGGGTACTTAATGAGTCTCTGAAAAATGCAAAAATTAACTATTTAAACAGGGAGAAGGTCAACAATATTACTGGGAATTCAAACTCATCTTGTCGATATACCAATATTAGAGTGATCTAGTTGCGTAGGAAGCTTTCTAAATCACCACAGAATGAGGGTGGAAGTTCATGTTTTAATGCAACGAGTTATTTTGACTTCATGAGTTACGACACGACATTTCATTGTTTTTGTAACGAGTTGAAATAAATATTTAACTGTAATATAATCCCAATATTTTAAAATTATATTAAGTCACAAAAGAAAGCTAAAGTATGAGAATTATGAGAGGTAAGGGGAGATGAACCATGCCTGGGAGGAACGGAGTCGGTCAAACCCACAAGCTTCGGTCTAGCCTCTCGCTAGGCACTTCATCAACCAGTTCACGAGCCTTGATCTAACCTCCACCACGTCACACAAACTTCCTGATCACTTGAAGTTTTCCAAAAGAATAAGTAGTTGTTTGTGTGTTTCTAAAACCTTTTGAATAGTTCCATTATGTGCATATCCTGCAATCCTGGCATTCCATGAGACAACATTTCTTTCAGGCATTCTATAAAACAGTTCACACGCCTTTTCCACAAATCCATTTTCTGTATATAATGAGATCACGACACTCCATGAGACCACATTTCTTTGAGGAATTCTATCAAACAGTTCATGCACCTTCTCAAAAAAGGAATAGACATGGTATTCATGGTTGTGAATCACCACTCTTTTCCATAAATTGAGCAGTAAAGTAACTCATCGTAGTGAACACTGATTTGGTATTGTTTATGTCAGCTTTGTAATATAAGAGAAGGGAAGTATTGTTCAAATTTTATAGGAGTCATGGTGCCCTCATTACAGAGAGACCACAAATTCACTAGTAATGTCAAGAAGCTCAGTTTAGAGCTTCCACCCATTATTTTATTTTCCCCCGTAATTCTGGCATCCACAGTGGAAATTACCTGCACACATCTACAACTATATTCTCTCCATTATGATTTGATGGATATCATACCCTGCTCTAAAGCTTCCATTTTGGCACAGGCTGGACGTATGTTGGCAAATAAAAGTCAGCAGGTTGGAGACCTGTTTGTTGCACACATGAAATCGTGTGATTCTCCCTTGAGGAAACCCACGCCTTTTGTACGCTGCAATAATCGCATTCCTTGAGAAGATGTTTCATTCTTTCATTTGGTCAAACATTGTAACCATGTCTACCAGCGCATTTGCAACTACAATATGTGATAAAACCCCTCTGTCTTTTATGCTTTGATAGTAGTCACGCAGGTCTAGGGCTCATTTTTTATTTTTTTAATGGCAACCACCCAGATCATATATTCAGAAATCAGAGGTTAAAAAGTCATAATGACGATTGTGTAGGGTAAATTGTAAGCTCTAACATCTTCTTACATGGCGGCCACACGTTTTCTAGCTAGAAAACTAGTAAGGGATGTGGAGAAATATACATTCAAAGCTCCAAATATTTATTCATGGCTTAATAATGCTAAAAGAACAACAAACCAGGAGGCTCTAGCCAACTCATAGAAATAACTGGCGGCCATAAAACCACTACAATCCAAAACCCAACGAAGATCTACAGGAATGCAAAACCAAGTAAGTGTGTGGCCAGGACAGTAAGGCGTCCAATCTGCTTTGCACACTCAAACTCCATTAAAAGTGTTTCCTTCCCCTAATGCATTGGTTAAAACCAAGGCGTGAATAAAATATTAAAGGCAGCAGGTTAGAATTAATTAGAAGAGCTAGAATGGAAAAGAAACAAGGACAAAAAGGTGGCCACCTCCCAACTTGGATTAAGACCAAGCAAGGGTCAACAAGTCTTCTCTTTACACAAAAGAAATTAATGGAAAATCAGGTTCCCATCCTCCAACACACTTCCACAACTGACCATAATTAAATAAAACTAAAGTGTGTAGCTCGTAAGGAAAACAAAGATGGTGGGATGTCAACAACAGTGGCCAACGTGGGTGAAAGCCTCCAATTTATCATTAATATATATATATATATATATATATATATATATATATATATATATATATATATATATATAATACGAGAGGAGACTTGGTCGGCTTCAGGTGGTAGTAATATTATTTCACCTTTAAAATGACAAATAAAATGAGTACGCAAGCAAGCCTGGTTAACCAACGAGGGACTAGAGAGGAGTTTTGAAAAAGAACGCAAGACAAGGACCAACCACAACATCACAAAAAGATACCCTCCTCTTGCGCAAATCGAGGCTCAATCCGCGAAGTGATTAATCTAAACAATAAAATCACTTATCGATAATTAACAATAAATTTTGATAACAAATCAATGATCAGATAAAGAAGTTATCATCGATCGATAATTAAAATAATAATATTTATACTATTTATATTACTATTATTATTACGACTTAATACTACTTATTAATCACATCGACAAGGATCAACATACAAGCTTGACCAAAACAATAATAACAAGAATCGACAATTCAAAAGGAATAATTATTATTATGTAGATGTTCTTTGTAGCCAGTCATGCCCTAACAACAACATCAAGTCATCATTCAAACCACCTATCGAATTTGAGAAAGAGATTTTTCCTTAACAGGGTAATCGAAAAGGTGAAACCAACAAGGATCAGCAGGAGCACAACAACGTTAAATGCTTAGCAACACGGTCGTCGAAGAAGAAAAAGAAGGACGAGGGATGGGGAATTACATTCTCCTCCCCTTATGAAATCATCGTCCTTGATGTGACATACAATGAAGAAGGAGAAATGGTAAGCAACAAGGAATGAATATGGGCAAAGGTACGCTCTACGGTTAAGATTTTAGACACAAAATCACGGCCATAGGGTGGCCCTAGGAACATCAGGTAGATAACTTTCAAGGTTTTGTGAAGATTGGTAGTTTCATTTCACCTTATTACTTAGTTAGCATTTTCCTTTACAATATTTCTTATCTCAAGATTATAATATTCATTGTTTAGAATTTTTTTAGTTGTCTTAAGTTCGTGGGTGCCCAACAATAACTAACATCAAGATATCACACGATACTTAACACAACACAAACAACCCACGAGACATCTTGCTACCTACTTTCATGACTATATCACAACACAAGGTCTTTTTAATTCCTCCATGGAATGACAACCAGTAGACCACTTAGCAAGGAATTCTCGACAATTATGTCATAGAAAAAGATCCAGCACACAAATATTATTGACAAACTGGGTCAACATGCTGATACATATACAACGGGTATCACATGACCTAAAACAATCCATGATTGTAACATCATAGTTCCAATCCAATATCCAATAGTCCATACCAACCAAGAGAAGACTCAAACCTCAAACATAACAAAGTGTCAAAAAGACTCACAAGGGTACACATAACTCACTATACCAACTCCACACATCTCAAAATATCAAGAAATAACTCCATATATCTCCTGGAGCATCATAAAAAAACTCCATACACCTCCCCAAAGCATCACCAAATAATCTCCATAAACCTCCCCAAGATAAAGAATCATAGTGCCAAAACCAAGTCAGATCACTCAACCATAGAGCCCCATTAAGAATATAAGGTCACTCAACCATAGAGTGCCATAAAGAATAATAGGTCACTCAACCATAGAGGCCCATCTCCTTTCTCCTTTTAATGAGGCCGGGTCACCCTATTGCCCTGGGCACATAGGGCCCCGTCACCCCTAACCTAAGTGACATAATAACTCGTGGTTCAACAACTCACTAGTTATATGTAACTCCTTGGGGCGTACTCCCATACGACGAAGCGGGTCCATAGGTTCAACCACCCATGGTTAATCCCATGACCCTATTTCAACACATTACGACATTAGAACCAACATAACAATCCATTCAAATGCCAAGTGGCAAAATCAAAAGCCTTGGGCTAGGCTACAAAACTTTTAAATATGAAAAGAAAGTTTTAAAACTAAGAAAAACAAATGGCTAATTAGCCATGGTTAGAGCAAAATCCAAATGTTAATGCAACACTCAAATAAATGCCCAAAATATAAGAACATGTCAATCAAGAAAAATAGCCGGTTCTAGCTAAAAGAGATAAGGATTAATTTACGAATAAAATACGTATTGAGAAAATAGCACATTACAATCACTATGTGGCCTCATACCGCCACCAAAGAGGTACTCATTGAGTTGCTGGCACTCAGACATCGAGCCTCAGATCGTAAAAATATAGATGTAACCATAAATGAGTAAGTCAAATAATGTAACTGTCATCATCTCTTCCTGAATCATCCCTCCAAACTCCCACAAGGATCAACATAGTCAAAATTTACATAGGATTGTCCCATGAACAATCCAATAAGAAAGAGCAAGGAACTCTAGTTGCATAAGTTGAGCCTAAGGTGGTGCGCACCCACAACATACTGAGCAAGCTCGAAGTATACTAAACAGATAGAAGTGAGTTTTCAGTCTATATAAGACTCCACTTCCTCACTCGTACTCAGCTCAATATTATGAAAACCTGGTCCACGCCTCCTCTCTCCACGCATACACTCTTGACAGTTAATCCCCTTAGGGTTTTCTAGCGTAAGGTCCACCACATACACATAACTACATCACTAACACAATGGTGATTCACACACATTAACCATAATGTCTTACGCATGGTATTTATATACAGGGTATAACACAATCACTACTTTCACGGGTTACGATACATCACATTTCCACATTCTGCAACTGGAGTGCAATCACTATACCATAGGGATCATACGCTCACCATATGCCCCTAAATTATGATGCAAATCATTACATATTACAAAAATCATAAGTATGACGAACACAATGTCTAACATTACAACATATAGTCAATTGCAATACAACACGATGATGCACACAACTAATCACAATACGGTGATGACATCATGATGAAATGTGATTCACTTTACATCAATTTTGTCATACAACACATCAATACACCTTCACATCACATAAATCCAACATGTTTTAACCCTCTGCAATCCTCAATAACATTCCGTTCACAAACAACAAGGCGGTACATCACACACGGATTCCTCATTGGATCCAAGAAATAGAGAGTGAATACTCTCATCATCAGCACATCAACATGACAACAAATATGCACTAAGTGACATGCACCACATGTTCTTCCATAAGGTCACAATTACGACATAGTTCACATAACAACATATATCACATTACTCTTCCAATATCCACCACCATCATGCAGAATCATCACAACTCCAATCCATCCCAGAGGTTCGAGAGCTTGAACCTCCGCTCTGATACCATATATTGTGCCCACATTTTAAACACACAATTACAACAGTAAAATACCAGGATATTTTTTTTTTTGACTTACATTGCTCACTACACACAACATAGCCTAGGCTTCAAGTACAGAACTCGACTCGCAAATGACAATCACATAAGTCATCGACTCACATAAACACATGAAAATAATAAAGGCATGTTGATGCCACACTTTTCCCAGTGAACAAATACTAGAAATTCCCCAACAATAGAAAGAAGACTCAAGGATAGGGAAACCCACAACACATATTTTCTTTAATTGTATTTTAGTTACGATTAACATTACAAGAAAATTATTGAGCAAGAATAAATTTCTCATTTGTGCACCCTCATATTCTTAAGTTTATTCCGCGGTTAAATTACCATTCGACCCTTTTTAGCTGACTTCTTATTCCTTACAAAAGTTTCCATAACTTGCATTCTTATTTGACATAATTCAAAAACATATAAAGTACTTAATTATCTTGTCCTTATGTTAAGAATATTCTTCTCGAACATATATTCAATGTCTACCTTTTTTACTCTTACAACTCAAGTGAGTGTGACTTGGTATCCATATAGCGATATTAGGATTTAACGGAGATCTAAATGCGAGATAGATTTTGTACCAAAAACATACCTCGATCACAGATTAGTTATTTCCCTACCATAGTTATTCTAATTCAATGACTTGTGAATTTCCATTTTTTTTTATATATGTATTTTGTTTTCTCGAAGGTGAATTATACCAAGGCAATTCATATTCTTTGAAACAAATGCATATATTTAATTGAGTTATAAGGTCTTCAAGAGTGGCATTATTTTGAACCTCCACTCTCGTTTTTACTCTTATGTGCTTTATTTTCTACGTCACATTATGGGATTTTTTAGCATTGTCTTGAAAAGGAGTTATGAACTGTTTGTCTAACCTCTTGAAGAAAAAAATGATAAGGAGACTTGAAGCTACACAAGCACCCTAAGCCAACATCCAAATCAATTGAGGTTTAGATTAATTCCCAACTTCACCTAAGGGTCTACCCCTCAACTATATATGAGTTTTAGGCGAGAGGAAAAATTTATGCTAAACCACCTTCAGAAAGGGCCAATGTGTTATGTTGAGAGAAACCAAGGTAGCATGTTTAGCTGTGTGGAGCCAAGGGGGTTCATTAAAAAGAGTGCAAGGTAAGGAACAACTATATCCCAATCTCTATTTATGTCGTTTGGATCCAACAGGGATTTCATTCGATGAAGAATTTTAATTTTAAATCTATCTTCGGAAGACAAGGTAAACTGCTAGGATAGGAAGGAGGAGTTAACTCTACATACTCCAAGTGAAGTTTGACTGTGTCACTCCTAATAGGCAGGTTTAAGACAATGTCACTAAACATACTGACTAAGACAATAAGCCCATTCCCGGGTTCTTGATTACTCAAACTAGGAGGTTCCTGTTGATGTAAAATCAAAGCACCTCTGGATGCTGATTAGGTTTCTAGGTTGACCATACTATCATCTAGTGTGATTGCATAACATTGAATCCTCTCTCCAAGTGTGGGACTTGTAAAATGAGAGAGAAATCTCCAGATTAGAGGCTGGTTCCTCCTCCTAAACTACCTGCCACAACTATTCCAGTGCAGGCAAGCTAATCTAAACCTAATCTAACCATGCCAAGGAGACAGAAAGAGAGAGAAAAGGGAGAAACAGCAAAAGCCTACACTAAAACAGTGATACACCAGAGAAAGAGAATGTTGAACATCTATCAAAACTGCCATGGAACAAGGAGAGGTGAGCAATGGGAAGGATGGACAGACACATCACAAACCCAAGGATAGATTTCACACAGAGAACGTCCCAAAACTCCATGAACATAGCTCCAGACCTGTAATGAACATTAGAACATGCAAAAATACCTGCAATGAAGAGAGGCAAGAAGAAAACAAGCAGAAAAAACAAGCAAGGATGGACAGATGCATCACAAAACATGTTTTTTGTTGCTCCAGAAGTTTGCACAGAACATCATTTCAATAGTAAAAGGCAAAAAATGCCATTACAGAGCAGGGGAGGAGGTTCAAACTCCATTTTTTCAACCCTGGAGAAGAAAAAGAAGGGAGGGCAGAACTGAAAAGATGAACCACTACCAGAAAGAAGCCCCTCCTTACAATTTATAGGAAGAATGAGAGAGGGAGAAGAGAGGAATTCGAAATCTACCCCAACCACCTCCAGACTGCATTTAATTATCTCATTATGGTGGTAGGTGAGAACCCCAGCGAACCCAAAAGTGACAAATTGTATTTTACATTTTTAAGAATTTGTTCTCACCCAATTAAAGATATCGATTCGTAGTTGGACAGAGGACCTCGTAAGATTTCCAAAAAGTCCAACCTTGCATGAATCCGAGCTCCCAGTCAAAATTTATGGCCATCTGAATATCTGCGCCAGGGTCTGCTTCCTGTCAGCGCTCAAAATGTTGCGCCTCCTGAAGGTGCACCTTGGCGCATCCATGTGTGTGTCTACATCCATTATCGTGTGCCACTTCTGTGCACCTTGGGTGCACCATTTTCCCTGTCGACATCCATTTTTGTGCACCACTTCTGTGCGCCTTGGGCGCACTATTTGCCCTGTCGACATCCATTGTCGTGCACCACTTCTGTGCACCTTGGGCGCACCGTTTGCCCTGTCGACATCCATTGTGGTGCGCCACTTTTGTTCACCTTGGGCACACCATTTGCCCTGTTGACATCCATTGTCGTGCGCCACTTCTGTGCACCTTGGTTCATCAGGGATTTGAGCTTCTTTGATTTCTATATTCTTCTGTTTGTCTATATCAACCTGGGGGGAGATATTTACAACAGTTCCATCGAGTGCAGACTTTAAGTCCATCCTACAATTTTCAATGTCTTCTACGGTAAGGAGAATCACACATGAAAAACAAGTTTTGCTCCGATATACAATAAGGGTAGAGTGTATTCATTTAAATCTCTTTATTACATTTACAAAGTATGAATGCACAAGATGACTCATTAATCATTTATGGAACACTGAGTATGCACTACAAGATATTACTTCAAATTCATCTACCTTATATATACATATATCAACCCTATTTACTATGTGTACTGTGAATCAAATTGAACCTATAATTAAATATACATTTCCTAGATGTCCCTAAAACTAGCATCTCAAACATATCAACAAATTATCAAATATAATCCTCCTGTAACATGAGACTACATTATACATTTATTCATTTAACCATGAACTATATGAATTACAATGATAAATTAATGCACTACACATCAACCTTTAATTCATCATTCTTTCATCCTGTAAAAACCACGTGAGCAAGATATCAACGATAAATCGCTGGCATGGCATCCACCCTAATCTAACATAATTATCTTTTTTTTAGTTTTCCATTTACATATGATAATAATTAGAATTTGCAATTGAAATAAAAGAGTCCTAGAGACATGTATTCATTACATTTCATTCTACTTCTTTTTGTAAGCCACATGAGAGAGAAAGAGAAGGGAAGAGAGAGAAAACACCATTTTGTGAAAAGTTTTAATTCACACAACAAGTTACACTATAGTGTTTTAAATAGTTATTTATATGTGTCAAAAGTGTCTACGGGGGTTTGGCAACCCGACGAGGGTCCCGCAGCTTCCTATTTTTCCATTTTCTTAATAGCTACAAAAAGCGTTCAAAACGGGCTCAGAGGCTAAGAAACCGCTTCCAAAAGTTATCTTCTTATGATAATGAACACGATGATTCAATTTCTACGTGTCCTCAAATATACCACAGAGTTCAAAGCGGCCGACGGAATTGGGAAAAAGTGAACGGTTTACGTTTGGTGGCTAGTTTTCCAAGGCCACTGGTCGTAGTTGGCCCAGTTGCAAACTGAACAAAAGTTAGCTCAAGGGCTCAGAAAAGCATGTCCAAAATTGACGTTTGATGGATGAGCACACAACGAGGACACTTCCTACAAGTTCCCCTATATAAGAAGAATTTATCGGAGTTGACGGGACTAAGAACTAGAAAACCAGTCTTCAAATGGCGATAAGTTTTTTGGAGCAAAAATTTGAAATTGGTCCAGTTTGACCTCATCAAATTGCGACCAAATGCTTACAAAATGGCTTTGCATCAAACTATTTAGAAAAATAATTTTCCCTAAACTAAATGTTCCATGCAATTGTCTAGTATAAACACTAGAGGTTTGTAAAGACAGGAAATAATTTCTCTATCCATGTTTCAAATGGCAATTCAAAATGAAAGTCAACTTTCTAGATTCAACAACTTTCTACTATTATAAAACAGTGTAACAAGGCTCCTATAAGAGCGTAAAAAAGATCTCATATGTTCATTCGGGGTCAATCCAAAGGTCAAGGTGACTCCTTCGCATACCAAGGTACACAAATGAAGCTTAACATCTCATTTTCAGAGTTATAAAGGGTACTTAATGTGTCTCTGAAAAATGTAAAAAATAACTATTTAAATAGGGAGAAGGTCAACATTATTACTGGGAAGTCAATCTCGTCTTGTTAATAAAATAATATTGAAGCAATCTAGTTGGTTAAGAAGTTATCTAAATCACCATCAGAATGAGGGTGGAATTTCATGGTTTAATGCAGACAGAGTTATTTTAGACTTTCGCGAGTTAGGACATGACATTTCATTGTTTTGCCAACTAGTTGATATAAACATTTAATTGTATTTAAAATCCTAATATTTTAAAATTCTATTAAGTTGCAAAAGAGAGCTAAAACACGAGAATTATGAGAGGTAAGGGAAGATGAACCATGTCTAGGAGGAACGGATGTCGGTCAAACCCGCAGGATTCGGTCAAACCCACATGCTTCGGCTCAGCATCTTGCTTGGGCACTTCGTCAACCAGTTCACGAGCCTTGATCTAACCTCCACAATGTCACACAAACTTCCTGATCACTTGAAGTTTTCCAAAAGAATATGTAGTTACTTGCGAGTTTCTAAAGCCTTATGAAAAGATCCATTATGTGCATATCCTGCAATCATAGCATTCCACTGGGGTTTGCTATCGAACAACATTGATATTCAACAGTAAATTGGCAAGCAAATCAAATAGGTAGTGGGGCTTCTGATTTAAGTTGGGAAGCTGCTATGGCTTTACATCTCTTTTGTTGATGGTCACACACCACTTTTGCTACTTCTTCTTTAGCACCTTTTCCATATCACTCACAACTGCTAGATAACCATACAAAACCCTCTTTTTTTTTGTTTTGTTTTCTCATCGACTCTAACAAAGCCAAAACCTTCTTCAAGCCCTTCATGACCAGGTAAACCATTCTAGAAAGGACAAACCCTACCTTATTCTTCTCATCCATGAGCATTCACCTTGAAGTGTTTAGAAGAAGAAAAAAAACAACTCCACACAGCTATAAATGAAGCACCTCCCTATGCCCACGTTTTCTTCTTCTTCTTTTTTTTATGAACACAAAAACAAAACTGGTAGCAACAAAACCTCTCAGAGACATTTAACAACTTCAGGTATAGATATAGATCAAGATCAATCTATTTGTATATAGTCTGGTCATAATACTACCCCCATGACCATGCTTCCAATTAGCATTTTCACAAACCCATTTCTACATTCGCAGCTACCTTTGCAGCACAAGATCATGTGTTTTTAAGGCGTTTTATCACTCAAACCCTCCAGGCTTAGGTCCATCCTCTCGCTAGGCACTTCATCAACCAGTTCACGAGCCTTGATCTAACCTCAACCACGTCACACAAACTTCCTGATCACTTGAAGTTTTCCAACATAATAAGTAGCTGCTTGTGCATTTCTAAAACCTTTTGAACAGATCCATTATGTGCATATCCTACAATCATGGCATTCTATGAGACAACATTTCTTTGAGGCATTCTATCAAACAGCTCACACACCTTTTCCACAAATCCATTTTGTGCATATCATGAGATCATGGCACTCCATGAGACTACATTTATTTGAGGCATTCTATCAAACAGTTCATGTACCTTCTCAAGAAAGGAATAGACACGGTATTCATGGTTTTGAATCACCACTCTTTTCCATAAACTGAGCAGTAAGGTAACTCATCGCGGTGAACACTAATTTGGGATTTTTTCTGCCATCTTTGTAATATCAAAGAAGGGAAGTATTGTTCAAATTTTATAGGAGTCATGGTTCCCTCATTGCAGAGAGGCCACAAAGTCAATGGTAATGTCAAGAAGCTCAGTTTGGAGCTTCCACCCATTTTTTATTTTCCCTCGCAATTATGGGATCCACAGTGGAAATTACCTGCACACATCTATGACTGTATTCTCTCCATTACGCTTTGATGGATATCATACCCTGCTCCAAACCTTCCATTTTGGAACACGTTGGATGTACGTTGGCAAAGAAAACTCAGCAGGTTGGAGACTTGTTTTTTGCACACATGAAACAATGTGACTGTCCCTTGAGGAAACCCATGCCTTTTGTATGCTGCAATAATCGCATTCCCTGAGAAGTTGTTTCGTTCTTTCATTTGGTCAAACATTGTAACCACGTCTACCAGCACATTTGTAACTACAATATGTGACAAAACCCCTCTGTCTTTTATGCTTTGATAGTAGTCACGTAGGTTTGGGGCTCATTTTTTCTTTTTTTAATGGCAGCCACCCAAATCATATATTCAAAAATCAGAGGTTAAAAAGTCATAATGACGATTGTGCAGGGTAAATTGCAAGCTCTAACATCTTCTTACATGGTGGCCATACATTTTCTAGCCAGAAAACCAACAAGGGATGTGGAGAAATATACATTCAAAGCTCCAAAGCTTTATTCATGGCTTAATAATGCAAAAAGAATAGCGAACCAGGAGGCTCGAGCCATCTCATAGAAATAACCAGCGGCCATAAAACCACTGGAAGCCATAAACCAATGAAGATCTATAGGAATGCAACAAACCAAGTAAGTGTGTGGCTAAGAGGGTAAGGCATCCAATTTGCTCTGCGCACTCAAACTCCATGAAAAGTGATTCTTTCCCCTAACGCATGGGTTAAAACCAAGGCGTGAATAAAATATTGAAGGGAGCAGGTCAGAATTAATTAGAAGAGCTAGAATGGAAAAGAAACAAGGAAAAAAAGGTGGCCACCTCCAAACTTGGATTAAGACCAAGCAAGGGTCAACACGTCTTCTCCTTACATAAAAGAAATTAATGGAAAATCAGGTTCCCATCCTCCAATGCACTTCCACAACTGACCAAAATTAAATAAAACTAAAGTGTGTAGCTCACAAGGAAAACAAATATGGTGGGATGTCAACAACAGTGGCTAACGTGGGTAAAAGCCTCTAAATTTCTCATTAATATATATATATATATATATATAATATATATATATATATATATATATATATATATATATATAATACGAGAGGAGACTTGGTCGGCTTCAGGTGGTAGTAATATTATTTTACCTTTAAAATGACAAATAAAATGAGTATGCAAGCAAGCCTGGTCAACCAAGGAGGGACTGGAGAGGAGTTTCGAAAATGAACGCAAGACAAGGACCAACCACAGCATCACAACAAGATACCCTCATCTTGCGCAAATCGAGGCTTGATCCGCAAAGCAATTAATCCAAACAATAAAATCGTTTATCGATAATTAACAATAATTTTGATAACAAATCAATGATCAGATAAAGAAGTTATCATCGATCGATAATTAAAATAATAATATTATTACTATTTATATTACTATTATTATTACGACTTAATACTACTTATTAATCACATTGACAAGGATCAACATACAAGCTTGACCAAAACAATAATAACAAGAATCGACAATTCAAAAGGAATAATTATTATTATGTAGATGTTCTTTGTAGCCGGTCACGCCCTAACAACAACATCAAGTCATCATTCAAACCACCTATCGAATTTGAGAAAGAGATTTTTCCTTAACAGGGTAATCGAAAAGGTGAAACCAACAAGGATCAGCAGGAGCACAACAACGTTAAATGCTTAGCAACACGGTCGTCAAAGAAGAAAAAGAATGACAAGGGAAGGGGCATTACATATGCACAATTAAAAGCTGAATAAGTGGTTATTGTGGTTGTTTACATATTGTAATTTTATTTTCATATCTGAATTTTAATTTGAAATTTGTATAAGTACTGATTCCCCCCCCTCTCAGTCCATTGTGCTTCTAACAACTTACCTATAAAGAAGGCTCCACTAGTTGTGATTTTTCTATCATCTATGTTGTGTGCCCAATCTACATATGTGAAAGATTTAATGTGAAATTTATTGTATTTGGGATACCAAAGACCATGATAAAATGTCACCATGAGATACTTGAATATTCTTTTGACTACTTGGAGATGAAATTCCCTTGGGTCTTCTTGAAATCTTCCCACCAAACCAACTGCCTGCATAATATCAGGTCTAGATGTTGTTGTACAAAATGATTCCTATCATGGATATGTATAGGGTTTGATTTACTTTTGGTGAGCTATCTTCCTTTCCAAGTTTACACCCTACACTCATGGGAGTGATTATTGGCTTACAATCTTGCATCTAGAATCTCTTAAGAATTTCTTTGATATATTTTATTTGTGAGATAAAGATTCCTTCATTGCTTTGAATAATTTACAACCCTAAGAAGAATGAAATTTCACCTAACATTGACATTTCAAATTCCTTTTTCATTACCTTAGAGAATCCATGTGACATTCTTTCATTGTTGCTCCCAAAAATGATGTCATCCACATAAACAACAACAATCAAAAAGTGTTCTTCTTCTTCCTTTATGTACAAATTACTATCAGCTACACCTTTTTTGAATCCTTTCTCAATCAAGTACTTTCCTAACCTTCTATACTAGGCCCTAGGCGTTTGTTTAAGCACATAAAGTTCCTTTTTCATCCTGCACACATAATCTAAGTCGTCAATAAGAGAAAAACCATCTAGTTGCTCAATATAAACCTGCTCATTTAAGTTCCCATTTAGAAATGTTGATTTCACATCCATTTGATATAATTTGAAACCTTTATTAGCTGCATATGCTAAGAAGATCCTAATGGATTCCATCCTAACCACATGAGAAAATGTTTCATCAAAATATAGTCCTTCCACTTCTGCATAACCTTTACAAACTAGCCTTGCTTTATTTCTAGTCACTTCACCTTTTTCATTCAATATGTTCTTAAACACCCACTTGGTTCCAATTATATTCTTGTCCTTTGGCTTGGGTACTAGCTCCCATGTTTCATTCTTTTCAATTTGGTCCAGATCATCATTCATTGCTTTTACCAAATTCTACTCCTTACTTGCTTATATTTCTTTGGTTCTATTTTGGATAAAAGAGTCACATCTTCTTGGTTTTGAACAATTTTCAGCCTCTTTATTATTTGTATGCATGCTTATTTGTTTCATATGATTTGTCTTATAGGATGATATATTTTAACCTTCCTTGAAGTTGATTTAGTATCATGTCTCTCTTCTTGGTCATCTTCTTCTTCATGTTCAAATTCTGAAATTTCTTCATCATCTTGATTTTCAGTTGCTTGTGGAGTTTCTTTGGGCTGAGTTGTCACCTTCTTTGAACAAGATTCATCAACTATGAAATTATTACTTTGTACTATCTTGTGTTGGCCCTTGTTGTAGCATCTATATGCTAAACTAATAGCTGAGTATCCTAAAAAAATTCCTTGATCATACCTTGAGTCAAACTTTCCCTGATTTTCATCACCCCTCTTGATGTAGCACTTGCTTCCAAATAATCTAAGGTGCTTAAAAATTGCAGGATTTCCTTTCCATAGCTCATATGGTGTCTTCTTGTTATTAATTCTGATTTTATCTCTATTTAAAATGTATATTGTTGTTCCCACTGTCTCTCTCCAGTATCCATTAGATAATTTTGATTCATTAAATATAGTTCTAGCCATTTCATGTACAATTCTATTCTTCCTTTCTACTACCACATTTTTTTGAGGTGTCCTTACAACTGATAATTTTTTTCTTATTCCACGAGCCTCACAAAATTCATCAAATCTAGCTGACCAAAACTCTCCTCCTCTGTCAGACCTTAAACTCTTTATTTTTCCATTCTTTTCATTTTCCACCAGTGCTTTGAAATCTTTGAATATTTTTAGTGCCTATGACTTTTCTTTGAGGAAGGAAACCCATGTCATCCTTGAGAAATCATCAATAAACAACATGAAATAAATATATCCATGTATGCTTTCAATTCTAGTTGGTCTTACAAGATCAGTATGTATCAACTCTAGAGGTTGTGTAGTAGAATATTCTTTTGTTTTGAAGCTTCTTTTTGTTTATTTCCCATGAAGGCATGATTTAAAAATCTTATCATTTGGTTTTATGATCTTAGGCATGTTCCTAACACATTACATGGAGCTAATTCTGATAAGGTTATCAAAATTTAGGTGTCCTAGTCTTCTGTGCCAAAGCCAACTCTCATCCACTTTACTTGTGAAGAATTTTTCTTTTTTTACTTCCTTTAGGAGATACATGTTATTTTTGGTCCTCTTTTCCCTTCCAACCACCTTATCTGATTTCTCTTTCTTTATGTCACATATTTTTTCATGAAACAATACTGTATATACCTATTTTCACATTTGACTGACACTCAAAAGATTTTACTTCAATCCATCAACATATAATACATTTTCAATGATAGTTTTACCATTGTCAAGACTTAGTTTACCTTTTCCAACAATGTTAGCTGATGTATTGTCTATAAATCTCAGTGTACTACAGTCATTTTCCTCTAGAGATATGAACTTACTCTTGTTTTGTGTCATATGGATAGAACACCCACTGTCAATATACCACTCCATATCTTCACTCTGAGAGTGAAAGGAAATTTGTGCTATCAATCCTTTTTATTTTGCACATGTAGGATATGATTTGACCTTAGAAACATTCTTGTTCTTCTTTAGAGGTCTTTGATAGCAAATTTTTTTATGTGTTCATACTTTTGATAGTTGTAACAAATCATCTCATCTTTGCTTATTAAATGATAAAATTTAAGCTGTATACCATGACCTTTGACATTCATCCTATGTTTTGAGGCTTTGTGACAAAATTCATTACATGTAAAACTATATCCATAAAATGAGTGAGCATACATCATGGCATAATGATTTCATCCTGGATGATGTCTCTTCTTGAAATAATCTCTCTTCGCTTTAGGGGGTTCTTAGGTTATCTTGGTCACCTTCTTACTTGTTGATTTGTCATCCTCTTTCTCCTCCTCAAATCCTAAACCTGATTTTTCACTTGCATATCTTTTCCTCCCTAGGAGGTCAACTACATCAGTTTTTCTCTTTTCAAAATTTTGATAGGTCTTCAATTTGATAGAGGTCTAATCTAACTGATTTTGTAACAACTACATTTCATTTTTGAGCTTTAAGTGTTCTTCTTCCTTGATTTTGAAGGCTTCCTCAATCTGCTTGATTTGTACTTGAAATTCTTTGACCATTTCTTAATGTTCTTGAGTTTCTTTCTTCTGTTTCTCCTCAAGAAGGCTGATTTTTTCTTCATACTATTTCACCATCAATTTCAGTTTTTGATTCCTCTTCCTTTGATGTTTCAACTCATATAGAGAACTAATTAGTTAAACCTCAAGATTAACCTCTACCTCTTCTTCATCTGAAATTTCATATTGTGTCTGAATTTTTCCTTTTGAATTGCTTGCAACAGATACTTCTACAACCATAAACAAAGTTTCACCTTTGTGTTCCTTCATCATCACTTTCAGAGATGCTATAAACACTTGACTGTGAAGATATTGAACCTTCTTGTGTGTAGAAATTCTTCTTGTTTTTGAAGTATTTATTATTGCCCCCTTATTTCTTGAATTTATTATTTTGCTTTTGAGAATATTCTTCATCATATTGGTTTCACTTATGTTTGTTAGGACACTTTGAATAAAAATGACCAGCTTGACCACAACTGAAACATTTAAATGACAACTTTCCTTTGTACTTACCTAAACCTATTTTAAGCTTCCTTAAAAACATAACTTCCACCTTCTCATCATCTATCTCCATGTCAGACTAAACTTTGTTCTTCTTTCCCTATGATTCTTTATCAGCTTTAAAGGCTACCTCTTTCTCTAATCCTTTTGAGTCAATTATTCTAATCTCATATGCAGTTAGTATTCCATGAAGGTCATCCATTGTCAAGGTGGTTAAGTCTTTAGCTTCTTCTACTGCTAACACCTTGGAGTCAAATTTTGAGGATAAGGATCTGAGCACCTTCTATCTTCTATCTTAAGCCTCTGATCTTTGATAGTCAACCACTTGTTTAAGCTTGTAACATCTTGAATCCACCCTGTACCAACCTGAAACCATCCTAAAGACTTCAAGAAAAAACTTGAACACCACTGATAGACACCTACCTGCATGTTATTTCACTCCTCCTTTAAAATCAATGCCATGTGACATTAATGACAACACCAACCAATGCAACAAGGTTCAACAACTTATACAAGGGGGACTTGGAAATATTTCTACCCATAGTAAAAACAATGAAGAATACCCCACGATACATATTAAAACATATTCTTGTATGTAGAATCAAAGTAGATCTCATAAATCCTCCAACACCTTTTTACTCTAGCAATCCCCAAGAACAACCTAATTATCCCAAAAAATAACCATAAGGATGAGGGAAACTCAATTTTATGACAGGTAATAGAAATTTTGTTGAATTATAAGTGCGCACTTTTTATTGGTATCCATAAGCAAGACCGCTTAGATTAAAAAAAAACAAAAGTGGTCTATGAGAGAGTTTTCACATATTGAAAACTATAAAAGGTGGTATGTTGGAAAGTGTAATTAATTACCTAAAATGGAAGTTAAATAGTGCACAAAGGATGAAAAATGGTAAACAAAATCCTTTGTGATGACTGCGAGAAAAAGTATCACATTGTACAATGCAATCAATATTCAACACAATTTAGAAATAAAAACACAAACAACTTTCTAGATCACTGAAGCATATTTTTTCTCAAGATGAGACAAATATTTATGTTTGGGAAAGTGTTAGAGCGTAAAATGGATTAGAGAGCTGACATAAATAGTTTTTTTATGATTGCACAATAGATAAGACAAATGATAGAAGATATCAATATCTCTTAGATAGATAGAGAATGTGTTGGCATGAAAAATGTCGGTAGCTATTTTGTATGACAACCCCTTAAAAAAAATTCACCTTACAGAAAACTTGGTTAATGTTGTTATTTGCTCATTTTTCTAGTGTCAACTTCTGGTCAGTGTCGGGTGACCTCTAGGTGGTTTCATGAATCATGATTATAGTCAATGGAAAGGTATAGGAGTATACTTCACCTTGATACACTTGGATTTAGATTTTGAAAGAAAAAATGGTTCATTGATTCCATTCAATCATAGTGCTTAGTGCTTTGTGTAAAAAAATTGTTCAGGAAGCAAAAGTAACCTAAAAATAGAAGTTGGGCTTCTTTTGTGTGTTTTTTCTAAATCCCCAAGGTATTGGGTGTATTTTTTTAACCACCTCCATACATTGTTTCACTTTGGAAATGCTACATACATTCGAAAAGTGTGTCCTCTTCATTTGGGCACATTTTGAAAGGGGAGTTTGCATTAGGGTGAACTTTTGTGTTTGTAATTGCAAAGCCAAATCCCTTCTTCCACTTAAGTGGATTTTGAATTCCATACCTTACCTCCAAAACCTATTTTTTTTTTAAAAAAAAATGCACATGAGAAAAAAAACTTCATTTCTTTTCGTCCTTGGCCATGAAAAATAGTAGCATGCCCTAGTCCCCAAGAACAATATTTTGCTCATTTTGGGAGATTCCATAACAAAAAATCTTGAAAAAATTGCACAAACACTCTCCTTCAAAACACCTTGATTTTGATATGAAATTCATATGCCAAGATGACTTGATTTATTTTTTATCTCCATGACAAGATTGTTGCTGGAACATTGTTAACTGTAGCCTTTCTCAAAACTCAAATGCTAATATATTGTGATCCCCAATTCAAAATTCCATGAAAATTTCCCATGCGCTCCCCTTAAAAACACCTTAAATTTGATCCATTTCTAATTTTATGTGATTTGGTTCATTTTGGATTGTAAAATTCATTTAAAAACTCATTGTGTAATTCAAAATTATTTTGTCATTTCCTACTATTTCATTTCTTGGAAACATATTTCAAATGAATCAAGTATCATGTGATTCAGATACGTATTTATCTTGTGATAATCTAATCAAAGTTGCAGCTAAAAAACACCATTAAAAAACATGAAAGTTCTTAAACTGAATTGGAGGTTCATTTCTCTTGATTCTCCAAATTTTTTTAGCGTTCCTAGATCTTATAATGAAAAAAAATCATAACATGAAGTTCAAATATTCTGTAAATGAACCAAATTTAGTGCTGATTTCAAAATATCCAAATGTCAGAGATAGTAATGTAGATCATATGGGCTTTAAGGACATAAAAACAATAATAAAAGAAGAAACTTGCACTGCACTGGATGATAGAATTTTCATAATGGACTCTACCGAGATATCGAGTTCCTATTCACTCTTCAAGACACATATTTTATCATCACTTGTGCCCCAAACTATGAGTTGGATAGTAAAAAAAAATCAAATATAAAGGATCCATCCTTGCTATATTTTCTCTAGAGGGAATCTCTAAATGCTTGTGTATTCCAAGACCCAAGAATGAAATGATGTTAAGCAAGGAAGATACATGTAATGAAATTACTAGTATAATTCAGATTATGAGCAGCAATATATCACCAAATAACACAATATTTCAGAATAATGATCTCAATATGCAATTGTAATAGCTTTGCCACTTCGAGGGGGCAACCTCCAAACCATATAATAAGACTCAAATGCTCAAATGATGATAAACTACTACCTACTAACCCCTATATATACTTATTCCTATGCTATGGCCAACACCAAGGCCGACCCACTAATGAAAATATAACATATATGAAAGAGATACATAATGATAAGAAGTTATGATAGCCACAAGTCAGCTATATACATCCAATATAAGATATATGATTAAGGGTGTAGCATGCCCCTCCCCTTCAAAGAAACATTGTCCCTAATGTTGAGAAGATATGGATGTCGCTGCAGGAAATTTGCATCCTCCCAAGTTGCGTCTTCATTGTCTAGATTTTTCCACTTGATAAAATACTCAGTGATGACCCTTGTCCTTAATCTCTTAGTGTGTGTCTAAAGGATGCATTCTGGTTCCAGGATGATTCTTCCATCTTCATCAAGCTTGTGTAACACTGTCTGGGTTGATATTGTCTGTCCAATTGCCTTCTTTAGGCAAGATACATGGAAGACTGGATGAATTCAAGTAGCCGGAGGAAGTTCCAGTTTGTATGCTACATTTCCAATCTTCTGTAACACTTGATAAGGACCATAATACTTAGGTGAAAGCTTGTTATCCTTTTTGTGTTGTTTTAAAGACATTTTCTTATATGGTTGTAAACACACAAAAACCCAATCATCGACTTCAAAATGTCTTTCACTGTGACTGCTGCTTCATGCGGTTTTGTGACATGGCCAAATTCTCCCTAAGACTAGAAAGCACCTCTTGTTGGTGTTGAATATGTTCTTCAACTTCTCAAACCTTTGGCTGGACTCTCAAAGATGAAGTTATAGATGGCGGATGGTACCCATATAATGCTAAGAAAGGAGACATTTTAGATGAAGTATGAAAGGAGGTGTTATACCACCATTCTGCCAGTGGTAACCATTGGACCCATCTCACTTGCTTATCTGATGTAAAACAACGAAGATATCCCTCTAAGCACTTGTTTACCACCTCTGTTTTCCCATCAGACTAAGGATGATAAGAGGAACTACGAGCTAGTTGTGTGCCCAAGCATGAGAACAAGTTAGTCCAAACATTACTAGTAAAGATAGGGTCTCGATCACTTACTATAATCTTTGGTGTCCCATGTAGCTTCTGAATTGTATCCCTGAAGGCCATTGCTATTGTACTCGCAACAAATGGATGTGATAAAGCACAAAAATGGGCATATTTTGTGATTCTATCCACCACCACCATGATTACATTTTTACCTTTTGATTTAGGCAATCCTGTGATGAAGTCCATAGACACCTCTTCCCACCTCTAGCTAAGAATAGATAGAGGTTGTAAAAGACCTGGGGACTTAATTGTTTCACCCTTATTTTGTTGACAAACCATGCATTTTGCCACAAAATTTTGGACATCTCCTTTTAGCCCTTCCTAGAAAAAATCATGCTTGATTCGATGATAAGTCTTTAAGAATCCAAAATGACCCCCTACTGGAGAAGCATGGAGCTCAGATAGAACCCTATTTTTAAGGATTGAATTCTTACATAGATATAATCTATCTTTATACCATAAAACATCTCCTTTCCATAAATTTTTTTTTGACATGTTTGGATCTTGTTGGAGATTCTGAATGAGATTTTTTGTACCTAGGTCATTTTTCCACTCAGACCTTGCATCCTCTATCCAATCCTCCTGTAATACAGATATGGCACATGACTATGCTTGAGAAGATTCATCCTTTCAAGATAAAGCATCAACAACTACATTCTCTTTCCCTTTCTTGTATATTATCTCAAAATCATACCCCAACATTTTTGAGACTCATTTCTGTTGTTCTTCTGATGATAAACGTTGCTCTGAGAAGTATTTCAAACTATCAAGATCTTTCTTTGCTTTTAAATGTCATCCCATTAGATATGGTCTCCATTGCTTCACTGCATGAAGTATTGCTAACATTTCTTTCTCATAAACTGGTTTAGAGATATTCTTACCTTTGAATTGGTGGCTCTCGAAGGCAATGGGTTGCCCTTCTTGCATGAGTACTGCCCCCATACCATAACCTGAAGCATCACATTCAACAATGAATGTTTTTGAAAAATCTGGGGTGACTAGAACTGGAGTGGTGCATATGGCCTCCTTCAACTTCTCAAAGGCCATAGTAGCTTGCTCGTTCCAATGGAAAGAGTCCTTATTCAATAAAGCTATGAGTGGTGCTACGATGCTGCCATAATTCCTTACAAATCTAAAATAATAACCTGTAAGCCCCAAAAATCCTCAGAGATTTTTTAGGGTTTTGGGAACCTTCCATTCAAGCATGGCTTTTATATTGTTAGGATCCACTTTAACACCTTCATAAGAGACAATATGACCTAGATATTCAACATCCTTGACAACAAAAGAACACTTAGAAGGCTTTGCACAAAGTTGATGTTGTTCAAGAGTTTCCAACACCTTATTTACATGATGCAGGTGTTCCTCCCATGTTTTACTATAGATTAATATATCATCAAAGAACTCTAAAACAAAATTTCAAAGAAATGGCTTAAAGATGGAATTCATCAAGCCTTGAAATGTAGAGGGTGCATTTTTTAGTCCAAAAGGCATTACCAAGAACTCATAGTGTCCTTCATGTGTCCTGAAGGCTGTTTTATGAATATCTTCATCCTTGATTCTAATATGATGATATCCAAAATGAAGATCAAGTTTTGTAAAGTAAACAACACCATGTAACTCATCTAACAAATCATCAATTACAGGAATATGAAAACTTATATTTAACTGTGTACTTATTGAGTTCCCTATAATCTAGACACATGTGCCAATTGTCATCTTTTTCCGGTACCATCACTACAGGAGAAGAGTAAGCACTTTGACTATGACGAATAAGTCCTACTTCTAACATCTCTTGAAGTATCTTCTCAATCTCACTCTTTTGCATATAGGGGTACCTATAAGGTCTGATGTTGGGTGGTTGACTCCCTAGTACTAGCTGGATGGCATGGTCATGGTCTCTTTTTGGAGGCAGACCCTTGGGAATTTCTCCAAACACCCCTGAGTGCTCATCTATAACTGCTTACATATATGCGTGTATAACTGTATTGGAATGATGTGCTTCCAATGAAAATAGTTGTGCTACAAACCCTTCTACACCCTTTCTAAGCAATTTTTGCATCTGATGAGAACTTACCATTTGTGGGGACTTTGCTCTTAGTGCTTTTAGTTTAAAATTCCTCCCTTCTAACTGAAATTGCATGAACAACTCTTGGAAATTCATTTCAATGGTTCCCAAGGTGGTAAGCCACTGAACTCCTAACACAATGTCTTCTCCTCCCATGGAAATGACATACATATTGCTAGTTAGCAAGTAATCTCCCATGGAGAGATTAATGTTATGGCATTTTCTTGAACAACTAACAGTTTTCCCATCAACGATCATGACTTGACATTCTGGAGTTGGATAAACAAAGCAGTTCAAGCGTACCACTAACTTATGATTGATGAAATTGTGAGTACTTCCCGAATCAATCAACACTATTACCCTCTATTTTTTAAAGAATCCAACTACTTTGAGAGTTTGGGGAGTGCTAATACCAGAAATTGCATGGCATGATATTGTTGGCTGGGGATCTCCTAATTCCTCCTCTGGCTCTACCTCTTCGTCTTCTTCATTTTCTTCTTCTTCAGTAGGTCCCTCAATGTAGAACAACTTATTTTCCACACACTTATGTCCTGGTCCAAATTTGTTGTCACAATTAAAACATAACCCTTTGGCTCTCTTTTCTTCAATTTTTTGAGGTGTCAGTCTCACTGGCTGAGGAAATGATGGTAGAAGGGTGCTACAGTCTTTGATATTACTGACAGTTTATTTCCGACTTAAAAGAATTTTTTCCTCTGCCCTACGTGCCATGATCATAGAGTCTAAAACCTTACGAGGATTAAACATACGCATCTCAGTCTCAATTTTTTATTCAAGACCCCCAAGAAATAAGTCATTCAAATTATCTTCAGGAATATTTTCCACCCGTAAGGAAAGGTTTTGGAATTGATGGATGTAATCTTTGATTGTTCCTGTTTGTCTGAGCTTTGCTAATTGGATGAAATAATTCTCTGACACACTAGAACTATAGTGCAATTGCAACTATTCAGTGAATACTGTCCGTGTAACATTGAGGCCACTCTTTTTCCTTTGAGCACATAACCATCGATACCAAATGAATTGGTCAGGTTCAAGATACAACGATGCCATGGTAACCTTTTGTCTCGATGGTATCTAATGAAGATCAAAGAAATTATCCATTTGGTTAATCCAATTGAGTGGATCCTTTCCATCAAACTTATGCATTTCCACTTTTTTAAGCATGTTACGTGCTTGCAGAGTGTTTGTATTTGGATTGGTCATGTTTGTAGATCCACCCTAGCTAGTTTGTTTATTACTTTGACCTAAAGATCGACCATGGCTAATATGAGTATGATTGAGTTGTGGCTGATTAGGAATGATATGATAACCCATGATATTGTAACTAAATTTTTGAATTAAATCCTCCAATCGTTGTCCAATCATTTCTACATCTTCTTTGCTAGCCACTCTACCTTTGAGGTTTCACAACTCTAACTCAAGATAGCTGACCTTATGGTCTATTGAAGCAAACCCTAACCCTGAGGACTTTGTAGATACCCCTTATGACTCTAACTCCTAAAATTTTATCTCATCCTTATTAGGGGTTTTACCCAGAGTGATGGGATTCTTTTTGCCTCTTGTCGAAGGCCCAACCATGATGCCCCAAAATGGTAAGATTTAAGAATCAAGGTTGAAATTTAGGGTTTCGTATTTCAATATGAATTCGGCCAAATTTTATAAAACTAAAACAACTAACTTAAACTAATTTTTAATCTTCTTTCTGGAAATGTAAAAAAATTTGAAAAATTCCACAAATTGCACCCTATGTAGCCGAATTATGAAAAAACATAAAAATGCTATAACTTTTGCAAAAAAAAATAAAAAATTATTAAATTTTTTAGGGAATCTTACTTGACTGATTTCTCCATAGCATAGAAAAAATTGCAGAAAAATTCACTACTGATGTTGAGATATGGATGAACCTTCACAATTAGGGTTTGATGCAGTGTTGGCTGAGTTCAAGCTCTAATACCACTTGTAATGAAATTACTAGTATAATTCAGATTATTAGAATAAATATAACACCAAATAACACAATTTTTTAGAATAATGATCTCAATATGTAATTGTAATAGCTTCGCCACTTTGAGGGGGCAACCTCCAAACCATATAATAAGACTCAAATGCTCAAATGATGATAAACTACTACCTACTAACCCCTATATATACTTATTCCTATGCTATGGCCAACACCAAGGCCGACCCACTAATGAAAATATAACATATATGAAAGAGATACATAATGATAAGAAGTTATGATAGCACAAGTCGGCTATATACATCCAATATAAGATATATGATTAAGGGTGTAGCAATACATTTCTCAAGTGGGAGAGAATAATATTTCTTGTGAGTAATAATTAGTAATTGGATGAAAATATCTCAGAACATCACTCACCTTCCCAAGATCCTCTCTTACTTAGACTTCATTTAAAGTATATCTGAATAGTCATGCTTAATAGGCTAATGGGAGATGCATATACCAAAAAATGCATCCATAAAAGTATCAATTTATTTTGATTTCCTCTTAAGAGACTTAGAAGATCGACTAGAGTCAAAAAATTGTTGACAATATTCACTCTCAACTAATCAACCTTGAAAGGACCAAGAAGCTCATGATGACTCCATACTTGGTGTATGTCATTGCAAATTTGTAGAAGTGACCCAGATTGTCTTATGAAAGGAACTCCTTGAGATATTATCTACTATATTAATTATATCCACATTTCACTCTAGGGCAATACACTCAAGTGAATGATGCTTTCATTATGATCCTAATCAGAAAATGGAGGGGAATTTCAATTGTAGATTGTTAATGAAATCTTGTGAGTTGATCAAGAAATATGAGAGTTACTTCACATAGTTCAAGGCTTTTTCCTTCATATGTATTGGAGGATTCAAAGATTCTCCCATAATGATTCCTCGATACCCAAGTGATAATTTGAATGTCATTGAGTTATAGCATTTTTCCAAAGTACACCCAAGATTTCAAGAAAGAAAGAAGAAATGAGTAACATTCCTTGTTCATCTGAGTATTTACTCTTGCAAGAATTCAATAAATGCATACAACATCAATACTTATCTAATTCCATTCAATATACATGATTAATCCACAAGGAAATCATTTGATAACAAGTAGTACATGGGAGTTAAACACAAGACTTTTGGTATTTTTCATCATCCTAAAATAGAAGATTACTAAGAGGATTGTGTTGATGAAATAGAAGTTAGGAAAAAAGACTTATCAAGGATGACAACACAAAACATTAAGGACTATCATCTCAAATGGGTTTATGAGGATATAGTTGATGATTATAGTATAATATATGATCATAGATATATGGAGTCCATTTGTTTCACCACTCTACCTTTAATGGACTGGTCATTTATGTAGCTCATTGATGTCCTAGCTCATACCACACCAGTCCTTCAAAATTCAAAAATATGGTTTCTTAAGAAGGTGTATGAACTCAATTCTTTTGAGATACATTATACAGCTTCACCTTCCTGTAAATAGTCTAAGAAGTTAGGGAGTAAAGTATATATCATAGATTCAAGAGTGCCCAGGAATGAAGGTACCCCTAAAGTAAGGAATATTACCTACTATATATCTTGAGAGTCTCACACTAAGTCTCCAAGTAGGAAATTTCAAATGAAAAGTTATAATCAATATACCCTTAAATCAAGCAAATTTGATGCAGGGGAATCCTGGGACTTAGGTAAAACCTGTATTGAAAAGAGAAGATGGGTGTAAATATTAAATGAATACGCAAGAGAAAAGTAAGGAGTAGTGCAAGAAGGTGTGCACAACAATTAGAGTAGGGAATTATCGAGGGGATAGTTAAGTGGATCAGCCATAGGAGAACGGTTGCTAGAGTGCACATGTAACAAGGTACACCAAGAAGGAGGTCGAGACTAGTGAAGGGTCTCAAGGAAGTAGAATGTGTAAGAGAGACTACCAAGGAGGAGTGCAAAAAAAGATGACACAAAAACTATTTGTCTTGAATGTAATTCAAGGAAAGCATAAGGAAAAAAACATGTGTAGTAGAGGATTATGAGAAACTACCAAGAGGGAAGGAAAATAAGATCATGGAAGAGATGCGTGATAAGATAAAGGACTAAAGACTTGTAGAGTGTTGAATTATGAGGTAAATAATTGGAAGAAAGAAGGTGCAGATGTGTGGTAGGATGAAGAGAGAGAGAGAGAGAGAGAGAGAGAGAGAGGGAGAGAGAGAGAGAGAGAGAGAGAGAGAGAGAGAGAGAGAGAGAGAGGGAGAGAGAGAGGGAGGGAGAGAGAGAGAGAGAGAGAAGAATAAAAGGAATATCAGTATATTTCAAACCATGAGGCAACTAGTCAAATAAAGAAAAGGTCGTGAGAAGTAGGGAAACAAAAAAAAGGGTCACTAGAGAAAACAAAAGGGACAAAAGGGAAGTGGATGGAAGTCACAAAGTATAGAGGCGTGCAAGGAGTAATTGTCAAGAAGCTAAAATTTGGTGCACATGAATAGGTGTGTAATACTTGGGAAAGGACGAAGGAACATGTCAAGAGAAGAGGAAATACATAGGTAAAGGAAGGTGTGGTGACAATATGGGATATGACATAAGGATGTAAAGGTTTCCTTGAAGGAAACAAAGTAGAAGTAGAATGAGGAGGAAGTTGTGGAAGAAGTACACAAGGAAATATATGTGCATAAAAGGGGGAAAGGATAAGTAAGGCGTGTAAGAGAAATGCATGCAAGGAAATGGTTAGATGAAGCAATAACTAAGGAAGGTACATAAAGGACACAAAATAAGAAAGGAAAGAGAACAAAAGTGAGATGTAAAACTAGTTATCCTTATGAGGTGCCATAATTTTTATAACCCTATAGAGGGATGTATATGCCCCATTAGAGATAATAAATTAATGTAGATGTCATATGGCCATATAAATGAATAGAAGGAAAACATTAACAATTTTCCATTAGTTGTGTGGGACTTTGAAGAAATGGAAATCTCAGGGAGTACCTGGTGGAGCCTCTTACTGTCAGAATTCATCATCTCCCAGTATGAAAAAATCTAGGTCTCCATAATCCCTAATGAAATCATCTCACAAGTTCCTTGTGTTTCTTTTACAATATCATATAGATGGTGATCATGAACCTTCTCTAGTTCATAGTTGATCCTTGGTCTTCATTGTCCTTACAGGTAGTCTTTTGATTCATTCTTCATCTTCTTCCACATGGTATGTTTTGTCATGGGTTCAAGACATCATAAAAAATTGGCAATGTATTATCAAAAAAGTAATGACTCGAGTGATTGAAATCTCTCCCAAGGTTTGGAAACTTATACCTACTCCCTAGAAAGGTAATATTACTTCTCAACTTATGACAGATGCCTCAAGGTCTCAATTCAATGAGTTTTCTCATCCAAGGGTAGAGAAATATGGAACTAAAATGTATATGTCTGACAATGAGATGACCAAGTATCCTCTTGAATAAATAGGTCACGAAGGGGACATTCACAACTTTGAGAAGAAAATAGCTGCTAAATTAGTTTCCTGAACAAGGAAAGGTCAAGAAACGTGGGAGAAATTGGAGGGCCAAGTGCATTCATTGAAATCATATTTCTAGAACTTCTTGGACCTTGAGGGTCCTCCTCTCATTCCTTATGAGTTAATTACTCACCTGAGTAAGTTTAACCCATATGTCATTCAAGAGGCCTGATGCTTTGGCAAGATGGGAAGGATGACTAAAGCATGGATTCACTTCAATGTATAGAATGAATGTGATCTTCTCTCTGAGATTATCAAAATATATAAGGTTGCCACTTTGTCAACCGATAAGGTGCACGATATTTTAGCTACAACCAAGAAGGAGATTGATCACTAGAATGAGCTTGTTCAGACCATTTATGAGATGAGTTTCATTGATTTTAAATTATTTCTCAAAAAGAAAGTGTTATTGATTCTGGAAGATAATTATTCATATGGAAAATGAGAGCCCTCACCGAGGCATAAAATACTATCCATATCATCTCAAATAAGGTTAGGAAATCAAAGAAGAAATCAATGATCACTTGAACACTATGATATTTCCTTCATTGCATTCTGAGAAAGCATCATTGGATGAACTCTAGGAGCACTTCCAAAATATTGTAAAATGGGAATTTTTTTGACCCACATTCCTATGATGTTCAACTCATGGACACCCTTGATTATATATGAGGTATCATTTCTGATACAACCCAAAATATCTAAAAATTTCTCAAACATTGCAAAATAATTAAAGGGGAAAATGATCATTGGATTTATTTCATTACGAATACCTTCATTCCTCATATGAGATAAGTTACAAAATTAGTACCCAAGTTAAAATCATCGGTGAAACATCAAAGGATTTCTCTAGTGCAGCACATCCAAGGACCTCCATCTTCATGTGCTCCATCAGTGGAATAATGTCTTCCATATTCTTCTTTCTTCTCCCCCCCATTTTTTCATGAAGAAATCTCTTTTTCAAAAAATAAATTAAGTGATTTGTAATTCTTCATTGGGGGTGCACTTTTTTAGTTTCACTTAAGTGACTTTATATTCCACTTTTGTAAAAGCATTTTATTAAAATAAGGAAATTGTCTTATTCTAGAAAGGAATATGAATATTCATATATGAATATGAAAAGCCACTTTTTTTTGGCTATAAATTGGAGTGTCCTCTCAATTCTAGGGGATCAATTTTTTATCTCCCTATCATGTTGTAATTATTCTATTTCCTGCATAGCATTTTCCCTCTATTCTCCCTCTTTTCATTCACCAAATTGTATGACAATTTTGTAAAGACATAAGGAATTTTTGCTTATTGAAATGAAATAAAAATAAGTGGTTGAACTTTGTGTCAATTTATGTTATTGTTTCATATTATTTATAAAAATTACATTTGTTTTCTTGATCTCTTGATTAAAAATACAAAGCTTTCCAGATTGTACTTAATGGAACATGAGTTCAACTCATTAATACAATTCTCCTCCTCATTTTTCTCTCCTCACTTATCTGCAATTTTATCTCTCTCTCAAATATTATTGTCTTCGAAAAAAGGGAGTTTGTGCACATTCCTTGCTATATGAACACATTGGGAGATAGGTTAGTATACATTTTTTTCAAGTTTTAGACAAATAGGATCCACCCCATCCTCAAGTAGAGGGACATAGTCCTATGAGCACTGACAAAATCCACATTTGTTCCTTGAAAAAATATTTCACCAACAGGTTTTGGTTCCCACCATGGGGAAAATTTTGTTGTCCTACACTCTATAAGATCAAAAAATCCTGAAAATTGTATATTACAAAAAAACAAAAAAACTAAAATTCATATATTCATAAACTAAAAATTAGCTTTCATATTTCAAGATAAATTCTTCAAAATGGTAGATAGAATATACACTATAAGTGATAGAGAAAGTGACATCGTGGATATTGCTTTTGAGCTGTAATAACAATTTGATTTCAGGATTGCTCCTATATGATTTTAGAGACAAACTATTAGAAATTTCCTAGAAGATCCATTTGAAGAGCCTCTTGTTAGTTCCATTTCATCTCCCATGTCTCCACCACCACTAAACACTCTTCCTCTAGATATGGTTGTGTTAGTATCATGGGGTCATAACACTGATCCAATGGCTCTAACTCCTCCACTTCATGAGCTACCTAGAGGATCAAGGAAGAACTTTCCTAAGTTCATAAGAGATGGAAAAAATAATCTAGAAGAACACATCATTTCCTTCATTACAACTTGTGATGTATTAGGAGTTGAACACGAAGACATGTTTTTTAGAGTGTTTATCAAATATTTGCAAGATATTGTCTCATATTGGTTTTATTAGCTACCCATAAGATCAATTATGGGTTGGACTCAGATGAGAGAAAGATTAAAACCCATATTCAAGATAAATAAAGATGTCCATGCTCTACTTACCCAATGGTCATAAGTTAAAAAGGAACCTCAAGAATCCATGAGAGAATTTGTGGCTAATTTCAGTAGGTTGATTGACAAAATTACTTCAGCTTCCAGAGATACTGAAGATAATCATTTGTGGTTCTTCACAAATTCTCAACTACCTAAAGATGGATTCATCTTGAGAAGAGCTGAGCCAACTACTTTGTATAAAGCTCAAGACATTTTAGTAGAAGCTCAGGATGATCTAATCATGTATAAAAAAAATAGAATAGGATCAAGAAAGGACAAAGCTCTTAAGTTCTAGCTCATAAAATACTGATCCACTACTACAAAATATAGCTAATAATTTTATTTCTCTAAAGAAGTAGCTCACCTAAATCTCCCTATAAAGATGATCCAAAGAAAAAACATCATAATAGGAAATGGATCATTGGTACCCCACAAAGTATTTCTCTAGAACCTCCACCATTTAGCACCACTTGTGAAGTTGAAGAAGATGGTGAAGAGGAAATTGTAGAGCCTGAATGTGAGGATGAGGAAGGGAATGTCTTAGAATTCAAAGAATTTGAAGATGCATATATCGACTATTTTGAATATTCTCTAGATGATTAATATAATGAAACTATGGAGGACATGAATAGTTACTCATGTGTGGTGTTCACATACTTACAAGATCAAAAAAACCTTCCTTTGATGTTGTTCAAAAGAAGAATCCCAAATATCCTCCTATGGTGATGCTACCAAATACAATAATCAAGAGAGGATTGTCGTTGCCCCCTTCTATGGAATTTGTGAAGAAGAAACCAAATTATACCATAACTAAAGTTATGTCTACATATTCAGGTAATTCAAATGTCTGTACTGCAGTTAAAACTTCCTCTATTACTCCTGCTACATCTATAATTCCTTCTTCAAAAACAAATATCACTCATAAAGTAGTTGCACTGAAAGTAGTGTCTACCATACTCACCAAATTGGCTACAACCCTTAAAATATATGCATCAACCTCATTCAATATAACTGGCCATGTGAAAAATTATACAGTACAAATTTTGGAGTTAGGATATTTGTAAACTTATCCTGAACAATTTGATAAACTAGTCTTATTTTTAAAAAATAATAGTCTTGATTCCTAATAAGCTTCATCCACCTTTAAAGGATTATTACCCACCCCTTCCCCACCTCCATCCTAGAATATCATTGCAGAAATTCCATCTACTTTTGGTAAAGTAGGACCTTTTTATAAAATCCTTATCAATCGTAGGTCACAAATTGAATAATTAAATATGATGTGTTCTATAATGTCATGTCTAAGGTTATAAATGCCTTCGGTATCACCTTGACCCATGCCTATGGCCACTCCTACCTGATGGAAACCAAATAGTTCCCCTTGGTTGACTAAATCAGGGATGCACAAGTTGATTTCACTAACTTCCAAAGAAAAGAGTAAAGATAACAATACTAGTAGCTGACATTCTAATTTCTTATGGAGTGTTGTTAAGAAAAAGATTTTTTAGAGATGTAGGTGATGAAATACAAATGGATTGGTATTTTGAAACCATTTTAGTCAAATGTGAGATGAATAATATTTTTCTGATGAAGAAAATGGAATACATTGTTTATAAATTGGGTTACCCACAAGAAGATATTTTATACCAAGACAATGGAATGGGAACTCTTTCATGAATGCAGAGAATGATGAACAACTTCCCGTATTGATAGAGGAAGAATAAAATTATATATGGACTCTTGAATTTTATGGAAGTTTGTCTACTTCTGGGTATGGAGCGGGCAGTGTGCTCACTTCCTGTATTGGTAAATTGTTCTCTCTCTTACACAAGATGTAATTTGTAAACATGAATAATCCTGTTTCGTATGAGGAATTTTTTCTTGGGGATGAGAGCCACTAAGGAAATGGGAATAAGGAAGTTATAATTTTGTGGATATTTTTATCTTATTGTCAAACAAGTCAAAAAATATTTTCAAGTAAATAATATGAGAATCAGACATTACATGAACAAGGCATCGGATTGTATGGAATATTCCGAAGCCTTTTTAATTCAAGTAGTCCCATGTGAACAAAATGAGAAGGCATAATATTTGGTTATTTCATACTCTTTTCTAATTCCTCATCCTTCATTTCAGTGAAAGAAATATTCAATTGAGATGATTTTCAGACCAAATGTGCTATACAATGCTAAAAGCTAGAAGTATTTTAATGATGACAATCATTTCTTGACTTTGTTGGAGCAAAACGACAATTTTAAAAACCTCTATTATGAGGGAAGTAACACTTCACACAAGGAATATAATTCAAGAAAAGAGAATTAGGATATCAAAGAAGTAGATATAGATGGTTTCATAAAGCTAAAAGGTAATAAGATACCAAAGGGCATGGTCTCCCTAAAAGACCTTTTTGATAAGCATGACAGTTTTGTACAAGCCAAAGCTAGGGAGTCTCCATTTTATTCTATTTAATAAGAAAAGATTCATATTGGAACGATGAAACAATCAAGGATAATAAATATTGGTAAGTTTTTTTCTCCAGAAGAACGTAGAGGTATTGTTTCACTTTTTAAGAAATACTCAGATGTACTAGTTATTTTCACATTTTTTAGATTTGATTAAGATTTACACATAACCAAAAAGGAATGAAATATAAGCTACATGGGATTATTATAATTAATTAAATTTCTGCATTAACCATTCAATATTAGAATAACACATTATTACTTACAACAAATATACAAAATACAATACAAGTTCAAAAACAAAATGAATTGAGTGCACTTAAGTTGATTAAAAATGATTCTTCATTGATTTGGGTGATTTGAATGATGGAGCATGGAGATATAAACCTAAGAGTGCCTTGATACTGAAACTGTGATGTAAGGATACACCTAGGTGTAATCATAAAGTAGGGTTATGAATTTCCATATGGTCCTAACCTATTTGTATGGTATTAACTATATTTAGAACTAGGATTTGTAACTTTCTAGTCTTGTTGCTTGTTTTTATATATTTGTCACTCTCTATCGGTTACTATCGATCACACTACAGGGGCCTCTAGATTCTTTGATCATAATTTCAAACCCTAACCATGGATGATAATTCCTCAAAAACAAACATTAGTTGGGTTATGGGCACCCCATCCATCGCCGAGGTTGGAATTACTCTAAAGATGCCTTAAGCTAAACATTGTTCTCCACCTATCACGTGATATCTAGTTGTAGCGTAATTATATTTTACATCCTTCCTTTAACAAATATTAACTTGAGTTTATCTCTTACAAAGATACTTGAGGGGGTGACTTTGAGTGCTTGTAAATGTCGAAAGAAGTCCCCTAGACATAGTGGGAAGCTTCATACTTGTAGATGGTGTTGCCCTAATGAATTTGTAGAGTTATTTCTAGAATGTAGGGAGCTTTTGGTTCCTTTTGTTTAGTCTTTTACAATAGGAGTCCATAAGAGTGATTTATCCTAAATGAGGTGAGTTTCACTTGATTACATATGCTTCAAAAGGTTATTTAAGTTACAAAGTTCAACAAAGAAGGAGTAAATGACCTAAATAAAAATGTGTACCTGAATTTTTTGGATCATCGTGAGCAAGAGAAAAATTGTAGACTAGGGTCAGGAATGTATGGAATTTCCAATTCTGGTTGTATATTTTTGATCCTAGACAGATAATATGAAGTGTGAAGTTTAGAATTTGACCAATAAAGTTTCTTATTGGATCTCATGCATTCAATTCTTAATTTTTTGACAGATGAGTGTGTATGATCAAGAAAGATAGACAGGAGACCTACAGATGTATTGAATGAGAATGGGTAAAGTGTACTTGTTTGATTAAAAGAGAAATGTCAAGACAATTACAAAGTAGAATTACCAAATTTTATTGTCTACATTTCCCCCCTTTAAGTATGAAATGAAATTACATGCTTAAAGGGAAGATACATGAGTGTGTAGATACACTTTGTATTCCTTCAATGTTTGTTTTACAAGATCCCGTTGTATTGGTGTTGGTATGATCCATGTTGAAACCTACAATACAAATTGTAGTCGATTTCCATGATAAAGAGTTTAACTTCAACTAAAATGTAATGATGTAATGTAAATTAAATCTAAGACTAAGAGAGTGAAATAAAGAGATGCAAAATGTGAAAGGAATACACTTGTTTATTTTTTAAAGGGAAGAGTTTCTCATTCTTTGCTTGTACTTGGATATTTGGATTGTTAAACATTTCCAAAGGATTGGGGGTGATCAATCCCCAATCATGCCGAGGAGATGCCAGAGTATTGGGTGTATGGAACTCAACACATGAATTCGAAAGAGAGAAGAAGAATGAGGAGCCAAAGTTTCCCATGAAGGAAGAAGACCATACATTAAAGTCATTTGATAACTCTAATATCTTACCCTATATAAAAATTCATTTGATAACTATGATATCTTCCCCTTTAGGTGCAAGAGGAAAGGAAGGAATACCCATGAAGAACTTAACTACTTTAATACCTTCCACGAGCCCATAGAACACACTTTTGCAGATGGATCCAGACCCAATTTTGTAAATTAGTACACATAGTATAAAAGATAATCAATTCCCTCCATATTCTCCACATGTGTCACACAAATGAGTAGAAAATAAATGAATCTTAAATGTACTAAAATATATCCAGAGAAAGGAGACCCAGGCCCCCAATATCCCTAAAACTGAGTGTTATGGAAGAGAAGGAATGAAAAAATTTACACCCTCTAAAACTGATATGAACTGAGTAATATGCATCTGAAACTATGCCAACAACTCATGTTTGTAAATGAAAATATGAATCAGATAAGAAATTTGCAACTACCCTAAAAAAAATCTGTAGAATTGAGTCAAGAACGTTTGTACAGTCTTGACCATACTGTACATTTCTTACATTATGCTTGCTTTATTGAATTTATGTGTATGATGTTGTTTCTAAGTAGTTTTAACTTGTTTCTACCTATTTTTGAGCTCATAATTATGTCCATGTCTTTTGTAGGTGTATAATATACCTGAATAAAACCCCCTATTTTGAGGCACGTGTGATAAAGAGTTGGAGTGTGAGTATCAAAAGAATATATGCGTAACCTTTTCCAATAATTTTGATAATATATGTATAAAACATATGAAGGGTTGGTGTGGTGGTTACCAAGAAGAAGCTATTCCTACAAGAGGATGCACATGGTGGAGACCATAACACACAACAAGAAGAAAAACAATAAAAATAATAATAGTAGCAACAATGTTAACAATACTAATAGTAGCGACAACAATATTAGTGTGTATGTAAGTAGAAACAAGTGCATAAATAGTAATGAAAATAGTGTCACACAAAAGGCTTAACACCTGCAAACATGTGACACCCACAATGTCGTAAGAAAATCAAGGCCCTTGATCTTATAATCAAGCAATGTCGTATAAGAAGGCATGATGCTACAAATATGGGACACCCACAGTGTCACAAAATATACAAATAACTACACACACAATTATCAAGCATGTATAGGAAATGAGAGTATCATAATGTGATGAAATACCATAACAAGTGATATATAAAAGTGTGTGAAATAACAACAATCAAACACTGTATGATACACATGTGTTAGTCATGTTAGTTCACATCTAGAAAATACATTACATATGTAATAAAAAATAATGAACAAGTGAAAAGGTACTATAATGAAATAATAACATCTCAATTGTGGGGAGGGAAGCCCTCAGAAAAATTATTTAAGGAACCATGATATCTCTCATATATATATATATTCTCAATATACCCCATGAATGCATTTGTGTAAAGAAGAAAAATGTTATATATAAAACCACAGGGATAAACAACATGTATAATGCAAAGTGCTAACAATGTATGTTAGATAAACAAGTCTTAGTTTTGTATTTTTGAAAGTATTTCAATGTTTTTTATTTTTATGATTATATTAATTTGTTTGTAAGTTTTTTGCATATCTATGTCTATAAAAAGGGATAACATGAAAGCTACCCAAGGAATACCTTTGAAGGAGGTGAAGAAAATGCCAAAGATAATGGAGGGCTAAGCCTCATATATGACTCAAGTGCTAATGGAATAGTGGTAGTGACATGTGCCAAAGAGGGCCTAAGAGAATATTAATGTATAACAACATGACAAACAGTGTGTGATAGATGAGATCGGTATGTTGGACTAGAAGATCAAACAATCCTCAAAGACCAAGGAGGAGATGTAGGATGACATTGTGTACTAGAGAATAGATGGGACATCATATGAGAATGTAAGCCACCAGAGGTAATATGTGTGGGTGAAGGGCTAACCAGAGATCGAGGAAGGATATGCGAATCAACATGTGCAACCAAATGAATAACATAAGACCTATGAGGACTAAAGTTATGTGAATCAATGGGTGAATCCAAGTGTCTCTCAGTAGATCTAGTGATTTAACCTAAATGGTTAATTATCTCTAGGGGTAGTAACCGATGGTAGCTTATCCTAATCAATTCATTTCTAAGGCTAATTATAACAATATCATGAATAACCATCAAGTAATGCTAAATGATGATGAACAATAATAGATAAAGCACTTGCAATGAGAGAGAGAAGATGTCTTAGTTGATATCCTACTTTGTGTGATGATTTTGGATGGCTTGATGACTCAAACAACCTATAAATGGTCTAACAAAGCCTCGCTATTGAAACTATGTCCCAAGTAGCTACCTAGACAAAAGTGGATGAGACATGACAAAACATGCAAACGTTATGGCCCTTTATGTATGATTTTGTCCCTCTTTTCCTTAAGCCTCTAAATTTTTTTGTTTCTGCTTGTTACTTCACATTTTACTCATGTCTAGAATCTAGACTTCTTATATTTTTGGATGCTTGTTATACAACAAATTGATCCTTCAAAACCCTATATGGCTGAGGAGTCCTGTAAAACAAATTTTAGGTGGGTTGTGGGCACCCCCGTGCACTACTGATGTCATCACTATTCTGAAGAGGGCTCAAACCTCACTTAATTCTCACCTAACATGTGATCTATATAATTTATGCAACCAATTTGATAACCTTAATCTTGTAATAATGTAATTGTACTTAAACCTTTTCCCTAGCTTGACTTAGAGAGATGATATGTTCCTTGTATTTGCATATACGAGTAGATTACTACCCTAGAATGAGTATTCAAAGTATATGGAGCTCAAGGGAGTCTTGGAATGAATTTTCTTGTGATTTTTCTTAGTCATTTCTTGTTAGGAACTTTGGGTGTCAAATGTGTATGATTTCCTCCTTGATAATGATGAATAACTAGCTTATGTATGTGTTCTGGACCCAGATAACTCAGATAAGGCCAAATAAAAGTGTACCAAAGGGATTTGAATTAAGAAAAGTACTGTTGGAGGAAGAGGGACCACAATGGATGGGAAGGACCATATCATACGGATGTTATGGACATTTTTATGTGCTTTGGTCTAGGATGCATGTGTGAATGCATTGAATAGGGATCATAATGTGCGAAGGTATAACTCAATTTTATAGATTGATATGACCGTCATGTTAACAAATGAGTTATGTGTGTAAACAAGAATGAATGGGATATAGCTAGGGATATCCTAATTGGCCAAATTAGATAATTGTGGACTTTTGCAAAGGTGTTATACAATTTTTGTTGTTTCAAGACATGAATTACTAAAATGAGTGTCTACATTTTCCCCCTTTAAGTATGAAATTGAAAATTGTATGTTTAAAGGAAAGGTTACCTATGTAAACACCTCAAAAATACCCATTACACATTACAATATCCAACAATAATATTTGGTTCATTAGTCACCCATATTCCACTTCTAGAATTAATTTAATTAATTTTATACATGTTGGTGAGAAAATTTGTCTTGTGGAAAAATTTGTGAATTTCAGGCCAATGCTATGGGAGTCTAAGTCCCTCTACATTTGAATGGTGCATCTCCCATTATTTAACATGTAAAACCAAAGTGGATTTATGGTGGGTTTTCAACCAAAGATCCACAGGAACACTCCACTATCCTTATGGCAATAATAACAACTCCTTGCTATAGTAGAAATCAATCTAAGAAAGGGGAGGGAGTGAAATGAAGGAGGGGGAATTCAATGTTGTGGGTAGAGTGTTAGATGCCCACACACATCAACTGGAAGTTTCATTACATGCATTAATTAATAGAAGAAAGAAAAATTTGCAATTTCTAAGCACAAGACAGAATAAAACACACTGGTCACAAAGCACCAATCGATTTTTCCATCAAGGGGACATAAAATTCCTTCCTTTTTTATTGATCTCAGAGTTGAAACTTGTACAACGAGTGGGAATATAAGAAAAAATGTAGAGGAAGAGAATAGAAGAAGACTAACAATCATTTTTTGTCCTTTGTTCACAAAAATGTGCTTCCAGTTTCTAAATTCGATTTCCCCCTTACAAAGACTTCGAAAAACCATTAAATCATTCGACCCAAAGCCGTTACAAACAAATTTGATCATTTCCCCTCTTCTAGATTCCTCTGCCACAAATAAAATGCTTTTGACGAGCCCAAAAAAGATATTTTGCATGCAAAAATGTGTTTTATATTTCAATTTTCCAGTTTACATATGAACTATTCGATCCTTTTCCCTAATTGCTTTGAAATCAGGCCATCCACGTGGCAGGAGAGCATTGGAGCAGAATCGGGGGAAACTTTTTTGCATTTTTTGTATGCCAGGGACGTTTTCTCAATTTTCTCCCACAAAATTCCATCAAAATTTAAAATTTAAGTTTCCATCACGTGGATAATTTCACCAACTTTCCATTGATACCAAAAATGTGAAAATCTGAGCTCTAGATCGAAAGATATGGCCTCTTGAAGATTTAGGGCAAAACTAGCAAAATTAGGGCAAAATTCAGGTTTACGGGCCAAAATTTGACCTTTTTCCCTCTTTTTTCAAATTGGGAAAATTTTCCCCAAAATCTTCGTGCCCCCGCCAACCCAATGACACATTGCAATTTCTGGTTCATCCGCAGGCTTCAAAATAACATTTCACCCTTTTTGCCCGCAAGGGAAAATTTTCCCAAAGTCCTCCACCGGCCCAACCTCTGCTGCTGATGTGAACACATGGCACCTTTTGATTCAATGCAGAGATGCAGTCCAACATTTCACCTTTACGCTTTTATGGTTTTGGCAAAAAACCAAAAATCCTTTCGACGCCCCGATCCCCGCCGATGAATGGACACATGACACCTTGTGATTAAATGCGGGGTCTTAATCAAATTTTCTCCATTCTCCTTTACAGGCTTACGGGTGAAATTTTTACCTTTGAGTTTTTTAGCTAAAAGGCTAAGTGTCGAATTTCTCTCTGTGCCTCCACCAACCCGCCAATTTCCTTGGTAAAATTTCCTCCTTACCTCCACAGGCCCGCCCAGGGAAAATTTCCCCTCCAAACTCCGCTGAGCCATAACTTGCAAAATACAAGGAGTTAGGAGGACTTCCTTACCTTTCTGGAAAGGGGAAAGAATTCTCTATTTGATGAAGCAATACCCAGAAAATTTTGAGTTCCTAAAATGTGTAAAAATTTGACTGAGGCACGGAAGGAAGCTAGTTAACCCAAAATAAGAGGGAGCTTATTTTGGTTAACAAGTATGATCAAAACATGGAAACTTTGAGATAGGAGAAAGTTGTCTTGCTTGAAAACTTGCAATTTTCCCATTTACACATTTGCAAGACAACAATACACTATACACCACTTTTGAAAATTTAATTAGCTATTTAAATAAATAAAAATCAATTATATACTCACCTTCCACTCATATCCACTAATATCCAACTCACTCAAGTTGAACTTGTCACTCCACTCAAGTTCTAGAATTATACAAATATGGGATAAAATATTCACATACAACCAAAAAAATCAATATATAAAGCTTTTGTATTTATCATTCATAGAGGTAACTGCACATAAAAAATAAACCATGCTAAATAAGGAAATTGAAATCAATAACCTATAAATTAGTCAATTTCACCTTCATCAATCCATGTCTTCTTCTACACTTATAAATACAAATCTTCATTCCTCTCAATTCATCATTGAAATATTGGAGAATTTGTAGTGTTATTATGCCCAAATGGCATTAAAAATGATTTTTGTGCACCCTTATGTTGTCAAATTGATCGCTAACCAATCCAATCCTTCATGCAATCATCAACCCAATCCATCATTTGATCGTAGCTTGGTTTCTCTCTTCCATTTGGAGTGTTTTTGGAGTAGCCACATATCAAAGAAATCAATCTCTCATCAAGTTCCAAAAAGAGTGTCACTTGACCCTACTTTTAAGCTGATCCAATATGAGGTTAGAAGGAGATTTCTTAGGAAATGTTTACTTTTATTTTGTTATCTGTACTTTCTCATTTTTACATTTTCTCTTGTATACATTTTGGCATACTTGGTGAGACCCCACACTTTATTATTCATTTTTGTCATTCTAATCTCATTCTCAAGTTTCTTGTGTTGTTTAAGCACTACTAACCAATTTTCAGGGCATTCTGTGGAGTAGATTACAAACAGTTCGAAAAATGTAGACTTTTTTGCCGTATCTTACCTATGTTTTTCTTGTAGCTACCTATTTTGTGTTTTTGTTCCTTTTTGTGTGCTAGTGTAGCATGTGATCTGTGCTAGCATTCTAGATATACATCTCCATTCCAATCCTTATGTCAGTGTGACATTTAGTGCATTTTCATCATAATCTATGCACTAGCATTTCATATCTTATTTTGTTTGTTTTGCAGGTCTCCGTCTTCATTCATGTCTTTCTAATACCATTACTTCATGTGCATTTGTGTTTTGTTGAGTGCGTCTACGTTCTATTCAGTGCATCTTTGTAACATATAAGGTGCATTTGCATGCATTTCATGTGTTTTTTCATTCTTTATGATTGTGTTTCCATACTTTCTACATGCGTTAGTGTTCTATGTCAAAATTGCACTTTCCTGCAGATTTTCCAGCTTTTAATTATCTCTTTATTTGTTGTTTTTGTATGTTTTATTAACTATTTTCTATAGGTTTATACAAATTACGATATCTAACACAGTTTAATCATTCTTTCTAACTAGAATACGACATTTATCTTGTTTTTCCTTTCAATTTATACCTTTCACTTTTACAATAAACATCGTGTATGCTCTTCTCTCATGCCCTTTTGGAAATCTTTAGAATCAAAAGTGATTGAGATTACTTCATATTCGAATCTAACCCATCTGATAACTAAGTTTTTACAACCAATCTACATATGCTCTTCTCTCGCACCCTTTTGGTGAACTTGAGAATCGGAAATTGTTGAAGTTGTCTTTTCTTTTATTTGGCTAACTTGATTTTGCAGTATCGGTAGATATTGCAATAAAAAACTAGGAAAATATTTTTTAAAAAAACTACTAATCACTTTCTTGTAGGACCTACCTTGCTAAAAAAAATTGCTACAAAATTTAGGTATAACTTTACTTTTACTTTTCATCAAAGTTGGAAATAAGTTATTTGTAAACACGCATACCATGTATTTTCATTTGGCAACATGGATTTCATCACCACTTAGTTACATCGGTGACGTGGATTTCACCACAATGCACCACTTAATTTACATTGCATTGCACTTGAGACTTAGTCTCAAAAAACGTTCGACGCTTTCCTCATATCTTTCCCTTACTTACTGGTAAAGATATCGTGATGGGTTACTAAAATCATATCCATAAAATAGTTGTAACAATTAAGCTTTTGGAATTATCTCTGTAAATTCTTCAGGGAGAAATAAGGTCACCATTCACATATTCATTCCCTCATTATCCTACTACCTATTAAAGAAAACCCACCATTGGAGTGACGATTCACTTCTCTAAGAGGATCATTATTGATTAGGTGAGTCTCTTTAAGTATTACAAGGGTTCCGCATACGAATTTTATTCCTGCGGAATATTAAGTATATTGGTTCTGGGATATATCAAAATACACATCTATTCAGAGTGATAAGAGCCTTACATCTGTTATTCTATAGCATTCTGCTTATTGCATTAAAATTTATACTTCTTGACAATATTTTACCTCTTAAGTCAAAAAAATTCTTGTCATTTGTAAACATTCTTGTTATTTTTGAATAAAATATTGTATATCAAAACTTGTGTTCCATAAACACAATTCAAATCCAATCCAATCCAATAAAAATCAAGAATCCAATCTATCTAATCCAAAACTTAATTTTATCCTTTGGATACACACCCTTTTGATCAAACTAGAACTTGAGTCCTTAAACACATTTATGAGTAAAACACCAATTAAACAAAAAAAAATCCAATTCTATCCCATACTATTAACCACTTATCCAAATTTTGAGCTTACCTAGGTTCCTACTCATTAACAACATGGTGGTTACTCACAATATTTATGATAACCCTGATAAATTCAATCCTCTTTGAAACAATAGTTCAGATGAAAAGAATGAGGTAAGATAACCCAAACTCAATGAAGAAGAATGAGAATAAGTAGATAAAATATTACGACAAAATAAAAACCAATACCTTATTCACATCCTATAAATGAGGGCAAAGCTAACTTATAAATTTGGAGAAGAAAAATTACCTTTTAGACAATACCGAATAGAGTATAAAAAATCACACATCGAACAATTTAATGAAAACATCCAACAAATCCTTATTAGAAAAAATTCATGAAATGACACAACTCCCTCACATGGCTTCTAATGTTTCCAAAAAATTTCTTGATGAAGAGAAAGAATAACCTAGTCCCAAAGTCGACAACATCATAAATAGCCCTCAACAAAACACTCCATTCACACAAGAATGGAAGCACATGAAAGAAACAATCATGGGGTTAAAAAAACATACCAAATAATTTAACCTTTAGGAATTTTTTCCTTATCCATTTGATAAGTCCATTTACAAACAATATTTTCTTCATCATTTGAAACTCCTAAATTCAAAAAATAAAAAGGAAAACATGACCCATGCGAACATGTAAAAGAATTATTCTTACAATTCCAAGAAGTAGCATATAATGACATACCTTTTGAATCTTTTCCCTAAAATTTTAGGAGGAAAATATTTAGATTGGTTCCTACACCTTCCAAATGGATCCATTACCAATTTTTATAACTTATCACAAAAAAGGTTTAAACACTTTTCCTTTAACAAAAAAACTGAGGTCACCATGACAGACCTTTGTAATATAAAACAAAGAAACAACAAAACATTTGCATCATTTCTCCAAAGATAGTGAGGGATCACAAGTTTATTCCCTTGTGCTATTCCTGAGAAACAATTGGTAAGAATATTTATACCTAATATCAATCTTGAACTATCATTCCAAATGTAAATGCATTTCTTAACCAACTTTGAGAAAGTAATTGAAAAGGGGACACAAATTGAGAAATACCTCGTAACTAAAGGCCTAACCAAGACTCCTTCTAAGGATCAACCTCAAAAATACACCAATCAAAATCAAAATAAGCCTAGGTTATTCAATCGAAACCATAATGTTGTGAATGATGGAGTCACTGATTCTATCCACATTCAGAACATTCAAAACAACCGATACAAACCAAACAAATAAAATAAACAACCAAACATAATTCCTAGTGAGGAAGCTACTCCTAGTGAATTTAGATGAAGACAATTCACTCCACACGAAGGAAGGAAGTATTTCTAGCATATTCCATCACCTAAAAAGTTTAGATATGGTCACCTATCCAATCGTAAGACCCTTCAAATAAGGGAAAAAAAACTAACGTGGTACAAGGAAAATGAATATTATGAGTACCATCATATCAACGGCCACCATATGGATCATTGTATGCAATTCCACCACTAAATTCAAGACTAAATCCATCTTGGAGACATATAAGTTAAAAATACATCCAACAACAAAAACCCCCATGAAAAATTTAAAGTTTTCAAAAACCCTTTCCACATGCACGTAGAAATCCAAAAGATCTCAAAAGGACGAGGGCCAAACTTCCAATAATGTTGAATATGACTTAATCATATCATTTGTCAATTAAGGCATCCATTGAACCCAACATTGTTAGTACCATCAAAATCAAAACTCCTAATTGTACAGTAACCACAAGACAAAAAAACGTTTAGGTTCCCATTGCCAAACAACCTTTGACATATAAAATACCTCAAACATCCAATCCTCAATCTAATTCTAATCCAAAACCGACATCTAATGCAAATTTTTCCTCTAATTATTATGATATTATCAAATAATTTGAGAAAACATCCATTTAAATATTCGTTATGGATTTTCTTAGAACATCACCTATGCTTCAATACATCCTTACTCACACATTACATGATGCACATCTTCTTAAGGAAATCAACACCCAACAATTTCAAGCCTTGATCACAAAGATTTCACTTAATATCCCTATCTTATCCTTTGGTCCTCATGATCTTTTAAACCCAAACATAACAAATACAATTCCTTATATGTCAAATAATTCATTACTCATCATTAGATAAAAAGAGTTCTTATATAAAATGGAGTCACGCTAGACATTTGTTCCATGAAACGATTACAGTGCCTTGGCTATACCAAGGGGAGTCTTACCATTGACATCATAAAAATTCATGTGTATAATAATCATGAGATACCATTTACGGGAACAACCACATTATCCCTCATGGTTGGACCAATCATCTTAAACACCTTATGCCATGTTGTGGACTTGGAGGTTCTGTATAACATAATCCTTAGGCATCCATTGATCCATGCCATGTAGGTCATCCCATCCACATTCCATCAACGCATTAAACTCCCTTATCAAGGAAAATAAATCACATCACATATCGATACTAATCCCTTAGAGTATTGTTGAATTATTGAAGGGAGGTATTAACAAACTCACTATTTTCCATCCATAGAAAAATCTACTCCCCCTCATATCGTACCATTATCTGAAACCATGTGAATTGATCCTGATACACTCTCAAAACTTATTCCAAAGACTAATGCTGAGAATATCGATAGTAAAAAAATTAATCCTCCTTCTACATCTATCAATCCACCTTCCAAATTGTCTAGTATGCCTACTAGTTCATCTACGCAAACATTCACATTTAAAATCATTAAAAAAGGATGTGGTGAATATAAATTTAAAAAAGTTGAAAATTCCTTTAACATTGGGAAATAATCCCTATCACCACACACCTATGAAAGAATGAATTCTTCACATATACACATCACTCCCATCTACAAACTTGGAAAAAAAATCTTTCAATGATTTAGATACTTATAAGATGAGAAAATTCAAGCTTTTGAGAGCTCTTGGTTGTATACGATCGGTTCAGTGACTATTATAAATCACTTGAACACATCGTAGGCAATAAAATCATGAAAAATATGCAATGTAAGGGAAAATGTCTTATAAAGAATGAACAAGGTCATCTACATCCCATTACCTCAATAGAAAAGCTAAACTCTTATGATCTGGGTTACAATCCTTATGCTTCTTCATGTGAAGTGTCTGCTAGTACAACAACCAATAGTGAATACATTAAATCTAACAATGAAACAAATGTCATGCCATATCTCTTTGAGGATCTCTCCAACACGGTCCTTTTTATTAGATTTCTATCTGTACCATTGACATTTTCTATCTTTCCCTCATCAATTAGGATCACCTAAATCTCATTTTTATAGACCTCTCCCAAAACAATGAGGCCATCAAATAATTTGTTGGAAATCGAGATCACATACCCCTTCTGATCGCAAGAAGGTATTTAATATCAATTTGGACACTACAACCTACTTTGGTGAAGAGCTTAAAAACCCTAATCCACTAAAAAAAAATTAAAAAGTAAAAAGAGGCAAAATCTCCTATAGTGAAAGCCTTAATGAGACATTATTAGAGAAACATAAAACATAATAAAAATCCACAAGACACCTCCCCTCATAAAGAGGAATATCAACTACACAACCTACATCAATTTTTGACATCCTTTACAAAAAAAGATACATCCAAAATGTTGGTAGAAGAAACCATAGATATCAACATTGGAACAAATTAACACTCTAAGATTCTGCAACTTGGAGGTATTTTGACTTCAAAATAAATAGAAGTTTTTACCTCACTTGTTATAGAATTTCAAGATGTATTTTTCATGGACATATAAGGATATGCTGGGATTGGATCACAATTTAGTTATACACCACCTCGTAGTTCACCCTGACGCTAAGTGTTGGTGAAAAATTTATTGTAGTACAAATTATTGGTTTCCACCAATAGTCATGGGGCTAAGCCCCTCCTTCTTGGGTATGAGGAGTCTCCCATTACTATATGTAAATGAACTAAAACTATGGGGTGACCGTTAGGGTGGGTATCACACAGGAATACTCCAAAAAACCTATGACAAAGTGTTTGTACAATGTAAAAGAGAGGAATTTTATTGAGAAAGGGGTAAAGGGGAGTAGGAAAAATAGGGAGAGTAGGTTAATGTTGTGATTATGAACTAGCATATTGTCACCAACAGTAAGCAGAGTAGGTCCACATTCAACTAGAAGAATTCAACCATTCAATAAATAGTAAGACTAGTAAATTAGAGACACAAATTTCTATGAATTCATTAATCAAGGACATAAATTTCCTTCTTGGTTTTACAAGATCACAATGCTTGCAAAGTTGGAAAAGAGATTATGGAAGAACATAGGAAAGGAAAAAAGATAGAAGAATGTAGCTTTTATTGCTTTTAATAGAAGTGAAATCCAACAACTTACAAAAATTAATAATTTCTAACCCTTAGAAATGTATAATACATCCTAATTTATAGCTTACAAGATGTATCTTCCTCTTCCCCCCACATGACCTTTCATCTCACCACCACTTGTGACTTTTCACATTCCCTAGGAATGAAGTTAAGTCCTTTTCTTTTTTTTGAAACATGACTTTTACAATACAAAATTATGTCACTTCAGTGAATAAGATGAAAGATTGAAAAATTACATTCCCAATGAAGAAATAGAATGTTAGAGAGAGGGGAAGGGTGAGAAATAATAAGAGAGATAAGTGAAAATATGGAGATGGGGAGTCTTTTGTTGATGAATAACTTGCTTCCATTAGATCTGGAGTGAATGCTCCATTAATGAAGTTTCCTTCTTTTGACCTCTTGTTGAGTTTGAACATTGTGATTACAAATTCCTCTTCCTGTGAGATGTGGCCACACTCGAAGGCATTGAATGAGTGTTTAGAAACACTATTGTGAGACTTACACTGATATGGAAACATGATGATCCCTTTTTAACAGAATATTGGAGTTAAAAAATGGAGATCATCACCTTTCTCTTCTTGGCTTCAAAATTCACCTAATTGACACAAATGTTTCCTTTTTGAATGGAATCAACCACATGATGGTCAAACACATTCTCTCTCACCTATTACTCATCAGAAAAGGTCTTCTCCTCCAAAAAGAAGAATTTATCCTTCATTCAATTGAAAGTGCATAGTGTGAAATCATGAATCTATCAAGTCACTATGAAGCTTTGCTCTATTTTAAATACATCCTGATGCTCTTTCTTCAACATGAGAGGCTCAACATACATTTTTATAAACCAATATCATGAAACTTACTATTTTTAGTAAGACTTGTTTTGAGAAGTCCAATTTATTTACCAATTGCTTAATTTAGCACTTTTCAGTTTCCCTTATGTACAAGGGGAAATGACAAATATGAGAATAAAATATTTGCAACACTTACTATTTATAGATAGTGAGGCTTAATAATTTTAGAAGTGGGTATTCCCAGTGTCGAAACAGAGTGAAAGTGTTCTCAAAAGTTTTTTTATTTCACAAGGATGCTTTGCTCTAGTTTCCAAAGGATTTCAATCGCCATAATACCGTAGATCTAAAAATTAATTTTTTATTTTGGGAAACTTTGTACAATCATTAAAAAAATAGACCACCATTAGATGCAAGTTTAGATTTATTTGAAAGGAATTTTTGAGAATGAGCTTATATTAAATTCTCACGGGGTTCAAACAAGGAGTTTGGGAGATATGAGAAACATTCCATTTTTAGAATATGAGGAATCTAACATATTTTCAATAGCATAACAGAAAGGAGAGTGAAATTTCGGAGGAAGAATGAAGCTTTAAAAATAAAAATGTCTAAGTGTTTGAATATGAAGCTTTTTGTTCTCACTTGCACACCTTAACTCAATTTTGATTGAAACAGAATTAAACAGGGTTAGATGAGAGTTGAAGTGGATTTGTGCCATAAAAATAGGGGACAAGAGGGAAAACAAGGACACACGAGACACCAAAGTGTGACTCACACCATATTTGAACAAGTTTCACCTTGTGGTTTCATGTGAGTGAGATGCATAGGGCTAGAAATTAGCACACGAGAACCGAAATTGGATTTTGCATGTATCTGGGGGCTAGATGAGAGAGGGGATTGCAATTTTGTGTCCCTCATGTCCAATTTTCACCTTAAGAACAATCCAAGGGGGTACCAAGGGTGAAAAAGTGTGACCAAGGGGTCCTAAGAACATGAGGAAGGTGCCAAGGAACTTGAAACACTACATGCAACTTCTAACACTTGCAACACTTGAAGTTGATGATTTTAAGTGAAAAAGGATTTAAAATGGAAGAGGGGTCACACTATTGTGTCCCATATGTACCCTTACATGTTGGGTATAATCCAATGGGACACCAAGGGGTCCTCATCATGAGAAAGTGGTATATTTTTGCATTGTGGTCACTTAATCACTCAAGTCACAAGTTTTAAGTGACAAAAACATAACATATATAGGGGTCACACTTTTGTGTACCTCTTGTCCCATTTCAGCTTAGAGATAATCCAAGGGGGAACCAAAGGTGAAAAAGTGCAACGAAGCCATTTTGAAATGATGATGTCACCCGCCAAGTGTAAATTAGGATACTGAGAGAGCTTATTCTGCCTCGGGAGCATGGAAACATGTTTTAGGCTAAAAATTATATAATTTTGACTCCAAATAACCTTTTTATATCATCACAACCATTATCAGGATCCAATTCTTCCTAAAATTTTAATTTTGGTACCTTTCACCCTTTCAACATGAAGGAGAAGCAATAGTGACTTGAACTATCCCATAAAATATTGAAGTCTTAGGGAAAAATTTATGTTTTCATCATGTGTATAATTCCAGTAGATTTCCATTGAGTATTTGATGAGACTCTAACTCATCCTTGAGATCCAAGAATCATCCAGAAAATTTATCTTTCACCACTGTAATCTTCATTCCATGTGCCCAAAATGATTAAAATTTTCTTAACTTGTTCCCGACATCAATTATCTCCACAGATTTCCCTAAACCACCTTGGAAAAATTCATTTCTCTCCTATAAAATTCCCAGATGGTTTGAATCTTCCTTGTAAGCTTCCGAACAGTGTTCACCAGTTGCGGAAATGCCAAAAATGGCCCTTTCTAGGCCTTTGGAGGTAGTTTTTTGCTTTGGATCTCAGTGAATTATTCAATCAGCTTAGGCATACATCCATGCACATGAAACACAATTGAAAATATTGTTATAAATTTCCTCTTAGCTAGAATTAGGGTGAGTTGTGACACATACCTGGAAGGGGTTCGTGAGCTGATAAGTTGGTAGGAGGAAGGATTCACAATGGTCGGGAGAGGAAATTTTCAAGTGGGGGCTTAGTTGTCATGGCCAAAATTTTCAATTTTACATGCTAGAAATTTAACATGACAATAGATGACTCTAGGTCAGGGAAATTAGACCATAAGGGGTAGTGAAGAACCTTAATTATCTCGTGGAGTAGCACAATAGTTCATTATCCATTGGGCCATAGAGTCATTGCACTGAACAACTAACATAGCTACAAACACAACCAAGAGAAAAACAACATGAACAAAAAATAGAAAAAGAAAAACACACGACAGAAAGGGGAACCATGAAAAAAACCTACATCACCTATGGTACATGTAGGGGACAACCTGATTTCACTATAGCGTTGATTCTTCATTAAATGTTTAATTGTGCACGGATATCACCAAATGCCTTTGCTACGCAAATCTATTGATAGGCTCACTGAAATATGACCCCTTTCTCAATTTATTGAGAAGTTTTGCATGATTGTTATGGTAAGTGAGGGCCCACTTAGACAACTCATTTCCTTTATTACTTTGATAATATGTTTCCATCTTCTTATCCATTTGCAAATTCATCTCAATTATTGATCTTCTATTGCTACTACATGAATGAATTTTGATCATACTAGGCTTATTATTTTCACACCAAGGCTTATGATCTTTGATGGGAATTTGAAATTTACTTTTCATCTACTTCATGACCATGGTATTTATGAGCTAGTTCTCAGTAGATACTCTGAGATTACAAACATTTTCACAAGCCTCTTGATACTCCATGTTTCTCAATTACTCCGAACAACTATCCTTCATACAAATTTTCTCATTTTTGACCCACTTCTCACTATGTTGTGATGTGCACAGTGCTTCATCCTCTTGGAAGTAAAATGAGAACAAGGTTAGATATGATAAATGAAATTTATCATCTTCTCAATCTTGTCCATTTTGAGCCTTAAAATCCATCTTCATGATGAAAACATACTTTCCTCAAGTAGAGTCAACTTTGAAAGGTTCGAGAATCTTCTTATTTATATATTCCTCATTGAGAAGGTCTTCATCTTCTCCCAATAAGAAAATTAAGGTTTCGAAATCACTATCATTTTCATACTTGGAAGCACACAAAGAATGCAATGAATATTTCGTATGCCTTGATTAAAAAAATACAAATAGGGAATATATACAAGTAGAAGATGGTTGACATGGCATGAAGGAGAACCGTCAGCAGTTACAACACCTAAATTCCATGTATACTAAATAAATGTATTAGATTTTTCTAGCATTCCCCCGTTAATACATTGTTTCTAAACATCATATTTCTAGGTAGTGGACCCCCCTTATTCCAAACAAAATAAATTTTTTATTACACTCTCCATGTAGCCTGCTCACCTTTGAGGTGGCATTCCATCTTTTTGGATTCTTGGTCTTGGTGACACCTTAGTTTTTCCCCATAGGATTACCACAAACCTAGAAGTGACCCGAGCACATCCATCCTTGAGAATACCTTAGTGGTTTTTGTTTTCCTTGGATTACCACAAACCCATATGGTTTTCCGAACGTAGTTTCACCACAAACCTAGAGGTGACCTGATGTCTCAACTATACACTTTGGTGGTTTCTTGGATTTCCAAAAACCCTTTACACAAGAACCAAGTTCTACTTTAGTCATTGTTATCCATACAATTTCCTTCATTTATGAGGTACCAAACTGGGAAACGCTCTACATATTTATTGAAAAACATACACCAAAAAAACACATTAAGTACAACAAAAAAATGTCACCAAAGCCATCCTGCGACCCCATCATAGGTGACTGACGAGAGGACGCCAATTGTCCTCTGACCTCTGTGTACCCTCCAAACTCCAGTAAATTGCTACTCATAATTTACAACATGAGATGTGAAGTTAAGGCAAACTCATCAGCAAGCTCTTCACTTTCATCAGTATCTGATGGTTCTTCTACTCAAGAAACTTTATCTTCACTGATATTGAATTGTCCTTTGAGAACATCTTTCTCTCGAACATGATAGTCTCATGTTGTATGGTCTTTCTTCTTGCAGTAGTAGCATTTTATTTCCTTTTTGTTAGTATTGGATTTTTTATGAAAATTTTGAGAATAAAGTGCATTATCATTTCGTGAAATACCCTCATTTTCTACATGCATACTTTTTTCTTCTGCAAGTAGTTTTGTAATCATATCATCAAGAGATTGTGATGGTATTTGGCTAAGAGTAAATACAATATTTTTATATTTGTATGGCAGACTATTCAATAAAATAGCTTTAGCATCCTGATCTTCAACTGTAGTTTTTACCTTAGCAAGCTTCCTAATAAGAGACCTCAAATTGTTTATATGGCTAGAGGTAGTAATTCCATCGTCCATTTTAAATTTATATAATTGTAATTTCAGTGAAAATTGGGCATTTACCGCTTTCACACTAAATAGTTTGTTGAGCATTTCCCAAATTTCTTTGGATGATTTTTCTAAATCCACATGATGTAGCTCAGAATTTGAAAGTGCAAGGCCAATAATATATTTTACTTTTTCATCTCTTGTTTTCCACTCCAATAACTTATTTGCATCAGCATGTGGTTTCTCATCCCCATTTACGATGCCCCACAAATTTTTATGCATCAATTACATTTGTATTTTAACCTTCAATGTATGAAAGTTTAAACCAAAATATTTCTCTATAATTTCCATATGTAACTAAGAAAAGAAATAAAGTAAGCAACATTAGAGAATTGAAATGATGCTTGAAAACCCACCTTGTGTCTATGATCTCCCACAAACCTCTAATACCGATTCTTGACACATAATGAGTTGGTTGTGCTTTTGATTTCACCCTGTGCGTCTTTCACATTTTCTGTTCATGGGAAATAATCAGGAGGTAACATAAAAATTCCATGACAGCTGCAGCCCTCAACATTTCAATGTAAAATTTACCATCAATTAATACAGAAAATAAAACTGCAGTAAAAAATGGTCTCATCTGCAAAAAAATTCAGATTGGTGACATTAGCAACATGGTCTTCTACAGAAGTTCTCAAAACTACCACCACACTGTTAGATCCTCAACGCACTATTAAATCCTCCTTATCTCCACAAGGTCTGAACAAAACATCTTCAACAAGGGTAGATAAAATATCACATGTAGGATTTGAATCTTTGGAAGGAGTTGAATTGAGATTGTTCTATTAGACAGGTCTGCGCCAAATATACTTCAAGAAAATGCCAAAAAATTACAGAAAACTACCAAATTGGCCGCTAAAACAACAAGTTGGTCCACTGGTCACTCTAACTCCCAACTACTAGTTCAAATCTCCAGTCATTAATCACTCCAACTAGGAAATAACAACAACTAACTTCAGGGATGTCAAACTTCCATGCATGCCAAGGAGAGAATGAGGATATGATACCAATGAAAGCACACAAAGAATGCAGAGAATATTTCAAATGCCTTGATTAAAAAAAATACAAATAGGGAATATATACAAGTAAAATACAATTTGGCATGGCAGGAAGGAGAACCGTCAACAATTACAACACCTAAACGCCACGTATACTAAACAATGTATTATATTTTTCTAACAATACTCACCAAACAAGCCTTCATATTGGATCTTGGGAAAATGATTGGAAAGTTTTGAATACCCCACCAAGATGTAATTTTATGTAACTTCTTCTTCTTGATCCGCATTGCTCATCATCTCAGAATTTATTTTCTGTAAGCCAAGACTTCCATGGCCTCTATCACCAACAAACAGAGAATAGGCATTCATGCTCAATGGGAAGTACACATTATAAAATTTTGGCTCTATTAAATCATCATGATGCTCTCTAAGTGTGTCCATCGCATCTGGGTACTTCTCCATCAACATGGGAAGTTCAACATCTTCTTTTGAAGCTATGAAAAAGTTACCATACCATGAATCTTGAAATAGTATGTTCGCCCTTGGGTCATCTAGTTTTTGAACCGTGTATTTAATTTTTCTGATGTGAAGAAGATTATTCATCTTACCATTAATATGAATGGTGGCATATGACCATTCCATTTATATACCTTTGCAAACATCTTGATAAAAAATCTGACTCAATAGCATACCATATGAGGTTGTCATGTCTACTACCAGTATTTTCATTGTGATCTTCTTGTTAGGAAAATATGTAAATGACACTTGAGCATCCTTCAATTGGCCAATGAGAGGTACTTATTTGTTTTCAATGGAGTAACAATGACTAATAGCGGTAATGAGAGAGATACCAAGGGCTTAATGAATTTTACAGGCATGAAATTTTCATAGGCACTAAAGTCAATAATTTAATTATTCAGTTTATTTCCATTGACTATCAAAGCGAGATAAAAAGGATCTACTCTCCCAGAAAAGGGGGTGTTGAGGAAAGAAGGTTATGAAAAGGATTGGTACTAAGGGAAAGGAGTGGTTATTTAGTAATTATATTTTTGGGACTTGAACTTGAGCTACGTCCTTTGATAAACTACACAAACTTGTCAAATTGTTTGGGATGAGTTCTCAAGTACTCAGACTTATAAATACAAATTTTGGATTTCTTATCATGGTCAATGATTTCGAAAGGTGGAGAAGTGGTAAGAACATCAATAACTATGACAACCTTGACATGATTAGGATTTTCCTTGTTAGGATAAATAGAAGTAGAAATTGATTTTTCAAGAGGAGATGAAAGAAACCTACTCAAAGAGGCATGTGGCTTCTTGACTGAGGTAGTCTCGAGATTTTTCTTGGATGGCCCCATGGAATTGGGCAATGATGATCCTCTTTTTGTTGTTGTTTTTCGTAGAGTCACCATTTGAGGATTCAAATTATTTTCTTGGGCAGTGGAAGAAGAAACTTCTTTCTCTGTTTGGGATCGAGTGAACAGTGCACAAGAGTAATTATGCACGGATTCTTTAAAATCTTTGTCAGGTGAGTATTCACAATACCCAATGTTTGCATATCCATCTTCTTATTCTCTTTCAAATTATGATTTTTCTCCTTCATCTTCACATATTGCATTAAACGGTGGAGCTTCCAAGGTAAGCCTTCAGTGAGCTCCAATAATTTGATTTATGTTTATGTTTTGATGCAAGGCATATTGAAAAATTTCCTTATTCAATGTAATCAAGTCATTAACCAATTTTTGTTGTAATGAATCAGGTCTTTCATAATTGAAACTCTAGACCTTATTATTTTCCTAATAGTTCTTGATATTCCCTTACATGATAAGGTCATCTACCACTTCAATGGAAAGTTCTTGAGCATTATCCAAAGTTTTTGGTTGAGATCTCTACAGTATGAAACCAACTTCAGGAAACTAAGAATTCACGAAGAAATTATTTTGATTATTTGCAGTATGAAGAGCACTAGTAGGAATATTGTTGATCAACTTATTGAATTTTGTTACAAATTCTCTCATGAGATCTTATGGTTCTTTCTTTGTTTGAGCTGATTGAGCAAAGAGGGCATGTGAATCTTCTGTAATATTGAATTTTTCTTCAAACTTGGTTTTCATGTCATCCTAATCAATAATGGAGTCAGGTGGCAAGTAGTAAAACCATTCCATAGTAACATATTGCAATAACTCCATGAATAGTCAAATGGTCACATATTCATGTCCCACTCCAAGAATTCCACAAGTTGTGATGAAATCTGTAATGTGATAATCTAGACATTGATTTACATCTCCATTGAATTTGGGAAAGTTATTTCTAGATCCTTGTGGTAATTCATGAAGTCGATGAGCTAACACTAGTGGACCAGTGTTCTGTCCTATGGCACATGTACATCTGTTTCTTCTTCTTCTTTTAGTGATAGGATATCTAATGGTTCTGCAGCTGGTTCTCTAATGGGATCTTTAAGTGGATTTTCAAGAACTTGTCTTGGGATTTGTATGGGAGTAAGTATGAAATATTCTTGTTCTTGTGGCTCAAACATAAGATTATGAAATAACAAAATTCCACCTACTTTATTTTCTTTACCAAATCTTCTTTGTGCCAGTTTTGATAAAATAATTAGAAAGGAATGAAACTAGAAAAATGTAGATTTTCAATAGGATTACAACAAGACTCTTGAGAACTTAGATGGGTTTTTTTGGTTTTTTTAGTTTTTAATTTTTATGGATTTTTTAGAATATGTATTTTATTTGGATTTTCTAGAGATCTTTTAAGGGTGCACAAAGGGAAGATCTTCCCCAGTATAGTCGCAAAAAACTATTGGTGAAATAATTTGTTACAATACATATTATTGGTTTCCACCAATGGTCAGGAGGTTAAGCCCCTCCTTCTTGGGTATGGGGAGGCTTCCATTATTGAATGTAACTAACTAAAATTGTGGGGTGGCCATTAGGTTGAGGATTACACATGAATACTCCACTAAACCTATGGTAAAGTGCTTGTATAGTGTACAAGGGAGGAATTTTCTTGGGAAAGAGGTAAAGGGGAGTAGGAGAAATAGGGAGAGAGGGTTAATGTTGTGAGTAGGAACTAGCAGATTCTCAACAACAATAACCAGAGTAGGTCCACATTCAATTAGAATAATTCAACCATGTAATCAACATTAAGATTAATAAATCAGAGACACAAAGTTATATGAAGTCATTAATAAAGGAAAAAACTTTCCTTCTTGGTATTACAAGATCACAATGCTTGGAAAGTTGGAAAAGAGAGTATAAAAGAACATAGGAAAGGAAATGAGATATAATAATGTATCTTTTATGGTTTGTAGTAATAGTGAAATCTAATAACTTATAGCAATAAATAATTAACAAGTCTTTAGAATGGAGAATTCATCCTGATTTATAGCTTACAAGATGTCTCTTCCTCTCTCCCCTATGTGACATTTCATCTCACCACCACTTATGAATTTTCACATTCCTTATGAATGAATTTAAGTCCTTTTCTTATTTTTGAAAAGAAACTTTTACAATATAAACTTAATTCACTTAATTGAATAGTATGAAAGAGTGAAAAAGTACATTCCTAATGAAGAAATAAAATGTTAGAGTGAGAGGGAGGGGGAAAGAGAAGATAAGAGAAAAGTGAAAATATGGATACGGGAAAGCTTTTGTTGATGAAGAACCTGCTTCTAATGGATCTCAAGTGAATGCTCCATGAATAAATTTTCTTACTTTTGACCCCCTGTTGACTTGAAATATTGTGATTGAAAATTCCTCCTCCTGTGAGATGCCACATGCTACAAGGAATTGACTGAGTGTCTAGAAACACTACTGTGATACTTGTACTAATATGGAAACATGATGATCCTTTTTAACACAATGTTGGAGTTAGAACATGGAGATCATCACCTTGCTCTTCTTGGCTTCAAAATTCACCTTCATAACAAAAATGTTTTTTGAATGGAATCAACCCCAAGATGCTCAAACACCTTCTTGCTCACCTATTACTCATTGGAAAAGGTATTCTCCTCTAAATAAATGAATTTTTCCTTCATTCAACTGAAAGTGCATAATGTGAAACCATGAATCTGTCAAGTCATTATGAAGCTCAACACTATTTCAAACACATCCAGGTGAAATTTCTTCAGCATGAGAGGCTCAACATCCTTGTTTCTTAACCAATATCCTGACACTTACTATTTTTAGTAAGCCTTATTTTGAGAAGTCCATTTTAGTTACCAGTTGTTTAATTTGGCACTTTTAAGTTTCCCTGATGTGCAAGGGGCAATGGACACTCTGAGAATAAACTGTTCACAAAAATTAATATTTATGGATAGTGAGGTTTAAGAAGGATTGATATTTTTAGAATAGGGTCTTCCTAGTGTTAGGATGGAGATAAAGTGGTCTCAAATGTTTTATCATTTCACAATGATGTTTTGCTCCAATTTTTGAAGGATTTCAATCGCCATAACTCCGTAGATATGAAAAATGAGTTTTTGTTTTGAGAAACCTTATCTGTCCATTGAAAAAATGTAGAACAACATTGGTAAAAGGTTATATTTATTTAAAGTGGGTCTTCCCAGTGTTAGAATGGAGTGAAAGTGATCTCAAATGTTTTATTATTTCACAATGATTTTTTGCTCCAATTTTTGGAGGATTTCAATTGCCAGAAATATGTAGATATGAAAAATGAGTTTTGATTTTGAGAAACCTTATTTGGCCATTGAAAAATGTAGAACACCATTGGTAAAATATTAGATTTATTTGAAAGGATTTTTTTTAGAAGGATTTTCTAAAATCTCATGGGGATCAAATAAGGGGTTTGGGAGATATTAACAACTTTTCATTTTAACATATGAGGACTTTGAAATATTTTCATTAACATAACAACAATGAGAGTGATATTTACGAGGAAAATTGAATCTTTAAAACATAAAAAAATGGTTGATTATTTAAATATGAAGCTTTTTGTTCTCACTTACACACCTTAACTCAAGTTTGACTCAAGCAAGCTTAACTAGGGTTGGATGAGATTTGAAATGGAGTTTCACCCTAAATATAAGGGGAAAGAGGGATAAAATGGACACAAGGGACATAAAAGTGTGAATTCCACCAGATCTGGACAAGTGTCACCTTTTGGTTTCATGTGAGTGAGATGTATGGGCTAGAAATTAGCTCACACGAACTGAAATTGGGTTCTACATATGTTTGGTGGCTAGCTGAGAGAGGCGTTCACACTTTTTTAACTCCCTTGTCCCATTTTCACCTTAGGTAAAATCCAAGGGGACACCAATGGTGATTAATTATGACCAAGGGGTCATGGGAACATGAGGAAGGGGCTAAGAAACTTGAAATGCTATATGAATATTCTAACACTTGTAATACTTGAAGTTGATGATTTTAAGTGATGAAGGATTTACAATGGAAGGGGGAAACACTTTTATGTTCCTCATTTCCAATTTCATGTTAGAGATAATCCAAGGGGACAAGAAGGGTGAAAAAGTGTGACCAAGGGGTCCACACAATGAGAAAGTGGTTTATTTTTGCATTGTTCTCACCTAATCACTCAAGTCACAAGTTTTAAGTGACGAAAAGATAACATCTATAGGGGGTCACACTTTTTTGTCCTCATTTTACCATTTTCACCTTAGATAAAATCAAAAGGGGCACTAAGGGTGAAAAACTATGACCAAGCCATTTTGAAATTACATGTCACCTGTAAAATGCAAATTAAGACATCAGGAGGGCTTATTCTGCCCCAGGAGCATGGAAGAGTGTTTTGGGGTAAAAAATTATATGATTTTGACTCCAAATCACCTGTTGATATTATCTCATCCATTATCAATATCCAATTCTTCTTGAAATTTTAATTTTCACAACATTCACCCTTTTATCGTGAAGGAGCAACAATAATGACTCGAGTTATCACAGAAAACATTCAAGGCTTAGGAAAAAAATTATGTTTCCATCATTTGGATAATTATAAGATATTCCCATTGAGTATTTTATGAGATTCTAACTCCTCCCAAAGCTCAAAAAATCATCTGGACAATTTATCTTTCACCTTGTAGTCTTCATTCCTTATGCCCAAAATGACCCAATTTTGCTTAAATTGTTCCTGAAATCAATTATCTCCACATATTTTACCTAAAATTACTCAGTGAATTATTTAATCACCTTAGGCATACATCCATGCACATGAAAAACACTTGAAAATCATGTTATAAATTTCCTCTTATATGGAATGAGGGTGACATAGACCTGGAACGGGTTGCGCGAGCTGATAGGTTGGTCGAAGGAAGGATTCACAATGATGGGGAGAGGAAGTTTTCAAGTGGGGGCTTGGTTGTCATGGATAAAATTTTCAATTTTTCATGCTAAAAATTTAGCATGACAACACTAAGCCAATCAAACAAAAGTTAAAAAATTCATTTCAAAATTACTTAGTCAAAGAGGAATTACAATAATTCCTAACAACATGTTTTATTAAACCCATCGAATATTTAAACTGGATATCTAACATTGTGCCAGTCACTAAAGAGACTCATGAGATTATAATTTTCACTTACTTTTGTGACATCAACACAGCATGTCCAAAAGATGAATTTCCATTACCTAACATTGATATGATGGTCGACTCAATGACAAGTCACAAATTTTTGTTTCTCATGAATGGTTTTTCTATCTATAACCCAATACAAATTGCAGAATAATATCAACACAAGATAATGTTTACCACACCATGGGGAATATTCTGTTGTAAGGTCATGCCTTTTGGCCCAAAAAATGTGGATGCTACCTGTTAACGAGTAATGATTGTAATCTTTCACAACATGTTACATACAATAAGTGAATATTATATTGATGAAATCCTAGGAAAATTAACAACTAGTGTGGGACATCCATAATTCTTCCACCGCATCTTTGAAATGTTACATTTCTAAAAACATAAAATAAATCCAAAAAATGTGTTTTCGGCATTACATCAAGTAAATTACTAAGGTTCATTGTTTTACAAAGAGGTATAGAAGTGTATCCTATATGGTGGGCCAAGAATGTGTCTCAATGGCTTGCACTCTAAGTCTTTTGCTCTACAAAGGTATGAGGCAATGAAGATGAGACACACATGGAACGAAAAAGAATTTATTTATTTATTAGATGCCACAACAAGTGTTAAGGTCACATATCCAAAGGGAAGTGATCCCTACACTAAGTCAACACAGGGTTTCCAAGGCCCACAATCAAGATAGAGGAGAGTGCCCTTCTAGGATATCGGTTAATGGGGGAGAGATATGGATCGATAGAAATATTATAAAAGCATGCACAATCTATACTACTATAATATGACTGAAATATAAATTAAGGAAAGCTAAGGAGCTGATCATATAAGAGTAGTATGCTAACTAGCACCGATGTACATACAATACTAAGCTAACATAGAGAAATGGGAAGGGAAATGAACTAATCTATGAAAAATGACAAAGAGAGTTAGAGAAATTACCTACATGATGGTTGTTGATGCATCTATCTCTCTATAAAAATAGTATGCCGAGAGAGAATCATTATGGGTGGAGAAGGGGAACATTATTCCTGTCCTAAACTTACTATAGGCGAACCAATCATGCAAGCAATCCAATAACCAAAAATAATGTCCAATCTAAATCAAGTTCAAGATAAACCTAGAATAGAGATAGTAGATGCGAAGATGGCACAAAAGAGTAGAGAATATGGCATGTCCATGTCATTCCTTTCTTCTTGTGAATTTATAGGCATGGTGTGCATATATACATGACACCATCACCCATAGGTGATGGTGTTGGCCAAGGGAAAACATAATACTGACACCATTTTCCACAAAATATGGCATCAGCCAAGGGGAACCCAATGTCAAGTGAAGTGAAAATTTTCCATGGATCAAGGGAAAGAAAGTGAAAAAGGTGTTAATGATTAAGTCAGACGTAAGCAAGTGTTGGGAGTGCTAGTTTACATAACATAAAATGAATAATGAAGGTAAGGGTAACTAAAGATAGCACCAAATAGTGGTACATCACTCTATGTACTATCTCTAACCCATAATGACCATGTGTATAGTCATACCCCATTCCTAACATACCCCTTGAGGAACTCGCTAAAGAAATAGATGCATTAGTGACCCTTATCTACACAAAAGAGTTGTTAGTAACATGTATGAAAAATTAGGTGTATACAGATCTCATAAAGATATGTGCTATGATAAAAATTCCTCCTCTTAAAAATATAAGACAACTAAAAATTCTCTAAGGAAAAATCCAATCCATATGATGCTTCATATCACAACTAGCATATAAGTGCCATCAATTCAACCTGCTACTTAAAAGGGATGTTCAATTTTGATGGGATCAAGATTGAAAAAAATCCTTTAATGAGCTAAAAACATATCTAGCCAGTCACGTGGTGTTCATGCCACCTTTTCCAGAAAAACCAATGCTTATCTATACATCAACAATAAACTATGTTATAAGAACATTTATCACACAACACAATTATCAAGGACATGAACAAGCAATCTATTATCTTATTAGAGCTTTGATTGATCATGAACATAAATATTCACATGCCAAAAAATTATGTTTGGCCATGGAATTTGATTTCCATAAGCTATTCCACTATTTGCTAAACCATACCACCAAAATCATCGCAAAAATTGATCCTCTCAAACACCTGCTTTTGAAGCCAGTTCTCACAAGACAACTGTTTATGTGGATTTTTCTCCTTAGTGAATTCAAAATTGATTTTTTTAACCAAAAGGATGTCAAAGGACAAGCCCTTGTAGATAACCTCTCCCTAGAACAAAGCCCCAACATTTCAAGTTTCCTGACGAGTCTCTCATGTTCCATGGTGCTACTCCTTCATGGATGCTCTACTTTGATGGATATTGCAATGTTCATTGTTTAGGAGCTAGAATAATGTTAATCAATCTGGATGGATATTTCATTCCTAAGGTCTTTCACTTGGGTTTTCCTTTCACTAACAATACTATGGAGTACAAATCCCTTATAGCTAGATTAAAGGTAGTCATTCAATGGAATCTTAAAGAACTATCAATAATTGGTGACTCAAAATTAATCATCAAATAATTTAGGGATGAGTATCAATTCAAAGATGAAAAATTAATACCCTATAATAAAATGGTTGACAACCTTAAAGGATATTTTCATATGGTCACTTTTGAACAAGTCCCTAGATATCAAAACAAATTCACAGATGTTATGTCAATTATTGGATCCATTCTTGAGATCACAACAAATCAAACATAAACACACTTCTTTGTAGAACATATCATAGATTTTTCTTACAAATTTCTTGAGAATACCATGGTATTTAAAATAATTGGTCTTGATATCCCTTGGTACCATGCTATATATACCTTCATTCATGACAAAACCTTCCCCCTCAAATATGAACTCCTATAAAAAAATATGCATTAGCACAATGCGTCTCTCACTATAACATCTTAGTCAACACCTTGTGTCAAATAGATTAAGATAAATCTTTACTCAGATGTCTCAATTAATAGTAGACATCTTACACCTTAATTGAAGTGCATGTAGGAATTTGTGGCACACACACAAATGGAATGGTCTTAGCCAAGAAAATTCTATGGGATATTTACTATTGGACCACCATGGAAAATGATGCATGCCACTTTCTCAAAAGGTGTCTATCTTGTCAAAAACATGACAATCTCATTCATGCACCCTTCCAAGCATTACAACCAATCATGACACCTTGGCCTTTATCTCAATGGGAGCTTTATCTTATTGGAAAAATCAAACTTACATCATCTAATGGACATAAATTCATCATCATAGCCACTAAGTACTTCACTAAATGGGTGGAGGTTATGCCTCTCACTTACATCACTGAAATTTAGATCTCCAAATTTATATTCAATCACATCATTTTCTGCTTTGGTATCCTGTATTTTATTGTCATTGATAATGGAAAGTCCTTCAAAAATCAAATAGTCAAAGATTTTGTTAAACTTTTCCACATCTATCTTAAGTGTCCATCTCAATATTACCCTCAAGGTAATCACCAAGCTGAAGTGACTAATAAATTTTTAAAGAGTTACATGAAAAATATAGTCAATGCACATGGAAGAAATTGGCATACCCAAATCTGCCCCACCCTTTGGGCTTATCATGCCCCTATAAGAGCCATTCCATTCTCTCTCATTTACAGCTGTGCATTTATTCCACCCATTGATATCAAACTCCCATCCTTGAGAATATCCTTTTAGGACTTAATCAATGAAGATGAATATATAAAATCACAACTCAACAAAATAGAGATTCTTGATTAAAAAAGGCTTAACACTCTAAACCATCTCCAAGTCTATCAAAAATGGATATGATGTAGTTATAACAAAAATATTAAACCTATAGATTTTGAGATCGGCGATCTGGTTCTCAAATAAAATCAGAAAAACACAACCAAAGAAAGAGAAAAGTAAGGTAAATTTGAGCCCAATTAGTTAGGGCCATATGTAATCACTCATAAGTTTGGTTCTGGAGGATTTTTGGTGAAATAATTTTTTACAAGGGAAAACTAGTGGTTTTCACCAATAGTCACGGGACTAGGTCCCTCCTCTTGGGAATGGGGAGGATCCCATTTATTGAATATGGGAAAAGTAAAAAATTTGGTGGCCGTTAGGCCAGGGATCACACAAAAATACTCCACTAAACCTGTGGCAAATTTCTTGTAATGAATATAAGAGATGAATTTTCTTGGGGAGAGTTGAAGGGGAGATAATAATATAGGGAGAGAGGGTTAAGGTAGTGAGTATGAAATTACAAACTTCACTGACATTAACCATAGTAGGTCCACATCCAATAGGAAAAAACAACAATGTAAGCAATAACAAGATTAAAAAAACAAAGCATAAAGTTCAATTGATTTATTCCTCAAAGATACAAAGTTATATCTTAGTTTTCGAGCTTATAATCCTTGTAAAGTTGAAAGTAGGAAGTAGAAGAACATAGACAAGAAAATTGAAGAAATAGATTTTTGGTTATAGTAGGAAAACTAAAACTATCAAACCCTTGTAATGGATAAGCCATCCAAATATATTTCTTTATAATATGTCTCTTCATCTCCCCCCATGTGACCTTTCACATTCCTACCACTTATGACCTTTCATATTACTATAGGAATAAAGATGAGTCCTTTTATTATTAATGAAAATGAACTCTTACAATGTAAAATTAAAAGGGGCTTAAGTGAATAAGATGAAAAAACCAAAAAGTACATTCCCAACAAAGAATTAGAATGTTGAGAGAGAGGGAAGAGAGAGAATAAGAAGACAATGATCAATTAGAGGATGAAGAAGCTTCCGATGAGGAAGAGCTAGCTCTTGCATAACTTTGGGGAAATTCCCCTAGAATGAACTCATTTCCTTTGACTTCCTAGATGAAAAAAGTTATTGTTAGTGTCACTTTCCCTACCCGTGGAATGAAAACATAACCCAAAGTATTGATCCAAGTCTCAAGGATGCCACCAATGGTCTTGCATCATGTGAATAAAACTTGGTTATCTCTTGTGGTATTATAGATTTAGCCTCTAATTTCCATGAGGATTACAAAGTATCTTCATTGAAAGAGAAAGGATTTCATGCCTCTTTCTAGACCAAATATAGGAAAGAATTTAGGATCTCTTTCAAGGATGATTGTTTATTGAGTGGAGGTGATATGAGATTCTACACACTGTTGTTGACATCTTCCAAGATTTTAGATGAATGTTCTCCATAAGACTCAAGTTTTGAGATAACATCATTTATCATATCACACCTAACACTCATTGTGCATGACCACATGGGAGACAAATTATCTAAGATAAATGTGAATAAATCTTTTCTCAATAAGGAGTGAGAATCAAGACAACTCATCTCAAACACCAATGGGAACACACTATCCCAATAGGTCTTTTCTTTCTCAATATCTTACTTGGTCATATTTACCTTAGAAACAATGACAAGGGAAAATTTTAATAAAGAGAGGACCTCATGTAATAATACCTTTCCTTTTTCTAGAATCTTCTCTACCCATTTGTCATTACCTCTCCCCTGTATGGTGTACCCTTGAACTCTCTTTATCACTTAAGGATCAAAATTGTTGATGGGAAAGATAGACTTTGCCGTAGGAAGTGGTTCTGCATTCGGTTTAAGGAATGACTATACATAGGTGGTGAGGTTTCTCACATGATCTTCTTGTTACCCCAGATTCTGGTTATTTTCTTCATTTATCAAAAACAATCGGGATGCAAACTCTTTAAATATATGCACATATCCCTCATGTGTAGCCTATCCTACAGAAACCCTATTCAGCTCGTAATCATCCCATGTAATTTCTCCCATAGGTTTAATTAATTTCAGACGTGTAACTTCCACATACTAAGATCCATAAGCCTCAATGAAGAAACAATAATTTGTTTGTGCTTTCTTGGAATGCTTGGTTTTGATGTACTTTGAAATGGCCTCAAAGTTAGGTGTTGTGGCTTGTTGCATCATTCTTGATTCTCCTTCAATAAAATCATGTACCCATGGGAAGGTCTCAATTGGTGTGGACACAAAGTTAGACATAGAAGAAATATTAGGTGCTTGATAAGGAACTAGATCTTTCCCAAGATGATATGATTCAGTTTCCAAGGATGAAACATTTAAATTACAGGGATGATTAGGAGATTGGGAAGGATCAATTTCCCCTAATTAAAGTGGTTAAATGGGATTTTATTTGACCTTTTACTTCTTGTGAAGCTTCTTAGGGGGATAAAATTTAGTGCACTCAAGTTTCACAAGCTTCCTCTTAGAATATTCCTCCAAATGAGCAGGCCTCGTGGCCTTTTTAGTCACCTTTAGAGAAGAAGTGAGAGACACTTTCCTGGGTAGAGATGGTAAACCACCATATTCAATGAAAGAGGCTATTTTCCACTTGAACCAATATTTTAACCTCTGAATCACTGTCATAGTTATTTATTTGATGTTACAATAATCTTAAACGTTCCATGGGGTGGGAGGAAGAGGAGACGATTGCATTTCTTGATATTCAGGATCAAATAGGTCGTATCCATCATCTTTAATTCCTTCTACAAACTATTCAAACTTGAAGTCCCTCATTTGATCTACTGTAATTCTCATGTAGTCTTACATCCTGACCTTAAATTCATTAGTGCAATCATCCCAATAGTCTTCAATTTGTGGAATGTGATGCAAACATAGAAAGAGGAAAGTCTTAGGATTCTTCCTACTCTCAAATCCATCCTGAGATACATAGGAATACAAATTGAGATTTACAAATGAGGTTTCAATGTTTGCTAAATCCATGATACTTTTACATTAATATATTCCTTGGGAGATAGGAAAAGATATAATTTCTTCTTTACACTCTTGCACCTAGTATGCACATGACACAACTTCCTACACAATTCAATCAGAATTATCTTGTCACTTGGATACCTTAGTATCCTGTGAGGTTTAAGATCAAACCCTCTAATTCTAATGTAGGTGAAGGTGGGAAACTGAATGAAGTAACTTCCATATTTCTAGATCAACCCAAGTACTTGAGATGAAATTATTCACTCAGGATTTCCTTCGAGAAACCTTACGATATGCATGGTGGATATATAATTCACCTTATAAAAGTGTGATTTAATTTCTTGATATGTGAGTTGTGGGTATTTTTCATATGTTGGTGAATTTTGTGAAACATTAGGTGTAGTGGAGATACCTCAAAGAGGCCTTGTGTATGTGAGGGCATACACTAGATAGGAATTCATGGTGAATTTCTTGGAGGTAGGAAACTACAACAACTACCAATGAATGTTATTCCTTATGATCTGTCCCCAGTCAATCATTTGATATCCTTCTGTGAACACTAGATTGAACTAAGCCATCCAATCTTGGAAATAATTTTTTATTTCTTCTCCCAACATTCTATTTAGTATATAAATTGCATCCAAGTATGCTTTGTGAAATTCACTTCGGGACCAAGTATTAGGGATCCGAGAAGGCTTCCTCCACTACTCAAGCCACGAAAAAACTTCCAAGCCTTGCAAGTATAAGTCTTTTCTTTCCCATACCAGTGAGGAAAAATCCCAAGAGATGATTACCATGTTATTACGAGTAGGAATTTGTAGGAATTGAGAAATACCTTTTGGTGTGAGAATTGCAAGAATGGAATTGTCATTTGTCAAGATTGTCCTTGGATTTGGATCATAGTGTTGTGCATAAGCTAGAACTAGCTCGACGCTTTGAAAAAATAGAGGATGGCCACCCACATTAAATATCCCACTCAAGAATATGTTTTCCTCAACACGTTCACAAGGTTCACTTAGTATCCTTGCTTTCAGATCTTGCATGCCCATGTGTGTTACCTCACTATCACTCACATTTGGATATTCAGAGCTCAATGTGGAAATTGGCTCTAGACCCAAGTATTTGACCTTCATGATAGCAAGAAGTAGTGAAATAGATGGGGAATGAGTGGATATGAATGAATTGACCCTAATCCCAACACTTTCTATTTTAATAGGTCCTATCCCAGATGGATATTTTTAGTAAGTTTCTCAATTTTTGAATTTTTAGTGTTTTTGACTTGATAGGAGTGACAATGACACTAAAAGTTTTCCATTTATGAAACATAATATTTTTAGATTGTGAGGAATCAATACAAATTTATATTTTTAGAAGGTGGACCTTTGGAATTCAGAATGAAATGAAATCGGTCTAGTTTTTTTAGGTTTTTATTGGGATGCTCTACTCCAATTCTTAGAGGTTTTCAATAACCGAATTTTTACAGATATGAAAAGACAAGTGTGAAGGCTAAAAAATTCATTTGGCTATATAAAATTATTCATATCATCATTGGATATGATATTATACTCAATGCAAAGGTGTTTTAAAAAGGAGGAGATAGGTGAAGTTTCATGGAAAACATATGCACAGTTTCACAATTATGAGTAAAAGTCACATTTTTAGGCATGGGAGTTTCCTAGAAATTTTTGTAGCATATTTGCACAAAAATGGAGTTTTGGGGGGAAAAAACATTCAAAATGATTAAGTATTTATATTTAAACCATTTTACTCCTTTTTCATATTTAAACTCACCTTTTAACCCATCAGGCTTAACCTAGGTCAGTCGGGGTTAGAGGGTGAGTTGCACCTAAAAATTAGGGGTAAAAGAGGAGAGGGTGAAAATGGTACACCCAAGTGAACTTTTCACTAGATCATGCCAAGTTTCACTATGTGGTAACATGTGAGAAAGATGGAAGGATTGAAAACAAGTTGTTGAGATCCAAACTGAATTTTTACATATGACCAGTGCTAACTCCATGAAGAGGGTGCATTTTTATGTCCATGTTATCTCCTTGGATGTTGGAAAAAGGGACAATGAGCATGTAAAAATGTGTCATGGATAAATTTACCATGAGGATGGGAGATAAGGTTGATCAAAAACATTCATTTTCAAATTTCCTAACAACCCAAGTTGTCACTTAAGTGATAAAACACATTCATTCATAGGGGTAGTGCAATTTAGTGTCCATATTGTCCCCTTACATGAAGGGACAAGGGACAAGGGATAGACAACCTCAAAAATTGCGCCAAAGGTGAAGGGGTCACATTTTTAGTTGTGCATGCACTCTTAGGACACAAGTTTAGATGTTTAAGTGACAAAACATAACTCACCAACATGGGGTGCAATTTAAGTCCCCACCACCCCCTTACACCAAGGGACAAGGGATAAATGAGGGTGAAAAGTTTTCTTGAGCTTATAACCCTTGTTGATGTCATCCTGTCAACATGAAATTAGAAAATAAAGAGTGATTTTCAGCCCCAGGAGCAAGATATGGAGTTTAGAGGTCAAACTCTATACGGGTTTGAATACAAAATGCTTGATTACTTCATTCCAACCACTTCCAAGAGCCATTTCTTCTTGAAATTTAATTTTCAGGCCTACTCACTCTTTTGGCACAAAGGGGCAACTATAGTGAATCATATTATCATGGAAGATTTGAAGGCTTGGACTAAAATTGATGTTTCTACCATGTGGTGAATTCCAAGATATTTCCATTGACTATTTTTACAGCTTCCAAATCCTCTTGTAACTCCCTAAATCTTCTTAACAAGTATGCTTTCTTCGTTGAAGTTATCATTTCATGTACCCGCAATGACCCTATTTTTTTTAATGACTCTCAACACGATATGACCCCACAAAACTCATTAAAACTAACTTATATCTCTTAAATACTCTTATGCACAACCCCCAAATAGGTTGAGCCCTTTGTAATCATCCTCTAAAGGGTATTCCTTTGTTGCAAAATGGTTTAAAATAGCCCCTTTTATGCCTCAGGGAACAACTACTCCACTTTGGATCTCAACTACATTATGAAAAATTAATCATATATATAATAATATATTATAAAATAATGGTGAATATAACAACATTGGTCAACCCTTAGTGGAAAAAGAAGATAAAATTAGGGTCAAAACTAGTTATGATCCATAAAATTTTGGCGAACCTACTACCGTACGGTAGTAAAAAAATCACCATTTTCAAACTTCCAAAATTCTAATATTTGCCAATTTACAAATATTCACCCCTAAAATGAACCTTGTGAATGTGAAATTTCCAAGTGTCTGATTCTTGATACTTCAATCATCCATTCTTCATTTGGTGGGGGAGAGGCATATTCTTCTTCTAGAAACATCCATGGGAGAAGGAGGATCATAACGAATCATATCTAACTATTTTGATTCGTGAAAATGACATGCAACAACCAAAATTTCCATAACTAAAACCTCGTGGATTTCTTCACCATTTTTTACAAAATTGTTCTCTTTGGAAAGCCCTCTTCAAGACATTTCCAATGCAAATCCAATCATTTCACGAAAAAACTCCTTTGTTCTTTGGATCTCAGGATGATCTGCCTTCTCTTCGCGGATCTCTTAGTGTTCATTTCGTTCCATGGATTTGGTTTGATCTTTCAAGTCTTTTGTGGCTTTTGGTTGTTTCACGGGGTCTCCTTTGTATCATGGCATTCTCTTCCCGCTACCATCTTTCTCTGTTCTGTAACTTTTACAACTCCGTATAACACTATACCATGAGAAACCTATGAAACATTAAGTTCTTTGTTCCATGACATCCGTACTTGGTCATGTTATAACTTCCTTCTTTTTTCTTCACAGATCCTCACGGAACTTTCTCTTAGCATCACATATTCTACTGAGCAGATTACACCAATTGTTTTGTGGAAATAACTAATTTCGCATAACTCTATAATCACCAAGTCCATGAAGCACTAAGTTTCTTCAATCCTTCTCTTTTCCCAATTGGGAATCGGAAACAAAACATCTTTATCTCCAAGTTCTCAATAAAAGGGAAAACTAGAATTAAAACAAAAATGGCACAACAATCATGAATGTCCCATACCACCCATTCTTGTTATGTTATAAGAGTCCTAGTCATAGTTTGCTCATTCCTAAACAACACAACAGACCTTGAATAAAACACCTACAAATGTGACCTTTTTAAGTGTCACATACCATTTAAGGAAGTCATTTTTTCAACAATATTATGCTTGGTTTGTCACTACAAGCAAAGGACTACAATTGTCCATAATAGTTTTCTAATTACATAACCTTTAGTTATACACATTCCGTGTTTTTATAATAATATAAACTTAACAAATCAAACCATTTAACAACATCATACACGCCATATCGAAAGCTCAAATGAAAAGTTTATATTATTCCATAATCCTCTTTTCAACATATTTTTCAATGATTTATAGTTTCAATTCTTTTGATTTCATCATAATCATCATATACTTTTGTTCTCTTAAATGTTATAATTACGTTAATAGATCCTTACCACTATCGATAATCATGTTATTCAAGGCATGTGATATTAACATTTTCATACCTCCAAGTTAGCTTAGGTTTTTATATTATATCTCACATCATAAGTAATAACGTTATCCTTTAACTAAGTTCACTTATCTTTTTCATAACATTCTCAAATGAAAAACCTTATTGTTATTCTATTTTGAGATCCCCTTAATAATCCTAATAATATAATTGAAATCTTGGTCATAGTTTTTCCTAAGATCCTCTTTCCTAGTTTCATTTTCTTAGTTTAATCACATATTATCGTAGTTTCATTACTATTTTAATCACATATATTTTTATATAAAGGTAGATTAAAAGGGATTTAGAAGGGGAAATCAATATGTGACCCCGCTTTTATAATTCCAAGCGTTGGCCATTCATCCTTCGTGAAGAGTGTGAACTAGATATTCATGTCAAAGATTTGTATAGTGTTTTAGAATTGAACGTGACTTTCTAGAAAATGAAATTTAAATACTCATGTCAAGGTTTGTGAAATGTTTCTAAACTAATTGTGCATGTTATAAAACATGTTAGGGTTGGAACATATTTTGTGTCCCTTATACTTTTTCATAGTGACTAGACCATTCAACCAATCCTCTATAGATATTTATGAATGTGATTTATGAACTATGATCAATTAACTCATCATCTAAGTTTTTGTCTAATTTTTTACGTGATCAATTTTTTGTATTAACCCTAAATCTATGAATGTAATCAATCAAATTCTATAATTTTTAGTAACTTTCAATCAAACAAAGTTAAAAATGGGAGAACCTATGTGTTCTATGTGATCCTCTGTGTTTTCCAAAATCTATTATCTCGGTATTCTCTATCTCTTTAATCATCTCTGATATATAATCTATGTTCCTATATGTGTTATTAATCTTTTCTCTTCTAATTTTATTCCCCCATTCTCCTATTCTCATTTCTTTTAATTATAGATTATGTTTTTCTATTTTTTTCCTAAATCAATTGCTTTTTTTAATTATAGATTTGTGCCTTTCTATTTTCACCCCTAATCAATTTTACTACTTGTTTGATTTATTAATAAACTTCATGCTTGGTTGATATCATTTCACAACTAATTTTAGCCTATTAATGATCTAATCGACCTTGTGCATGATTAATTATTCTCAAAAAAATTAAGTGATCTTTAGTTTAGTTGAGTTTTACACACTTCCCTATCAAAAATTCACATGCCCATACTAATTTTAGCCTAGTAATGATCAGTCCACAAATGAGAGTTTTCCTATGGAGCATGGTATCAAGGATGAGTTCCCTAGTTCACATGATCGATTCATCAATGGAGGCTTCTAGCTACACTTTCTTACGGGTGAAGATCGATCTCAACAAACTCATATTCGATTCCAACCCAATGTAAATCCCACATTGATCAGTGTTTCACTCATTTAGATCCTAATAACCCATGACCTCGATATAAAAAGGTGCTAATCTCTCTTCTACTTACACGTGCACAAAATAACGAACGCTTGATTTACGAACCAAGAAGAGGACACTTGGTCCAATGACGGATCGGGGCTCTTGACCAATCACGTGCTAGGATCATTCACGGGGTCTAAGGTGGAACCCCATCCCGTGTATTATTTAGTGGTTGTGATCCGTGGGTCTAAGCTTAATATGGTGAACGTTGTGACACATAGCTCATTGATTTGATCAGTGGCAACTCGGTGATTTGACGTGAAATGGATCGTTGAGATTTTGGGTGAGAGGCTCACTTCTCCTTATCAAGAACACGATACCAAAACTAGTTAGGGATAAATATAATTAGGGGTTGAATCATACTAAATAAGTGCAATGGCTTAAAATCTTTGGATACCAAATAGCTAGTTTTCATATTTTTGTTTTTTTTTTTTTTTAAATTAATGTTTTTATATGAAAACGAATATAGTAAAATCTTATCATGTTTGATTCATTTTTGTAAAGTGGTAGCGTACCATTTCACTAACCCAAAATGTAATATTGCACTCCTTGCTTAATCGAGAGTGTAATTTTTTTTGTTACGACTAAAATCAATGTGTCACATAAGTGATACTTGATATAAAAAGGCTTAAACCATAGCAAAGGGTTCTATTGACCAACTTATGGTTTGACCTATTTTCGAGAATTATTATACACATATAATCTCTCTAGTGCAATAATCATTACCACATCTTATCTTCTCTCCCAAATAATACCCTTTCTCACATTATAAGAACATATGCACATGCACAAACAACAATACCTAGTGCATTCTATGTTGGACATAATTAATCAACTTCAAAAGAAATCATAAACTATGTATTTTCATTAACAATAATCAATAATTGTAATTTCATATAAAATATCCATCTAATGCATAATCAATTACTAAAAATAAATGTTTTAATCCAAAACATATGATCGTGTTAATCAAGAAAATCTAATTAGTAATAATATGTTGTATAAAGGGTGGGTACTGTCACTCAATTCTCAAAATGTCTCAAAATAATATGTGCATTAATTCAGTATGTGACACATACTAGATCGATCATGTACATATTTTCGTAGGGCCAATGACATAAGGTCCGGAAAATAAATACGGAGGAAAAATCATCCATATGAGGATATTTACATAGTTTCCAATTATGTACAAAAAGTAAGAAAAATAAAAAAAATCTTGAGTGAATATGGCTTGATTTAGGCAGAATATATTCATGTCATATTCATTAGAATGCTTGATAAGGTAAGATAGACCCCCGCTTGTGTTTTCAACTTTTGGGGATCAAATATATGCCTACATATAAGATGTAGATACCAAATGTGCTCAAGGAGTGCAAGTGTATCAATTCTAGAGGATATTATCTTAAACCCTAATGTAGCTATATAGGTTTTCAAGTCCTTTACCTAATATAAAGATAAATATCCTTCTAAGATTTAGAATAAAGGTAGGTTACAATATGGATAAATCCAAGGGGAATAACATAATAAACCAAAGCAATATATTAAAGCAAACATGCATCTACCATAATATATAGCAATGAATGATCAACCTTCCACACAACAATAACCATGAAACAAATGAAAAAAAAGGGTTAGAGATACTCACATGTAGTGTGAGTATTGATGTATTGATCCTCCTAAAAGATAACAACACTAAGAGATAATATCTATGGCCTGAAAAAGGGAAAAATAAAGAAGAAGACCTTAAGTCCTAGCTCACTAGGTGGCCCAAATGTAACAAGATAATCTTCAAAACCTCAAGTCTTACAACTACATTAAAAAATATCCACAAATGTCCAATGTGCAAGTAAAGTGAAGTGATTTGAATGATGATAAATGACAAGAGTGTTCAAGCATATACACCTGATGTGATCACTCATGGGTGATGACATCGGCCATGGGAAAATCCAAACTTGACACAATCACACATGGGTGATTGTATCATATTTGGGGCAAATCTAAGGTCAAAGTATGAAAGACAATGGGGATTGCAATCCAAAAAATAAATGGTGGCATGACGAAGGTCTGGGATGAACAAAATAGTGATAAGACTATGGATAAGTATAAGAAAGTGAACATAATGAAACAATTTGACATGAGAGGAAACAAAGTGAGGATAAGGTAACTATGATATTAAGGAAAACATAATGACATCTCTCAAATTTTTTGGTCTTGCCCAGATGATTAATTTTGATCAGACCTTAATCCCGACATGCCTCTTAACAGACCCACTCAAGAAGATAATGCATTGATACTCCTCGTATAAGATAAAATGTTAACGAACATAAAAAATGAGGTGTATACAAGAGACATTTGTAATTTTAATTTAAGTAATGCAAAGAGCACACATCTTATGAAATGCAAATGGTGTATGCCCTTTGACCTTTGTCAATTTTTTTTATTTGTATGGTGGTGTATATTTAATAATATATATGAGGTCACATTTATTTTATATTACATCTTATATTATTATAATTTACACTTATTTTACTAAATATTAAAAATTAGGCCCACTTTGCATCTTTTGGTATTAATTTCAGTGTTGTAGCAGTTACCATTTAGGAGAAGTAGGAGTAAAATGGAAAAAATATGTTGGGGCAAATACAGCTAGTGGAAATTTCCCCAAAGATAGTAAAAATGTAGATTGAGTCAAGTTTTAGGTGGGGTTGAGAGCATTTTGATTTTTAGAGTGATTAGGGTGCATTTTTCAATTAATTGTTAAGAAAGGTTTCGAATTCCTAAGACAAATAAGATTTCCCATTCTAAAGCAGTTGATCATATCATGGTTGGTGGAGTTTGACTTACATACAAAGCATGGCCAATGACATTAATGCTAGAGGCTAATGTCATTTGGGTGGTGGAAACCATGGTCGATAACATTAAACTAAGGTGGCTGATGTAGTGGAGAAATTGTTTTTTTTTTTCAGTGTCTTATCTTGTAAGAGGTTGCATGTATAACAATGTTTGGTGTAGTTGATTTTTTATTTTTGTTAATTTCGGTTATTTTTTATGATTATTTTGGATTGAGATAAGATTGTTTCTTGTTATTTGATCTTTTATAGGTTCCTTAGAGGATCTGACTATGCAAGTCAGTGGATGCATCATAATTTCAAGAGTTACTGAGGGGGCTATATGCATAGGATACCACACTATTATAGGGCCTCAATTTTGGTAGCACTATGTAGATGGCGTGGATCACATTGGATCTATATTTGATATATTTGTTTTTAAGACATTACGAGTTCAAGTCCAACAATTTTAGGTGGAGGGCCAGAGGACAAACTATATAGGTCATAGTTACATTACAAGATATGCACGTGATCCTTAGAATACCCATTCAGGGTGTTCATATGTTTTATAATGTGTTGACGAACATGATAGAGAGGAGGTATTTAGTATAATAGGCCACATGTAGTGATGATTATCATCTAAGTGCACTGATGGTGTAGTTGAGTGTCTTATCTACTGCACACTTTATAGATATATAGAAGGTGATTATTGGTATGGTTGTGGCACATATATTGTATCATAAGGCATATGTATTATTTTTTATAATGATATGTAGGGATGAACTATAGTCTATGATATATCTTAGTTAGGAGACAAACACATGGGTGCTACAAATGCATAATTTGTACGTGATTCATGTGTTGCAAAATATGGCCATGAGATCTATTATACTTTTTGTAGCATGGAAATATGACCATTTCCTAATGTATAGACCTATAGGGACACCATTATATGTAACAGGGGACACACATAGGATTCTACACTCAGAGAGAGTCCCAATAGTGAGGGAAATAATTATGTATAGGTGGTTGACTCATGTCACACAAGATCAGGTAGTACAAGAGCCATATAGAGGGACGATGGATTAGGGTTACATTTGGCCAATGATAATACATTTTTAGGCCCATACCTTAGAGATAATTAGTCATTTTGTGTTGTAGGTGGAAAAGCACCTATTGGATAGATGTCCTTTTCAGTTTTGGCACCTAACACATGTGGTAGCCCTACCTCTCTCACAGTATTGATGACATGCCAAAGAGAGAGGAGGGAGAGTGGGTGCAAAGGTACCATTAATACCATGATGAGTTAGGCGTACCCTACATCTAAGTGGTAGAAACAAAGGGGAACATAAGGAGTAAAGGTACCTTGAATTATAGAGGTAGGGGATAGCCCTAAGTGATAGGTTATCATGGAGGAGGAGAGATTAGGGTGAATCGGGGGATTGTATTAGGAGTGGTGGTTGTGGAGGTATGAGGGAGGATATTCATAAACTATGGGTTCTTAAATAACAATGTATATGATGGAGCATCCTAGGAAGAGAGTGAAGGTTTGGTAGAGGACACAAATGATATTGGTTCCCCGAGAGAGGTGACAATGATAGATTAGGAACCTTTGATCGAGATATGATGATGATAAGCTAGTTCTGAATCGTTGAGTAGATGAATTTTTTTATGGTAGAGCAACCTAGTGAGACATGTCAAACTTTAAGTGATCTGGATAGACTAGTTTGAAAGTGTTGTGATAAATTAGTGTGGTAGGTTGGGTAAATGGATAATAAATTTGGTTTTCATGTTTTGCAGGGTGAACCATAGTTGAGTGACACTCCTTCATTGAGGGTTCACATCATAACATCCTAGATGGTGTATTGGACATAACATATACTTATGTGATGGTTGATCTACTATCAATAATGGTCAAAGATACAATGAGTGCATTTAGACTTGTGGGATAAGAAACTTGTGAGATCTAGAGATATAGGGATTCTCATGTGGTTGAGAGTGTGGGAGATACGACTGCACTAGTTTAGGCCCTTCTTCAAGTGTAATAAGCATTGGCACGTCAATAGGTAATGAGTTTGTTGAATGTATATGTAGTTGTTTCATTCCAAGATACAAATGCAACTTTTTTTTACAGAGCTAGAGATTCAGATAATTAGACTAGAGGGAGTAGTTGTGGGGGGTAAATCAAGAGCCACGTCACTAACGTGATCTTTACATACTTCTATTCAAGCACCATTGGCTTAAAACATCATACATCCTCTAGTTAAGGGAGGTGGTGCTTGATGGATAGAAGTTATATTTTTTAAGATGTATATTGTATTTATGATATATAAAATGATTCATTTTGATGTATAATATATATTGGAGATAACATTGTTGGTCATGTCATGTTAAATGAATTATTATAATCTTACTTTTATGGTTCCATTTCCTTATTAGTGCACAAATGTAGGAAGATTCATGGATAAGAAACATGAAATGATAAAAGGTTTTAAAGGATGGTGATATAGTAGGTAATATTTGTTTATATGATTGAATGAGACATGGAAAAATTATAGGGCCAACCCAAGTGATAAGATGTAGACCCAAGTGTAAGATGATAAGAAAGCTAGAAAATTATACAAGATAGGAATTAAAGGTTATAGATTCCTAAGTGGGAGGTGAGAGATAAATTACCAAAGTATCTAAGGCAGGAAGCAATGGTCACAGAAACTCAAGTGAAAGGTGAGAGATAAACTATCAAAGTATCTAAGGTTGGAAAAATGGTTATAGAAACCCACTTGTGAGAGTTAATAAACAAACTACCAAAGTATCCAAGGTATGAAACATTGTCTATAAAAACCAAAGGGGGAAATATAAATACAAGTAAAAAAATATAAATAGTGATATGATATGTGTGCAGTAGAATCGATTGAATCAATGACGATCTACAAAAGATTGACATGTGTTATTTATGATGGAATTTATTTTTTGCGGAATTTGATGGTGAGTATGAATCATAAGGTCTTCTATGTTGTCCTAAATGAAATCAATACCATGATGTAATTTTGATCATGTGGTGAAAAGAGAATCATCAATCCATTTAGATATTTGAGTGAGAATATCATGACATATATCATCAAGGGAGGGGTGAAGGAGGAGGAATAAGTAGGGTGGGATTGAGATGACAACATGGAAGGTTATTTTCATGATGGAGGTTATCAAACCTTACAATTACATGCATGAGGGGAAATTTTTCATGCTCAAAACTGATGAGAGATAACTTGACACGTATCATCTATATGCAAGTAAAATCCATGATGATAGAAATAAAGTGGTGTATAAGTAGAAGGTTGTGTGGATTTGTTTCATTGGTATTTCCAAACCTTTGCTACAAGTTTCTTTATATGTCATTAGTAGGCTTTATGATCTCAAACATCATGCCCACGAGCCTCATTCCATGTGCAATATGGTTTAGTAGTAGGTGATATAGGGGGAATAATGACAAGGATAACAAGATTTAATATCATGGAGGGTAGAGTTGTAGCAACATGTGGATAAGTATAAGGGGGAGGAGAAGGAGGATATGTCACAATAGGTGTTATAAGAGTAGAGGGGATATCTGATGGATCAAGTTGTGTCTCATGCATCAGACCACTAATTAGATGAGTGTAGTTTATAAGTTCATCCTTATAGTCAAAATTAGAGAAATCATCCTCATTATCCATGAGGTCATATGTTTCAAGGAAAAAGTTAACAAGTTTGATTTATGAGGATACCATGATGGTTTTAATGTTATGACTAAAAGTATATTGTACTGATTCCTTATAGTGAATAATTTTTTGCATTCTTAGCTTATGTGTAACCAACAAATAAGCAACCATTTAGAGTATATTCATCATTGTAATCAAGTGTAGTAATGTAAATAACACATGAGTCAATGCTTACCTTAGGTTGAATGAAATTCTCCACACAAGGATTCTTAGAGTGGGTAATAATGATAGGGAATTGGATGGAATCCTTATTACATGAGTGAGATCTTAGAGGAGGAGGTAATTATGATGTAATGACATTGGGAAGATCTGAGGTATTGATCCTAATGTTGATTTCATCAAGCTCATCACCATTTGAGTCAAGAAGGTTAGGCGAAGTATGACCCACAACCTTGGGGTAACCACTATAGTTGTGAAGGGAATCTATAAAATAATTGAATCATTGGTTTTCCCAAAATTTGATGGTACAAATTTCTTCAAGGTTAGGAATTTATAATGTCCCAAGTTGTTGGAAGAGGTCAAAGTTCCAAGGAATAGTGTCACCTTGTAATTTATAAATAACCCATAGTTATGTGAGCTTAATACATTGGTAGGTGGATGGTGTGAATGCACACATGAAATGAGTCCATTTTTTTACCTAAGGGGATATTATAAGACAATGAGAAGTTAAAAAATCATAAATTTGACATAGACGGTGAAAGCATAGTGATAGGGAGAAAAATACAACACACAAGGGGCATCTGTCTACAATCATAACCATGAAACATTCTCCTATTAGATTTTATGTTGTCAATGGAGTAGCCAAGTGTCTTAATGAAATCAAGAGAAGTAACACATGTGCCTAAACCTTAATCTATGTGGGATTTCTTAACTTTATTGTGGCCAATCTGGACTAAAATAAAGAGGGGAAGATCATTTGTATCGAATAAAATATCACTGGAAATCATATATTGAAGAGGGAAATGAATGCATGAGGAATGATCGGTAGAAAGGTCAATGGAAATAGATAACTCTTCACATTGACATATGATGATTTCTTTTGTACCGTAAAGGGTAAGTTCCTACCCCAAAGTTTGTAGAAAAGGGATTTTTATAACAAAGATTACACAATATGATCATGATGTTTAGGTAAGGTACAAATAAGATCTAGAAATGAGATTTGTCTTGGAAGTCCAAAGAATTTTGCAATGGAGTCCCAATCCTTAGGGATGAACTATGCAACAATCTGAACCTGGGATATCAATTTAAAGAATTTTTAAGAAGCAAAGTTTATAGAGATCTACAAAATTTGATTTTTTTTCTAAAATTTCTTTGGGATTGGTCATGTAATAAGGATCTTCACAAGGGTAAATTACATAGGATAAATCAAAATGAATGGTAGATGGGATCACCCGTACATGTGTATATGATTCAATGTTGTTTGTAGAATACAATAAATCCATAAATGGGATCGGTCATGTAGGAATGTTTTCACAGGGGTAGATGGTGTTTATTTGTTTTATGTAAGTTGGGATTTATGCATGTTAATGTGAGTTTTGGATTAGAGAACATTGATATATTAATTTATAAGTTTTGGTCTAAGTAAAAGAAGGATATTATGGTTTAATAAAAACAATGATGCATTTGGAAACTCACAAGTTGACTGTGATATCTGTAGATACACTAGTAGAGGGATATGAGGTTTCAACAACATTAGTGGTGGTGCTATTTTTCTAATTAGAACAAGAGTTAGGTTGTTCAAATTTGGATTAATTGAGGAGTGGATTTTTATAGAATTCAAGATGTTTATTAGATCTATAAACCACCTTATGTCAATCATGTTGTTGAGCTTTGTCATCAACCTTGTTGGTTTTTTCTAAAATTTCTTGATTAATGGCTTCATGGTTAGATTTATTTCCTAAGAGGAAGGTATATGTGAAGGATCGAAGGACACATCAATTTTCATAGGAATGGCCCCAATTAACATGACACCAAATTTTTTTATTTCATCACACCATTGAGGAAGAGGTCAAGAATAGTATGCAACCATGGTGAATGATCGAGGTAACCATCATCTCAACTCTTCCTTAGACATAGTTTGGTGACAGTCAATTCGGGACGAAGAAAAGGAATTTCCCTATGGTTTGGAATTATATTGATTAATTTTATGGATAGTCAAGTATTATAAAAAATACATTGAGGAAGAATATTAGTTATTCCATCATCAATAAAATTATCGTTTTTAAGATGTATGATGAATTGAATGTTCTTAGGTTGTTAATGTTTAGAGGGGTGCTTTTCATATTCCTTCATAAGGTAATATCGACATTTTGCTTTCTCAACTAATTTTTCAAAAGAGGTAGGAGAGAAGGATATCACCTCATATCAAAGGTGAGGTTTGAGTCTCTAAGGAATAGATGATTTAGTCTTTCACTAGGCATGTTGTGCTTGGCTTTAGTAGATAAAGTCTTACACCATTTTATGAAGACTTGAAATGACTCATTTTTAGCTTGTGTTACAATTGATGAAAGCATTGATCTTTTTTTAGGAAGGTCGTGGTATTTAAATTCATTTACCAAGATAGTAACCAAGTTTTTAAGTTCAACAATAGAGTTAGTTAAAAGGGTATGATACTAATCTAGATCATCTTTTGTACATGTTTTAGCCAAGAGCTTTGTGGCGGCAAATGAATTATCCTTAACCTAATATTTTATAGAGGTTGTCAAAGGATTTGATGTGAAGGGTGGGATCAATAGAACCATCATAAAATATTGAAGATGTGATCCCTCAAATATCCATGGAAATGATGTATGGAGTGAGATGCTCTCTTTAAAAGGATTGAAGGAGAATATTATGGATAGGGTTTGGGAAATGGGAATTATAATAATTATAACTGGAAGAGGGGAGAATAACCTTATTTTTCATACCTGAAGAGACCGTTTATGGTTTGAATAGTAAGTTGAGCTAGAAAAAAATTCATTTACAATAACTAACTTGTAGTTATTTTTTATTGTTGACTTAGACAAACAATAAGTTTCATGATGAGGTGAGTAGGATTGTTATTTGGAGAAAGATTTACATTATTGGTTAGATCAATGTTTTATCCACTTGGAGGAGGATTAATATGATTTATATTTGAATCCAACATGCTTGAAAGCTAGTCATCAATGCTCTTTTGCAACATATTAAGTTACCCTCCTACACATTTAAGGAATAGTTGAAAAAATTTCTTTATAGGAGGATAATCAAATTTAGGGGCATCTTAGTATTCCCCTTCCTCTTTAGATTTAAAGATAGGGTTTTAGATGCTAGATATTGTATATATAAACATGAAATTAAATGAATAAAAGACACAATATTTATGTGGGAAAACCTTTTAGTAAAAAACCCATTGAAAAATATCAGTTATCTTTATTGAGAATATGTATTTCACCCAACATTCTCAATATTTCCTTAGATCCACAACAGTTACACCTTCAAAGAGGAATTATAAACTGTCATATACATTTTCTCATGTACATATATAAATATTCACATCATTTGCATCATGTATCATCAATATGCTCACATATACAACTCACTTATACACACACACACACACACACACACACACACACACACACACACACACACACACACACACACACACACACACACACACACACACACACACACACACACACACATATATACATACATACATACATACATATACATATACATATACATATATATTTCTTTCGGCTGTTGCTATTACAGATCTCAAAGAGATCACCTTGATTTATATCAAGGTGAGTGGCCGTATTTGGGTCACTCTTATATTTTATGATTAAAAATTTCCAACACACTATGTGGATTCTACCATTATTATGTTTTAAACATAAGTTATATGCCATGACTGTTAGTCTTTGGCATGTTTCTATTAATTCAATTTCCCACTTAATACCACAACCTCGACATTTCCTCTTAATGTTAAGTAGGGAATCATACAAAAGTGTATTTTATACAAACAAATTTACATTCCATAAATCATCACATGAAAATGTATGCTAGCATGCAAATATATAAATTTTGTTCCAAATTACACATGCCAAGTCGTGTTTTAAAAGGAAATACAATCCATAAATCATCTAAGTGATTTAGGATAACATGCAATAAAAAAACTTCATGGTACACTAATTCAGTGTTTTATGGGTTTTACAACTCTGTGATACACTACTGCAATATCACGTAGAATTAAAAAATCTCGAACCAATCCAGGTGTTTTGTAGAAAATCTACGATACATTGCTTTAGTATTTTGTAGAATTCAATAAGCTGCAATATAAAGGAAGTGTTTAGAAGATTTTATAAAAACTGCAGTACACATGAACAATAAAATTATCAAGATAAAGTGATTATGAAGTCTTACATAATATTATGAAGTACTTCATAAAAAATAATCTCTCATATCTAATGTTTTGCTGGGTATTACAAATAAAATCACATAATGCAAATTTACTTAAACAAAATAGAAATAGTATAGGGATTTTACAATTGGCATAATCAGACCATTAAGAGGTGACATTGAAAAAAAAAGAAAAAACATACTCTGAAAGGACATAGCTCATATGATTCAGAGGTGAAGATCGAATTCATTTACATGATCATTTGAACCAAATTTTGAAATGCCCAACATAACATGTAGCACACAATGGCTTTGTCAAAATTTTTGCAATCTGCTCTTCAGTAGAATGAAACTTGAGGTCTACGTCACCATTAAAAACTTTCTCCCAAATGAATTGCATATGAATCTCAATGTTTGGTTATTTGATGTTGAACTAGATTGTTTACAAGACTAATGTAAATTTGGTTGTCACATAGAAGAAGAGTACTTTCTTTGATGCCCATATGAAGTTCATCCAACAATATTTTTAGCCACATAACTTCATTTATTACTTCTATTACACTTCTATACTCTACTTCAGTAGAAGAGATATATACTATTGGTTGCTTCTTTCTACTCTAAGTGATTACACCTGCACCTAACTTGAAAATATATCCAAAAGTAGATTTTCTATCCACAATATCAGTAAAATGGTTAGAATAGCAATAACCAAATAAATTTGCATCATCACAAGAAGAAGAATATAGAACATAATTTATTATACCTTTGATATATATTAAAATCTTTTTTTCCAATATTCCAATGGTCCTTATAAGGATCTTACATGAATCTAGAAATAATTCCATCTGCATAAGATATATCAGGCCTAGTGATAGTCAAAGAAATCAAACCACCAACAAGTTTTGTATATAAAGTATGATTAAATTTATCACAAGAAGGTTTTGGTTCTATTTTGACTCCTATTGGAACATAATGATTAAGTGGTCTGGCCAACCCTTAATGTATATGGGTCCATCACTAATATATAGGTTAATATTTAATAATATGAAATATTTCTATTTCTATTATTAAATATGCTAACCTAGGTATATACGTTAGGTTAAATATTTAATACCATGAAAAAATTATATTTCTAATATTAAATATTATAAACCTAGGTGTATGTGTCAACCATTTTAGGTTGAAAAGGTGGGTTGAGAGACATACCTGATCACCTTATATCAAAAGGACTTTAGGTCCTCATTTGATATATTCGGGAAATATATCAAAGGTGTGCAAATAAGGTGATTTGGTTTTACCCTTGGTAAATAGGGTTTCAAAGGAGGAGGTGATCTTACTGTATGTAAAATAAGTTCTTTCAAGTAAAAGGTTATTTTCAAAGTGGTTTTTACCCTATTGGGGTTTTCCACTATAAATATCGTGTCACCTGTGTTATTTATTTCCTGTAAGTATTTCTTTATTTACTTATGTTATGATGTAATCTTTATTTAAATATTTATTGTAACATTATATAATATGTAAGTTAATTAAATCCATATTTATTAGAATCCTCAAATTCTAACAACTCCAATTTCCATATGAATAGAGACATGTTTACAATCAATCATGTTAAATCTTTTAAGAAGGTTAGAAGCATACTATGATTGAGATGCAACAATAGATTTTTGATTTTGATAAATAACCATGCCTAAGAAATGATTCAATAGTCCTAAATCAATCATTTCAAAATGTTGTCTTGGATTCTGTTTGATTCTAAGAATTAGATTCTTATCACTAGTATTAATCAAGAGATCATCAACATATAAGACAACAATAATAATATGAATTTTTAATAATTTACAAACAAATCATTGTCAACACAACATTTTTTGAAACCAAGATTTGGAAAAAAAAACTATTTATCTTAACATACCAAGCTCCAGGAGCTTGTTTAAAACCATACAAATATTTTTTAAACTTACACACACATAATTCCTTAACAAGTTTTTAAAATCCTCTAGGTTGATGCATCTAAATTTCTTCTTTCAAATCACTATTAAAAAAATCATTTTTCAAATTCATTTGGTGAATCTCCCATCCATGTTGAGAATTTAGAGCTAGAAGAATTCTAACAGTTCTCATTTTGACATCATGAGAAAAGGTTTCAACATAATCTAAATCATATATCTAGGTAAAACCTCTAACAACTAATTTTTTTCTTAATTTTTTCAATCTTATTAGCTGTAGTCACAAAATCATGAACTTTAGACATTATTTATCCTGGTTTCATACTACTATTTAGAAGGTTCTTGAGTGAAGAAAGTACTAATCAACCCTTGTATTTTGGCCATCTTTTTTAAATTTTATTTCGTCATTATCGACCTTTTACATCCACATGCCCAATTAACTTCTATCACCTCCCATTATTTTATCCTTGACTGGGGTGCCCAAATTAGTACTGGGGCACCCATGGGCACTCTGGTCCCACCAAGGGTACCCCCTATCCATTTTACACTTTCCTGCCACTTTTTGGGCTCTTTCTAGCTGTTTTAGTTCTTTATATTTTTAGTGGTTGGCCATTTCGGGGTTGATTACAAAATTAGATCAAGATAACCCTATAAATATAAAGTTATGAGACCATAATGAGGTACCTAACATCATTCACTACTATCATCCATCTAGAGTTGCATTCATCTATTGCATTAGAGATCACTTGCATCCATATAGTTCCATCACAAGGCATAAGGATAGGACATCTTCATCACACTTCATAAGGGGAGGGATTCTATTCTATTCCATACACACATTCTATTACATTTTCTACATTTAGTTATTATTGTCTACTTCACAAAGTGCGACTAGAACAAGATAACCTAGGGCACATTATGCACACACTTACCAGAACTACATTTAGGTCCAAAATGTAGTGCAATGCTCAGTTAATAAGCCCACTGTTGTGGAAGTTGAAGTCAGTCTGACCCATTCATTTGCATCTTTATTTTTTAGGGTTTTGATACTTATTTTGGTCTTTTACAGGTCTTTATATCATCTTGGATTATTGATGACATCTTATATAGGGCAATGACTTTGATGCAACAGATAATGAGGGTTCCAGACCACCTCCCAGCCCTGTGAGATTCAATTTCAGAGATTTTACACAGATCAGGGTGCCCAATTTTATGACTAGAGCGCCCGTGGGTGCCCCATTCCCTCTCTAGGCACTCAAGTCCAGTCAAATACTCCAGATCCATCCTTTTCGGAGCTTTTGAACAATTGTTCCTGCTTCCAGATTCTCCAGCCAGCTCTGCGACACAATCTTGCAAGCATCTTCTACTCAGTTGAGGTATTTCCTATTCTCTCTTGCACATTAGGGTCTTAATTTTATTACATTAGTTTCTTAATTCATTTATATGCTTCTTTAATGCATGTTTATGTCCTCCTAGATTATATTAACTAGTACACACATTTACACATTTTAGTTAATCACCAGATGAGTTATACTTGATTTTATACATCCATATAGATCCTGCAATTCTTATTTTATGAGGAAGAGGGACTAATACCCAAGTTTTATTTTTATTAAATAATTTTATTCAAATTTCATAACATTAATCCACCTTTCATCTAAGGTAGTTTATTCAAAATGTTGAGGTTCATCCTTATACAAAGTTGACAATGCATGATAAGAATGTTGAATGTGGGTCATATTTCTCATATTATTAGGATATGAATTAGAAATAAAATTTTGAGCCCATTTAGAAATTATAGACTAAGACATAAATTGAGAAGACTCCCCCTTAATATCTATATCCATCATATTAGAAAAATGATGATCATCCCCTTGGAAATCAATTTCCATATTTTCTAAAGAAGGATTATCAAATTGAAGAGTTTATCACTCAGGAAACGTAGATGAGGGAAGAGAGAAAGTTTCATAAAATGGTTTCTCTAGAACAAAAACAATCCTATTCTCTATAATTGCATGTTTGACTAGATCATAGAGTTTTAATCCTTTTGTGTGACTTTCATACCCAACAAAAATGCAATAGTAGTAGGTAGGATCAATTTTTTATCTTTTGACTTTAGGAATGAGAAGGAAAGTAGAAATACCAAATATATTTAAATGAGAGATATCAAGTTTTTTTTGGTCCGTACTTCATGAGGTGTAATTTGATGCAAATATTTAGTATAGGATATGAAAAACAATGTACGTGGCTTTATCCCAAAGGAACTTAGGCACTTTGGACACATGAAGCATGGTCCTAACAATTTCTATGATTTTTCTATTCTTCCTTTCAACTACGCCATTTTCTGAGGGGAATATGGAGTAAACTCTCTTTGAATTCCAAAAAACACATAAAACTCATAAAAATTATTATTTATATATTTACCTCCATTCTTATTTTTTATTCTTTTAATTTTTAGATTATCCATGTTTTCAACTAAGGCCTTAAACTCTTTAAATTTAGATGGGAATTCATATTTTTTCTTAATGTAACAAGACCAAATCATTCTATAAAATTCATCAATGAAAATAACAACATACAAGGCTCCACCAAGAGAAGGAACTTCAAAAGGACCTCTTACATCATTATGGATCAACTCAAGTAAGTTAGAGGAATTAGACTCATGATGTCTGTAAAATGGTTCAACATGTTTCTTACCACGCAAGAGAATTTCACAAGATCCATTTTCTGATTTCAACATAGGGATTCCTATAACAAGGTTATGGTGGGATATTTCAAACAAACTTTAAAGTTCATATGCCCAAGCCTTTCATGCCATGATTGACCAATATTAAAATAAGAAGACAAAAGAAAAGATTCAACAAATCCTTAAAACATATACAAGCCATTCTTCTGAAAACTACTAGCAAGAATATTACCAAGCTCATTATTTACATACCATTTATTTTTTAATAACACAAATTTGCAATTTTCTCTAATTAGTTGAGAAGAAGATCAAATGTTTTTATTTAAGTTAGGAATAAATAAAACATTACTAATGGTTCCATTTGTTAACTTAACATTACCACAACATTTAGACCTAATGACATAATTATCACCTAGATATATATTTTCATGACATTATACAACATCAAAAATAATTTATGAATATAGGTCATGTTCCTAGATACACCACTATCTAGAATCCATTCACTGTCATTAGAGGTTGAAAGAGCAGTATAAAGAGCAATAGTTTTCTCTAACATTATTAGCTTGATTTTTAGATTGATTTTGATTTCTATTCTTCTTCTTTTTATTGTTGAAGTTATTATTTTTAGCATTATTATGAACCTTATTAACTTTAGAATAATAATCATTTGCTTGATGACCAAATTTACCACATTTGGTACATGTGTTATCAAACTTGGCCTTAAAATTTTATTTTTTCTTAGGTTTGCACTTAGTTTCAAAGTTTGATTGTTAATTAAAATTGTTGTTATTCTTATTTTTAAATGATTTTTGATTTTGGGAGAAAAATACTTGATGGGCATTATTTTTTTACTCAAAGTTATCCATGAATATTTCTTCTTGAATGATTAGAGAAGACAATGTATCTAAATCGGGTAAATTATAATCGTTTTGATACTTATAATTCAAAATAGAAATACAATTTCTAAATTTTTCATGTATGTTAATCCAAATAATAAAATGCAAAAACTTATCTTGAAATAATTCACAATTACATCCATCTAACTATGTCTTAATGTTATTAATCTTAGCTAGATAATTGACTATTTTTTCATCTCCTTTCATTGGAGTTATAAACAGTTCCATGATTAGTTTTATTATGTTAGAAAGGTGACTACCTTCATGCATAGTTTGCAATTTAATCCATGCATCAACTGGAGAATCCATGTGTCCTATATGCAAAAAGAATTCATATTTGATACTCAACAACAAGATTGACATGGCCTTTTGGGATTTTTGAGAGAAGACATTCAAGCTTTCAGGGTTAGCTTGTCTCCTAGTGGGACATTTTTCAACACCACTAACTAGATCCCAAATATTTCTTGCCATAAACATGGGTTTAATCATAACTATCCAAATACTATAGTTAGTACCATTTAAAAAATGATATTTATCCATGGAAAATTTATAATAACTAGCCATATTTAAAACAATAAGTAAGATTTAGGTGTTATGTGGTTTTAACAATACACAAAAATCCACAGTTGGAAGAAAATAAACTTCTATAGATTTGAAACAATTGGGAAATGCTTGAAAACAAACTCAAACAAGGTATTAGAACTAATAAGGGAGGCATCAAAACACAAATAACAAGCCGAGAGATTCCATAAGAAAATAATAAAGAAGATATAAAAAAATTCCTAGTTCGGAAGCTGCAAAACAAATAGACAATGTTCTACGGAACAATAAGATAAAAGTCATGGATCGAACTAGACAATGAATTTTATCTTATTGTTCCGTAGAACACTAAGATTTAGGTGTTATGTGGTTTTAACAATAATATAGACAATGTACAATAAGTTATAATAAATTATATTACAAAATGAATTAGATATTAGATTGTATAAATAAACATGAAAGTAAATGAACACAAGACACAATATTTAAGTGGGAAAATGTTTCAGTAAAAAACCCACTGAAAAATATCACTTATCTTTATTGAGAATATGTATTTAACCCAACACTCCCACTATTTCCTTGAATCCACAATGGTTACACCTTGAAGGAGGAATTATAAACTGACATATACATTCACTCATGTGTAGAGATAAATCTTCACACTATCGGCATCATGTATAATTAATCTACTCATATATACAACTCACTTCTATATATTTCTTTATGTTATTTCTATTATTGATCTCAAGGAGGTCACCTTGATTTATATCAAGGAAGGTGGCTCTGTTTGGGTCACTCTGATATTTTAAATTTAAAAATTTCCAACGCAATATGTGGATTCCACCATGCTTATGTTTTAAACATAATTTATATGTCATATTCATAACCATTAGTCTTTGGTGGGTTTCTATTAATTCAATTTCCCACTTAATATTACAACCCCAACAGTTGGTACATTACGATTTAGTAGTTTTGCCTTCTTAGTATTAGCAACTCCTATAGAAAATAGTTATTGTAATGAGGAACTATATTATTAGAATAATCACACTTTTTGGTATTATTGAAATATAAATATGGCTTAGCAGAATATGTAGTATAATGATCAAGAAATTATTCCATTGTGAAGTAAGGATGCGTGAAAAAGAGTTTTTGATAATATTTTCTCGATAGAAATAGCCATGTAGAAATATTACATAGGGATTGATGGAATTAGGAAATAAAATATGGGAAATCAGAGGTGATAAAAATGGTATTGACCATGTAGGAAGCTAGCACAAATCCTAATGGCATCAAGATAAGATGAGCAATGCACAAACAAGATCGACATGTAATGGGGTTCTATAGAGGGGCCAAGTACATAGGAAAGGTAAGAAAAATTTAGAAGTAGAGTGGATCTTACCTAATTTATGGCATGATAAGATTCACGTTTGATTCACAAATGTGTATAATGGGAAAATATAGGTTTCCAATTGGGTTTTCTAATGTAAAGATCAACTCTAAGTACAAACATATTCTGCAGATACCAAAGGTGCTTAAAGAGTGCTAGTTTTGTAATTCTAGAGGATATTGGCCCTAACCCTTGGATATTTATAAGTTTACAAGGCCTTTGTTTGAAATAGATATAGGTATCCTACTATGATTAAGGATACATCAATAGATGTGTAACTAACCTTTTTTACTAAACCAAATTAAAGCGGAAAAAGTTAAGAAAAGAAGTCATTTTTTAAAACATAACCAGAAGTATATGAGCCACTTAACATCATCAACCATATCAAAATTACTTACTTAACCACTAAATCATTCAACATTCATTAACAATAATTAGGAATGTAATATTATTTCTATTTCAAAAAATTAAATTTGATGTTTGCAAAATTATGGTCATTTGATAGACATTTGATACTTTATTTGATTAGCCATTATGGTCATTTGATAGACACTTGATACATTTATTCGATTAGACATTATGATCATTTGATAAAAACTTGATACATTGGACATGTTATGTTTTAGAAAATTATGATTTTAGTTGATCAAACATGTGATGTTTTTACTTGATTAACATCAAAACGATGTCTTTTCCTAGTAGGGAGGGATGTCACAACCTAAATATTATGGAATTTTATTTAATTATGGATGAATGTAGTTGTTAGATGTTTTAAGATGAGTTATGAATGTTGATCAGTAAATAAATTATATGACCATGGTTAGACGTGAAATGATCAAGTTGCCTTATTTATGCCTCACAAAAGTATTAATTATTATTATGTGTTTATAAAATAATTTATTTCTTAACGTTAATTTCCTAACACTAACCAATGTATGAGTGTAATGTTGAGTGGTGGTGTGCGCATGCAAAATTATCCTCAAAAGGAGGGAGAGTATCATCAGCAAGAGGTAGATAGATGATTGAAAACAATGTGGCAATGGGATGTACACTATGTGACTAGGTTGTGTCCACTTTAGGGAAGTATAATTTTTTTTCCCGAACTCACATGGCTACAAGAGTAGGTAATAACTCTTTTTTATTCTTAATGGAAAATAAATTTATGATGTAGTTATCAATCTATTTAGGTAGTATACATATGGATTTGGTTAATGCGTAAATATTAATAACATTGAATTATTATTGAAGGCACCTTTTAATAAAATTATTAAATAAATAAATCACGTGAGGGATAATAATTAAGTTCTAAAAAAATAAAAACATTAAGAGACAAGTATTAATATATAGTAGTCAATAAAATAATTATTGGTTTTAAATAAAAATAATAATGTGTAACACAATGCACAAGAAAAATACTAAATAGGGGCACCCAAAATTTGAGGAAGGATGGCTATGTTTTAATTGCATTCAAAGAACCCAAGGAGAATTATTCAACTCCAAACACACAAGTGGGAAGAAGTAGTTTATAGATTTATAAAAAAAATATTTTTGGAAGATTACCCACCTTTTAAGGAGGAGTCACTCCATTAATTGCAAATTCTCCACATTTACGTGGAGGAAGAGAATTTTATTAATAAAGTTGAGAATGAAAGTAGTTAAAAAAATATAAAATAAAGAAATGGAGGTAAAACAAACATTCATTCATAGGAATAAAGAGGGGATAGATCTAGAAGAGGGAAAAGCACAAAAATCTTGGAAGTTTTAACATAATTGAAAGCTATGGGTTTTACCCTATTGAAAATACCATAATTAACTAATTGTTTTTTGAGTTTGGGTTTTGGGATAAATAAAAAATCCTACTTGATAATCTACAGGTTTATCCTGCTAAAAATGTCATGAATTAGTTATATTTGTTCTTAGTTTGGGTTTTGGGATAAATAACAACTCCCAGCTGATAATCTACAGGTTTACCTTACTAAAAATGTCATAAATTAATAATATTTGTTCTTAGTTTGGGTTTTGGGATAAATAAAAACTTCCATCTGATAATCTACATCGTATTCCATCGCCCTCCACTTGATTTTTAATCATCCTTAGCCTCTTATGCAGAATTTAAATTTTTTGTCATTAAGGAAGGATTCCTTATCACTTTGGTAGGAGTAGAATTCATAACATTATGTTTTTTTTTAATCTTTCCTTTAAAACTATGTGGAATCAATGTCAATGCCAATGCAATCCAATGTCGAACTCAATTGCAACCTCATAACATTAGGTAGAGAGGGTCGGTTGTAGGAAGTGATGCAAAGCCAACTATTGCATACCTACATGTCCAAGAAATATTTATCCAAAATGTTTGACAAATAAAATAAATTATGTAGTTGATTCCAACTATTTGTTTTATGGTTTGTTTTTTTTTCCTATCTTCATATTTGGAGATGTTTGTTGTAGATTAAAATTATCAGTTTTCCTTTTTACCAAATGTGTTTGTTAACCTTCTCATATGAGTTGGCATCTAGTTAGCTTTGGTGATCAGAAGCTAGTAAAATTTACTCACCTCATAGTAATTCTAGAAAAAAAATTTCCCATTGAATCTAATCGGTCTTAATTGAACATTGTTGTCATTTCCATTACTATATTTTATGTGTTGATCTGTTATCCTGCTCCTATCCAATCAAAATAAATAAAAAAATAAATAAGAATCCCTCAAATCATATGTAGACCCCAGGAAAACTGATCCAATACAAATTAATGAGATAATAATTAATATTAAATTATTTCTTTGTGTGATCACTCAATAAAACAGTATATAAAAATAGTCTATTTTCTACACCCTTATATTAGTTTAAACTTTACATAATAAAATATTGGATTCTCCAACTTAAATATTAATACCTCTATTAAGCATGATGTTGACATTCCCTCACTTAATTTGTGTGCTTCTAGAATGAGAAGATAACATATTTTTAACCTTTGGAAAGGTTGTAGACCCTTTGAAATCTGTGATACTAGGATGTTACACACTAGGTGGTGTCATTCACGTTAACTCCTTAAAACTAATTTTTATTTAAAATTCAAGGTCTAGATAAATCTAGAAGTGGAGTCGGGAAAATTTGTGGGTTCCTATCTTCCCTATAGTCTAATGGCCATAAACATGTCAAATTATGGTCTACCTAATTATAAATAGGAGTATAAATTATTCCAGTCCTAACTCACTAGGTGTTGTGAGATGCCTAAGGTAGGTTCCTGAAGGTAGATGATAACCTCAGTTCATAAGATACATCCTCTTGCCGCATATTCCATGATCTATGTGCTTCATTGAAGGGTAGGGCCACTCTATAAAGGAGGTGTGCAAGATACTGTTAGGTCTGTGGTTGGTGGGAAAATGTCCCAATGATACTCTCCCTCTCTTGAGAATGGTTGTAAGGATATACAATCCAAATATATAATCATAAAGATTTCAAGAGTAAAAAATGAAGTAGAGAAAGAACAAAACATAGCAAAAACCAGTCCAGAACCAACAAAAAACTAGGAACAAAACATAACAAAAACCAATCTAGAACCAATATGAAGGAAAAAACAGAGAGCAAGATAAAGATCCCAACCTTTCACACTAAAAAACAAAGCTAACTCTGATGAAGAAGATGAGAGACCAGAAAGCAAAAGAAAACCTTTTGTCAAAGGCTTGCACTAAAAAATGATCACAATATGTAATATAATGAGTTTATATCTTATGATCATTATCAATTTGTAAAGAATGTCATTTGTACAAAATGCAAATTTTAGAATGCATTTTTATGATTACTGTATGGAAAATGGATAATGAAAGGAAAGAATATTATCTTCCGTATTGTAATTAATGAATGTTAAAGGGTTTAGTGGTTAAGTAAGGAACTTTGATATGTTTGATGATGTTATGTGTCTCATATACTTATTTTATGTTTTAAAATGTGTGTGTGTGTGTGTGTGTGTGTGTGTGTGTGTGTGTGTGTGTGTGTGTGTGTGTGTGTGTGGCTTCTTATCTTAAATTTTTCTGCTTTCATTTGCTTGTGTAAAAAATGGGTTGTTACAAGATGGATGAAGTAGAGGGGAATAATATGATAAGATATATTATTATATTGGAACAAACATACATATACTCTTATCTATTATAATGAATGGCCGACCATCCATATAACAATGATAAAGAAGATAAAAAGGAGCTAAGAGGGGTTAGATATACTTACTTGTAGTGTGATTGTTGATACATGACCTAAAGATAAAAACAACAAGATATAATAACTATACGTGGAGAATTGGAAAGCTCGAGTAGAAGACCTCCAGTTGTAGCTCACTATAAATGGAAATCTTTCCAAAATCTCAACTCTATCAAATAGGTGTAAAAATATGTGTAATTGTCAAATGTGCATGAAAATGAAATGTTTTTTGAGTTTGAAAATAGAAAATGATGTAAATGAAAAATTAGGAGGGTTATATATACCTGATACCTTACCCATGGGTGATGGAATTAGCTATGGAAAACAAAACCCAACATCATGGCCCATGGGCAACAACGTTAGCCTTGGGGAAACCCCGAGAACATGGGTGTAAAAAAATGAGGAATGGAAGCCCAAAGATAGATGGGGATAATGACTAAGGTATAGATGACCAAAAGTAGAGGTAACAATGTGCATGAACATAAACAAGTGAGAACCATGAGACAAGTAGAAATAATGGGCACAATGTGTGAAAAAAGGAATAAACAAGGTAAGGGTAAGGGAACTATGGAAAAATAATAGCATCTCTCAAATAATGTGGTCTACCACATGACCAAATATGATCACATCCCAATCCCGATATGCCCCTTGAGGTACCCACTCTAGAGGAAAATGAATCAACAAACCATATGTAAGAGAAACATTTAGCAAACTTAAAAAATAAGGTATATATAAAGAATAACATAATTCAGTTATGATCTTCTACATAAACATGTTAATACTCAAGCATTATGGAATATGCTCTAAAGGCGTAGGAGCATAGTGCAAACTGTGAAGTAATATGCATGGAACCAATCCATATCGGGACTTACTTTATGGTGTACATAAGAGCTATGCAACATTGGATAGCGGAAGGTGCATATAGCGACAACTATGGATAACAATTTTTATTTATGATCAAGCATTTTTAAATACTGAAGATGTCAAGTGATGTTTTAATTATGATTAGGCGACGGTTATAGGGAAACTCATGATCCTATTTTAGACTAATCGTTGGGTTATTCTAAAACATGCATATGTTTTGAAGCACACTGATTCCTAATACCTAATCATTAAAAGTGACTGTGACAACTATTTTAGGGATGTTGTTTTTGTTATAAATAATAACATTGTCTGTGATGAAGAAAAGGATATGTAATATACATCATTTGAGTATGTGAATTAGTGTACTATGAAAATTAAGTGCTAAATACTTTAAGGTATTGTAATTCAATATTGTAGTTTCATAAAGGTTATGCATGGACTACTGAAGTACTATGAACATAATATTGTTTAGATTTTGTTAGACTATTGGGTTACAATGAGTGCAATAAGAAATATCCGTGTTTCTATATTTTTACCTTAAAGTGTTTTCCCAAGATAAAACCCATTTCTATATCTTATGTTTCATTTCTTATTTGTGGTGTTTTAAGGTCATGCTTGTCTTTTGTTTTTTCAACATTATATGTATTTAAGTTTCTGGTTGGGTTTGTGTAGTCTATGTAAATTATATTTCCCAACAAGTGTGTTTCTTCAATGTAAAGATAAAGTGTATTTAATGTTTGGAATCCTATAAACACAAAAATGAATTCTAATGTTTTTCTAGAAACTCATTCACTAATTGAATTTTATATCTACATGTGCAAGCATTTGAATCACAAAACAATTATGTAATTACACTACATGCAGATTTTTATTCTTTTTATTTTAAATGAATTTCAACTAATGTGAAGTAATAAGATTTTTATTATTTCTAAAAGTAAAAATAAATATTTCAAATCTAAATGAAAGTTGTAAATGATATTTTCCTATATATAATATGATACGCTACTTCAGGTTAGTTTTAAATACCTAATAATGCAAATGAAAGTTGTAATCAATCTTTGCAAAAGAATTATCTACAATTATAAATAATTTAATCTCAAAATGAAAATTTGGTGATTCCTAAAGAAATTTTACACAATATATGAAGCTAAATATAAAGTTTCAAACGTATTCAGATTAGGTATAAGAGTATATCTTGTTGGGAAATTTTCAAAATTTCATGACATTTCACAAGGCTTATTGTGCAATGATTATATTACACATCAATTCATAGATCAACTTCACAATACAAGAGTTATATAAAATAGTATAGTTCAATTATAGGAAAGCATGTAAGCATGTGGGTACTTGAGAATTCTAGAATATTCTTTTGAAGTGTGGAAGTGTAGTACTTTATACATTAAGATCTGGTAACTTATCCTAATACAATGTCATGTTTAACCTTATATGTCCACTAAGACAAATCCTCACAATAGAAATCTAACCTTTTCATTTCTCTAGCCATTCTACAACTTGATTTTATTTACACCATGCTCTGTCGACAATTATGGAAGTATTATTTAACCAAAGCAACATAAAACATATGATATTCAAGACATAACCTTTAGTTTATATGTTTCTCTCTCTTGTCCAAAATTGTATGGAAGGGTTGGGATGTGGATTCCAACCTTGGCCAACCTGTATGGTCCAACACCTTCTTAGTCATTATATTTTCTTTCAAGGATACATAATTCTCTGGATCATTTTTCCTTCTTACGGTCGACCTTATCATAATACCTCACATACGATAGACTATATAAGCAAGTCATTATCACATTATAACTCATATGATATTCTTACAAGCTCTTACAGAAAAAATCATTTCAAAATAACTTAAATTTTTCCTATATCTACTCAAATCCATTGCACATCATTTTGAGGAAGTTCCTTCTATCCCTATTGCAATTATGAAGCACTCAAATGGGTTAAATAATTTAGATTCACCCATCTAGGAACGTGCAGAGATTATAGATCCATGTCTTAAGCAAGAGAAAAGTCACTCCAATAATTGTATAAAGGTTTTAATCTACAAAAGGGTTTGGCCATATAGTTGAGGAACACCATATCTCATTACCTCCATGCTAAGTATATTATGTACTACATAGTTATCCCACTATCTTGGTGGTAAGAGACGTGAGGGAACCCTTAGGGAGTTGGTTAGCTATACACACTTGCACAAACACTTAGGAGAATTACACGAGGCTTAATTCCACATCAAGGATATGTAATGCAACACTAGGATTAGTTTAACAGATGGGATTATAACTTATGAGTTTGGTCAAGCCTCAAATGTACACACATATTTTTCTTCTTTTGTTTGTTAATGCTCTGACAAAGGGTTTAGTAGGTTTCTAGGGTTTCTACTTTATTTCAATTCATCCTAAAATTGTGCGAGCAAGAGTGACACACATTAAGCACCATTCTCGATAAGTGAATGACATAGGAAGTTTCATATCCTAGTTGTCCCTTGGTCCAAAATTGTATAGTCCCTATCATAGACCACATACTTCTAGATCATGTAAGGTTCTGCATCTGCATGTTATTCAACTTTATAATCATTAATGTAGAATCTAAAACTTCATATTTCCCTATTCTATTTCTTTTCATACTCATATCACATTGAAGAAGTGCCAAATATCTGCAAGTTTGAAGAATTCATAGGTGAACGATGTGAAACATGAATTGTTCAAAGACAAAACAAACCATGCATACAAGACTGCAAATTATGAAAAAACAAGAGAGATAATTGCAATACACAGAAATAGCTCCAACTCAATACACTAAAATATAATAATGCAAGAGATGTACATATAGGATGTGAATGTGTATCCTCCTCCTAGAATCACGAAAACCTCCACCTAGATTAGTGGTAACCTCTATACCCAAAATAGATAGTAAACAAATAACTGGTCAAGGATAGTAAATACCACTAACTAAAATAGTGTGATCAAGTGTACACCTAAGAAATCATATCCCATAAGTGTAGGGAAACTCCAAGTGAGGTGAAATATCCTAATGTAGACTTTAAATCATGCACTTTGGGTACATTTCTAGGTCCTGATCACATACCACTATTCATATGATTCCTAAGCTAGAAAATAACTAATTGAACACTATCTTTGGCATCTTTGATTTATTTTTGGTATCCTTCTTGGTTTTACACACCTTTCTTAATCTAAATTTTGACAGTTCAGTTCTTTTGAGTTTTGACACCAGCGCCAAGACAAGACACTAGCGCCCAAGCACCCCCATCCCCTCTGTGTTCCCTTGACCTCTTTGTATTTTTATCACATATTTTGGGACCTTTCTAGTTGTTGGACATCTTATTTTCTTTGAAATCATAATTTTAGTGGTTAATTATGAAATTCAAACAAGGGAACCATATAAATAGAAAGCTATGTGACCATAATAAAGGACCAAACACTAAAAATCTATTAATATCACCTGAGGTTGTATCCAAAGGAATTACAGGAGCATCTAACATCCATTCAAGGGAAAATGGACTACATTCTTCTACATACATGTCATATGAGGGTAAGTTAATTTTTCCATGCACAAATCTATCTACATATTCTACATCTAGATAATGATATTCAAGTGTGTATGGCACAAGAGCCACTTAGGGAATGATTATCCACACACATGCACATAACTACATGGAGTCTAAAATGTAGTACAACACTTAGATCAGAAGTTCACTCATTTGGGTGACTGCTAGGGTTAGTCTGAATCCCCATTTGTATATTTTTCTTTTTAGGATTTGATGTGTTTTTGGGGTTTTACAACCTCTCTTTCTCTTTACATGTTACAGGTGAATATTGTGGACTTAGTGTGACATACAAGCAATCAACAACAAGGTCTAGCGACACTTGTGTGACATTGAAGAAATCACTTTCAGACAATTTACGTAGTCACAGGAACCCAGAGAATGTCTCTAGTGCCTAGGTGCCTCTGACCTAATCTAAACGCCCTAGTCCAAACATTTCATATGGTACTACATTTTTCTGGGCTTAGTTGTGACACTCTGCCTTCCTATTCCATCAATTTTCCAACTCACCACAACTTCAATATTATTGCAAAATCAGATTAGTATTTTATCCCTTCTCTTGCACTTAGGGTTTTAAATTTATTAGCTTATTTTCTTGTGTCCAATTTTTACTTTATGGCTATATCATTTCGTTGTAGCTTAATGAGGCTTTAGCATTTATTTTATAATATTTTTTTAATCATTTGGTGAACCCCAATCGTGATCTATCTTTCGGATCCTTCTTTGGCATATCATCTTCTCTATCATAGATCCTAATGTTTGTCAAATCTCTTTGTCTCAATTACTTAAAATGCATGTACCTTGCAAAAAGGTTCTTAAAAAATCCCTAGACACCATGTTTCTCCCTATGGATACGTCACCCACTCAAGTAAGCATCATTTTCGATCATCTCTTCAATGGCCCTAATCTTCACAATCCTCCATCTAATCAACCCATCTTAGATTCAATTCAAGATATAAATTATTTATTTGAAGATAAATTTTGGGCTATTGAATCAATGATCTCAAATATCTCTTAAAGCTGAAATCCAAGATCTCAAATATGCTTCTCAAGCCCATCCTTATTCTCCTTCTACATTTCATTCTCCTTCTCCTAATTCTATGTCTTCTACATGTTCTCATATCAATGAACCCTAAATCTTACCATTCCCCATGCCTCTCAAGTTTGATTTCAATGTTAAGAAACAATATATTCTTCCATAGCTCCTCACTCGTCAATTGACTAGTTTTCCAACTACTCATTGTTATCCTCCTTATCTGCTGGTCAAATATCAAGGTCTCCCATTTTGTGCTTATCATTGAATCAATGGACATAATGACAATAATTACTATGCTTTACAATGAATAATCAAGCATCTTGAGCGTCAAGGTTTTATCTCATTCACTGCACAACATTATGTTATATGCTCATCTTCAATTACTACATCCCAATGGGTTCCTAAATCTGATTCATCTATGTCTAATGAGCATCGCGCCATCACTTCTAATGTCATTCCTTTTGTCACTCGAATGCTACATATACAACCCACCTTCTAAGATAATGCCTCTCAAAATCAATCCGACACCACCTCCAATCAAGTCTAAGATAATACGAAACCACTCACTAAGAAAGAAAATAAAATTCTAGACGGCCTCTTTTTGACTCCATCCGTTTGGCCCTGCATCCATCCCTGATCCTACTCTTGCTCCTACCCAAAATTTTGATAACAATATGCTTTCTTATGATACATTTCAAACTCTCCCCCCATCACAATATATTTATTACATTTTCACATAACTCTCCATCATTGGCACACTGGGGAGAATCCTCACTTCTCTCCCCCTTTGCATTGTTATCAAATGTCTATATCATCTCATGAAATTGAAGCTCCATGCTTAACATATATTATTTCTCATTCATCATACACACATTGATACATATCTTGTACCATCACTACCCAATGACACACTCTTCTGTTACGGTTCACACTTGACTATTGAGGGCTCACTACATTCATGAACCTCACATCATACACACTACACATTTCACACTCATCACATTCACAACATATATTTCTAGTGCACATTCATCATGACACACTACCCTATGATGTACTCTAGTTCCATGATTCATAATCGACTGCTGAGGGTCTAAATATAAAATGAACCTCTCCACACTCACTCACTCTCTACGCTTCATCGATAATATCTTTCATATGCATACTATCAAACCATTTCCCAATGAAGTACTCTTGTTATATGGTTCATTATTGAATACTGAGGGGGAATTTATAAATGAACTTGATCTCATGCATACTCATTCACATTCACTCTGGGGGAATGTTGCTCCTATCATTTAATTTGCATTCCATTCCATTCACAATCACAACATACTACATATCTTGGTTTCACATTGTTCTTGCTTACTCATACTCACATATACACTTTTATTATAATGTTAGGAAAATAATTTATATGTCATTATCTTTATCATATACACATGTGCATTCACTTTCCTTCTAGTCATGAATGCATCTTTTACACACTATACCTCTTACCAGTCCCACAATAGCTCCTGGGGGCATCTACTTTTGTACACATCACATGTGCTATTGTTTCATTTTATACTACTTCTTGTTTTAACTATCACACTACTATATCAGATCATACATGCTTTGACATATTTTTTATCTCTCTAACATGCTAACAAGTGCTTTATGTGCAACATTTATCTTGCAAGAACTATTTTCTACCATGGTTGTCTGCTACTCTTTGTTTGTCACTATTTGTCATTGTTTTCCATTGTTTGTGGGATTTTCCCTTTGTCTTGTGTGCACATTATATGCTTTTGGAAACTTCATCCTTGATTGTCTTGCAACATTGTGATCAATGTCACATGTTTGTATCCCACTTTGTGCTATCTACATTATCTTATTTTTGGTAGATTGCATTTTATCTTCTACATGTGTATTTTTCTTGTTTACACTAACAATTATTTCCTATCCACTTTGTTTGCGTGTGCCTTGGTTTCTAAAAAGCACATTCCCTCCCCCTGTAGGGAATCAGTTTTAGATCATCATTCAGCCCTTTGTTGGGCCGCATACTCCTTGCGACATTGTATGTACTCCAAATGAGGGGGAACATCTTTGGGTGAATTAGTCACCCCATTTAACAGTTCACAATCAGATTACAACATAGTTCAATACCAATACAACATAGTATATAATAATAGAAACAACCTAGAATCTAACTTGGGTCTTCAACATAACATAGATGCCAGCGCCCAGACACGGACATGAGCTCTTGGGTGCTGCTGACCCTTCCTCGGTGCCTATGATCAGGGGGAAGTTACAACATTTTTCTCATATTAGCACAATTTTTAGCATTCTACAAAACATTTTTATCAGTATAGAAACATTCCTCCAACAATCATCATGCATGCATTCTAACTCCTTTTCTACTCATGTTGGATCAAATTGGATCGAAATGGATTGAATTTGAACACACTATCTGTAATAGTGTATACATTTTGTGAAGTAGTCAAAGGTTGGAGAATAACACTATACCTTTCTCCATACACTCTTCTTTTGTGGCATGAGATCACCCAAAAAATTCATACTTAGCGTACTTGGTGTGTGAGCACCCAAAAAAATCATTCTTGGTGTAAGATCACCCAAAAAAATCATTCTTCTACAATATTTTCAAGATCCTCTATATTCTTTTCACTCATCATGGATCAGGTGCACATGTTCCTTTTCACATATTTACATAATTTTTACACACTTTTTACGTGTTTGGATCAAATTTTTCATAAACACATATATATCTACTCGTTTGCTCCTCTTTTGCAGGTCCATCCTTATGGGAAGCAACGGTCACATTATCAAACATCAAGCAACATCAAAAATAGGTACAACATGACATATTCACATACACTTTCACCCCTAGGGTCACTTCCTCTTCTATAGCATCCACACTTCATATTATTCACTTCATGATTTTTCTTATCTCCTTGGCACACTTTTTTCCATCAGTCTACATGGTTATTAAGTACACATCTCTTATCTACTTTATTTTATCAAGCATTTTCTCAACAACATAAAGTGGGGGAAAATGTAGACACTAAATCATGCACCTTGGGTACAGTTCTAGGTCCTAATCACATACCACTATTCATATGATTCTTTAGTGAGAAAATTACTAATTGAACACTATGTTTGGCATCTTTGCGTTCTTTCTGATCTCCTTTTTGGTCTTACACACCTTATTCCCAGTCTATCTTTTGAAACTTCAATTTTTCTAAGTCTGGACACAAGCTCCAAAACAAGATGTCAATGCTCAAGTGGCCCCATCCCCTCTGGGCACCCCCGAATTCTTTATATATTACATCTTTTGGGTCCTTTCTAGCTATTGGGCATATTATTTTATTGGTGGTCATCCTTTTAGTGGTTAATTATTAAATTAAAATAAGGGAATCATATAAATACAAAGCTATGTGATCATAATAAAAGACCAAGTACTAAGCATCTATTACTATCACCTAAGGTTGCATCCAAAGGCATTACAAGGGCATCTATCATCCATTCATGGTACAAGGGAATGAATTCTTCTGTAAACACTTCATAGGAGGAGAAGTTCATTTTTCCATGCACACATCTATCTACATCTTCCACATCTATCTATTTCTTGTTATTCAAATTCATCTGGCATAAGATCCACATAGGGAACGATTATACACACACACATATAACTACATGGAGTTTGAAATGTAGTGCAATGCCCACATCGTAAGTTCACTTACTCAAGTGACCGTTGGGGTTAGTCCAACTCGCCATTTGCATATTTTTATTTATAGGATTTGATATGTTTTGGGGTTTTGCAAGTGATCTTTCTCTTTGCAGGTTACAAGTGAATATTGCAGACTTAGTGTGACATATAGGTGATCAAGAGTGAGGTCTAGCATCACTTTTGTGACACTTAATAAATCATTTTTTTATATTTTACACTATCATAGGAAACAAGATAAGGTATCTGGTGCCTAGGTACCCTTGACCCAGTCCAGGCTCCCTAATCCAAGCATTTACAATGGTTCTATATATTTTTTGGTTCGGTTGCGACACTCTACCTTCCTGCTCCATCATTTTTCCATCTTGACACAACTTCAGGATTATTGTGAAATTAGCTAAGGATTTTATCCCTTCTCTTACACTTAGGGTTTTTAATTTATTAGCTTACTTACTTTTGTACAACATGTACTTTATTTTTATATCACTGTATTGTAACTTAATTAGTATTTAGAATTTATTTTCCAATATTTGTTTAATCTCCCAAGTTGGATAATACAAATAAAGTGAGGAAAATACATCCTACACTAACACCCCCATAAGCGTAGCTTAGGTGGGTGAAAACAAAATAGGTCCTATAAACTAGGTCTGATCAGGTACCCATGTACAATATAATGTTTCATTACATAAATAAAAGGAAAAAACCCAAAGGAAAAATCTACCCCCCAAAAAGAGACATGAAGAAGTGGAGATGGTAGAAGGCCCCATGAAGATGATGAATCTAGTGATGTAGACTGCACCCCAGTAAGAGTTTGTAAATGAATGAACTTTATCTTAATGAAAGGTTTGGTAAAGATGTCAGCAAACTTCTTTTAAGACTGGAAGAATATCAAAATGATGACCCACTTATAAATTAGCACGGAAATGAAGTGCATGTGAATCTTAATGTGTTTGGTCCTCTAATGAAGGACCAAATTCCTACATATCTGGATGGTGCTCTAGTTGTCATAAAAGATGACTGTAGGATGCATGATCTAGATGCCAAGCTTAGAAATAATCCCCTAAACCCAAATAGAATTAGTAGATACGTTAATATCTCTCTTGTACTCTACCTCTGTGGATGACAGAGCAATAACATTATACTTTTTTCTGTACCAACTGATAGGACCAAAACCCAATGAGAAACTATAACCTAAGGTAGACTTATGAAACTCAGTGTCTACATCCCAATCTGATTGTGTGTAGCCAACCAAGTCATTGTCTGATATAACCCTGTAGTGAATCCCATATACGTGTGAGCACTGAATGTAGTGAAAAATCCTCTTAGTTTCTTTCCAATTCATCTCATGGGCTTCCTACATGAACCTCAAAATAATACCAATGACATATGAGATATCAAGTCTAGCGTGAGTCAAGTAAATAAGGATTCCAACAAGTTTTTGATACAATGTAGCATCGAGAAAGGGTGTGGAACAGTCAACCTCAAGGTTTACTCCAAATAAGAATTGAGTCAGAATGGCTTGCACTCATCCATGTGAAACTGAGCTAGAAGATCGAGAGAGTACTTGGGATGTGTAAGTGAAATCCCTTAATTAGGCTATGTGATCTTAATGCCAAGGAAATAGTGCAGTAGACCCAACTCAGTCATGGTGAATCTATCCGAAAGATTTATCTTCACTACTATTATAGTTAATGAAGTGCTGCTAGTGATAAAAAGGTTGTCAACATAAAGTACAAGTATTAGTAATGAATCATTATGTCACAATAGATATACATTGGGCTCAGAATGGCACTGAGTGACACCAAAAGCTAGGAGGAAGGAATCCATCTTGGTGTACCAAGCCCAAGGGGCCTACTTAAGGCCATAGAAGGATTTCCTAAGTCTACAAAATAAAGATGAATCTTTAATAAACCCATGTGGATGATCCATGTAGACCTCCTCCTATAGGTATCCATGAATAAATACACTCTTATTATCCATTTGGTGCATTCTCCAACCATGTGTTGCGGTTAAAAAAAGTTTGAGTCTAATTGAAGTCATCTTGGCTACGGGTACAAAGGTATCTGAGTAATCTATGTTGGCTACCTATGAGAAAACCTTGGCTACTAACCGAGCCTTATACTTATCAACTGACCCATCTGCAATAAATTTGGTCTGATATATCCATCAAAATTGAACCATCTTCCTTCCCTTAGAACGTGAGGTCAAATCCCAAGTGTCATTGTTGATTAAGAAATTATATTCCTCATGCATAGCACTATCCCACTTAGGTATGCTTGATGCATCTTAGAATGTATGTGGATCTATCACTGAAGAATAGAATGCATGTGGCCTACTTTGATAGTCTGCTAGAGTATGTATATCATCATATAGATCCTCTTCCCAAGTGCATGCACTCTTAAGTGTCTGCCTATCCTAAAGAGGGCCCAAAGTGGGTGAGGCATGTGTATAATACTCGTCCTCTGAAATATGGCTATAAGTGGATGAGGATGGCTTCTAGTTACTCTGCTTGTTTTCAAACCTAGAAGAAGTAGAAGACTCTTCCTCAAGAAAGTGTTTTGGATTATTTGTATCCTCAAACTACTCATCAAATTGAGTGAAGCCAAAATATATGGAGAATCACCAAGTAAAGAGTCTATGGGATTCTCCTGAAACTTAACACTTCTCTTGATAAACAACTCACGAGTAGTAGGATGTAGAATTCTATATCCATTAACCCCATCTGGATACCCAATACAGATGCAAAGGTTTAGATTAAGGATCTATTTCCTTATGTTTCTTTTTATGGATGTGTGCCATAGCTGGTGATCCGAAGACCCTGAAGTGCTTAACTATTGGTTTCCTATAATATTAAAATTGAGTTATACCTTTGTAATCTTTATGGGAAACTTATTTTTATATATAATAGGCACAATTGATGACTTCTACCCAAAACTACATATTCAAATATTTAGAGTGGACCATATAGTTTTCCATCTCTTTCAAGGACCAATTTTTGTGTTCTATAATGCCATTCTACTGATGAGTGTAAGGAATTGTCCTTTGTAGATCAATACCCTATATGGTGTAAAAATACTCAATTTTTTTATAAGATACTCCCATTATCTGTTCAAATAATTTTTATGCATTTCCCATATTATTTCTCAGCGAGTTCCTAAAGTCCCAATAGTAATTGAACACTTTAGACTTATGGCTAAAGAAGTAGACCCATGTATATCTAGAAAATTCATCTATGAAGGTGAGATCATATTTGGCCTTGGTGAAAGAAAGACAGGGAAAATCCCCTGTGAATCAACTATAAAGTTGTTGAAGCTCTCCAAGCTTTTCCTTTGTCAAATTTCTCTTTAGGGTGTTTGTTAAAAGTGTAACCCTCACAAAGTCCCTTTGAGAAATGAACTCTAGGAAATCCTATAACCATGTCATGCTGACTGAGATGCTCAAGGTATCAATAGTTAAGATGACCAAACCAATCATGCCATAATCTGCTAAGTCCATCTGAATGTGTGAGAAATGCAGTAGGGGAAACATCATGTGTAAAGTGCGAGAAGGTATATAACCTAGCATGGTGATCTGTTGTTCCCACTGCTACTTTAGTGTCACTAAACAAATACCTGGTCTCAACTAAATTTGGATCAAATACGAATCTCATGCCTTCCCTATATGAGTCACATGATACATTGACAAGAGATTAGTTGAAAGTGAAGGTACACTAAGAACATTTATGAATGTTTCACCTTCAACTTTAACATACCCTCTCCCTGAAAATGTGGCTAGAGTATCATTACCAAAAGTGATAAAGGACATGTTGCAGGGATTTAAGGAAGAAAACTCAACCTTTGATGAACCCATGTGGTATGAAGCCCCAAATTTGATAACCCACGAAGGAATAGATGAGGATGCAACTACAAATAATGCCTTTCCCTTATGATTCTCTTTACCTAAAATTACTTTGCCTTAGTAGATTCTTGGGTTGATGAAGGCTGTTTGATAGATTCAAGGACCATTTGCTTTTATTTTCAAGGAGATGAGTAAGGTGGTCAATATGCTTCTTTATATATTTGTGCTCACTATGCCCAAGTTTCCTGCAATACACACACTTAACATTTTCCTTCTTAGGTTTCCCATTTGATGTGGAGATTTCAGTGGTAGACTTGGAAGAGGTAGTGGATTTTTTATTTTATTTTTTATAGATCCTTGCTCTTTTGCTTGTTCTCTTGGTTGTTAAAGGATTTATGTTTCCCATTCCCGGTAATAAGGGATTGAGGTTTTGAGGAATTCAAGGTGCCCATTTGGATTAGATTTTCTTGATCCTTAGTCAAACGAACAATAAATTCATCTAAAGATGGAATAGACCATGTGGCTTAAAGATCCCTCTTGGTAGCATAAAAAATAGAGACAAAGATAGAGTAGTCAGGACCTAGTTTGGAAAACACTGATATAAATAGTTGTTCATCCTTCTTTTTTGTTCCACATTCCTTCAACTACGATCATAAGGACTTGAGCTTGGTAAATAAATCTTCCAAAGTTTCAAAGTTGCTAGTAATCTAATAAGTTTTATTTATAGCTCACAACCCCTCGTAGTGTCTACTTTTCCAAATAGGGTTTTTAAGGTTGTCCACACCTGGTTGGGAGATTTGGATAACTCTATGTGAAAGAGGAGTTCAAGAGACATTGAAAGAAACAAGATATAAAAATATTCATCACAGCTATTAAACCACTTAACTTTGTTTGTGTCTATACTAGGCTAAGTTTCTAACCCCATTTTGATACAGTATAACCCTTAACTCCTAAGTACAATGGTAATTTTTTATTTCCATTCCTACTAGTTAAAAGGTGTAAGAGGGTTAGTTATACTTATATCCATTACTGTAAAAAAGTAAATTTGTGGTAGTTTTTGTAGAATATAATGAAATGTGCAGAAAGAAAGAAGTCTCGAACAAAAGAGGAAACACATTGTACACCCCCCTGAAACTATATCAAGTAGGCCTGCCATAGTTTTGGCACTTTATAACTTAGTGATTTCTACAAAATGAATAGGTCCAATGCATAGGAAATGAAAATTAATTAAATTTTACAAAAATAGGCATTCGATTTTGAGCTACTGACCAAAAGTTATTACAATAATGATTTCCCATAAATAAGCCCTATTTTAAATGAATTTACACTAAAACTTGAAATGCACTATTTTACTAAAATATAGTTTTAGAAAAAAAAGGTGAGTAGATATGAACCCACATTAGATCAAGGAGATCTTCACCGCGACCCTTAAATCACCACAGATATGAGTGTAGCGAACAAATCTGCCAATGAACTCAAAACAACAACTCAAATAGGATCCGAAATGTGTGTATGGGCCATTTGAAACATTCACTAGAGCATGTACAGGTTGTGAATGTTGTTCATCAACCTTCAAGGGTTTGAAAACATGCAACAGTGAGAATATGTTTACAAATCAACCTCTAGGTCTAGATACACCTAGCAATCAACCTTGATTACTGTATTGGATGTCCACATACCTTCAGAGGTATGTAACACGCTTGTGAGATATGTATAAATCTTCTAGGGAGCCTTAAAAAATTCTATTAGGGCCTAGAAAACACCTCAGAAGCATGTAAAAACAATCTCGATGATTTTATATGCACTATGTGAGCTTGTAAACCTTAGAAGCTTGCAAAGAGACTATATACACCACAAACCAACAAATACAAGACAACCAACACCAAAAAATACTCAAATACTTTACAAATAATGTCTAAAAATGAAAATAAACTTACAAAATAATAACCAAATAAGCTCAATACCATCTTGGATCTAATACCATATCAGAGAAGCACCATAGATTTGTTGGTTTGAAGAATGCACAGGTGAACAATGCAAGACGTGAATTGTTTAAAGATAAAACAAAGCATGCATAGAAGACTACAAATTATGAAAATACAAGAGAAATAATTGCAAAAATGCAGAAATAACTCCAACTCAATACACTAAATATAATAATGTAAGAGATGTACATATAGGAGGTGAATGTGTAACCTCTTAGAATCACGACAACCTCCACCTAGAATAGTAGTAACCTCAATACCCAAAATAGTCAGTCAACAGACATCTGATCAAGGGTTGTAAATACCACTAACTAAAATAGTGTGGTCAAGTGTACACCTAAGAAAGGATACCCCATAATTGTAGGGAAACTCCAAGTGAGGTGGAATATCTCGAGTAGCTTAATATAAATAAAGTGAGGAAAATAAATCCTACAATAAAAGATCACTCTATAATCATCCTAAATAGCTAACTCTATCTCTTCTCTTATGTTTTAAACTAGTTTCTTATCATTTATGAATTCTTTAGTTCATTTCAAGTTGTAATGTATTATTTTGATCATGTATACTTAATGTTTTAATCATAATATTATACCTATTACAATCCCTTATACTCTTCTTAATTGTTATACATCTATATATCCTCATAAAACTAATTATGGTATAAACATTTTGTGAACCTCACTCTTGAATTGATTTTATTACTCAAAACCATGGTGGCACTGGGGTTTCTATTTTGTTCTATCTTTATTACTTTTGGTACATCATGATGTTGAATCTCATGGATCATTATCAATATCTATATAGCTTACCCAAAGATTCCCACCATGAATCAAACATGCCAGCTTCTATTGGCATCTACCGAAGCTCTTGTGAACAACTACATACTAATATTTGTATTTATTATGTATTCACAATCTGCACTAATACCACTAAAGGTGATTGGACCCATGACATGTATGAAAATCATATTTTATCGAATGACATAACACAAAATTTTGCAAACTATCTACAAGACAACCCTAACAACATAGATATTCTACTTTATACCACTCATAATCAACTCAAGCATACTACTGTATCATCCATGGTTTATTCTAATCCTTTATCATCTATTATGTATATTTTTGGTAGAGAAATATGTGCACCCCTCTTATTTAAGTAGCTATTTAAGTACCTGTTGTCTAGAATAACTCCCCTAGTTGTTTTGACAACTTACATCCCCATTTTGGCTCTGAATTTCAAATATTGCAGGTGGCACATACTATTGGTTGTCCCCTTGGCACAATTATCTTGATTGCAGTTTTCTCTCACACTCATACGTGCTCTGCATGTACGCCTTTCTCTTTTCTTCTCCTTTCCTCTATCTCTTATAGCTCCCTTAATCACACTCCTTGTGCATTCAATTTCCTCTCACTATTTCATGCACCATTCATGCATGCCTTGGACTTACTTCCCAAGATTAGTTAAGTCCCTGGAATTCTTGCGCACCCCTTTCCTTGCTATAGCACACCACCTTCTACATGATTGTGCCTTGTCTATATACTTATCTCCTATAATTGCGTACCTGTTCTTCTCATGCACATTGATTTTGTGCACCCTCTTTTTTCTTTCTTCTTCTATGCATGCATTCAAACCTTCTTTTGCACCAATTACAGTACCACATGATAGTCAGTCAAAATGAGTGTATCACATGTAACCTATCAAAGCACGCTAATAGGGTACCGAATCCTTAGGACTAACCAAGGCATGACACATGGTAGAAAACAAGAAAATATATGAACAATCAACTGACTCCTCCAGCTAGTATGCATGTGTCATGTGTCAATTTGACCTGTGAAATTCGGATCTCCAAAACTCTTTCTATGGGAATATGATTTGGGTGATTTTTGTTTTGATGAATAGTTGCTAACGTGGGCTACACTCAAGATCACTTGAGTTTAAATTTTGGTAGGATTAGGTAGGTGCAAAGTAGGAAAGTTTCCCTCACGCCATTAATGTAGGATCCGATCGCTCTAACCACCCAATTTGATTCAAATATTGCCTCCTTCCTACTCTTACACACCAAACAGTCATGGGGAAATGCATTTGATAGATTTGTAGCTAGGTTTACAGGCATTCATTGTTGTTTATTTGTGATTGAAGATTCAAATATGATTTTACCTCCTTTCTCCTCCTCTTCTCTCCTTGATTCTTCTATAAATGAAAGAGCATTGATCATTGTAAAGGGTTGGACACATTGGATCCTTTAATATTTCTAAGGGTTCTAATTCTTTTGCATTTTGAGTTGCAGGCCTTTGGATCTGGTCTTTGCATGTGGATATCAGCCTCATACGACATTGTAATAGATTGTGCATTTCTAGAAGTAATAGAAGCATTGTTTTGTGTCTATCCTCTACCTTAACCTATTTTATTCTTCCTTCTTCCCTTTCCTTTATGTTGTGTTCTTATTGTGCTTTCTCACGTCCCTTACATCTCCCTTTTTGATTGTCCCTCGTGCAAGTGATTGTGTGACTATGTTCTGGTCTGTACTACATATGTATATCATTCCTCTACACATTATCCTTGTTTTTCACTCAAAATAGATCGTGTTCACCCCCTTTCTTTCTGATTCTATCACCTCCTTTAGATTAGTTTTCCATTTTTGTATATCCTTCTATCCCTGGTCCCTTGGCATGTTTAGCTTAGGATTTTCATTTCAGCATTAGGATTAGCAGTAGCAGTAGAAGTAGGTACAAGAACCAACCTTCTTTGGAGGTCTGTCTCAAGTGCGCAAGGTCCCACAACTTAGAGATAGTCCCATTGTTACCACAATGACCTAGTTTAACCTAATTTGGGATGGGTGAAAGTTTGAGCTCCAACAGTTTGTGGCCTAGTGGGACCAACATTAAAAGCTTAAATTTCATCCTTACTAAGTTCTGGTGTGTGACTTAGTGATTTTTAGCCTTTAGAGGCTTGTTTTAACACATTTGGTGACTCCTAACACTTAGATTTACTATTTTAACAGTCCACATGCCTTTCATGAGAAGGATACATACAAGAAAAAGCACTGCAATTGAAGAATCTTTTAAGTATCTCCAACTTTCTCAAATAAGAACACATAGTAGAACACCCGCGTGTGCATCTTCATCTCTAGCACTCCACAAACTCTCCACTTCTCCTCTCGGGAGACCTGTGTAACCTATTATGGATTCCCCACCACCTTTGAGAAACTTTGCCAACTTTACTAGCATAAGTCCTCTCATTCTAAATACACAACATGATATGCTAGCAACTGCACTCAAAAGTATTCCATACTTCACTATTGAGAATCAAGTCACCCCTATTGAGCACATATAGGATGTAGCAAATGTGTACTCTATCTATTAGGTCATATATGATGATGTAGTAGTTAGGCTACTTGTGGCTTCTCTAAAGGGAAAAGTTTTTCAGTGGTATAAACATTTGAGACCTACATATATTGCTAGCTAGGATGAACTTGGAACATCTCTTTACAACCAGTTTGAAGATAATTCAGATCACATTTCCTTGGTGAGGAAATTGATGACAACAAAAAGAGTTCCCAATGAACAGATGAATGATTTTAATATTAAGTTTCAAATGACCTTAGACATAATCCCTCAAGTGGGAAAACCTACAGTCCAACATGTATTCTTGTATTATCTAAGGGATTTGAATAGTGACATGTCAGTCATGATTCAGTTAATGGGGTTATAACCTTACTTGTTTCTTACAATATTGTAATAAGGGAAGAAAATAATCTCATTTAGGCATGAAAGTTAGCTCCCAGGTAGCTCACGCCCTTATTCCCAAAAATGCCTCACATGCCCCAACCTTTTGTTGCCCATATTCATGAGCAGAGTGCTCAACCTGATGTATCTGTATCCTATTCTCCTACACAAAAAAAGGAAGATAAAGAAATGAAAGCCCTGATTAGGAAATTTTCTAATAAAGTCGTATCTTTAGAGAAGCAGCAGGTGCAAGCCTTTAGAAATAATTCCAATGAGGGATATAATGAAAGCCATTGGCCCTTTAGAAATCAATATGCAAATCAGAGATATGGGCATAACCAACAAAATTATAGATGGCATGCTAATGCACACCTTACCTTGCAATTAGTTCCTGCTATGCATCCCCTTCCAGTGCCTGGTGCAAGCCAAGAACTGGTCCCAATACAAAATAATATGGCTTGAGAGTTAGAATGGTGCTTTCCTCATAATATGCCTCATAGTCACAATCACTACACCAATGTCATGTGCACATAGGCTTACATGATCTAAGACACTTCTAACTGTGAGCCCTCTACAAGTGCAAATGGGCCCAAAAATCAAGAAACACCAGAAGCTCCTCATGAGGCCAATTTTATGTTCTTTGGCACTGAGGATTTTTTTGCAATCAATCAAGCTGCAGATGACACATATAGACCGTGCATCCAAGTTTTTGGTAACACAAGATATAATAAAATAATGATTGAACCTAGAAGACAACCTTCAACCCCTATCACATAGGATGATCCTCAAAAGTAAAGAGATACAACTCAATAACCTAACAAAAATGGCATGAAAATTCCTATGTGTGAGGCTCCACATAATGCTCCTGTAGAAGTAGTGTGCAACCCTCCTTTGGTAGATCAAGCCTCTGCACAAGCTAAGGTTCTTGCCTCTGTGCCTAAACAACCAAGAAAATATGTTGTTGTGCCTCAAATGCACAAGTAAATGGGCCTTCCATAAAACATTGTGGACCAGATGAAAAAGACTAATGTAAATGTCATAATGTGGGATGCCCTGGATATTCCATCTGAGTACAACCTATTGCATGAAACTCTGACGTAGCTCCCACACATTTATGTTGTTATTTAAAATTCTCATGTTGCTGTCAATATATATAAAGAAGAGGAGAAACAAGTAAGTAACATTTTCAAAACCCCACCATTTTATATGTCCTTGATCATAGGAAAAAAACTTGTACACAATTATATAATTGACTCAGGCACTGGTACTTCTATCATGCCTAAGAATGTTGTTGATGTCTTAGGGCTTAAGTATAACTCTTTGTCTAAAAGAGTATTGTAACTTGATGGCTCAACTGTTACCACTCTAGGAGTCATCAATGATCTTGAGTTAACCCTCCATTTATATCTAAGCCGCATAATAACTCAAGATGTGTAAATCATTGACCTACCTCCTTTGTTTTCCTTGTGTTTATCAAGGGAATTCACTGCTAAAGTGGGTTGTTACTTGTCTTATGATTGGTCTCATATGTTACTAAGGACAATGCATGGTACTCAGTTTTCTATACAAGATGATACGATAGTTTCTTATCATATTGAGTCATATGATCCATCCCCTCTCCAATTCAATTGCCTAATCAAAGAAGGCGAAGAAAAAGTTTTTGTTTTTGAAGAGAAACCTATTCCTCCTCCTATACCTGATTTATTACTAGATGAATGGGAGGACAAGCATTCAAAATTTGATCCATATGTTGAAGATCTTTGAGCCTTTGAAATTGGGCTTGGTACTTATTACATCCTTGAAGACGAAGCTATATTTCCGCCTGCACTCAAGAAAAATGAAGAAAATTATTGTCTATGGAAGTTTTACTTCGATGGTTCCAAAAGTAGAAATGGCATAGGTGTAAGTTTTATTCTCATTTCTCCCAAGGATAATAATTTCTTCTCCATGCATAGGTTGTAGTTTACATGCTCCAACAATGTAGCAAAATACAAAGTGTTGGTGCACAGTCTTCTCATTACTGAAAAGAAAAAGATCAAGGCATTACATATATTTGGGGATACAAAATTGGTTATCCACCAGGTCAGAAATAAGTGCATGACAAATAATAATCTTCTTAAATATTATAAGAATAGAGTTTGGAACCTCCTTGAGATATTTGAGGCTCTGAATCTTTAGGTGGTGCCAATAAAAATGAACAAAGAAGCAAATCAAATGGTCATGCTTAGCTTGCAATTTTTTCTTATTGAAGAATTTGTCAGAGGAAACATGCAACATGTCAAAATGGTGATCAAGCCATCTATTTCAGATAATAATACCAGTTGGCAAGTGTTTGACAGTGATGCACAAATTGTCTAGTTCATTCAGAATGAAGTTGAGTTCTCTTCAATCATGCAAGTTGACTTACATGATAGTTATGGTGACCAAGTTATTCAACTCAAGACAAATAAGTTGCCTAAAGGGTTGGTCACCTTAGATAAAATGTTTATCCCTAATGATGAGTTCAAGGGTGAAGAAAATTATATGTGTGTGGCGTAAGAATAATGATCCCTTATCACTATTGCGCGTGGCAAGGAAATGCTATTGAGTAAAGCTTACACACATGATGAAAAGAAAGCCTTCATTTCTCTGTTTCAAAAATAAAAGTTGATATATTCTCATGGGAGTATGAAGACCTCAAAGGATTTTATCCAAGTGTCACTCAACACTCCATTTACCTTGATCTTGGTATCAATCCTTTCAGACAAAATAAGAGGCTAGTAAATCCAAGGATAGATCCCCTCATGAGGAAAGAGTTTTCTAAATTCATCGAGGAGAAGATAATATTCCCCATAAAATACTCTACTTGGGTCATGAATCTTGTTTCAATGCATAAGAAGAATAGTTAAATCAGACTTTGCGTCAATTTTAGAGATTTGACTAAGGCATATTTGAAGGATCATTATCCTTTGCCTTCTATGGAGCATGTTTTGTAGACTATGGCTGGCACACAGATATTTTCCATGTTGTATGGGTATTCTGGATTTAATCAAATCATGATCAAGGAAGAGGATCAATTCAAGAAATTTTTTACAACCAAATGGGGAACATATGCATATCAAAAGATGCCCTTTGTTCTATATAATGTGGGTGCAACATTCGAGCAGGATGGACATTGCCTTCAGAGGATATATCAATGAGTTCATCCTAGTATACTTAGATGACATAACTGTATTCTCAAAGCAGAGTGAGGATCACATGGTGCATTTGGAAAAATTCTTTAAGAGATGCAGATAATCTGAGGTCTCCCTTAACCCCAAGAAGTGTAACTTTTTTGTGGCACAAGAATTTTTTTTGGTCATGTAGTCTCTAAGGATGGAATTTCTATTGATCCTAAACATGTTTCTACCATCCTTGCTCTTTCCTTACCGGTGCATAAAAAAGCCTTGCAGTCTTTCCTTGGAAAAATAAATTTTGTTAGGAGATTTATTCCTAAATTTGAAGGACTAGTAAGGCCCATCACCCTATTTATCAAGAAGAATATAGTCTTCAAATGGAAAAAAAAAGGATAGCTTTAACAAGATCAAGCAATAAATTGCTTACGTGCTAACACTCATCAATTTGGATTATTCTAAGGACTTCATCGTTTATTCCTACAGAGCTGATGTGAGTGTTGCTACTATCTTGACATAAGAAAATAAACAAGGATTAAAGTAGCCAATGGATTTATTTAGTCAGACAGGGAAGGATTACAAATTAAAATACAATCCCATGGGGAAACATGTCTTCACCATCATGTGCATTCTTAAGAAGTTCAAAAGAATGCTTGCCATGAATCATGTCAAGGTGTTAGTTTCACACTCAGGTGTGAGAGACTTCATCATGGGGGCATAAATCAGTGGGAAAAGAGAAAGATGGGTGAACAAAATCATGGAGTATGATGTGACTATAAAATCCACAAATCTCATTAGAGGAAGTGCACTCTATAAGCATCTTGTTGAGGATGCACATTCTAAACATGAGAATTCATTATTTATTGATGAAGAACTCTCGTGCATAGAACCTGAATAAAATGAATATCCTAACGTGCACACCTAAGTGAAGGACATCATCACATTCCTTTCTTCTAGTACTTACCCTCCTAGTTTGAACAAAGTAAAGAGGTAAAATATTAGGTTGCAGTAGTTTTCTCTTCAAAATAAATCATGACAGTGTGCTGTTGAGGTGCATTTATGGCATGTAAGTTGATAAAGTGTTAGTATAATTTCAATATGGATTCTATGGTGGGCACTTATTTGTCAAAGAAACACTGATGAAAATCATCAAGGCAGGATAATTTTGGCCTACCCAATTCACAAACGTGCACAAGTGTATAATGAAATGCAAAGAATTCACTTTCTTTGTAGGAAAGAAGAAATTGGTAGTGCTTCCCCTCTAACCTATCCAAGCAGACCATCCTTTCATGTAATGGGGTCTTGAATTCATAAGAATGATCAATCCTCCTTCAAGCGTTGGCACAATTGGGTGTTGACAACTATAGATTACTTCACCATATGGACAAAAGATGTCACACTCAAGGAATCGTCGAGTCAGGCATCCTTGAATTTCTCGAGGGCATTGTAACAAAGTTTGGCATTCCTCAAACGATTATCTATGATAATGCAAAGGCCTTCCTTAGTAATAATTTTTTTGATTGGCCTCTTAGTCTTGGTATCTAATTGAAGACCTCTTCCACCTACTACCCTTAGGGAAATGTCTTGGTAGAGTCAACAAACATGAACTTGATCAGAATCATGAAGCAGACAATGCATATCAACCAGAGGAAGTGGCATACAAAGGTCTCACACACGCTCTAGGCAGAAAGAATCATGACAAAGAAGGTAATAAGCACCTCACATTATAAACTTTTTTATGGAAAGGAAGCCAAAATCACTTTATCTCTTGATTTTCCTTAATTAAATCTCACCCAACAACTGCCGTTTGAGGGCATGGATCAGAGAGAAATCATAATGGAAGAGCTGGTTGAACTTGAAGAATTGAGAAAATCTATCATGATCAAGCTAGAACAACATCAGCAATCAACAAAGAAATAGCTCAACAGAAAGGCTAGGCTTCAAGCTTTCAAGGTTGGTGACTTACTCTTAAAATGGGATGCTAACAGAGAAAAACCAATGCGTCGTTAAAAGTTTGATGCACTTTTGAGTGGCCTATAAATTATTACTTCTTGGAAAGAGGCTAACTCTTTTGAGTTAACTTGCCTTGATGGAGGTGCGCTATTGATCCTAGTCAATGAGATTTATCTCAAACCATTTCATTAAGTCTATTGTTGCATCATTATAAATATTAGATTAGTTTCAATTCTTCCAATTATGTGGCACACTCATGGTTTTTTTGTACATAGTTCTTTATCTCACGTGTTCCTTGCATATAATCTTCTTTTTCTTCCAGAATATCAGTTACCTTCCAAAAAATTTCAATAGTTTTATAGGATTCATAAAAGAGTTCAAAAATATTTCAAAGTGACCTCAGGGTTGGTTCTCCAAAGTTGCATATCAAAATTTCATATGTCCAAGCCGATTCCATGCCCAATGGATGATCTAGGATACTGATATCCTTCCTCTTGCAAGTAGATGGCCCCAAAATTCACCAAAATGTTTTCCAAAATAACTCCCATAGTTATTTTTAAAAATTACATCCCAATTTTGGCTCTGAATTTCAAATATTACAGGTAGCACGCACTACTAGTTGTCCCCTTAGCACAATTCTCTTGATTGAAGTTTCCTCATGCATCTATACACACTCTGCATGTGCACCTTTCCCTTTTCTTCCCCTTTCTACTATCTCTTCCATATCCTTTGCATACACTCCTTGTGCATTCAATTTCCTCCCAGTAGTTCATGCACCCTTTGTGCATGCCTTAGACTTGCTTCCCAAGATTAGTTAAGTCCATGACATTCTTGTGGGCCCCTTTCCTCATTGCCCTACATTTCCTTCTACATACTCACACCCTGTCTACATAATTATCTCCAATAACTATGTTCCCATTCTTCTGACGTGCATTACTTTTGTGTGCCCTCTTTTTGCTTTCTTCTTCCACACTTCTCCCCTCTGCACGTGCATTCACGCCTTCTTTTGCATCAATTATTGTGCCACATGGCAACATGCCTTTTTTTTTATCACATGAGACCTATCAAAGTGTGCTAGTAGGATGCTGAATCCTTATGACCAACCGAGGCATGGCGCATGACAGAAAATGATTAAATATATGAACAATCAGTCGAATCCTCTAGCCAGTATGCATGTGTCATGTGTTAATTTGACTTGCGAACTTTGGATTTCCATAACTCTTGCTACGAGGATCGAATTTGAGTGCTTTTTTTATGAATATTAGTTGACGTGGGCTACACTCCAAATCACTTGAGTTTAAATTTCAGTGGGATTAGGTAGGTAAAAATCATGAAAATGTCCCTTATGCCATTAATGTAGGATTTGATCACTCCAACCACCCAATTTGATTCAAATCTTCCCTCCTTCCTTCTCCTACACACCAAATAGTCATGGGGAAGCATATTTGATATATTTATAGACATATTTGTAGGCATTCATTGTTGGTTATTGGTGGTTGAAGATTCAAATCTAATTTTCCCTCCTTTCTTCTCCTTGATTCTTCTATAAATGAAAGAGCATTGATCATTGTAAAGGGTTAGACACATTCAATCCTTTAGTATTACTAAAGGTTCTATTTTTTTTTTTCATTTTGAGGTGTAGGCCTTTGGATCTAGTCTTTGCATGTGGATATCGGCCTCATACACCATTGTAATAGATTATGCATTTCTGGAAGTAATAGAAGCATTGTTTTGTGGCTACCCTTTACCTTAACCTACTTTATTCTTCCTTCTTTTCTTTCCTTTATGTTGTGTTCTTATTGTGCCTTCTTACATCCCTTACATCTTATTTTTTGATTATGCCTCATGAAAACAATTGTGTGACTGCATTCTGGTATGTGTTACGTGTGTCTAGCCTTCCTCTGAAAATTCTCCTTTGTTTTCAATCAAAACATATTGTGTTCACCCCCTATCTTTTGGGTTTTATCCCCACCCTTAGATTATTTTTCCATTTTTGCATATCCTTCTTTCCCTGGTCCCTTGACATATTTATCTTAGGATTTTCATTTCAGCATTACGAGTAGTAGTACTAGTAGAAGTAGGTAGAGGAACAGGAATTCTCTGGAGGTTTTTCTCAAGCGTTGTTGATTAGAGAATACTTGTTAGAGATCACACAAGGATTCTGCACAGGAGAGAAAGCCAAGATCAAGGGCACAGAGGGACAGGAAGATCCCGCACGCAAAGGGAAAGTTCATCTTTTGGGACTCAGCCAATTTTGAGCATGAAGACCTATTTTTAGAAGATGGCGTGCGGAAAACACCAACAATGCAGAGATGTGCGTGCCACACATTATCTATCTTTAGAGGATCAAATCAAGTGTTTTGCATGTAGACGAGCTAGGAATAGGATTGTCACTTTAGTTAACTGTAAGAGGTCTATAGATAGCACACTTGCATGTGTGGGTATGCCTGTAAACAACACGTGGCTATTAATAGCATGCGGCCTATTTCTGGAATATATAAGCGGTGAAGGAAAAGTCTCCACCCTATATATATAATATGAAGTACATAGTAAAAGATACATACACACAGGGAGAGATGGATGTATGAAGGTATAAAGGTATACACATATGATTGGATTACTGTATCAGATCCATGTGCACATTGGTATAGATTGACATTACTGTAAGAAGCTTATGTGTTTATTAATAGATGGAAGATATTGGCTGAATCTAAGTGTCATTCCTGTGTGTAATTGAGTAGTGCATGTTATTGATTCAATCATGATTACTGTTTAAGCTTGGTCTTTCATAGATCTGAATTTAGCATGCATGGTAGAATGGTGGATTAGTTATGGACATATATGTTTCTTCCTTCATCATACTAAGAAACCCTAAAGAGGGAGCTGATACCTTTGCACACTTCGTGTGAGCACTCAATCTAGGCTGAGTGATGTGCCAATGTGACTAGGGTGTTATTTGGTAAATTTTAGGCTGCATCATTGGTTCCGTTGCCAGGGCCTCTTTTTTAGTTGTTTTCAGGATGGTTCGTGATGAAGACATACTGATTAACTCTAGTAAGTATTGAGGAATGGATACACAATATGGAGGAAGAATATGCACGACGTTTCTACAGTGGATCTAAGTTTAACACATGCACTTGGGTAGAACAGAATCTGAATGACAACCTATACAAGATATTTTTCACTATATTTCCAGTAGAACTATATGAGTGGCTTACTGCTTATGCATCTCAGCAGAATTGGAGGTATCATGCACTTATCTAGACACAGGAAGAATTTCAGGCCCTTTATGATGCCGATTTGATCTAGACTCGCACTATAGATATGTGGTTTCATGGTGTTCTAAATAGTTATATTATGGAATATTCAATTTTGATGTATTATTTCCTGGAGGTGGATAAATTCTAGTTTTTACGGTATCCAAGAGGAGTATATCTGCAAGGTATTCCACTGGCGATCAAGATCTTGATGGTAACTTTAAATCTAGAGAGTAAACCAATGGCTAACTAAACTTCACCATGCATGAGGGCAGGAACAGGTTTGGTGAAAGATGACAGACCTAGTGGCAGAGAGGCAGAGAGAGGAGATATAGCTTAAGTATAATGAGGCATGTGAGAGGGAGATAGAGAAGCATCGTTTTGTTGCAGAAATTATGGCATTAAGGAGAGAGATGGCTCGTGAAGGATTTAAAGCTCACATAGAAGATGTGGAGCCAGAGCATCAAGAACTCCCCCATCTTGGCCTCACATAGAAGTGTGCCAGCAGAGACTACCTAGGCCACGGGCATGCATCTTAATTCACCTGGTTACCTATCCCTTGCACTTGGTTTTCCAATATATAGTATGATAAATAACCAGCAAGCTAACTTGGGAAGTAGGAGAGTAGGAGTAAGTCAAGGAGAAAGTACATCAATGGTAGGATATAAGACTTCAATGTCATTCGGAGGTGTGTTTTTAGGTGCCTCATCTGCATAAAAAGTGAGCACTAAGAATGTTGGATTCACCTCTGGAAGTGGAACTACCTCACAGACTATAGGGGTTCCGTATAGTACTATTATCATAGCACAGGGGAGTACATATATAAGTCCTATTCTAACTACAGGTGGAGGATTAGGAGGTATAGGTGTTTCTATTTCCAGTGGATCTGGTGGTTATGGAGGAAGAGGGAACATGGGAGGTTCTATATCAGGTGGTCAAGGCCCATAACAACCACTGAACATTTATATGGAAATGTCTCTTCGTCTTCCAAAGTATAGAGGCATAGAGGATGCTTCCGAACATGTGCATATGTGTGAAATCTTGTGGAAAGCTAAAGGGGTCACTATCCTTTGTTACAACACACGATAAGGAAGAATGTATCCTAATTTTGAAAAAATTTCTGCTCCATGACCCATGATACCAATGATTGGTGGTTAATTGGTCAGATCTAGGATGCTTAAACATTGGAGTATGATAGAAAAGTGTAATAGATAACTCTAAGGGTAAGAATGAACACCATGATTGGGATCATAATCAAACGTGCTATAATAAGAATGAGGGGTGTTTTGAAGGAGGTCATGGAAGGGGACATGGATATCAACATGGATATGGAGGATGAGGCCATGGTGGAGGAAGAAGTGATTTTCCTCGAGGAACATGCTATACATGTGGATCCCTTGATCATTATAGGCGTGAATGTCCCTGGAATGTTACATGTTCTTTTTGTGGAAAGAATCATAGCCACGAGGAGCACCCAAAATTATATGAGCATCTCAATAAAAAGCATAAGCAGGAGAACAAAGGTATAGGGGTGGTTAGGATCCAATGTGCAGAGGAAAATCAGTGGATGCCCAAGATAGCAAAAGGACCTGAGGCATTGATAGTGAAGATTACTACACGAGCTGAAGCAGCATGTGTAAGAGAGGCATTACACCCAAAGTCTACAATCACCAAGGAGGAGGTTTTACATGTAAGGTACCCAGATACTGCTCATCAGAAGGAATTTTATCAGGATACTATGGAAGTGCTAAGGAATCTTCAGGGTGAGATACAATACTTAAAGGAGCAAAAGAAAGCATCAGAGATAGTCCAAACTAATATCAATGATCTGAGAGAAGTGTGCAAAATGTTGCGCCAGGAGAACATCATTCCACTATTAGGAAGTTGGTTAAAAGGGAACACTCCACGTGTAAGTATTGAGACTGGATGACATATTTTGCATGCAAATCTTCCCCCTGATAGCATTGAATATGACAAGGAAATTACTCTGAATGTTGTTGTGGATGGATGACTGTTGAGAAACATATTGATTGATACAGGTGTGGAAGTAAATGTGCTTACATTAGATGCATGGGTGCAAATGGGGAGGCCTCCATTGCAGCCATCATCTAATGTGTTGTTTATGGAAAACTGAACTAAGGCCACTCCCATAGGAGTTTTGAAGGATGCATCTATAACTATACAAGGGGCCAAGTGCACTGGGGATTTTGAGGTGTTAGCACTTGTAAAAGTAGACAATTTTCTAGCCTTACTTGAACGCCCTTGGTGTTATGCGAATAATGTTGACTTGAGATTCAATAAGGGGTATATCTTCTTTGAGAACAAGGAGGAAAGGGTTGTGATACCTTTGATAAATGAGAAGTCTACACCATATGTTTAGCCTCTAAGTGAGGACTTAAACAAAATTTATGTACACGCTTTTCAGGACCCAGAGGTCAATGAGCCATCGAAAGAAGGCATCCTACAGTGGGAGGATTCTCATTCTATTGGCGATACTATGAGTATTTCTTGTGAAAATTGGGCTCATGGTACATATGAAATAGTAGGGTGTGAGTTGAAAAGCATGGTTGCGCATAAGAATGGAATTCATTCGGTTTGACAGATAGGTAGCATAATACCTTGGTATACAAGGGTAGAAGATTTTCCTATATTTTTGAAAGCCATGGAAACAGGGTGGACAAATCAAATTAAGAGAAGAGACATGTTAGTATATACCTTGCGCGGGACAACAGTGCGCTGTTGGGTAGTCCATATAGATAATCTTATAGAATGGCAAGAGATTGGGATCACCCTATCTATTAGGTTTGTAAGGAACAATACACCTACGTAGATCTACACTTATCATGGTGATCAACCTATTCAACATCACATTCAGCAATGTGAGAGACTCTGGACAACAGGATAGGAAGGATTACCACCTTCACTTTGGGTGCATAAAGTGTACTCTACCCTACAAGGATGCACACGCGTCTGGTATGTATACACAGAACTACATTGAGAGATTGGAAACTAGAAAAATTTTACTGCAAGAATGATCTAGACCTTTGACTACTTTTCTTCCCAACCTCTAATAGAATAGGCATTAAAAATTTTCAAGCACTTAACTATGGGAGATCGTGCAAAATTAGAAGAGAAAATTCAAGAATTATTTGGTGAGACAGAGTCTGGAGCGCATTTTGAAAAGGAAGAAGAAATGGAATCCATACTAATTGAACGTGCTTGCCTTAATAAAGAGAAAGGAAATATGGTTTACATCATGGATGATGAGGAAGTTGAGAACCTAGATATTGAACATTCAAAAGGGGTGCACAAGGTATTGGACAGTCTAGACAAGGATACGCATGCCTATCATGAACCCATGAAGACAAAGATGGTGAATATAGGTTCGGAGGCTGAGCCTAAGGAGGCCATCATTGGAGACTAATGGTCAGACTTGGAGGTAGTGGAGATCATTGAGTTACTCAGGGATTATCAAGAATTATTCCCTTTAGGGTATCATGAACTTAAAGGCATGCATACATCACTTGGGGAAATGAAGATAAAGCTTAAGGAAGGTGCACGCCCCATGAGAAAGAGACCTTATAGAATGAACCCCAATTTGCGTGAAAAGGTAAAAGAAGAAATTGATAAAATGTTGAAATCTGGAATTATCAAGCCCCTTAATGAGTCAGAGTGGGTTACTCCAATGGTGATCAGTATCAAGAAGGATGGAGGAATTAGAATATGCATGGACTATAGGGATATGAATGTTGCATGCATCACAGATCCATTCCCTACGCCATTTAATGAGGAAATACTAGGTGTTGTAGGGTGCAAAATATACTCTTTCACAGATGGGTTTTTTGGGTATCATCAGGGTAGGATTGCTTAGGAGGATCAAGAAAAGACAACATTTACTATTGATTGGGGAATTTTTGCCTATACTGTGATGCCTTTTGGATTGAAAAACACACATGTTGTATTCTCACACATAGTTGTTCAAGCATTCAAAAATTTTATTCATAACTTCTTACAGGTATACCTAGACGATTGGATAGTATATAGGCTTGTGAAAGATCACTGTGACAATATGCGGTTAATGTTTGAATGATGCAGACAATTGAGTATCTTTTTGAACATTAAGAAGTGCATATTTGCTACACCATTTGGAATACTGTTAGGACATATAATCTGCAAGGAAGGTTTGCTGGTTGATCTAGCTAAGGTTACAGCCATTCTAGGCCTGGAGGTTCCTACCAGTCGAAGTGAGGTGCACGGATTTTTAGGCCATAGAGGATATTATAGAAAATTCATCAAAGGATATGCCAAAGTTTCTACACCCTTGGAAGAGTTACTGAAGGGGAAAGGTACATTTTATTGGGGAGAACCGCAACATCGAACATTTGAGATATTAAAGGAGAAACTTACTACCACACCCATTCTGCATTTTCCCTCATGGGATAAACCATTTCATGTGCATGTGGACGCCTCTGGCATGGCCATTGGCACTGTGTTAGCTCAACCTGGTGAATGTATTATAGATCATCCAATTTGTTTTGCTAGTAGGAAGCTGACTCCTGCTGAACATAATTACACAACTACAGAGTGTGAAGCTTTGTCAATGATCTATGCATTGCACAAGTTTTGACAATACTTGTTGGCAACACCATTTGTGTTTTATATAGATCACATGGCATTGAAGTACTTTATAAACAAGCCCGTCTTATAGGGAAGCATATGTAGATGGGTACTCCTATTTCAAGAGTTTGACTTCACAGTTGTGGTGAAGCTAGGGAAAAGCAATTTTGGACCAGACCATTTATCTAAAATCAACTCAAGAGAGGAAGCACAGAAAATTGAAGAAACCATGCTAGATGCATAGTTATATAGGTTACAATGCATGCCCATGGAATTAGAAGACATTGTTGTCTTTCTACGAATTGGTATGGCACCAGAAGGAATGAAGGCATTAGAAAAGAAACAACTTGCTATACATGCGACACTATTTATGTTAATAAGTGGTGATCTCTACAAGTTAGGTAGAGATGAAGTATTACGATGTTGTGTATTAGAGTATGAGCGCAAGGATATTATGGATGAGGCCCATAGTGGTATTGTAAGAGGCCATTATGTAGGTGATGCGACTACCTGGAAGATCCTACTTGCTAGATTATGGTGGGAGACATTATATAAAGATTGTAAAGAATATTGTAAGGTGTGTGATCATTGTTAGTGCCTAGGAAAACCAGGGCAAAGAGATGAGGTTCCTTTGAGACCAATTACTAGTGCTGAACTGTTTGAGAAATGGGTCATTGACTTTGTAGGACCTATTTCGCCAGCCGCGCACAGGACTGGGTTGCACTATATCATTACTCTCACAGATTATCTCACACAGTGGGCAGAAGCAGCACCTACGAAGGACTATACAATAGCTACAACAACTAGGTTTCTATGGAAGAGTATTCTTACAAGATATGCATGTCCTTTAAGCTTGACAAGTGATTGGGGTAAACACTTTGTGATGAGACAACCAGGATCCTATTAGATGAGTTTATGGTTACACACCATAAAACCCACACCCTATCATCATCAGGAAAATGGAACTGCTAAGGATTTCAACAAGATTTTGAGCTAGAATTTGACAAAAAAATTGTGATGTTGGGAGAAAGGATTGGGATGAAAAAGTGTCAGCTGTTCATTTGGGCATATAGAACAACTTACAAGAGATTGAACATAGCCACACTGTTTCAGTTGGTGTTTGGCGCAGAAGCCGTTCTCCCTATAGAATTTATGTTACCTTGCTTTACACATTGCATGTGCCGGAGGTCTAGCTGATGAGCATTCTTTAAAAGAGCATATCTAGAATATGATTCAATTGGATGAGTGACGAGCCATAGCACGATGGAGTCAGAAGTAGGAAAAAGCCAAGCAGAAGGCATGGCATGATAGAAACATGAGGGATAACAAGTTTGAGATTGGAAAAATGGCACTTCTTTATGATTCTAAGTTCTTGCACCATCCAGGCAAGCTCAAAGAACATTTGTTGGGGTCTTTATGTCATCACTTATATACTTGAATTAGGTGTTTTCTAGTTAGAAGCACTTGATGGAACATGGCTACCCTATTACTTTTAACGGGATTAGGCTGAAGCTCTACTATAAATAATTCTTCTTGGTGTTTGTAATAAAGCAATATTGCAATTTAGAATAGGTTTCCATTATGTATTTCCTTAATGTATTTCCTTCATTGTCACTATGCTTTGTCAATTTAGTTGTTCTTCTTGTGTAATAAGTGCACTTGTGTGCATGAAGCTAATTACTATATGATGTATGTTTATGCACACAGGACTACACATACTGTTAGTGTGGGGTGGTTGTAGTTATCCTAGTAAAAGACTATGGGAATTGAAAGGTGAAAGGAATAAGCTGCTACAGGTGTGCTTTAAGTTAAAAGAATATTTCTTCTTAAAAGTGACCAAGGATGGAGATGAAAGAAAGGACAGTATAACACGAGGTAAGCAGAGGCCATGATAACTACCAGGAGAAGGTACAGTGACAAGGTACTCAGGAAACAAGGGCACGCACTGAAGAGAATTATATGACCAAAGGGTAGGGAGCTGCTGCTAGAAGGTTATAGCTGGGGTGTGAAGATTGTACCGTGCGGAACGAACAAAAATTAGTCAATGAATGAGGGGATATTTAGTAGGTGAAGGAGCAATAAATGCATCAAAATTTGACAAAATTATATAATGATGGGATGCAAATTCATTTTTACTCGTTGTGGATAAGAGAATTTGAGGAAAGAGATAAGTGCAAAGAGATGAGTGATCAGGTTAAGGTGCGAAGGGGTGTGAAACCAAGTGTGACAAGTAGATCTGTGTGAAAATAAACTTGTATTCCCTAGTGGTAAAGGGTTTGAAGTGAAGCAAGGAGATAGAGAGGAGTTAGGGCACAAATTTTCCACTTAGGGTACAATTGAAGTGAGAAAGGGTTTGATTCACAAGTTGTAGAGTTAAAGAGGAGATGTTTGCAAGGTAAAAATGGCACCTAAGAAGGAAGTTGCAGTAACAGTAGCAAAATTAAAGAAGAAGGTGGTCATCGATGTAGAAGAGATGGCACCCAAAAGATGATTTTTCCAGAGATGCGATATCCAGAAGGAGTCATCATGTCGGCCAAGAATGGATTCACCTATCAGAAAGAGAAAAGTGAGTGAATACAATCACAGGACAACATAGAGAACAAAAAGGAGCTCAATTCTTTTCTCACTGTACGAGAACAAATCAAAGCGTACGATGGATGACATGTCACTTTATGATGATGTAGGTGAGAATATTCTAAAGACAATTGGGGTATACCAATTATATGAGCTTCCATATTTCAGGAAGTATGAGCCCTTGTATCAGTGGCTCATGAGTAGAGTGCACGAGGACTTCTTCTACTTTGCAAGATGTAGAGTTAGAATCTCATCTATGCTTATCTCATCAGTTACAGGTTTGAAGGCCACAAGAGAGGATATAAAAATTGATCTCACAGATAAAGATGTGATCTTAAAGACTAGACAAGAGTTAGGAGTACCTGAAGGGTCTGCGTGGTATGGCTATAGAAAAATTGAAGAACTATTCTAGTTGTGCAAGTAGCAACACACCTTGTTTCAAAGTTGAATGATTAGGAGCGGTGGTCATAGGTAAATACTATGTGGTTACATTTTGGCACGTAAGATGTTAGAAGGAGCAATCTACAATATTATAGGCTACATTGTAGAACAAATAGTCGAGGAAGCATGCATAGGAGGGAAGATCAGCTTTAGGGCTGTTCTACTATCACTAGTATTCATGGAAATTGGAGTACCAGACAGGCTGAAGGAAAAGGTATGGGAATACCCCATGGAGAATAAGTCACCAACTAAAAGGTTCAACAAGTACCTATGTAAAGGGGCCATGACAGATGACATAAAGAAAAGGTCAGAGAAATGGTACGATAGGCTCCATGTGGCATTTGGAGAAGAGTGGCACATCCCAAAGGACCTACCATCAGTAGTAGGGAAACAAGTTCAATTTTCTATATATCATCATTTCTGCATGGCACACTTTCCAATGAGAGATGGATTTCGGAGCCCTTGGTGTAAATTTCCTTATGCATTCACTGCAAGGTATTTCCAAGCATCTGTTCATAGATTTATAGACACACGCCGACTGATATTCAATGTAGATAAGGTAGACTGGGACTACCATACGTTGAGGAAGAAGTATGTGTATCCTGGAAGAAGTTCCTACACAAGAGAGGATCATTTCAGGAGGTGTTGAATATTAAGCCAATAAGTCTGGTTGTACCAGATGTAGGGGAAACATTGGTGTATCTTCAGTTGAAGCCCAAAACTGGGGAAAAAAAAATATGTAGAGAAGTGAATTTTGCACTGCTCCTATCACCACCGAAGGGAAAACACACAATAGAGAACATACCAGTGCACCTAAGCACACATAAACCAATTAAAGTGCAAGAGGGTGAGGAGAAGGAGCGCAAAGATAGTGGTGGTTTGGAGCATAGGGGTAGGAGATATCCATATGAAAGATCAGAGTGATGATGTGTGTGTCGTTACCCCACCTCAAGGATAGGATGAAGAGGGGGATGATAGAGGACTTGAATGCAGTCCAAGGGGATCATAGGTTTAAAAGGAAAGTGTTCAGGATGTACAAGGATTCAAAGGTGCTACTCCACACCAACAGTGCATAAATCACCTAGATCTTTCACCACACAAGGAGACCGCTATACCAACGTAGAGGAGGAAAGTTGAAGTTGGATGAGGAGGTAGAAGAGTTAGAAGAGAGAAAACGCGCCTAGTTCTCCTACCCCACTTCGAGAAAGAGGCATGAAAGACACAGGGTGAGGCATCAAAGGAAATAGAAGAGGAAGAGATGAAAGACCTGGAGAAGAAACAACTGCAAAGGATGTTCAAACCTCTGGAGACACATACATCCCAAACTACTCAGGAGGTAACGGGAAAAGTTCCTAACCTTGAATCTAAAATTACCAAGGGTCCTAGATTGAAAAGGATGAATGGAGAGCACATTCCAGGGTCCTAGCCATGGGGTATGTAGAGGATGCAGGTAAAAATTTTCGCACGCCCACTTCCAAAGCATGATAGCACAGAAGGATTTATTCAGCTGGGAGTTAATAGATGAGGATATGGCGAATTTGCGTGCACTTGAAAGCAACTATCATGGTCAATGCACACCCATATGGATGAGCCTGAATTTGATGTATGTAAAGAGTCACACTTTTGAGATGACTAAAGAAGGCACCCCAAGCTAGACATATGACAGTAAAGCCTACTGTCATTTTTGATGAGCAGGTCAGCAACGCACTGGTGAAGGTTTCTACTGAAGTTACTAGAAGGAACATGGACAAAGATCTGCAACAATCAGAGAGCTGCATGCGAGGAGATTGAAGACAAAGGATGTAGGAGATATGCATGCATAACACAAGAAAGGTACTTCACGTAGAAGAAGAATGAGGTATTTATCAGCATCACAGAGGAGATTGGGGACAATGCTCATCAGAGCAAGGCCACACTTGGAGACCAAGGTACCACAAACGTTTCCGTCAGCGATACATTATGTAGGAAATTTGGTGGACTATTGGTACTTGAAGATGAACCTCTGTGCATGAACAATGCTAAGGAAGTCTGAAGCAAGAGGAAGAATGGAGAGAAATCCTTAGTGATGTGAAAGATTGCATCTTATGAAGGGATGTTACAAGCGCTACAAGAAGTATTGAAGAAAGCAGACTAGACTTTGAATATATGCACATCTCCAGAGGAACTTATCAATATAAAGACCTTGGAAGAGAAGCAATGAGGTCCAAAAGCGTGATGAAGGATGAGACATTGGGCCACGCAGAAAGGTTGTCAATGGTTAAACAGAAGTGCATGAGGCCCTGACAAGAACGCACAAGAACCACATATGAATTGGATAGAAGAGCTTGGGAAGCTCATTGCACAGAAGATGGATCTTTTAGAAGGAAGAATAACATCAATGTCCAGCGTTGTGTTGGTTCTGCAGAATGAAAAAGGAGAGATTGTGAGGGATGAGTTGGAATCCATTGTTGTGGACATTCCAGAAAAATTAGAACAAGCACTCACTGAATGGCAAGCCTTGGAGGCCGGAATAAAGGAAGAGTATCCAGAGTTGATACTTCAAACTGATACAGAGGAGGTTGCCTCATAGCCTCATAAAACTTCTTTATTTATCTACATTCTTTCATTCTTATTCTTTCCATTCTTCTATTCTTTACTTCAATTTTTTTTTGGAGATACCCATTGTCGGGATGACAATGAGATTAGTGTGGGGTAATGTTGATAAGAGAATACTTGTTAGAGATCACACAAGGATTCCGTGTGGGAGAGAAAGCCCAGAATCAAGGGCACAGAGGGACAGGAAGACCCACGCGTGGAGGGCAAGTTCAGATTTTGGGACTTAGCCGATTTTGAGCATGAAGACCTATTTTTAGAAGATGGCATGCAGAACACACCAATGATGCAGAGATGTGCGCGCCATGCATTGTCTATATTTGGAGGATTGGATCGAAGCATTTTGCATGGAGACAAGCTAGGAATAGGATTGTCACTTCAGTTAACTACAAGAGGTCTATAGATAGCACACTTGCATATGTGGCTATGATTGTAAACGACGTGCGTGGCTATTAATAGCATGCGGCCTATTTCTGGAATAGATAAGTGGTGAAGGGAAAGTCCCCACCCTATATATATGATGAGAAGTTCCATAGTATGAAAAGAGAGTACATATACACATAGAGAGATATGTATGTATATATATATGTATATAGAGAGATATGCAGTGTGTGATATATATTATGGAATTACTATATCAGATCCATGCATGCATTGGTATAGATTGACATTCCTATAAGGAGCTTCTATATTTATTAATAGATGGAAGATATTTGCTAAATCTAAGTGTCATTCATGTGTGTAATTGAGTAGTGTATGTTATTGATTAAATCATGATTACTGTTTAAGCTTGTTCTTTCATAGATCTGAATGTAGCATGCATGGTATAGAATGGTGGATTAGTTATGGACATCTATATGTTTCTTCCTTCATCATGCTAACATCCTACTATAGTAACCCTAAAGAGGAACCTGGTACCTTTGCGTGCTTCGGGTGAGCTGCTCAGTCTAGGCTAAGTGATGTATCCACCCATGACTAGGGTGTTGTCTGGTAAATTCTAGGCTGCATCACCCCTCATGCTCAAGGTCACCCACCAATCTTACGAAGATCCGACCTCCCGAATCTCCGATGGTGAATTCTCTAAAATTCCCTGGCAATGTAAATCCCGAAGTCTGGGACCTGGGCGAACCCATTGTTGAACCCCAAACATACCTAAAGGTTTCTGTAACAACAATGGGAGTCAGACATCTATGCTGTGGCCCCATTAAACTCGTGAGATAAAACGCCAAAACATTTTTGCACCAACCTCCGAATTCACCTCCTGTGCAAGCCTCTAAGCTCACTACTCCGAGCTAACTAAAACTCCATACGTCGCTACACCCATCTGCCTCACTAGCTCCATGCCAGTGTTGAAATTTGAAAATTATGGCTAGTTGAGCCAACCATGACTCGCCTAAGTGAGCTTCTCTTCATCCTCCTGGCTGATTCAAACCCTCGCGCCCCTGTCGGTCCAGCTCCCCACTGTATGATCCCATGGGTAGATATGAGCTCCACACTATATTAGTCTTCAATTCCTCAATTTGAGTCGTTCCCCTGTTGCACTGAAATTATGCACCTATAACTCGATACACAGTCAGCTTTGCATCTCCCGAGATTTGAAATGTAAGACTGGGACGAAAAACTGCAAAGGCTCGCTAATGGTTCACAATAAGCTATCATGTGTATTGGCTTAAGGAATACCCTATGCTCTCACAGCTCATTGAGAAGGTGCTACAATTCACCACCGACCTTTAGCACAATGATCCATACGACCTTTCTTGAGCTACTCAAAAGCCCCTCACAAATGGGTAGATTTGTCGTCTTTGCATGCATGGCCTGAGGATCCCTGTGAGCTAGTCCATCCGAATTCTCCCAAATACCAAGCTCAAATATCGAGAAGGGATATGACCGAGTTATGCCATGAGCCAGACGTTCCTGAACTCTACCTCGAGCCCTTATCCAATACCTTCGTTCATCAGCCCAAAAACTCGGCTCGCTCGAGTTGGAGATTCGTTCCTTTCTATTGTGGATGTCTCGGTGCCGAGCCCACTGTTTGACCCCAAACTCATTCTATACATGGCTCGATCTCGAGCATACCTAGGGGCTCTCTGAATCTCGATGGAACATCTTGGCTCACCAATAGATAAAGAGTCGAGTTAACAGATGTCCATTTTTAGCTCGACAAACCTACTATGGACCCCTGATAATGCAACTCATTTTTAGCAATTACATGGATTTTTTAATGACCATTTTATTCATTTGTTCCAAGGGGAGTATGAGGAGATCTTTGTTATGCCTTAGGCATCATGATATAAAAGGAATCAAACAAAAGTATCCATAACAAATTTTGGCATCAATCAATTGAGAAAATAACTCAAAACAACCCAATATTTTGTCATTAAAACATACCAAGTATTTCTATTATTCTCCTCAAAAGTTATCCTTAAGTGAATCCCTCTAAAAAAACTTCCAATGAGATTGGTCTCATGTCAAACAGAGCTCTGAATAAAAATATATGAGCAAGAAACCAGACCCATATTTGAGACATAAAATGAGATCTAAAACTCCAGTGGAACCCAAATTTGGTTATATAATCATACAAAATGACCTCAACATTATCCAAAATCACCTCAAATGTGTATTTTTATTCAATAAATTTGCAACAGTGCTAATTCTACTCAATTTTTAGGTCCCCATCAAAAGTTATGGTATTTTGAATATTCTTGTCAAAATCACAAAAAATCCTTTGAAGTGTGGATTTTTAATTCCTTCATAGTGTGGCCCTGAGTGGACTTAGAATTATTTTATGTGCATCATTTTGGTTTTTATGTTGTTATAAATGGCCCTTTTTAATCTTCATGTTCTTCTCATCTTCTTCTTGTACAATGGGTCTTCTACCTAAATATTGTTCTTTTACTTCACCCTTGGCCACATTTTCATGGCGTCTGAATCTTTCACATAACACCTTATTACATGGATTTTAAATTTCCTTTTTCTAAAAACAACCAATCCTTCATTCCATAGGTTTCCATTATATTTTGGATTCTCTTTTTTCTTTGAATTTTCATTATACCAGATATTCTCAAGATTCTCTTTCTTCCGTGGACTTTCAAGCTTCTGTGGATTTTCTGTGTCTTGTGAATTTTGATGTTCAAGGAATTTTCATTTCCTTCCACACTCAACCCCATTTTATTGCTTTATGGTGTTGTGTGACCCCTTTTTCCTTGTTTTATGATGTGTGAATCCATATTCCTTTACCTTTTTGCATGGATTTTATAAAACTGGTAATGCACCACACCTTTTAAACTCTGCAGAACACTAAGTTCCTTCTCATTTCCATGAAACATTATGTTTCTTCATTTTACAGGTGTATTTTTTGAAGCCTTGTGAATCTATGAATCAAATGAATTTATCCAAATAGAATGGGTGTTATTTTGGACAATAGTTTGGTGACTTTAAGGGGATATCTACCTATTAGATGAACTAACCAGTAGATGGGCATTTCCATTAGGTATGGAGTCAAGCATACATCTTGAAAACTGATCCCAAACTTTAAAAATAGTCTTAAATCTACATAAAGAATTGATATTTTCATTGGTTTGAAACTGATATTTGGATCTTTAAAAAAATATTACACTTAGAAACTACCCCAAAATCTATGATTTGTTTCCCACAAGGGTGAATGATCTACATTGTGTACAACTGTAAAGATGCTCATAAAAACTATTTAGAAAAGAAAATTCATACATGATCCAAATGGATACATGTAGAGTGTGCACAAAACTTGTTTTTCAAAAATAAAACCTAAATTACTCTTACTCTAACCAAGAACAAAGTGACCAAAATAAAGCTAGATATAAGATGGGAGAAATAAATTCCCTTCCTTATAAAATGTGTCCATGAGATCATTTCTACAACTACATCAATTGGTGGAAGTGAAAACATTGTCCACACTTCCCTTTTTCTCAAAATATCATCCTAAAAAGATCAAACACTTGCTCTAGCTCTATATTTTGTGTCGATAGGTGCTTTAACTGATATTTGGTACTTTAAAAATCCTCCTCATGCTATGAAGTGAACATGATTGGTGAAAACTCTATTCTTGGATATGATATAGCTAGATATATGATTGGACATCCAACTCTCAAAACCAACGGATTGATTTTTATGATTTCCCATTATTTTCAAGCTCAGCCCCATAAATAGAGTTATCTAACACATTTTCATCATTTTGGGGATGGTTTGCAAGTTGTTAAAACTTTTTTACAATTGTTTCCTCCCCAATGACTAGCTATGATTCAACATTGGTTTCATTGTTCTCCACCTCATCTTCAAACAAGAATTTTGACAAATCAAAAACATCCCTCACCTCCACATGAAGATAAATTTGATCATCATGTCTAATTTATTCCTCTTCTTTCTTCTCCTTGAGGATTTCCTCCAAATCTGATCCTATGAATGAATAATATGATTGATCAACATATTTAACTCCAAAAGAGAGCATGAAGATCTCAATGATCTTTTCTGCATTCAAATCCTCATATTCTGAATTATCCTCATTTTTCATATGCTCAGCCAATATATCCTCCATTGTAGAAGTTTCTTGGTGGATAACTTGTTTGAAATCAAACTACTAACTCAAATCCTTGAAACTTTATAGTTGATGCTCTTTATTTGGATATTCATTTGGCTTCCCTCCCAAATGTTTTTTTATCATGACTTACATCCCAAAATGGGTCTGGATATATGATATGGGGAAAGGATTGAGCTTTTGAATGATTATTTAGTGGTGAAAATGATGGAGGAGGCATAATATCCTCTTATAAGGGATAATGAGTAGCAAGACGAGCTTTGAGAAAGCTAGGGAATTGAATATTTGGTTAAGATGACATGGATTGAAAAGAAAGAATGGGATAGATGTATAGTGATAGTGAAGGATTACCCCATTGAGAGGGTTCCTTGTAACTAGATTAATATCTAACATTTGATTTAAGGATTCAACCATTACCTCTAGCTTCTGTTGATGGATATACCAACTTGGCAGAGGACCACCCCATGGATAGGGATAATTAAAAATAGATGGTTTAGCTATCATGATTTAAAACACCTCATTTACCTTTTACATGGTCTCCTCCATATTCTAGACCTAGATCTGAAATAAATCACTAGATATGAAATAACTTCCATTATCTGCATATCCTTGTTCTTAAAAAAACATCATGGTTAATAGGATAACCATATGGTTCAGGGGGTTTAGATCATATTTATATTCATCATGATAAGGCTCGTAAAATTTATTAAGAGGAAAATGATAATTTTCTTGAAATTCAAGATCCAAATGAGGGAAAGAAGTCATGATTTCACAACTTTATGAGAAGGGGATACATGAATGAAAATGGTCTGCAGATGAGAAAAATGGGTTGTTGGATCAGTAGAGTTGCCAGATGTACTTGGATAATGCCTTAGAAGACTATATATCACTAAGGAACATATCAATCTTAGTGAAATGAGTTATAATCTACTCAAGAGGTCCCATTGGGCACTCTAAAAATTATTAGAAAAGAGTTGTGTGCACCCTTCTGATTTAGGAAGCTATCCAAGTGTCTAAAGGTATCTGTAATAACAATGGGAGTATCTCTAAGATGTGGTACCTAAACCCTTGAGATAAACCTCTAAAATAAGGTTGGCTACTTTTGTTAGAAGATTTAGATTAACCACTACTCTAAACTAACTAAAAGAAACTTTGCAAAGTTAAGGGGAAAGAGTGTTAAAATTTGAAAATAATGGTGATATATCAGAGTATGAAGGGATCACTCTCCCTGAGATCAAGGAAAAAGGGATAAACATGGTGAAAAGGGGGAATATATGAGCAACAATCCACAATGCATTCTATTAGACTTTAATACTCGGTGAAAAATGAAATAATGGACTGAAATTATGCAACTATAACTCATACACATCACACAATAACAAGAGATAAAGGTAAGATGCATTTATAAAATCCAAAGTGTAGATAATAATCGCAATAAGATAGATATTAGTGCTTAATGAATACACAATTTCTCACATTCATTGAGAAGGCAATGAATGCATTACACAATTTAGCACAAGGGTTTACACAGACTCAAAATACTCATAAACCAACTGGGAAGAGTTTCATTGCATTCAATAGAAAATAGGTTCACTTATGAAACTCATTACATTTATATAAGTAAAAGAGAGGAGATGGTATCTGAATATGCCATAGGAGATACTCAACTTGTTTGACACTTCCAAATTGCCCCAGAATTGGCCCGGAAGATAATTATCCAAAATCATTATGATCCACACCCATGGGGTGCCTTGGCTTGTAATAATACCTTTAGATATTCGCTATGTGGATGATATCTAACTTAGATTAATGAATATCCACGAAATTGGGGGAAATAGATAAAGAGTGAGCTATCAGATGTCCACTTTTGGTCACAAACATGCTTTGAACCACTGATAATAACTCATTTCTTGTTACAAAGACAATTCAAACAATTTTATTCATTTTTTGGGGGCATGAGGATAATATACCATCCTAGAGGCATCATGAGATAAAATTAATACAAAAAATCATTTGTAACTGATTTGGGCATCAATCGATTAAGAAAAAAAATCAAAATGACCCAACATTCTATTATTAAAATATCCCAAGTATCTCCATAATTCTCCTTACAATTTATCCTTGAGTGAATCTCTCTGAAAAAAAATTCCAATGAGATTGGTCTCATGTCAAACAAAGATTTTGATAAAAAAATATATGAGCTAAAACACTAGTCTAGTATTTGAGCGAAACTCATATCCAAAACAACAACAAGACCTAAATTTGGTTATTTGATCAAAAAATGTCTTTAAAATTATCCAAAATCACCTCCAATGCTTAGTTTTCTTCAATATGTTTATAACGTTACTAATTTTACTCTATTTTGTGGTCCCCATCAAAAGTTATGGCATTTTGAAGATTCCCATCAAAATCACGAAAATCCTTTGTAGTGCAAACATTTAATTCCTTCCTAGTGTGGCCCTAAGTGGACTTGAAATTGCTTTGATGTGAAGTATTTTTATGTTTGTGTTGTGATATGTGGCCTTTTTTATTTTCATGGTCTTCATTTTTTCTTCTTGTACTAAGGGTATTCTACCCAAATATTTTTCTTTTACTTCGCCCACCGCCACATTTTTGTAGTGTCTGAATCTTTCGTGTAACCCCTTATTACACAGATTTTGACTTTCCTTGTTCCGCGAACAACTTATCATTCATTCCATAGGTTTCCATTATATCTTGGATTCTCTTTGTTCCACATATTTTCATTATAATGCAAATTATCTTTATTCTGCATTTTTCATTATATTGTAGATTCTCAAGCTTCTCTTTCTTCTGCGGAATTTCAAGCCTTCATGGTTTTTCTTTGTTCCACAACTTTTCATTATACCATAGATTATCTTTTTTCCAGTGGAATTATAAATCTTCTCTTTCTTCAGTGGAATTTTAAGCTTTAAAGTCTTTTCTATGTTTTGTGGATTTTGATGTTCTATAGTGTTGTGCGGATCCTTTTTCCTTATTTTGTGTTGTGTGACTCCATGGTCTATTTCCTTTATTGTATGATATTTACAGAACTTGCAATGGACTATACTTTCCAAACTCCGTAAAACACTAAGTTCCTTCTCACTTCCTAGGAACACTAAGTTCCTTCATTCTGTGGGTGTATTTTTTGAATCCTCACGATTCTATGACTCAAATGAAGATTTACAAATAGCATGGTTGATATTTTGGACAAAACATACATCAACCATCCCCAACTCATAGTTTCATATTTCATTGGGGGCATCTAATCCTCTACTTCTGAGTATTGTCATGAAAATACCTCTTACCATTAATATCCCCACATCACCTATCTACAATCAATGTGCTTCACATGCTTCTTCTTCTTATGGTCAAAAATCTCTTGAATCCCTTGTTCATACTTTAGAATCTCAAATATTATAACTATAACAAGGTGCATATGTTTCCTCTCATATTGTGAATTCTACGCAACTACTTCATAACCCACTTAAACTTGAAGTGGATCATACCCTTTACCTATTGGTTTTCTCACTTCTAAACTATCTATATATGATGGTAAAGGTGACCTTGAAGAGCATATTTTTATGTTTCGGGTTTCTTTCTTGAACTATTCTTCTAGTACTAAATTTCTTAATAATATTTTTCCTTAAAGTCTCAAAGAATTTTCCTTGCAATGGGTTTATGACCTACCCATGCATTCCATTCAAACATTCACTCCTATGGCTAATCAGTTCCTTGCACAATTTTCTATCAACATTCACATAAAAAATCATATTCTCAATTGGCTAGAATGTGGCAAGGTTATAACGAACTCATTAAAAATTATGTCTTATGATATAAGACAACACTTTCCAAGATGAACAATCTATTGGCTGATACTAAATTAGAAGACCTCTTTTTCCAAATTCTCATTATTCCTTTGCAAGAATAAATAATGTTAGAAAAGTTATATTCATTTGATCACCTATATCATACTTGGAAAAAACTACGAAGCTAAGCTCCATGCAATAAAAAATCTCAAATATGTTTCTCATCCTCCTAACATCTCTACTCAAAGTTTCAATCCAAGGATACTGTATGAATGAAAAATTACATGCAAACTTCAACCACACTCGACCCCATGAGGTTGTGCTAGGGAAGCCGATGTGGAAATATGTGGATGGATAACTATAGGAGGATCAATTACTAAGATCTGGTAGTGTGATCTCCTAGTAGATGAGTTGGCGAAGGGGATATTTAGAGGCTACGAATGAGTAGCGTAAATTCCCTATGGTTTGTCAAACTGAATCTCAATGTTGAACTAGTTTGAAGTGTCCAAACCTACTAAGATGAAACTAAAAATCTATGATACTATTGAAAGGGAAACTAATCTAAAAAAATCACAAAAACTGAAATATTATAATAAAAAACAACAATTTTCTTCTATTCTAAATAATTAAAATATTTCTACACTAAAACTAAACAAGCGAGATAACCCAGTGTGGTTATTCACCTATGCTGAGTGTATTGAAACTAAACTAAATTTAAAAAAAAAAAGAAATTTTCCAAATGATATGTAGAAAACCTCCTATAAATATTCTCTCCTTCAGATCCACAGGGATGGGAAGAAGAGGATCTGTCACCGGGAGCTGCTATTAATGATTTAAAACCCTCCTCAAAATTAACTAATTACTTACAAATGAAAGGAAATTGATTTCTACTCTATCTGATATGATGTAACAATGATACATTACAACAATGAAGGAAATAAAACAACAACTATGACATGGAATTCACATAACAAAGGTAAATCCAGTTGTGTGATGACTTTTCCCCTCAGTTTATCCTTTCCTTCTCTGTGTGTCCATATGATTCCAAGGAATTGGGAATACAAAGGAAGTAACAGGAGAAGGTGCTTGAGCAATGGTATCTTGAAGGTAGTTTGGTTGCAATGCAAGTGGAAGAGGGATAACACACGTAAAAAGATCTTGGCTATATAATTTCTAGTAGGATTGTGGCAACAATACTATGAAAGATACACAAAATTCTAAGGCCATTTTCTTGAATACAAGCATTGAATATATAAGAATTGGCTAGGATGTGCCTTCATGCACAATGCAGCCTTGGAGTGCCAAATAATTGGGTGAAGAGGTAGTTCAAACTAATTAAATCTATTTAAAAATAGAAGAGGGAAGGAAGAACATGCAATCAAGACTATTTTTAGGAAATTTGGTTCACAAACACACTTTGGAAGTCAAGTTAAGTGAAATTACATGTGTTAAAACCACACATGAAGAGTTCTAGAAAAAGCATGCAAGACCACTGCCTTGCCTGGGCAGAGGTTCTAGAACTGCCACCCAAGCAGGGTGTCGGTCTTGACACTAAAGGCCAAAAAATGCCCAGAAATGAGCAGGAAGCTGGAAGAAAGCGTGGAAAAGTTAAGTAAGGATATCTAGGTTACAAATATACACTACGTATGATCTTATGAACTGGCACACCTTCTCAAAGGACATGAATCATCACTGAGGACTTTTGTAACCATTTTCTGACAATGTAGCACATGTAATTTTGGGTACATACATATTCCCCCCTCGGAGAAGCGTCTTAGCCATGAAAAGGCATAAAACGTAGAGTCTGAGTATGGTGTTTCTGAAATGAAGAGTTAGAAGCTATACCAGACATGTCCGTGTGTCGAAATGTCACTATCCAAACTCCTACTACCTACAAAATGAAAAAGAAGACTCAAGTGCAGATAGATGAAGTATTGAAAAATAATCACTAAATTAAAACAAGAGGACTTACCATTTGTGTGGGGATAAGAACTTATCACCACCAATGCTCCAACCCTATAAACATATGCACTCAAAATGAAGTTATAACAGCATATATACTAAAACAAACTCATTTTCCAATTCATTTTTACTCGTTTGATTTGGTGATTTTTGAGCTCTGGCCCCATGGTGACCGTTTTCGTCGAAAGAATAGTCAAAACATCCGTTGAGAGATTGTGATCATGCCTCCACGAGAAGGAGATCGACCAGCGTGGTCTTAGGTTAGTTTTCCTCACTTGTGTGTTTTTAAACCTAAAATGTAAAAATTTCAAAATCTTTTCCTAGGGGGGACCATTTTAAAAACTTCTTGTGTTAAACTAGTCTCTATGGGGGTGCCCATAAGGTAGTCATTTATTTTGCAAAGAATGGTATGTTTTTGCATTTTTGATCATTTTTAGGGTAACAAAGCCATACAAAAAATCGATTTAGGACCACCACCCTGATCAGGGTGGAAGTCATAGAACCGCTGCCCTGCACTAGGTGGCAGTTCTGACCAGAATGACCAAAACTCTTGCTAACTAATTTTTATTTTTTTTTAATGTTTTGATACGTTTTTGATGTGCTTGTTTCTTAAAATATGTCACTAACTTACTCTTTTTATGCATTTTGGTGGAGGCAGAAGAAGGAAGAGTATATCCATTGGAGTTACGAGAGGGAGTGTGAGTGGCTCCAAACGTTATTGTATTAGTTGACTCAGGATGAGACCGATACTCTTCAGAGAGAAGACATATAGAGGATTACACGGGTGTCCCATGTCACTCCTACTAGTCACATACTATGTGACTTGTTTTCTTATTAGGATGTAGATCGGAATACCTTCTTGTTTCCAAGTGTTAAGGGTGATTGGATGATCACCCTAGAGGATGAGTACTATATTCTTGGGGTTTCGATACTAGGAAAATAGTTTCATTGGAGATAACAGGATCTAGATCCACCATGACTCTATGGGCCACTTATATGGGGGATGTCATGGTTTCCTTTGTTTCAAAGAAGGGGATGAAGGTGTGATCCATTGCTACTACTCCCATCCCTATTATCTACAATTCCATCATGGGTATCTTGGCCACACGGTTAAACAAGAACAAAGGAGGTGATACACTACTTAATTTTTAGGCTCCCATCATTACATAGATTGAGGCACATGGTTTTATTTACGCTTTGGGAGAAAATATACTTGGCAGTACCTATCATGACATGTATCAGATTGTTAGGTTATAGGGTCAATCTTTTAGCCACCATACATTGGTTATGAGATGGGTGTATGAGTGGATCATCCTCTATGGGAAGGGAGTGCCAATACAAGACCCAGGGGCCATCAGGTCTAGTAGATGGATGATGATGACAGTTCTCAAAGCATCACATCAGCCAGTGGCCTCTTTTACCACAACATACATGGTAGAAAACCCATACTAGGTTTATGGGGATAAGATGGGACCATAATGATAGCTTATGCCACCAATGGTCAATTAGTTGACAGGATAGGGAAGGTCGAGATTCACCCCTTTGGCTGAGTTCCTTAGCAGTTCGGCCTTCCTTATATTTATATGCTTCCCCTAGTAGCACCTATGTAGAGGACCATCAAGGAGGCCCAAAAGGGCCCTAGAGGAGATCCATGTTATAAAGTGGTGACTCCAGGGGTGCCTATTATAGTTAGGTGAGTCACTTGTGCTCGAGGGGTAGCTGGTGCCACTCGTGCACTGTTAATCTGGATTAAGGCTACACCTAATCAAAATGGAGAGGAGGATGAGCCCATAGATGTGGACTCCAAATATAAGGAGTATATAGGGGATGAGACTAGAGAGAATTTGTTTGAAGAGGATACTGGCGGAGAGGAGAAAGGTGACGAGGGGTTAGGTGGTGAGGCTGGTGGGGCTAATCACATGGAGGAGGAGATTGATCCTGAGTGGCATGATAATCAAGATGTTTTGAGAGTGGAGCATTAGGAGGTGGTTGCAGAGGAGGAGACACTTGTCTCCGAGAGACCACTTCCTCATGACAGAGAGGGGGATAATGAGTCCATGATGGGACAACATCTTTCTTTTGGTTTTGGGGAAGACCCAAAGCCATTAGGAGCATAAAAAAAACCACTAACCCTACATGGATGCCCAGAGATCTAAGTATGTTGATCCTCTTCTCTTGGCCTTATCAGTCAGAAATGTTAGTTGGTATTTCTTTTTATAACTTTCTAACTTTTCATTTCTTCTCCTTTTTTTGCTTGCAGCAACTGCACAGGAGTGGCGAGAGATTATTCAATGGGTGTGCATGAACACCTTACTGATCCCCTCAGGGAATACCTGAGCTAAGTTAAATGAGGACATAGGACATCCACTTGCATCTGACAGACACACTGATGTGTTTGCACCCATCTAGAGGGTAGTGGAGGTCATGACCTCTCTCCATACTCAAGTGACCACATATGATACAATTAAGCGATTGATGACGTAGAGTCAATCCCATAGTGAAACCACAACAAGTGGTCACCACCACAATAAATCCCACCATTCAATGCAGTCTCATTGTCATAGCCGCAGTATGTGTCATGGATTCAGCCATGCACCATCTCATGGATCCCATAGGGGTTGATAGGCCATTGGGCCTTTTATTGTCTGGAATCTATTTTACAGGGCATTAGATGCTTTTTTTGTATATCTAGGGCTCATTGCAAGTGTTTTGACCACACCTAGAGCTTGATGGCATTGTACACAAACTCAATTTATTATATATATATATTATATATATATATATATATATATATATATATATATATATATATATATATATATATATATATATATATATATATATATATATATAGACTCTTCTCTTTTGGTTTGGTATTTCATTGTATCTAAGTTGACTTCTTCTTTGCTAACTTCTCATGTGTACTATAGATGTTTAGAAATTTCGTTTTTAAATGATTTTCAAAATGTATGCAATGGATATGAATGCTAACAAAATTATTTATTTTTTGTGTTTTGTAATGCTGATACATGATAATGCAAATACAATGTAATGCTAAACTTTAGTTTCTCAAAGTAATTTTCGATACTTCCTATTATTTTAGCAAGACGTGATGAAAGAGTGATATGATAAGTGAACAAACTTGCCCCGCTCCTAATTCCATGAAACCAGTAAGATGCGAGGGCTCAACACCAAGAGCCAGAAGGGGAAAAATTTATAGAAATTTGTTAAATAGTAATTATGAGAGAAAGACAAGGATTTGGTGAAACTATATTGCATGAATGTTTCAAGTTCATTCACAATAATCAAGTGGTTACAATTAGATGAATCCCATTCATAGCTCCTCCATCATCACATCTTATCTTAACACATACAACCACCATCTCTCATACATTTACAACCTCATATGATACTTCTCATATTATCTCTTGTCATAGACCCATCAATAGGTATCCTTTGTGGTTACATAGGACACACACTACTCAGTGGCATACATATTCCCTTCATCTTGTGACTTGATCATCTTATATCCACTACCTCTCATGGGTCTTCCTACCCTCACTCACCTTTCGCATATATTATGGATTTTACAAAAAACATAAATGATTATCCTTTGCCTCTTCAACCACTTGAGGAGATCACATCATCTTTACCTACCATACATTACACACCTCTTCATGAGGCCCTCATTAGATATCTCTAGTGTTATACCATCTCTTGTATATATCTATTTTCAAAACACTTCAAAAACATTCAAATATGAGCATTAATACAAAATCAATACCTATTCAACTTTGTTTCTTTACACATGATGTTGATTAAATTACTTTGATACATATCATATCTATTCTTTACACACCTATGTTCATGAGTATCTTGAGCTTGATAAGGGATACTCACATATTGCTACACAACGATAGAAGCTAGTTTGGTTCCTTCTATTACTCTCTTAGGGGCATCCCTCCACACTGTACAAGTTATTTTCTTTCATTACATGTTACTTTACACCTTCCTCATCATGCTTGTTTACACATATAGTGTTTATTTTTATCTATTGGATCCATGGAACTAATACATGTTTCTTGTGAAGTGGTAACTTATCGTATTATATTTGTTACTATTACTACTTGAGACACTTGATTTTATATTATTATCACTACTTGTCTATGCAGAATCATTACTTTATTACTTCATGTATTTATTTTATTACTATATTATGACTATTTTCTTTCAATGGCCTAAGGTCCTTATTTATCTTGCAACACCGTGGGTGTCCCATGTTTGGGGCTTTTAGCTGAGTTTAGGTTTGCACTTTATTCTCTGATTATGTAAAAATTGTGCCTTCTAATATGTTTGTATTATGACACTTTGGGTGTCCCATGTTTTTCGCTCCATACCGATATCATCCTATGTTCATATATGCTCTTTTTTACTTGACTACACACTATTGTTTTTATTACTCTTTTGTTTCTAGCTTCCGTTGATGCTTACATTGTTATTTTTGCTATGGATTTTGATATGATTAATATTTTGATTCTACAACTTGTTTTTATATGGAGTAGGACATGATTGTTATTATTCTCTACTGTTACTATTTTATTTACACATGTATTTATTTTTTCTTGTTGCATGTTGCTTCTTCTTTGGGCCATGTTGGAACTATGCATCACCCTTTTGCATGTATATATTATTACAAGGGGCCACCACTTAAGACTTTGAATTACTTATACAAATTATCATTTGTATAATACATAGGTACACATTTTTTCTATTAATATGTACGCTCAAAATATTTATAACATGTGCCTCAAAGGAGGGTACATTCAACATGGTATTTCTATAGATATCTACAAATTACAAGATATTTGAAAAAATTATTATAGGGGTCAAATCATTTAAATATGTCACATATATTGAAATATGGTAGAATTCAAATAAGGTTAAAACTGTATAGTGGAATCAAGACAATGGTATGATCCTGACCTCTTCATACATTCTCAAACAAAGGACATTTTCACTCAAATTTATAGTTTCTATATATTATATAAGAGGATTACAAAATTTATACAGAGATACAAATATAGAAGACATTATTTAGATAATGTTACAAGGGGTATGATTACTTCATTCCTTCTTCACAAATATTGTTTGAGATACATTTGAAAAATGAGTTTAGGGGCACATGCCTCCTTCTCCCCTAAAAATGTTGAAAGATATACTCAATCAATTTAAACTCACTAGCTCATTACGGGGGAATAATAAGGGCCATTTTATCTAAGGCATATTTTTTTCAAGTTGGAATAAATTATTCATAGATTCATACATAGTTATGCAGTTTGTGGGTTTAGTTGAAAGAATCAAAACAATATTGAGAGCTTCATAGACTAATATTTCCTCTTCTCTCACTATATTCTCAAATAAGTAGAGTGTCAAAGAAAAACTATGAGATTAGTTAATTGATATTTCCTCCCTCTCTTCACATTCTCAAAATAGGGAAGGCATCGAAGCACATGGGTTCTTTGTAGTCAAATCCTTATTCCTCTTTACTATCTCGTATGACACAACATTGGGGACTGATCACCTCCAATCCTATGACATCTCTAAAGAAATTTCCAACTCTCTAAAGCACAAAAATAATTAGATATCCTTCCCAAAAAAAAAAACATGTTTATTCCTTCCATGTTTTACATCTCCTTTTCTTACTTTTTGAAATGTTCAAAGTTACAATGCATTATCTATGTTTTAAGTTAACGTTTAGTTTTTATCATAGACATTGACTATAATCTATGTTATAGGTTTCACCATGGATCATGTCAACACCAATACATAACATAGTACCTTCAAGTGAAGGAAAAGTGTGTATGCACACTCATGTATGTTTTCCCCTCAAGCATGTAATTTTCAGTTACACTTTTAAAGGGGGAATATAAAAAATAAAATTTTGTAACTTACCTTGTGCAATGTTAAGCTTGAACTTGTATCCATACTAAGACAAATTATCACATTCACAATCCAACCTCATCATCTTTCTATCCATTATACAACTTGATCATCTTTACACCGTGAGTTTTTGATAATTTTGGAAATATTGTTCAACCAAAGCAACATAAAACATCTAATATTCAAGACATAACATTCAGTTTAGTTTTTTTCTCTTTTCTATCCAAAACTATATGGAAGGGTTGTGATGATAGGTCTAGTCTTGGCTGACATGTACGGTCCTTCCCCTTCTCAATCACCAACATTGATTTCAATACTAAATCATTCTTTGGGTCATTTCACCTTCATAGGGTTGGCCTTATCATAATATATTGTCTATAAGAGACTATATAAGCAAGTCATCATCACATTATAACTCACCTAGCATTATTAAAAGATATTAGTACAAACATTATTCTAAAATCACTAAAATGGTTCCTAAATCTTCTCAAATTAGTTTCACATCATCTAGGGTAGTCCCTCCTACAAGTATGAATCACTCAACCAAGTTAAAGAGTTTATCTTCATCCATCTACAACCATGCAAAGATCATAGAGCCATGTCCTAAGTAATATAAAATACAATATAAGTGTTACACAATGGTTTCAATCAACAAAATGATTAGGTCACATAGTTTAGGCACACCATATCTCACTACTACCACATTGGTTACATTTTATAATATGTAATTATCCGTTTATCTTGGTATCAAGAGATACGAGGGAACCCCTAGGGAGTTGGTTAGATATACACACTTGCATAAACACTTAGGAAAACTATATAAGGCTTTATTCCACATCAATGATATGCAATGAAGAACTGAGATTAGTTTAGTAATTGGGATTCTAACTACCCGGGGTGGTACAACCTCAAATGCACACACATGTTGTTATCCTTTTTTTAAATGATCTAATGAAGGGTTTTTGCATGTTGCTATGGTTTTTACTTTATTTCAAGTCATCATAGGTCATATTGAGATTGTACAAGTAAGAGTTACACACATCAAGCACCATTTTTAAACAATCAAAGCACACAACAATTTTCAAATCCCAACTGCCCCTAGTCTGACACCATATAATCCATGTCATGGATTGTACATTTCTTTCCTAGACCATATAGATCATGTACGATCATGCACATTCATGTTATTTAACTTCATAATCTTCTATGTATAATCAATAACTTCATATTTCTCTATTCCACTACTTTTCATACCTCGATCATTACAAACTCATCATGAACAACTAAGTCTATTTCTTCTCTCATGTTTTCAACTATTTTCTTATCGTTTACCAAATTTTTATGTCATTTTAAGTTGGAATGAATTATTTTGATTTTTTGTAATCAATGTTGGAAGTTAATTAGATCATAATATTCTACATGTTGTTATCCCTTATACCCTCCTTAGTTGTTATGCATCTATAACTCCTCATATAAATTCATTAAGGTGAAAACAAGTATGAATTATGTGGAACTATGTGTGAATACGTGAATAATGCATGTTGTTTTATGGTACACACAAGATTAAAAAAAAACTAGACAAAAATGGGTGTAAATAGTGATTGTTATGCATTTTTAACCATTTAGTAGAAGACTGGAGATGTAGAGCAATGAGTTAATGATGACTAGGTAGTGGTTAGAGGCAGTCTCAGGATTTTATGTCAATATAATCATTAGGTTGTTTCAAACCTTTTAGAGTATGCTAATTCAAAGGATATAATAATTGAAAATAGTTGTGAGAACTATTTTGTGGTTGTTTTTAGTATAAATAAAAATTGTATCTAGGATGAAAATAGACATAAGAATAAGTATGCAAGTTAGTGTACTGAGCATGTTAGTGTTGAATATTGTAAGGTATTGTAAGAAATAATTTTAGTTATGAAAAAAGATGTGAATATACTACGAAATTACTTCAAACAAGTTCATGACATGATCTTGTTGTATTATTTGTTAGATTAAGTGTAATATAAAAGCTTTTTTTTACTAGTTTTTTACCCAAAAGGGTTTTCCCAGGATAAACTTGCATCTATATCTTTTGTGCCTTATTGTTTTATTTTTGTTTTTATAAGATTTATGTATATCTGCAATCTATTTTTCATCAAATATATTCAAATTTATCTATTTAGTTTTATGTGATTGGAAATAGATATAATCTAAAGTAAATAGGTTAAAATCAAACAAGATATATATTAATCCCAGTCTAACATTTTTTTATTTTATTTTTATAAAACATTAAAATAAAAAATACCAACCTCTCAATGGAAAATGATGGTTGGAAATGAGGTGGAATGAACCTCAACTTGTTGTGTATTGTTTTGTGCTCAAGTGACCCAAGAAAATTTGTAATAACAAGGAAGGTGATGGAATATGACTCAAAGAAAGTAAAATAATTATTCAAATAACTATGGATAGGATGTAAAGAGGCTAGAGTACTAATTTGACCTACTTTAGACCTTTTTTCACCAATATGAGATAAACAACTAAAATCTAGCTTAGCTTCAAACAATAATTAAAATCACTTGGATGGATGATGCCCCTTTAATTATTCACCTAAAATAAACTTATCTATAGTTATGGAATGCAATATGGAAATATTATATTCTCACATGAATCTTATTCAAACTCTAATCTTCCAACCTAAATATTCCAACACAAAATTTATCATATATTCTCTTTATCAAAGGGGATGTAATTACTCGTGTGGAGTTGATGAAATCCAAAAAGTAGATAAAAAATTGATCAATGGTCATTATTAGATGTAAGGAAGTGAAGTGAAGTTAATGTTGAGTAATATAGAGGTGAGATGGGCTGATAAACATGCAATGGAAAATGAGTAAAAATGTGTTCTCAAGCTATAATTTTAAATCTCATGCAAACATGACATAACCTCAATAAATATGAGAGACATTTCTACAACCACCAAAGAAAATAATGAGACTATCAATACCATACTATGACCAAATAATTTTTTTTGAAGGTGTTGTGATATTTTTCAAGACCATTGTGTTGATTGTGTAAACTGTTATGATGGTTGCACAATTGTTGAGGCAGTTTGAATGTTATGAAATGAAAGTGAAATTTAGAAGGAAATAAAGAAAAATATTCAGTCTTAATAGTAAGGGAAAGTGTTAAAGAGTAAAATGAGTAGGAATAAGTAGGAGAAGTGAGAAAAAAGGATGAGATTCACACTAAACAATTTGTATGTAATTTTGATATCATATCATCATTATTTAATATTTTAAAAATATTGTACTATGAAAATTTTGAGTGTGTACAGGTTATAGGTAATTGTGACTCCCTTAATAATCACATTGAACCAATGAAATGTGTTTTATTATTAGGTTTTTCCTTAGTTTTTGTATACATACTATGTGTTAAGAGAATCACTATGTGTAAACAAGTGAAGATCATTATTTCCAAAGAAAAATCAACATGTGTATGTTAAAGAAGTTATGTACAAGGATGTGTGCTTTGGGGAAGTGTATGTTATATTAGTATATCATCAAGTGGCTGCTTGAGTGAGGTATTGTATCAATGATATTTTCATCTAAACTATCACATTATTTGAAATCAACATATGATGCCTCTGTTGTGTTGATATTTGTACTTGTTTGTTTGAATGAGGTTTGAAAACATTTACATGTGATTTTTGTTCTGAGTTGTTGTGCTCTTTTAGAATGGGTAGATCATGTTTGCTGGAATGATATAAATTTCTTTTAAGATCTTATTTATAATAATTCTTATGGAAATGTTGTGTTCATCTTGATTTTTCATGGAGTACTTACTTAACTGGTTTTGTAATAAACTAAAAGATTTCAACTTGTGGAAAGTGAAATTAGATTATTGGGACAAACAGATAAACATGTAACCCGGTAAGCCATATAAGATTTTGATATAATTTATATTCCTAATATTATTGCATCTATATTAGATTAAGGACAATACCTTGGATCAATTTCAGTGATCCAATGCATTCTCCTTGATCGATATGTTATTTCGATCATAATTGTTAAGTCTAATCGACTTCCTAATGTTTTCTAATATTGCAATTAAATTCATACTGGGTTGACTATAAACTGACCTAAAATTTTTAATATCACCTTTTAGATTGCAGCCATAATTCTACTTGATCTGAGTTGAACTCGATTATTGTAAATGATGATATTTTTAATGATTGTTAGAAGGATTATTCTAATCCATGCTAGGGTGATGATTGTATTTCAAATACCTAGTTATATCCTATTTGCATTTGAATTAAATATTATCAACCTAAGCTAAGGATGACATATTACATTAATGGGGATCTAAACCTAACTAGAGATCCTAATCTCTAAACCTAAGACCTAGCCTAAGGACCTAATTGCGGGTGACATGCTGATTGAAGGTTAGAGTGTGGTTAGTATGGCACCAACCCATGCAGTACTTGGGAAATTATTAAATTAAATTCCACTACCACCACCTTTGGTAGTGACCAAGTCTAACTTGGCATGCACAATGATCAACATAACTAAAAGGGTTTGGCAATGTTTCCTTAAACTGTTAGTTGTAGCTATTTTTGAAATGGAGGTTGGAAGATTTGGAGGGATAACTGGCAGTCTAGCCATGGAAATTAATGTTCATTTGGGAAAATTAAAACCACCTTGGAGAAGGCACGATGGTTTTGGGTGAGAATATAGGGGTCGTTTTCCATTTTTCATTTGGTATTTTGAGCATTTTAGCTCTACATGTTGATCTTCTGGTCTTCAAACTATTAGTTTAATTTTGGTTTATTAATGATCTTTCTATTGCATGAAGGATTTAGCGGAGAATAATTCATTTTCTGGGCTATAAAAATAATGAGACGGGGAAATATGAGCTTTCTGTGGAATCAGTTTTTAAGTTTTTGTGGAATCTTGCGAGAAAGCTCTGGATAGAGACTTTGGGAGCTTGGAAGATATTTGCAGGAGCTCTACCAGGCATGATAGGCTCTAACTCCTTGAAATAATTTTCTCTATTTAATTATTTCATGAAAATAACTCTGCTCTTGAAATAGGAATCATGTTCTTAGTTCTGGGCTTTTTGGTTTTTGTGTTATTTTCTTTTTATCTAGTTGTATTCTTGAATATTTCTCAAATCTGGTTGTTTATCGATTGGAACAACTTATGGCTTTGTGTGAATGACTGTGAATTATTATTTTTGATGGAACAAATGTTTCATGAGTTTTGGGTTATGTATTTTTGTCTGAAATTAAATGGTTTTGATCATGGATGGGCTTAGTCAAGGTTTTATTATTGATACACTTTAAAATTTGAGATCAGTGTTTTATCGAAGCATTGTATCCATTATTTTAAACCCATCTCTATTGGGTTAGTATAAAATTTGAATGCACGGGTTCTGTAACTTGGGTGAAGGTTTTAAGGAAGTGCAAATAATTTTTTACTTTCCATTCTGGGAAGTCATCTTGAATGGGTTCTTACATTTTTCTTGTGGCTATTCAATTTGTGCAGAGTTGTCGACTAAGTTACCATGATTGTTCATTGAGTTTTTAGTTTTTTTATTTTTCCTTGAGACTCAAGTACTAGGTCAATACCCTTACTGGGTATTTGTGCTTCAAATCCTTGATGAACTTATTTGTTGGAGATAGAAACTGTAATTGATGTTTTGTATTGATTCCATTATGGACACTCTCAAATCTTGAATGGGTTGTTATGCAGTTGTTACATATCCGTTTAGGGATCTTGGAAAGTTTAGAGTTATATGAATTTTGTTACTTGTCTCCTTAAATGGAAACCTCTATAACTTTAAATTTGGGCCATACTCGATGACTTGATTTGGAAATGGTAATATTATAAACACTTGACTGTGTTTTGTTTTATATTCTTGTTTATTCCACTTCATGGAGATGATTCTATGTTGTTAGGTTTAAGTGGTTATCAAACCCACTATGAGTTGGAATTGTTTTTAAAATTATTATAGGTCATTGTAATCGAAGTCGAGTTCATTCGAATCTCAAACCCAGATAGGTAGACTAACATCTATACCCTTCAGTGATGTTCAGTATTGAATAGACTGGGTCATGAATGAAATTCACTATGTCTTTTACATATTGTAAGCTTCTTAAGTTCATTTGAGTTGATCATGGTTTTTGTTTGATTAGCATCAACTATTAGTTTTTGATTCCCTCTGTTGGTCGTGAAGTTTTGAGGCATTCATGGTTAGTCTTGCTGAATGTATCAGTGTTTGATTAGTTAGCTTGTTTGATCACTGTTAATGTGACTACATATAAAATCTTGGTTTCTTCTATCAAATGGATTCATGCTGAGTTTGAAATTAAATTTGACTTGTGATTAAAATCTTCTATTTATGATATGATTTGTGTTATAGTTCAGTTCATTCTGAATTGACCCTTACCTGGTAGTTGTTTTATTCTATAAGAGCTTAATTATTAGAAACTTGTGTGCAGTGCATGTAAGTGGAATTACTTGACTGATACCTTGAGTTATAATGTTGTATGATTGGTTTGTTCTCTCTTGATGAAACATAAAAAAGGTTTCTCTACTAAAGTTGTATAAATGAATTGATGAGATATGAGATTTTAGTCATATAATAATGGGATTATGTGACTGCAATCTTATAAATCTTATAGTTATCTTTATCAATAAGATATTACTTGATTGTTTTATCTGACTGAAATTTAGTAACTAAATGATTAAGTTATACAAACTTATTAAGCAAGATAAATGATTACAGTCAATAAAAATGGGATTATATGACTGAAATCATATTACTCTTGTACTTATGTTATATGATTGAATAAGATCAAATGTACTTGTCTCGGGTCACCTTGAGTGACTTAAATTATTACTTGATAGAAATATTGTAAAGAAATGTATGAGTTAAACTTGTCTTCTCTAAATGGTTTTAGTCATGAAGATCTTGTGGCATGATAAAAAGAGCTGTGTTCATTATTTTGAACCTTAGGATAATTTCATTTAAAAGTAGTGTTCCTTTTATGAAAATATTAAGTAGAGTATGACGTTCTAAAGATTTAGTACCTATCATGCTCAGTTCATATGAATTGAAATATGCTAAAGTCTTACAAATGGATTTCGTGAAATATGAAAGAAGGAAGACGTATAAAAAGTTGCATTTATTCTATTGAATGAAGTTAATTGATTCATTTTCATGATTATTGTATAAGTTCCTTGAAGTATTTATGTTTCGAACATGAAAGGCCTGTGGCTCCTTTATTGTAATTACTTGTAAACGTGTTGATTTTCATTGAAAAAAATATGTTTGATGTTATTTAAAGTTGAATGAAATAAAAATAGTTACTTGATTCATATTTTTCAAAGAGGAATGATTGAATGTTAGTGTTGGAAATTAGTTGTGATTCCTTTATTAAAAATGAAGCATATTGTATTCATAATATTTCTAAGCTAAGAATAGGTATGATTTGTTAAAGTACTATATGAATTCATGATTGCTTAGTCTTATGAAATAGGAGAGATATGGTATGTTATCTATGTAGCTTGTTAGTGCATTAAGTGAAGGACTGTTAGATAAAATATGTTAGTTGCATGATTTATGAAATGTACTATAATAAGTATGTGTATGTGAGATCAAGTCCATCGAATTGAATGTGTCAAAATGTATTTATATGAATGGCATGGTCTATATGTACTAATTCTAAAATATATAATTACTGATTAATTACTTAATACAGTTGATATATGGTGTTCATAATAAATCTTTATACAAGGAATACTTATAACTAAACTATAAGTAAGAAGGATGTATGCTTATGGTTGATATTTTGAAATGTATTTGACAGGTTATGTTACTTTATAAAGAAAGTATGCAACTTACCTAATCATTATAGGTATGAATAGTTAAAGTATTCCTTCGAATATTGAGTAAAAATAATATTTCTTTAATGCTGCCCTATGTTTAATACAACTGAATTAAGGGAAAATGTATGATTAAATGATCAAGCACAATGCAGATTTATATCTACAATTCCTAGACTTAAGTGAATAATCATTATGATCCTTACATAAAGGAATATTTGTTTCGAACCCTAGGTGATTCTTAGGCATGATACCTAACGATAAGATTATTAAAGTGGATTAACAAGATGGAAATTAAATGAATTAATGAAAATTTTAAGTTATAATGTTTCACATAATGGAACTCGATGGACTATCGCAGCATAGTCATTGCTACATAGTACCCATTCAATGATGTAATTCATTATTTGGTTACTGTGGAGTAGCCACTATGGCGCGATTATCCTCCTAGCTCCCTTAAGTGTTGTTATCAAAAAATGTGGATCAAGGTCTCTGTTATACACTAATTAGTGGTAGCATTATGGCCTAGTGTCGATGTCATCTTATGATGACTACGCGTGATGAATTGGATCCAAAGTGACGTAATTCAAATTAGATTCCCTTGATTTCCCTTAGTCATCTTAAGTAGATTATCAGTACTAGTCTATGTGAGCTAGCTCTACTTAGTATCTAAGAAGGACATGGATGGGATTGATAATCTAATCTAGATAACAGTTTTAAGTGTGATGAAAGACATATTCTTATTGACGAGTATGTCATCTTGGAATAAAGACATGACATACATGTCTTGAAACTTTGGCCAAAGTATCGCAAGTTGCTGGTTGCGTTGTCTTGATTTCACCTGGACTAAAGATGCGAGATATCATATGGTTATCCATAATAAATACCCAAATAGGCTTTTTAGTTTTTTACATGTGATTGACCCTTAATGGAATAAGGGAACCACAAGTATACTTGGTATACACATGAGAGATTGGTTTAATACCGAGTCATGAAATGAGAGATTAGTATAGTACCGAGTCATTACAACTGCATATGGTTACTATTATGAGATGGATTAGCTAAAAGAATGTTTGTTATAAATTATGTGAATTTGAAATAGTGAACATTAAGGTTATGTTGGATTTAAATATATGGGTATTTAGATCGAGAAGCATAAAGTAAAGTAAACTAAAAAAATAAAAAAATCCCCTGTTATTGAAGTCTTAAAATGAGGATGTTACACGACATTGAACATGGGTATTGTGTCACACTCCTCAAGGTGTGCTAGGATTGTATAACCATTGTAATTTTATTTGAGGCATTATGTTGGATAGTCTATTGTTATTCCTATCTGACATAATAATGGATGTTATAAAGGATTTTTCATAACAGTAATGCATGTACACATATATGCCTTTTGTAAAATGTTGTGGTGATCTCAATGTAACCATTATAATTATTTGGTTGTGTTAAAGAGGGCCACAAATGTAATTTTTAAGGTGCTGAAAGAATTCAAAACCACACATGTTTAATATAATCCTACAACTTCGAGAACCAAGGTGCATTTTTCGTTGTGTCCCTTTATGGTCAATATTGTGTAAATATGATATTTAGGGAGAGGTGGTGGTGTGAATGGTACAACGTTCCTTGGAAATGGTGATTTATTTTTCTATTATGCTACTATTATTGGTCAGCTAAATAAAATTTAATTGTAATAAAACACAAGTATATAAATTACGTCTGGTAATGTGATGGTAATTGCAAAAAGTTTTTTCCTTTATTTTTGACTAACTGACCTTGGAGAAGTATCAAATAAAGGGAGCTTGACTAGATTCTTATTAAGATATGCAACATGTATTATGGTTTCTTAAGAACATTTAATTTTTTATTGATGGTGGTGGGGAGGAACCTATATTATTAATGTAGGGCATGTGAACTTAATTATATGGAGTAATAAATGAAGGTATGTCATCATGCGCTAGAGGAATCGATTCAAAAGTAACAAAATCGTGTGTACAGTCTTATCCAAATTAGGTGGTAATGTGATTGCGTATGGGTAACATGGATGATGTGGATGGAAGAGAACCTACCAAGGTATTTTCATATAGACGTGTCTCAGGATTATAGGTTTTGTATGTATGCTTCACCTCAAAAGTGGGGGAGTAAGGCTTAAATACAGTTTCCTCATCATTGATGAAATCAACAAAATGATGTTCAAGAGACTAATATTTAAGTCTAAAGCATTTGTTAAAAATGTGAAAACAAATGTCTAAAGAATAAGTATTACTTTTCTACATTAGATGGTTGCTAAACTAGGTGGCCTAAGACCACTTTGAATTATAGAATATAATTGTGAACAATTTTATTTTGTTCCCATTTAATATGTAAAAGATGCTTAAATAAGAATTTATCGTCAATAGTGGCATGAAAGTGAGTGAAAATATATTGTGTTAATTGACTAAAAGAGGAGTGGAAGCAGGGATAAGGATAAAAAACTCTCACTAACCACATCAAACAAGGTTCTTGAAATATCTTAAGTAATATAGTTTCATCATTATGGTATCGGTCGAGGGATCTTGTAAAGTAATTGAAATGTGCCACTAGGTCATGTAAAGGAAGAAACAAAAGTAGTGATATTAGATGAAAGTAAGAATGCTAAGGTATATGCAATATTGTATGATGCAATGGAGGGATATGAACACGATCATTCCACTACCTAAAAAGAGGTAAGGGCTTTTGATCCAAGCTATCTAGGCTAATGATTACCCATGAAATACTTTATCCTGACATATTTGACCTTTCCCTATCATACCATTAAGAAAATTCATACATTCAACCTCGTTAGTTTTTAATGGGAATTGATATTCAATATCAATAAAATATATAATTTTTTCATACATTTTGGGTCATAATAGTTATATAAGAATCAAAAGGAATAACATTTGTCATTTTTCTAATGTAAAATACACACATGTAAAGGAGAGTTTTTAGAAATACATAAGGATCATAAATGAAGTGTAAAATAAACATGGAAATATGAAATCCTAAGGTCATGTAATATAACCATAAGTTGGCATGGATTGATAGATAAGTTGATTCAAAAAAATGTAATATTCTTTTAGGTTTAGTTATTAATTAGATATTATTTATATAAATACAATTCAAAATAAAATCATAATGGTACAACAATCCTAAATTGCATAAGAGAGAACATGTTAATAGATATGCCAATGAATGTACAATTACCATTTAGGGTTAAAGATATGATACCTTTCTACTAAACTTAGAATTTGTGACCATGTGTTACAAATAGATGAAAAAGTTGGAGAAAGTGCCATCAAGTTATTGTTATCTCCAAAAACTAGTACCCTATGATTTTTTATGAATGGATGATGAGCAATCAACTTTTTTGGGTAACATGGGATTGTCTCTCAAGTTTTGGGACTTTGTACTTGAGACAAACCACTAGAGAAGGTTGGTTACTCTACCTATTCCTAATGTTAAACTACTCCTAAGTAAGGAAATAAAACTATCTAATCCTATTATAAAAATCCAAGGGACCAGGGAGAAAGAGAGATGAGTAAAATGTAAATCCTAAGTTAAAGAGAGGTGATAAAACCAAGGAAAAGGGTAAAGTCACTCTAATGAGGGAAAAGGAAGGAGGAAAATGGATAAGGGAGAGGCTAAATAGAGGTGAAACAGACCCAAGAATTCATTTATCATCTATTCTCCATGAAACACAACAAGATGAACCTGCAAGTGAGAAATACATGCACAAAATACAACAACAAGACTGGAGAGGAAAGGAAATGAAAAAAATCATAAGTTAGAGTTGAGAAAACCATAAAATAAATATTTAATTTCTTTCAAAGTATGACCAAACCATTACATGTGAATAAGAAGGCACAAGAACATATTACCAAGCTCAAAATGAAGGTCTACAACTCACAGCTGCTCTGGAACAATTTTGACAGAGTTCCTTCACATTTAAAACATCATTCTCTTACAAATGAGACATTTTACATTATATAGAAGATGGGAGATAAAGATAGAGGGAAACTAGAATTTTCACCTTCAACCACCAAAAACATGCATTAAATTTTTGGAAATATGTATGGGTGCCCTTACAATACCATTTCTTTATGATACTTTGCTTGTAGAAGAAGGAATAGGCACCATACTTCATAAAATATGGTGGTTGAGCTACCTAGAACTGCATATTTTAATGTTGAAATGTATTTCCTCTTTTTCTCCCACTTACCCTCACCTAAATTGAGAAATCCATTTTATTGGTGTATAAAAGGAACGATAACTAGATTGTACTAAGCCAAGAACACAGATGCTAATCAAACACTGTGATCAATAAGATGAAATAAATTCACCGAAATAAATTGACATAAAACCTTTGCAAAAAAATGAGCAGCAATATCATATATTATTATGGAACTCAATGAAATACAATGATAATGGAACTTGCTTATATAGGCAAGGAATAACAATCTAAGAACCAGTCAAGGTCGTAGATCAAGCCATAAATCATGGAAATAACTAGTCATTAAAGAACTAGTTAAGTCCATAGATTTATGAGAGAACTAGACATAAAGGATCTAATCAATACCATAGATCAAGGAAATAACCATACCTAACAACTAGATAATATCCCCCTAATATCTAAATAATTAAAAGGAAATATCTACACACATAAGTGGGTGAGGATAAATACAATAAAGGTATATAAAGTACCCGGGTGAACATGAGCTAAGGTAAATACCTACTCTAACACCCCCCATCAAGTGAAGCTAGGGGCCAAAATAGAAGTGGCATGTCCACAATATGAGTCGCGACAACTAGGACTGATGAGGTACTCATGTACAATATATCCATGAAGAAATCTCAAACCAAAAGAAGGAAAGAATCCTACTAGAAGGAAAGAGAAAGAAGAAGAAGAAGGAAGATGTTCTCATGAACACCTCCCAAGAACAACTTCTAAAACCCCAAACATTCCACACAACTCAAGGTAGCGAGGTGATGCAAAAGGATTCATAAATATGTTTTCAACCTGCTGCTAATTTGGAAGGTAATCCAAGAAAAAAACTCCATCCTAAATGTGCTGATGAATGAAGTGGATGTGTATCTCAATATGCTTGGTCCGCTGGTGCTCAACGGGGTTGTGATAAATGTGAATTGCACTTTGGTTGTCACACCAAAGTACATTTGGTGAATCCTGTGGGAATCTAATCTCTATCAATAATTGGCAAAGACAAAGAATCTAATGACTCACTGTAACTATGGCCCTGTACTCTGCCTATGAAGATGAAAGTGCAATATCCTGTTTCTTTTTGCATGCCCAAGAAACTAGAGAAGAACCAAGACAAAAAATATATCTAGAAGTGGAACACCTATCATCAATTGAACCTGCCCAATCTAAATCTGTATACCCAACCAATTGAGTAGAACCCCTAGTGTAGTGTAGGCCAAAGTGGGAAGTGTCTTGTAAATAACACAAAATGCTTTTTAGCAGCCTGTTAGTGACTACTATGAGGAGAATGTGCAAACTAAGATACAAGCCTTACTGCAAATGAAATATGAGGGCGAGTATGGGTCAAGTACATGAGACTCCCAACCAACTGCCTATACAATGTAGGATCATAAAGTGGTGTGGTACATGTGAAAGTAAGAGTAATGCTAGACTAAAAAGGAGATGGACTTGGCTTACAATCACCCATATCAAAGCACCTAAGAAGATCATGGGTGTACTTTTACTAACTCAAATGAATCCTTGAATCTGTCTAAGAAATCTACAAACCAAGGAAATAATGCAATAGCCCAAGATCTGTCATGTCAGAATGTGTAGAAAGAGCCCTCTTAATACTCTTAATGTGGGAAGAAGAGCTTCCAGTAAGTAACAGATTATCAACATACAAGACAAGTATCACAATATCCTCACCAACATGCTAGAGATACATTGTATGATCAAAGTGGCAACAAACAAAACTAGTAGATAGAAGAAAAGAATCCATCTTCTCATACCAAGCCCGAGGGGCTTGTTTGAGACCGTAGAGAGACCTTCAAAGCCTACAAACAAGATAAGAATCCTAAACAAATCCAGTTAGATGCTCATTGTATATTCCCTCTTGTAGATCTCCATGTAAGAAGGCACTCTTCACATCCATCTGGTATACGGGCCACCCTTGTGATATAGTAATAGTAAGTACAAGGTGCATAGAATCCATCTTGGCAACGGGTGCAAAAGTCTCAGAGTAATCAATACCTTCAACTTATGAAAAACCATTTCCAACAAGATGAGCCTTACACTTGTCAATGGACCCATCGGCTCCGTATTTGGTTTAGTATACCCACTTACACCTAACCATATTTCTTCCTTTATGAAGAGATACCAAATCCCAAGTATGATTTTTCATCAAAGAAGAATACTCAGCTATCATCGCATCATCCCACTTCTGTATCCCATGAGCCTTTGAAAAAGATTGTGGATCCTTAGAAACTACCTGACACAAAATTCCAAAACCTATAGAATGTGTGTGATGATTCCTAGTGGGTGGAAGATCCTATATGAAAGGTGTTTCCTCAGAAATTGTAGTACAATCCCACTTACGCATAGCAACAACATCAGTGGGAATAGGATCCTCAATGACATCTATAACCTCCTCATCAATATCCTCAAAGAAAGGATCCTCAAGATGAGATGATGAAGAAGAAATAGGCATAGAAGAAGATGAAAAATCATGAGGAGTGAAGCACTCATCAAACTGAACATGTTTTCAAAAAAGAACATCATGTGTATTAGGATCTAAAAGATGATAATATCTCATGTCCTCACAATACTCTACACAGATCAAAGGTTTACTCTTCTTATTCAAAGTTTTCCTTCTCTTCTTTGGCACAAAGGCCCAAGCATGGCTCCCAAAGACTCAAAAAAATGAGACATTTGGCCTAGTGTTGGACCAAGCTTCCTTTGGAGTCAAATGCTTAAGTGCTTTATGTGGTGTGTGATTCTAAATGTAGTTAGCACAATTAATTACTTTTTCTCAATAGATAGGAGGTATATCTCTAGAATGCATCATACAATTAGCCATTTCCTTCAAATTTCTATTCTTCCTTTCTGCTAATCCATTCTGTTGTGGAGTATGAGGAACATAATGCTAGTGAATAATGCCTTGAGTTGATAGAAAACTCGTTGTTGAAGTACTACCCCCCATTATCAGTATGAAGGTTCTTTATACTATTAGAATATTATTTCTTGATCAAATCCTTGAAGACTTTGAAGTGTGAAAAAACATCATTTTTGTACTTGATAAAACAAAACCCAAGTACACCTCAAGAAATTATCAATAAACGTAAGTGCATACTTAGCTCCATTGAAAGATGGGGTAGGAAAAACCATCAAGTCACTATGCACAAGCTCAAGTGGTGAAGAAGCTCTCTTAGACAAATTCTTAGGAAAAGGATCTTGGTGTTGTTTCCTTAGTGCACAACCATGACAAACTCCCTCAAGAAAAGAAACTCTAGGAAGACCATCTACCATACTATGAGTGCTCAACTCCTTCAAATATTTGTAATTGAGATGTCTAAATCTTTCATGCCAAAGCTTAGTCTCTGAATCTGCATGAGAAACCAATTCTAATCCTATATAAGAAGTGTCATCAAAAACCTCAAATTGATATAGTATAGAACTGTAATCAACAATACCCTGAGAAACCAGTGAATGAGGCTCCAAAAAATTTCATACTTCTACTCCATGTGGTGTAAAATTCACTATTTTTCCTTGACCAAAATGATAAATTTGATATACATAAATCAAATGTGTAGTGATGTTAGGAACATATAGTGCATCTTGGATACTTCCACCATCAATTTGTATATCACCTTTTCCTTTAACATAAAGAAGGAAGAATCTCCAACCTCAATTTTGGAAGTAGAACTCAAACCTACATAAACAAAATACTCCTTGGAAGAAGTCATGTGATGAGAAGCACCAAAATCTATAACCCAACTGTCTGCAAGTGCTGACTGAGATCTCCCAATGACATTAAGTGCTTTGTCATGCTGATTAGAAGGAGGTGATGAGGAGATATAATTTTTTTCTTAATTGCATCCTCTAAGGCTTGCATTCACTTATAACACCTATGTTCTTCATGATTACTACCCCATTAAAAAGAGTATTAATGGCTAGACTTATTCTTGGATTTAGAAGACTCCTTGGGTTTTGAGTTGATTTCTTTGGGTTTAGGAGAATTTTGAGATGGAGAAGGTGTGGATTTGGTTTTACTATTTGGTTTTCCCTTTCCCTTAGGATTAGATGCAACTAATGCCTTTTGAGAGGTGGAAGACTCAAGGTGAGACAATTTGGATTCTTCCCTAGTAAGTCTTTTAGAAAATATTTCTAAGTTAGGAATTTTTAATGTGTCACCTAAGGCATCCATGCTAGAGAAAAAGGTAGAAGAAAAAATTTGGAATGGTCCTCTCAACTTGGATAGAATCAAGTAAACACACTCTTCATCTTTCTTATCTCTTCCACTCCCCTTCAATTGTGTCAAAAAATGCTTGAACTTGGTAAGATAGTCTATAATTGTTGGAAAAACTTCAGGATTAAGAGAGGTGATCTCAATTTCAAGTTTCATGGCTCTCATATGATCCACCTTACAAAATAAATCCTCCAATTTCTCCCATAAGAATGTCATTTACATAAGTTCCTATCAAACCCATACACTCATCAAATTTGCACTGGTACCAAAATTTCTCATATTCTCTAGTTAACAATGGTTGTTCTGAAGAAGCTAAAGCCCATAATCCTTTCTGCTTAATTATTGTTTCCAATCTATGTTTCCATGTGTGGTAATTATGTGTTGTTAATAGCTCAACATGATCTAATGCAGAAGTAGATAAAGATTCCATCCTCAAAAAATGACCAAAAGAAATGCAAGAACCAAGCAATGCAACAAGACCACCAAACAATGCAACAAGATCCCCCCAGATTTTGGCACTTTATAATGAGTGCGTGTTACGATATGGAACTTTATATTTATAGTGAGATTCTCAAAATAAATATTTCCAATGGAAAGAGCATAAAAAAACAAGCACTTTTGTAAAAATTGGCACTCAAAACCAAGTTACCGGTCAAAAGATACAAGTTTTTCAATATTATTCTCTACTATTTATTTTAGTTACCACTAAAATAGAATAAAATGCTCTTACCTTCACCATACAAATAAAATGAAAGGGGGTTGGAGTTAAGCAAGAATCACAAGCTTTAAGCCCTCATATGACCATACCATATGACTAGGGGCTAAGGCTTTCAATGGGTGTGTGTAGCTTACTATTATGGGGTACTATGTCAAAAATGACCTTCACCATCTATGGACCCCTACCAAAAAAGGAAAGAAACATCTTTCCGAAAAGACCTCCTGCACGCAAACCGAAAATGCTACACCATAACAAAAAATACTTATGTCAAATCTCAAAAAACCTAGCAAAACCCAAACAAATAATTTCATGTTTTCTTTGTTGTCTGGAACAAATCCCAAGGAAAACTAGTGCGATTCTCTGCAACCACTAAAAAAACCAAAAAAATGACTACCTCCAGAAATGGCCGAGTTTAGAGTCAATCTTAGGGATTTCATGCCTTACGGATCCAATGCTGGCCTCTTTTTTGCATGAAAATGCACACAACAAAAAAATACAAAAAAATCCTGAATATATGAATATACAAAAAGAAATGCTTGCAAAACAAAACTTGTAGATGGATGTTAATAAAAATCTCCTACTCTGATACCATAAAAGGAAAGATAACCAGATCATACCAAGCCAAGAACACAAATGCTAATCAAACACCACAATCATTAAGATGAAAGCAATTTGCCATAATAACTTTACATAAAACCTTTGCAAACAAATGAGCAAAAATATCATATATTATTATGGAACTCAATGAAATACAATGAGAATGGGCCTTGCTTATATAGGCAAGGAATAACAATCTAAGAACCAGTCAAGGTTATAGATCAATCCGTAAATCATGGAAAGAACTAGTTAAGTCCATAGATTTATGAGAGAACTAGACATCAAGAATCTAGTCAATACCATAGATCAAGAAAAGAACTAGTCAATATGATAGATCAAGGAAAAAACTATACCTAACAACTAGATAATATCCCCCTAATATCTAAATAAATAAAAGGAAATATCCACACACATAAGTGGGAAAGGATAAATACAATAAAGGTAAAAAAATTACCTAGGTGAACATGAGCTAAGGTAAATACCTACTCTAATAGTGTAGAGGATGACAAGACCTTTCCAACCATACCAAGTTTGTGAATTTTGAAGCAATATAGTGAAAGTTATGGAGATTTTAAGTTCAGGGGGTCGGGGGTCCCAACTGGTTCCACGTAGGTCTCCACAGTCCACATTAAATCACTTTGTTCCTTGTGCAAGTGAAGTGGTTGATTAGAGAACTCTAGAAACTTTAGAACTATCCCCTTTTCCCCCTCTGGCCCTACTTTTGCCACATTTATCATTGGTTCGTGTGTTGGGAAGAGATTTAGGTTCCGGGTGGAACTATGGAAGGGGGCACAACCTCTGCATTCGCCAAAACATTGACTCATCTCACTTCATTCCTCTATTTTGTGAGTTGATCACATGACTGATGTGGAGAAACATTGCCTCGATGGAACCGTTCCTTCTTCACCTGCTTGGCCCGCAACATAGTCAAGTCCTTTTTTGGCCAAAAAGGTTATGCGGGGAACTTCCAACCTGCCAGAATTATTCCTCCTAGGCCCAAAAAATATGATTTATCCTCAATACATTTCCAACTCCTTTGTTGCGGCCAAAAGGATTATGAATGGGAACTTTGAACCTGTTGAAACTGTTCCTCCCGGACCCAAAAAAACCACAATATACTCAAAAGACCCATTTTTTTTTTGGATAAGTGTTGGACTAGGTAGCTTGGAAAGGAAGATAGGAGTGCCCAGGAAAATAGATTTTGTCCATTTTTGATCAATTCACCCTTTTCCAAGTCCAAATGAAGATGTAAGGTATTTTGGATAATAATTTCCTTTAAATATGAGGACTTGAGAGTGTGTACAAAACAAGTTCATATAAATGAGGATAGGTTTTTGGTTGAACCTATCTAAGGAACTATGAATTTATCATATGATGCTCTGAGATAAATTTTAGATTTGGAATATAATTATCCTATGCCAAAATATCTAGAACATGTATCTCAATCAGTGCAATGATAGTGATCTGACTAGATATTGCTCCTACTCACTTGTAGTCCTAAAAAATGGGTTAGTAATGATTCGAAATATACTTACCTCACCATACCCCCATTGATGTGATGACTATTACACTACGTACCAATACACTAAAGAGTGATCAAGCTATATGTAGTTCTTTTGATCCTATGATGAGACATAGAGTAATAAAGAATGTAAATAAGATGGATCCCTCGATTTGACCCTCACACTTGGAAATATAAACGTATGGCCTAGTTATGGCTCATGGATTTGTGATATAGGGAAACAATATAAATGTATTTATAATTTGAGTAGCTTGTTATACTATTGCTTTAAGGAATAAGTAGTTCAATTCTTTTTATGTCCTTTTTACGACATGTCTTTGATATGATATGTATAGATACCCCTAATGGATTAGGGTAGTTTTTTTTATAGGTTATCATTTGAATTATTTTCCTCTTAACCAACCCAAAAGTGCCCCCTAGGAAAACTAGGCTAAAATATGATTTTTGTATGTATAATGGACATGTTGTAGCGTGTATGAAAGGTTCATTAAATGAACCTATCTTCAACCCATGAACTTATCAAGGTTAGAGATCAAATTAATTATGATATTATAGTCATTAGATGTGTTCTACAAAGTTTTTATTGATTTATGATGTGTTAAGCTAGAGGATAGTTATGTCATAGTGGACTTGGGATACAAGCTAGAGTAGGAGGTTTTAAAATAGTCAATAAATATGTAAATGGAATAATTTTGTAATAAATGCCAAAAGTGATATTTCCAAGTGCACGAGAAAAAAAAATTGGTATTACACTTAACGAGATCATGGTGTTCAACAGCATTCCCCTCATATGGGTCACTCTCATGGTCAAACATGGTTTCAATAATAATATATTCATTTATATTTGTAGAATAATCATGAATATAAATAGTGTAATGAAAAGTGTAAACATTTATATCAACATTAGCATTAATAGAAGAAGAAACTTTAACATCAAATTAGTTTGTATTTTTCATCATAACATAGTATTAGAGGTACATGGATGTAATCAGTGTGTACATCACTCAATATTTCATTGTGTCTAGTCGGTGTTAGGTATCTATATTTCCTAGTAAACATAAAATAAGAGTGTGTTAACTTGCAAAGGCAAGGAAGGTTTTACAAACCATAAAATTAGAAAAATCAGATTAAAAATATAAAACCCTAAAGGTGAAAAATGAAACCTTATGTTGCATAATTTTATAAAATTATTGGGTTCCAAAAAAGTTAATAAGCTAAATTGGATTCGGGATTAATCTACCATATCCCAAAATGAATAATCTAGAAGTAATAAGTGGAAGTCATAAACAATCCCAAATTATGATAAAACTTGATTATTAAATATTACGCCAACTTGAACTTAAAAAATTGTTGTAGACGCAAAATCACGCACTTTGGCTAATTATCTATTCATGATTGGATGCTACTATTCATATGATTCCTAAGTAAGAAAAGTACTAATCAACCCAAATATTTGGCCATATTTACTTTTGTTTTGTTACTTCTTTTGGTTTTACACACCTTCTTTCTCAATCTGACCTCTAACTCTTCAATTTCTCTAAGTCTGGACACCAACGCCTAACCAAGACGTGAGGACCAAGCACCCCCATCCCCTCTGGAAGCCCCTGACCTCTTTGTACTTTACTCACATATTTTAGGTATTTTCTAGTTGTTTGAGCATCTTATATTTTTGGTAGTCAGCCTTTTCAAGGTTAATTACAAAATTTAAACAAGGGAATCATATAAATATAAAGTTATGTGATCATATAAAGGACCAAACGCTAAGCATTAGCTATCACCACCTAAGGTTGCATCTAAAGGATATTAAAGAGAATTCAAGCATCCATTATAGCATCCATTCAAGGCAAAGGGACTACATTATTCTGCATACATTTCATAGGAGGGGAAGTTCAATCTATCTCATGTACACATCTATTACATTTCTTTACATATATCTACTTTCTCGCTATCAAGTGTGACACGCATAAGAGCCACCTAGGGCACGATTCCATACACTCATACCTAGAACTAAATTGGTCTAAAATTTAATGGAGTTCTCAGTCGTAAGTTCACTTGTTTGACAGTTGAGGATAGTTTGAACCCTCATTTGAATTATTTTCTTTTTGGTATTCAATGCACTCTTTAGGGTTTTGCAAGTCAAAATTTCATTACAGGTTGGCAGTGACATCAACTATCATTGTGTGAACTAATAGAAATCAAAGGAGAAGGACAAAAACCATCTTGTGACCCTGCATAGGATTTTTTTTAGGGTTTCAGTAGTCATAGGTGCCCAAAGCAGGTCTATAGAACCCAAGGGTGCCCCTGTCCTTTTCCATGCACCCCAGTCTAGGTAGATCATCAACTCTCACACTTTTCTAAGGATCTGTACGACATTTATCCCTCTGTGTTCACCTGGTCATACCTTTGGCACAATACTAGATTGATTTCAAAATAGCTAAGTCATCTTATCTCCACTTTGTAACTAGGGTTTCAATACTTAATTTCTTAACTTGCTTGGGTCAATTTTGTACTTAATTGTTTATTCATTTACTGATACATAGCAATCATATTTAGGAATTTATTTCAATATTTTCTTAATAATTTTGGCAAACCCCACTTGTGATTGGTCTTTCAGATCCTTATTTGGTATATCATTTTCTCTATCATGGCTCCTAAGGTTTGTCAAATATCTCTGTCTCGATTACTTCAAATGCACACACCTTGCAAAGAGGTTCTTCAAAAATTACTAGACATCATGTATCTCCCTAGAGATACGCCACCTACTCAAGTGAGTGTTATTTTTAATCATCTATCTAATGAGTCTATTCATCCTAATCATCCATCCAATCAACCCATATTTGATTCAATCCCATCTTTACATTCTTTTCTTCAAGATAAATTTCAGGCTATGGAATCCATGATTACATCTCTAAAATCTAAAATCCAACATCTTAAGGATGTTTCTAAAGCTCATGTTAGTTCTTCTTCTCATCCTCATTCTATGTCTTCTACATGTGCTCATATCAGTAAGCCTTAAGTCTTTTCATTATTGGATCCTTTCACATTTGATCGCAGTGCTAATCAAAATGATATTCTTATTGAACTCCTTAGTTATCAACTGATCACTTTACCATCTACTCATGGATATCCTCTTTATCGTCTTGAAAAATATCAAGGTCACCCATATTGCAATCATCATCGAATCAATGGACATAACGACAATGATTGTTATGATTTACAATGAAGAATCAAGCATCTTGAGCATCGAGTCTTTATCTTATTCACTACACAACATTCTTTTGCATGCCCATATACAAATGTTACATCTTAATGGGCTCCTAAATATGCTCCTTCTATGTCCAATGAGCATCATGCCATTACTTCTAATGTGCCTCCTTCGATCATTCAAACATCACCTATCCAATCCATGTCATCTAAGGAACCTCCTCTTAAGGTCAATCCAAATCATCGTCCACTCAAGTTATCTGCGACATTACCAATTCAATCTAAGAGACCTCCTCTTAAGGTCGGTTTAACTCCTCCTCCACTCAAGTTATATGTGACATTACCAAGTCAAGCTAAGCAACCGACTTTAAAAATTGGTCAATATTCTCCACTCAAGTATTCCACAGTGTTATCAAATAATACATCACCATGCAAGGTCCCTCCCCAATCTCCACTTCAATGTTCAATCACTTTTGTTAAGGAAATTACTCCTTACATAGATCCACTTAGCATCATCGAATAGATCTCCATCACTTACATATTTGGGGGTCATCATAGCTTCTCCCCCCTTACATTGCTATCAAATGTCTCTACCATCCTAGGAACTTGATGCTCTATACTTTATGTCTAAATGTCACTCTGAACATCATTACACACTATGATACATTAGTATCATCATTACCCAATGACGCACTCTCGTGATTTGGTTCACACTTGACTGTTGAGGGCATACCATATACATGAACCTCACACATTGCACACTATACACTACACCTTTTCACACACTTGGCACATTTTCAGCACATCCTTCTCATCACTTGGCCACATTATACATTTTACACTTCACACATTTACAACACCTATCTCTATCATTTCTTAGTCACACTACACATTACACACCTCACACAACCCACATCATAACAAACACAACATCTTCCTTTCGTAGCTTCTACTACACACTTAGTGTCTTATTCACTCTACACATTCAAGATACATCTTCTTCCCATCTACTTCTACATGCTACATTAGACACTACACATAACACACTTCGCCCCTAGTCGACACCCTCTTATCACATCATCTACTACATACTACGTGCATTATTCATCTTGCATATCCTAATATAATTTTACACGTTGTGCTCATTACCATATGATGCACTCCAGTTCCACTATTCATACTTGACCGCTGAGGGTCTACATCTCAAATGGAATTCACCACACTCACATTTTTACTCACACACTCAAAACACTCTATGCTTTATTGATCTTATCTTTCTAGTGCACAATTCAAACCACTTCCCTATGACACACTCTTACTCTACGGTGCATCCTTGATACTGAGGGGGCATGTATAAATGAACTGCGTCTCATTCATACACATCCACTCAAGGGGCACATGGATCTTATCACACTCACACTTCATTCCATTCCATCACATACTACATATCTTGGTCACATTTACTCTTGCTTTTTTATGCTTTTACATGTACACCTTATTACACATGTTACATAGATATCTTGTATGTCATTATATTTATCATACACACATACGTGTTCCCTTTATTTTCTAGTTGTGATCACAAAATTTACATAGATCTCCACACACAATATGGATGCTTGGTGTAGTACCTCATACCAGTCCCATAGCGGCTCATGGGGGAATCCAATTTTGTACACTATAGGTGCTATTGTTTCATTTTTCACAGTACGCTACTTTATTGGATTATACTCCCCTTGACATACTTTTTATCTTTCTAACATGCTAACCCTTCAGGATGCAGCACCAACACACAAAGAAGATTAGAGCATGTTCATATTCCTCGTTATAAGTCAAACAAACACAACCTTGGTATCATACCTCATGATGATCCACCCTCAGAGATAGATGCTACCTATTATGAATGTGAGGATAACTCATCTCATTCAAACAATGATGAAAATTCCTAATGTATCTTATACGAGGACCTTGCCTCTACCAATTTGTGTCTAGATTCAGCTACCTTAACTCTTTCTAAATCTAATTCCTAAGCCAATTTCCAAGTTACTATTGTATATCCCAACTTTATTGATTGGGATCAACAAATTCATGTGCCAGTTGATTTCTTTAAAATTATGAGGCAATCAAAGAGTTCATGGGACTTAGAGATACCATTCCAAAAAGTGACCACAATAAGGGTTTCTTCATTAAATTAGACACATGCACGTACTTTGGGGAGGAGGCATAATTGTGTGGTCACCTAAGTAAGGAAAAAAGTAATACAAAAAATCCTTACAGAAATAATAAGCATAAGTCACATAGTGAAAACCTCTTTAAGGCGCTTGTGGATGGACAAGCAGAAAAATCAATGGAAAAGATAGTTCTGCCATGTGGAGATAAACCCCTCTTTGACCCACCTATAGAAGTTGATCTTACTCTCCCTCAGATCCTACACAGATGGAGGACACATCAAATATGTTAGTTGAAGAGATAATCAATGTCAACATCGGATCAAAAGAGGATCCTATAATGATAAATCTGGGAGCTTCACTCTCAATATAAGAACAAAAAACCTTCATAACACTATTATCATAGTTTGCAGACATATTTTCATGGTCATACGCAAATATGCCATGTTTGGACCTAGCATTGGTTATGCACAACCTTGTTGTACACCAGATGCCAAGCATATCAAGCATAAACTAAGGAAGATGCATCCAAAAGCTGCACTACTTGTTAAAGAAGACCTGGAGAAACTATTAGCAGTAGGTTTTATCAAACCTATTGACTATTCAGAATGGATATCTAACATAGTCCCAGTCTAGAAGAATCTAGTCAACATTAGAGTATGCACCGACTTCAGAGACATTAATAAAGTATGTCCCAAAGATGACTTCCCCTTACCTAACATCAACATGATTGTCTATTCAACTGCTGGTTATGAGATGTTGTCCTTAATGGATAGATTTTCAAGCTATAACTAGATCAAGATCACAGAGGAAAACCAACATAAGACTGCTTTCATCACCCCTTGGGTGAAATTTTTCTATTATGTAATTCCTTTCAGACTCAAGAATGTCGGGGCTACATATCAACAAGAAATGACCACCATTTTCCATGACATTATGAATGACATCATGGAGGATTACGTGGATGATATCTTAGCAAAACCTAATACCAGAGAAGAACACCCAAAATTGCTGAAGTGTATCTTTCAACGCCTCCAAGATTACACGATTCACTTAAATCCCAAGAAGTGCGTCTTTGACGTACAATCAAGAAAGTTATTGGGTTTCATTATTTCGCAAAGGGGGATAGAGGTGGATCCTGCCAAGGTTGCAGCTATTATAGAGATGCCTATACCAAAAAACCTCAAACAACTACTAAGTTTATAAGGAAAGATTCAAGAAATCCACCGATTTATATCATAGCTTGCGGATAAGTGCCATCCTTTCACACATATGTCAAAGAAAGATGTCACCTTTAACTAGGGACTTGACTATTAAAAGGCCTTTGATTTGCTTAAATAATATCTGACAAGTCTACCTATTCTCATTCCCCCTACCCCGGGTGAACCCCTACTATTGTATATTTCAGCCACCCAATTCACTAGTGGTGCACTGCTTGCCCAATATGATCTTGTCCACAAAAAAGGGTGGTTTATTACCTTAGCCACACCTTAATTTCCTATGAGATGAACTATACTCATATTGAAAAATCCTACCCAACTATGGTCTTTACATTTCAAAAACTTCAGCATTATCTCCTTAATAATAACACCAAGCTAATATCCAAATTTGACACTCTTAAATACCTCCTATCTAAACCATAGCTTATAGGATGGATGGATAATTAGATCATCCTCCTCAGTGAGTTTGACATTGAATTTGTTAACCAAAAATCCCTAAAAGGATAGGTACTTACAAATTAACTGGCATAATCTTCCCTACCAAGAATGGAACCGTTGTGTTTGGATTTTCCAAATGCATCTATGATGTACATTGAGAAATATGTCATATGGCAAGTCCACTTTGAGGGGTCATTCACCTTTCATGGTTCAGGAGCATGAGTTTTACTCATCACTCCCATTGGATAATTCATTCCATAGGCATTTCATTTGGAATGCTCTTGTACGTATAATAGTGCAGAATATGAGGTGCTCATCGTTGGCTTAAAATTAGCTATCACATGGAACATCAAACAACTACAAGTTATTGGTGACTCCCAATTTATCATTAAGAAATTAAATGATGAATAAAAATTTAAAGAAGAGAAGTTTGTTCCTTATAAGAAATTAGTTGAAACTCTGAACAAGTACTTTTTATAGATTATCTTTGAACAGAGGCCAAGATCACATAATCAATAAGAAGAAACCATGGCTACAATTGGTTTTTTAATCTACGTTCTGCCTCAAGCAAACAAGATGCCTTTCTTTTTTGAAAACTTGCGAATGCCTACATATGACATGCTGGAATCTTTTCTAGCATATGAAGTTGTTGGTCTCTATCTATTTAGTATGATCCCATTTTTAACTACTTAAAAGATGGAAATTTTCCTCTGGATATCTCCTATATTGAGAAAAGAGCCCTTATTTGTCATATAACCCATTATACCCTCCTAGGAGGAACCCTCTATCGTCATGGCTATGACGGGAATCTGTTGCATTGTCTTGATGTTACCAAATTAGTCTAAGCAATAAAATAAATGCATGGAGGAATTTTTTGGTCAATCAAGATGTGGAACTTAGTGGAAAACATATAGAAGGTTTGCATGGAAGAACATGGCACATTCAAAAGCATGGGAGGATTGGGAAGGAATCACACGCTGAGGATAGAGACAGATTCAGGAATTAGCCATTTCATGATGATGAGATATTTTTAGAGATAGGATGCTGAACACGTAACCCGGTTAAAGACTTACACACATTGACTATTTTTGGAGGATCGGTTACGAAGCGCTTTGCACGAGAACATGCTAATAATAGATTTACTACTAATAGTTAACTAGGAGAATTCTATTGTTAGCACATTTTCATGTGTTGCTATTATTTTAACAGTGTGTGGCTAATAATATCATGTGACCTATTTTTGGATTAGATAAGTGGTGAAGGGAAATTCCCCACCCCTATAAATATGTAGTGAACTGTGTAGTATATATATCGTATGGAAGAACTGAGGTATGGTGAGGTTATGCTGCCAAATAAGATGCATGCATAAACTATGGTATCTTCTATTGTAATAAGCTTTTGTGTATCTATCACGTTTAATGCAATGAAGTGTATTGGCTGAATCAAAGTATCAAATCCTAAGTATAATTGGTTCTTGCATGCTTTATTTCATCATGGTTATCATTTAATTCTGGTAAACTCTAGATCTAGATCTGAACATGTACTGTAGAATGATATACTAGTCATGGATATGAATGCTTTAAGTCTTCATCATGCTAACATTCTGCAATAAAAACCCTAAAGAGGGGCCTGGTACCTTTGTGTGATTTGGGTGAGTGCTCAGTCTAGGTTGAGTGATGTGTCAGCGTGCCTGGGCTTTTACTGGTAAAGTCTAGGCTGCATCATTGGTTCCATTTCTAGAACCTCTTTTTGAGTTGTTTTTAGGATGGTTTGCGATGAAGACATACTAGTTCACCTTAGCAAGTGTTGAGGAGTGGATTAAAGATTTGGAAGAAGAATACGCACAAAGGTTTAGTACAGGATCTACATTTGATGCACGTGCATGGGTGGATCATAATTTGTATGATTGTTTGTATGAGAGCTTCTTCACTATCTTTCTGGTAGAACTGTATGAGTGTCTAGTTGCTTATGCATCTAAATGGAATTGGAGGTATTGCACACTTGTTTAGAGGTAGGAAGAATTTAGGTCATTTATGATGCTGATCTAATTTGGACTCACATTGTGGATACATGGTTCTGTGGTGTTTTGAACAGATATATCTTGGAGTACTCAATTTCCACTTATTCGTTCCCAGAGGTAGCTGAGTTCCAATTTTTACAATATCCCAAGGGAACTTACGTGCAAGGCATTCCACTGGCGATGAAAATTTTGATAGTAACCCTGAACTTGGAGAACAAACCAATGGCGAACTAAACCCCACCATGCATGGGGGAAGGAGCAGGTTTGGTGAAATATGGAAGACCTAGTGATATAAAGGAAAAGAGAGGAAAGGCAACTTAAGTATAACGTGAGAGGGAGATAGAGAAGAAGTGGGATGTTGTAGAGAGAATGGTGTTATAGAGAGAGATATTTTGGGAAGAGTTTGAATTTCACATAGAAGATGTGGAACCTGAGCATCAGGAACTCCCCCATTTTGGAAAGCATGACAGGGAACCCTCCTCGACGTCACATAGAAGTGTGCCAACAAAGACAACCTAGGCTGCGGGCGTACATCTGAATCCACTTGGAAACCTTGCCCTTACGCTTGGTTTTCCAGTATCTAGTACAAACAATAGTCAGCAAGATTATTTAGGTAGTGGGAGAATAGGAGTGAGTCATATAAAAATCATAATGATGGAAGTGCAAATTGCTTCGTTGTTATATGGGAGTACCTTTTGGGTGTATCATCCACACAGAATTTAGGCACGCAGATTTTTGGACTATCTTCTAGGAGTAGTACACTTTACAGAATGTCAAGGTATAGTTCAATACTATTATTGGGACACATGGAAGTACATCTTCTGGTATGACCCCAACTACAAGTTGGGGATCAGGAGGTATAGGTGGCTCTAGCTCCAGTGGATCTGGTGGTTCTAGAGGCAGAGGAAACACATGAGGTTTTGGATTAGGTGGGCAAGGTTCACACCAACCCCAAAATATTTACACGGAGATGTCTCTCCATATCCCAAAGTATAGGGACATAGAATATTCTATTGAACATGTGCACATGTGTGAAATAATGTGGCATGTAAAATGAATCATGACTTCTAAGTGTAAGGCAAGTCAATTTGTTACTATGTTATAAGTGTGCACACACAGTTGGTACATAAATTTTGACCATGATCAAACTTACGTAGACTATGTAGCCTTAAAAGATGCTTTCCTTAAAGAGTTTCACATCCCTAAGTTTGAGCAGAAGATTATAAGTGCACTTAAGGATACTAAGCAAGGCACTACTAAGAGTGTCAGAGAGTATGATGCCCATTTCAAAATGTTGTTACCCAACATTTCTTATGATATTCATTCAAGCCAACATGTGTAATGGTTCGTTGGGGCCTAATAACACCTTTTAGAAGGGTGTTATCACATAAGACATACACTGATCCATGTGAAGAACTCAAAGAAAATTTGCGCGCTGATGTAGTTGGAAGTATAGACACAGGGGTGAGTGTATGTACAAAAAATTGTATGTACTGTACTGCCAGAAATAGGTTACAAAAACCCCAATGATGATTCAGATCTCTTCGCAAGGTGTTCAGAATCTAGAAAGCACGCTGAGTATACATTTGCATCCTAAAATGCCTTATCCAGCCTTCACATGCTTTATTCTAACCCCGTTCCTCTCTTTCCTTGCATTTTGGTCTTTAGTTTCAAGACCTCCACCCTGCTTGGGCAGTGGTCCCGTGACCGCCACCTAGGACAAGGTGGTGGTCCTTTAACCGCCACCTTATACAGGGTGATGGCATGCAAGGTGGCGGTCCTATGCACATTTTCTAGAACTTTCTGACGCTTTCATCAACGTAAAAAATCAAGTGGCACTCGTATTTCTCAACCACTCTTGCTTGCATTTAAGTTTTAGCCACCTGGTAAATAGTAATTCCTCTTTGTTTATAATAGAAGAGTTCAATTCAAACTTACCCTCTGGTAAATCAAAGTGCTATAAATACCAAGCTTGTTTACAAGCAAATGGCCCCTCTCCTTCTATGAATTATTATTCAGTGTGTTTTGAAATTTCTTCAATAAGTCTCAACAAGTTTAGATTTTGTAAAGCTTTCAGCCTCTCAGTTCAAGGCTCCACAGTTCTAGTTCTAGATTATGTCCATTTTAATCTTGATTCTGATTAGAATTATAGGTTGTTGTTTTTTGACAGGAAGTATAGATCCTAGAGATTTTGGTGTGCTTGTATTGTATCCTGTAACAATCCCGCTAGGAATCACATAGTCAAGCTCTATTCTCTTGCACTATCCTTCTCCTACTTGCATTCTGTTCAGCTTACATCCAAGCTTACCACTGTTCGAACATCTTCTCCCACTGCCACTGTCACATTTCCACTTTTCTTGGATTCACGAGAACACGAAGGAATGAAGAGATCACACTGAGGGGACAAGTCATAATACAACTGGATTTTCTGTTGTTCTGTAAACTCCAGGTTTGAATCGTCAAAGTTGTAGTTACAATATATCAAATAGAATAGCAAATCATTTTATTTCAGTTAAGCTTGCTTTCAGTATTACCAGGGAAGCTATGGGGAATGATAGCTTCTAAGAAGCTGTGATTTATTCCTCACTTCTGAGGTAAGATTGAAGGTCTTTTCAATTAAATTAGTTAGTTATTTAATATTTAGGATAAATTCACAAATGCACAGGCAAATAGCTACATCTGGCTACCTTACTTGTTTTAATTCTGTTATTAGATTAATTGTTCATTATCTTAATATGGTAGAATAGTCACTCTTTAAATTTCATTCAAAACTCATATCTTCAAAAATACAAAAAAAAGGAATATAAGCATAGTGTAGATATATCTTTCATAATTCATTTATTTCTTTCAGTTAAGTTTGGTTATCTCTTGCAAGAAAATTACAGGACCTAGAGAGCCCAAGGATTATGTATTCAAACCAGTAATACCTCAGCCAAATCTCTTCACAACATTAACAGATATAGATCAAGGTCTTAGAATTCACGTCTTTCAAATGGACAACAAACCCACAAGCAGTTAGTGAGAAATTGAGAGAATTGAATATTAAAGATGATAAAGCATACACATTCTGGTCAAATCAACCCAACTATAGATTGCCTTGATAGGATATCCACATGACCATACAAGAACCCAAAAGAGAGAAACTATTTGGTTGTGATTCATTAGTTCCTCAGCCAAACACAGGAGACCTTCTCATTGACATAGACACAGGCTTATGTATACAAGTTGCTAGAACACCCGTAAGGTATTCTGAGAAGATCACACAACTCCTGGTATTAAACATAGAAGCTGAAAAGGCTTATGACTATTGGATTGTCAGAAGAAGAGATTGATTCTTCACATGACCATAATAGGTCCACAACAACCACAAACTCATGGTTGTGATCCCCAGGTCCCACAACCCAACGGGCCTACTAATCAGTTAAATATTGACACCAGTTTACGTACGCTGGTATTTAGATCTTCACCACTCCTACCAGATATCATAACACAATTTTCCGTATTAAATATAGAAGCCAATCAAGCTAATATTTTCTGGGCTAGACCAGAAAATTGCCCATAGTTCCCTACAAATCCACTACACCTCTCACTACCACTTTCATGACCTTGTCTAGGAAATATACACGAAGCACCTACAGGTCACTTTCCACGCATCCAACAACCAATAGATAGGATCTCAGCAGAGCTCGAAATTGATTGGAGCCTCTGAGTAGCTATTATATCTGAACGATCCATTACACCAATTCAGGTTAGGAGAGCTTTCTTTTCCTTAGACTCGCATATCCCATTAGTACATGTTGAGGATATTAGATTGCCCATCTAGTTTTTCTACACCCACTTATATTTCATTTCCACTGGCTATCTCGGCATGACCTCGGGAGGTCAGGTACGAAGAAAGGCTACTTGTTGATTCTCATGCTCTCCTGTCACTTTTCTATTGTACAAAATTGGTGAACCCAACATGAAATGAACAACTACTCCCTTTTCATTTCCATTTCTTTCATCCATCTTCACTCCTTCCCATTATTCTGTGGGTATTTATATACCCCCCAAATATGTCAGGATACGACGCATATGACAGACCTCTCTCAGGTCTCGAAGCATATTATGGTCAAACAAATAGACAACCGTCACCCTCACTTTCCACATGGGCTGAAAACTATTCAAGCAACTACTTGTCATCACAAACTCCTCAAAAAACTAGCTCTAGTTCTTCATTCCGAATTGAGGAGCTGGATCAACTCACACAAACATAACAACCAGAGCCCTCAGGATCTAACACTATGCTATTTACTGGAGAATCCATTTCATCTCCTCGGGTTTTGTTCAAACCAAAAATCAGTAGGCAATCAGATCCACTCCCATTCTTAGATGAGGAGTACCTAGCACACCACACCAAAAATGAGCAACACTTCCAAAACATGTATCCATCTCTAGGAAGTTTGCAAACACAACCCGACACCCTGCTTCAAGAAAATACCCCCATTCCTCCACCAATGGAAAATACTCTTGGTGAACTTGGGCAGAGTAATGAACAATTCATAGCAGGATACCATACCCCTCTACAACCTCAAAAAGTACCACAACAGCCATCAAGGCAAAACACAGGGCCATCACCAATTGAGGTCATCTCAACTTTGGTCGAGAGGGTCAGAGGACTAGAACTTGCTCAAGAAAATCAAAATTCATATTCAGGGAAAGCGGGAACTCCCAACCCTCCACATTATCCTAGTCAAATTGACCTCCTCATAGGAACAGACACGTTAGGCATGCCTCCTCAACATTCGTATAACTACCCACAACAAACACCAGCTAGAACCGCATTTTCAAATGCTTCTCTAGTTGAAAGTATGATACCCCCTGGTTTAGTACCAAATAACCCATATCAGAGCAATGCTCCTCCCCATTTAAACATTTATTCAAAATCACCATAGGGAAATATGTTCTCTTCTCCCAGGATGTTTGCTCAACCACAGGGGTTTCCTTACGCTTCTGTAAATACATATGCTATGCCATATCAACAACCTGTTCCACCTCTCCCCCCTCAATAGGCACCATCGATGGTTGAGACCTACGCGGTAGGGACGTACTCAAAATATTTAAAAGAAACTCTAGATTTCACCATACGAAGCATCATGCTTCCAAGACCTCTTCCTGATTTTCCTAAATTCAAGGGGGGGGGAGATCCAAATGCACATATCAAGGCTTATGCCATGGCCATTCGAGAATTTCTCCCTTGGGATGTGTTGTTGCTAAGATATTCCCTAAGACCTTAGAGGGTATTGCCCTTGATTGGTATTATAGAATACCTGAAGCCTTGATACACTTGTTCAAACAACTTGTGTCAGAATTTATCAAAGCTTTTGACATGAACAAATTGTTAAGAACAGGGATCAGGGAATTCTTACATATTAAACAAGAGCACAATGAATCTGCTGCTCATTTCATTCAAAGATGGTGTACAGTCCTCTACTCATCAGCAAGTGCTCCGAACATGGATCAGATGGAACTATGTGACTTATTCCTTCATTCTCTCAATAGAGAGATAAAGGAAGAAGTCCATAAGTTCCCACTAAGGACTTATGATGAGGTACTTAAGAGTGCCCTTTGAATCGATCAAGCGGCAATAGACAGTGGCCGTAAGACATATGGAATGAACGGGAAATTAATCACTCCCAATCAAAACACTATGACTTATCCTAATGTCAGGAATACCAATCAAGGACCCAAGATTCTTAACAAAAACTACGGGGTTACAATAGATGGAGTCACAGACCAGGTTAAAAGGGAAAACATCATGAACATCTCACCACCCGTTAACAATCAGCGAAATAATAACTTTACTCCAACAATCAATGCGGTGGATTTTAATCGTCCATCACGACAACAACAACAACAACAACAATGGAAAATCCAAACACAAGGTCTAATCCAAAACCTAACTAGATACTAGAACCAAAACCAAAGGAAACAACCTCAAAATTTCAACTCTAACAACTAGCAACCTAGTCAAAATTTTGGACCACAACAAGTTTCAAACCAACAACCTCAAAACTATAATCCCAACTTGTATTGTGGTTTCCACAAGATTCAAGGCCATGATACTAGGACTTTCTGCGACTACAATAAATTCATGCAATGTTTTCCAGAAGACCAAAGACAACTCTTTATAGATATGTTTTTAACAAATTCTACATTACCCACACCAAACACTTATATGGGAGTAGTTTCCCCTCAAAATGCACCCCTCAAGATTTTCAACAATCCTCTCCCGAATCACTCTAACAATAATAGGTTAAATCCAAATGGGATAAGCAAGGGTGTTATGATAGGAAATAATGATCATGAAGCCTCAACTTCATCAAATCCATCGGTCGCACCCCAATTAGGAACTCGACCACAAACCAAGATAGTCGGTTTGGTAGAGTTAGATAGTGAGCTACAAGTAGAAACCATAACAAGAATGTGAGATTATTCTTCTCAACTAGTTCCAACCTACTCATTAGTACTAGAATATATTCAACAAACACTAGTGAAACCTATAGGCACTTACGATTTAATTAAAGACCTAACAAAGACCTTCTCTCACATTTCCTTCTTGGATTTGTTGAAAAACTCTCCCGGCCACAGAGCTGCTCTCTTAGAAGCATTAGGTCTTGGTCATCTAATTAACATCACTCCTCCTCCTAAAATGCAAGTAAACCATGTAGACTTTGACGTCTACCCTCCAGGGTAGCCAGATAGGGATACTGAGTTTATATTTGATATAAGTAAAATGCCAACAGATGCTGAAATCACACGTAGAGGTGACCCAACCTTGCATTTACAGGTATGGGTTTACAATAATTATGTTAAGCATGCAATGATTGATGATGGGGAAGTAGTTAACATAGTCCCCTTCACTTTTCTTCAAAAGCTAGGATATGGAGAAACAAATTGTTCCACAACACAAAATATGCTAAGGGGTTATGATAGCCTCAAGGCCACTTCAATTGGGACTATAGTGTTACCAGTCACCTTAGGACCCAAGACAGTCCTCAACGAATTTTATATTATAGATTGGGAAATCAACTATAATATGATTCTCGGTTGACCATGGATACATTGCATGAAGGCAATCCCTTCCATGTTATTCCAGGAAATAAGATTTTTACACCTAGGAAAAATCTTTGTGGCACAAGGTGACCCAAAACCCTTTGACATACACCTAGCAGATTTGAAGAAGAGATCAGGTGTTCAATCTGAGTTTGAGCTCCCAAAAAATCAACTTAACAAACCAGTCAATTCAAATCCAGAAGTAAAGTTGGTACCTACAACAGAATTAGAAATCACGAATCTAGTCAAAGGTATTCCGACACTCAAAAATGAGACTAACGTCATAGAGATAGTATCATTAGGAACTACTAATTTTGAGTTACTAGAGAAATATTTACCTATTCTCCTACCATTTGATTCCATGGGTATAGGATGTACCCTAGGAATTGGCTCCCTTCCAGTGGACGAAGTTTGTATGGTAGAAGTAACCGAGGTAAAAGAAGTAGACACGAAGAATGTTCCAATATCCATTTTTCTGAACAAATATTGGACCCTCCACTTTGATGGAGCTAGATGTCATTTCGGTGCTAGGGCAGGTGTGATCTTTACTTCTCCTGAGGGAAAGATCCTACCTTTTGCCTTTAAGTTAAACTTTGAATGTACAAACAATGGGGATGAATACAAAGCCCTCCTCCTTGGCCTCATCATAGCCAAAATAATGGGTGTTGCTAACATTAGAGTACTAGGAGACTCACAATTAGTTACAAACCAAGTATCTGAGGTATATGAAACTAGAGCTGAACACTTACAACTCTATAAAATGGTGGTGTTAGATCTAACCAAGGGATTCAACTTCATATCAATCGAAGAAATCCCATGAGAATAAAACCTTCTCGTTGATTCAATAGCAACCTTGGCTTCTCATTTCACTCCAAGCAGTTAGTTGGAAAATACAAATTTCATGCTATCACTTCATACTGAACCATTGGTGCGTAAAATACCAACAACCCTGATCTTGACACATATAGAAGCTGAAAATGAGTTTACCATCCTAGACCACTTTGACAGTGATAGGGTCACTCTTGACATATCTAAATTCCTATGTGGAATTGCATCTCGCTCATCACATAGTAGATTTCTCCATAATCCCATCTTCCTCTTCCTATTTTGGAAATCCCATGATAGAATCTCCCCGACAAAAAAATATTGAAATCTATGAGGTAGAGAATGGAGAAGGTTTGGAACTACCTCTGGCCCCACCTGAATTTGAAGAAGGCAATGCTTCCTTAATTAAAGGAATGATTGACATAAATATTGGAATGGAGGAAGAACCAAATATTTCAAAGTTAGGATCCTCATTAACGCCATAGGAGATAGAAATACATACGCATATCCTCAAGGAACATCAAAAATCTTTCACATTTAATTACAAATAAATAACGGGAATTGCACCACATATCGCTGGTACACAATCTTGTCACCAAACTAGATGCAAAGCCAATTAAGTAAAATTTGAGACCAATGAAACCAAAAGTGGCTCTCATGGTGAAAGAAGAAGTAATGAAACTTCTCTAGGTGGGATTCATCAAACCAGTCGACTATTCACAATGGGTATCTAATATCCTCCCTGTTCTCAAAAAGAATGGGAAGATACACATTTGCATAGACTTCTGGGACATTAATAAAGCTTTCCCCAAAGATGACTTCCCATTACCATCCATCGACGTCATTGTTGATGCAACAACTGGATTTGAGCTTTTGTCTCTCATGGATGGGTTCTCAAGATATAATCAAATAAAAATATCTGAAGAGGATCAAGCCAAGACTACATTTATAACTCCTTGGGGAACTTATTGTTACGTTGTCATGCCATTCGGTCTTAAGAACACTGGCACTACATACCAACGGGAAATGACATACATATTCCATGACCTTATTCATAAGATTGTGGAATTCTACGTAGATGACTTGTTGGCCAAGGCCAAGAAGCGTTGTGATCACCCAGAAGTACTCCGTATCATTCTCTCACAATTGATCGAATATGGCGTCACATTAAATCCAAAGAAATGCGTATTTGGTGTGATAGGAGGAAAGCTTCTGGGCTACATTATATCGTCATGAGGGATTGATGTCAACCCAGCCAAAATCCAAGTTGTTCTTGAAATGATTCCACCATCAGACGAGTCTGGTATTAGATCATTTCTTGGGAAACTCAGTGCAATTCGAAGGTTCATCCTTGACTTAAGTTTTGTTGTTCATCCAATCAAAAATTTATTAAAGAAGGATTATAGAATTGATTAGATGGAAGAATGCAACGAGGCCTTCAAAGTAGTTAAACACTTCTTGTTGTCTCCTCCCATGCTAATGCCTCCAAGACTAGATCATCCTTTGATCCTCTATTCACGGGCTACTGATGTCTCGCTAGCCTACATGTTGGCTCAATAAGATAATGATAAACGAGAATGTGTAGTCTATTTTATTAGCTAGACATTGCTCAATTATGAAACACATTACACACAGGTAGAAAGAGAATGTCTTGCCATAGTCTTCACAACAAAACATTTAAGACATTACATGTTAAATCAAGAAACAAGGGTCATTGTAAAGACAGATCACTTACGAACATTCCTCACGCAAGGGTATCTATCTAAAAAGGTTGGATGTTTCATAACCTTAATGGGTGAGTTTAAACTAACATTTGTAAACCAAAAGTCCGTTAAGGGACAAATCATTGTAGACTGGTTAGCTGACAATCCATTAGATGGAGGCAATCTGGTAGATCTAGAATTTCCCGATGAGTGCATATATTTTGTCAAAACTAGGCCCCCCATCTCTATATGTCCTTAGTACACTGACATTGTCAATTTCATCATGGACCACATGTACCCAGAAGGTGCCACATCACAACAAAGAAGGTGGTTACACATTATTGCTGCTAAATATGTTATTTTAGAACAGGTGCTCTATTGTAAAGCCTTTGACAGAATGCTTTTAAGATGTGTTGACATAGAAGAATCCAAAAATATTCTTTACAAATCACATAGTGGGATATGTGGAGGCCACTTCGGTGGCCATGCCAGTTCTCGTAAAATACATCGGATGGGCTATTTCTGGCCCACTTTGGAACATGATGCAGTAGAATTTGTGTGCAAGTGTCATAAATACCAAGATTTCTCCCACGAGATTCACATGCCAACACAGGCTCTGCAACTAATCGTAACCCCATGGCCCTTTTCCACATGGGGCCTAGATTTGATAGGGAAATTCTCTCCCTCATCAACAAATGGCCATAAATTTATAATCACGACCACATAATATTTTACTAAATAGGTAGAGGCCATGCCTCTCACCACCGTACCAGGTTCTGTAATCACTAAGTTTATTTTAAATCAAATTATTTATAGGTACGGTGTCCTGTAAATCATTATCTCAGATAATGACACATCCTTCAAGAATGATGAGGTCCGTGAGTTATGTAGAAAATTCAAGATAAACCATCATATGATCTCTCTTTATTACCCCCAAGCCAATGTATAGGTTGAAGCCACAAACAAACCATTAAAATCTATTCTCCTCAAAATAGTTAAGGAGAACAAACGGGATTGAAATTTAAAATTATTCCCAACCTTATGGGCCTATCAAATGTTAATAAGAAAACCAACAAGGACAACCCCTTTCTCATTGGTATTTGGGGCAAAAGTAGTTCTCCTGCTAAAGGTTGAAATACCTGGTCTCCGCATCTCATTACAAGGGATCTTGGGAGAAGAAGCCTATAGAGAGGCACACCTCTCTCAAATAGAAAGCCTTGATGAGGCTAGGTTAAACACCAAACAATGACACAGAGCCTATGTTGACCAGATGTGCCAGAAATACAACAAAAAGGTCTACGAATGAGAAATATACGAGGGAGATCTAGTTTTGAAACTAGACAACCAGGTTGACAAGAAAACCAGTGAAGGAAGGGAATTCCGGCCCAAGTGGTTGTGCCCATACTAAGTCATGAAAGACTATGGAAATGGTGCATATCTCTTGTGTACACTAGAAGGTGTGGAGTTCAATGAGACTGTCAATTCCTTGCATCTTAAAGGTTTTATGCATAAGTCATTAACATCACCATTTATACATTATGTCTACCTGCATTGCATTAGTCACTCAGTTATTTCATTTTGTTCACTCACTTTGTAAATTTTGTGGTCAAAGGAACTTATTCTTTAGCAAATTATTACAAGCTTCTGAAAATTGGCAAAAGCATTCAAATCATATCTCTTTAATTTTCATAATATCATCAAAGGGTTTCGAAATCATCTCATCAATCCAACATACAAAATCTTGACAAAAACCATACCAAGGCCTGCATACTTGGTCATACTCATTCTTTTCTACTAGGTTAAGTTGTTCTTACCTATGGTTTGTTCTAGAAGATTCTTGGTGTCACATCTATCCCTCTTATGTCTCTTTGAAACAAGGATACTCCAAAATCATAGATCAAAAATGTCAAAACCAAAATAAATAAAAAATACTAAATAAAACAAAATATTTTATTTTACACACTTCTTTACCCCACCAACCTTTGGTGATGAGCCCACATCTCTTACTAAGTGGTGCGAGGTTGAGAAAGGAAAGAAGTGCCCTTACTCGCCTATGTCCTGCCTTCGGTGACAAGCCCATACTTCTTATTAGTAACATGGGGCAGGGCGTAGGGGGTCCATTCACGTAAATTAATGAATCTTAGTATTTTAAAAATGCAAAGCAAAGTGTATTAAGTGAAATTAAGTATCCAAATTCCAAAGAGATCAAATCCTTAAAACCATATTTTGTCAGCCAAATTACCATCCATGGATCTAAGTCTAGATAAACTGAAAAGTAAGTTACATTCTGAACTATGTAGTACTTTTGAGTAGGAATAAGTACGTAGGTCTAAATTTGGTTTATGTCAATACCTTATCTTTCTCTCATCATTTCCATTCAGTCAAACTCATACAATTTGCACGCTTCTTAACTCTCGGTATTGAGCCCTCACATCTTACTAGTTGCGTGGAGTTAGGAGTGGGGAAAGTTCATCTCACTATCACTACATATTCATCACGTTTTTCCAAAACAAGAAGAAGCAACAAACATTGCCCAAAGAAGCCAAAAGTTCAGTGCTGCAGTATGTTTGCATCATCACATATCAACATTACAAACAATAAGAGAAACATTTTGTTCAAACAATTGTTATCACCTGCCATCCATTGCATACATTTTGAAAAGCATAGAAAAACAAAGATTCTAAAAACATCTAGTGTACACATGAGAAACGAATCACAAAACTCTAGATACAAAGAAGATCTAGATAAAAAAAAAAGATATATATATATATATATATATATATATATATATATATATATATATAAGAATTGTGTTTTACATACAATGCCATCATGCACTAGGCATGGTCAAAATGCTCAATGAGCCCAAAAAATACAAAATAAACTCATATAAACATCCAACAAAATCACTACAAAAATACCAAACGGCCCCTCAATCCCTGTGGGATCCCTCGAAGGGTGCACAATCATGCCTAGGGCTCCTGCTATGATGACACTTTGAATGAACTTAGTGCTCATGATCATGGCCACTGGCTGTGGTCTCGCTATGAGAATGGCTCTGCCTGATCAGGTGCTCAAAAGTTTTGTATCTAGCTAGCTCAGTTAGAAGGGAGGAAACTAACTCTGCTACCTTCCAGACAGGGGCAAACACATCGGTGTGTCGGCCGGTTGCTAAAGGCTCTTCGACGTCCTTGGTAAGCTGAACTTGGGTCTTCCCTGAAGGGAGCAATAGGGTGTTGGCACACACCTGATGAATCAAATCCCACCATCCCCGAGCAGTCATTATGAATAAAAAAGGGAAATAACAAGTTAGAAAATCACCAAAAACAAGTAAAAAACAAACGAAACAATAAAAAATGAAATATCATCTAAAAATATCTAACTAATAGGGTCGAGAAAAGAGTAGTAACTCACTTGGATCTCCAGGCATCCAGGTAGGATCTTTAGGATCTGCACCTACTACTGATGCTACCACCAACTACAGAGCCTCCCTAGAATCTGGAAAGAAATGACATCCTACCATGGACTCATAATATCCCTCAAATTCTTGAGAAGGCAACTCCTCTAGACCAAGGTCTCCTTCTCTGCACTCACCTCTGCCCTCTCTGCCCTCAAGATATCCTGAGTGTTATGCCACTTAGAATCACTATCATCCTCCTAGGCCATCCCACTAGCCTCACCTCTAACTCCCCCTCCCATCGTCTCCTCATCAGTCTCCCCTCATGTGAACTCCTTAGAGTCTGAGTCCACATCAACAGGCTCATCCTCCCCCCACTGAAAGTAGGAGCAACTCTGATCTAAATTAAGGGTGCTTTAGGAGCACCACCTGCCCCTCGGTTCCGAATCACTTGCCTAACCGTAATAGGAACTCTAGGAGTAACCGTGGTCCAACCTTGATCTCCTCTAGGACCTCCCCGGGCCTCACAAATAGTCCTATATACTAGCCCCGTTGGAGGAAGCATATCAACATATGGGAGGCCAAACTATTGAGGGACTTGATCAAATGGGTGGATCTCCACCCTCTCTATCCTGTCTACTAACTGACATGTAGTAGAGCAGGAAATCAATGTATGTGTCTCCTCTCCCCATACTCTCGCCATGGCCTGATAAGGAGTAACCTCCATATCTGCAGTAGTCAGTGAATCCACTGGCTGATGTGGTGTCCCGAGTACAGTCATCCCCATCCACTTCACTACTCTAACAGCTCCCAGATCCTCTGCTAGTACACCCCTCCCATAGGGGATGATGCACTCATACACCTAAATCATAACTAGAGTGGGATGATTCAAGGACTATCCTTGTAACTTGACCACCCTGTATAAGTCATGATATGTAGTCTCAAGAATGTCTGCTCTCCAAGCATAAGTACGGCCATGGGCCTCAATCTGTGAAATAATAGGATCCCAATAGTATAAGAGAGTATCTCCTCCCTTATCCCCAATCAACTGTGAGGCCAAGATACCCATAATAGCCTTACGGATGGTGGGGATAGGAGAAGCAGCAATCGATCGGACCTTCACCCCCTTCTTTGAGCCAAAGGAGACAACAACATCTCCCATATAAGTAGCCCACTTAACAATCTGAGACCTAGATCCTACTGTCTTAAGAGATAGGTGCCTCCCAAGAATCGGAACCCACAGTATACGATAAACGTCCTCCAGGGTGATAGTCCACTCACCCCTAACACCTGGAAACTAGAAAGTATTCCGGTCTACATCCCAGTACGAGAATAAGTCACACAATATGTGACTAGTAGGAGAAACATGAGGAACCTGTGAAATCCTCAAAATACCAGTCCTCTACAAAGTGTCTCTCTCTACCTGGGTCAACATGTCTAACACTTTCGGGAGATAATCACACTCCCTCTCTCTGCTCCACCTAATATACTCCTCCTTCTGCATCCATCCAAAATAGAGAAAAAAGTAAGTTAGCAACATAATCCAATAGATAAGCTCATCAAAAACATAGAAAAATGTCAAAAATGTAAAAATAATTAAATAAGGCATCTATTTTCTCTTTTTGTCTAGAACCGCTGCCCTGTGCAGAGCAGTGGTTCCATGAGCACCGCCACCTAAGGGTGGAGGTCTTGTGATTGCCACTATGTGCAGGGTGGCGGTCCTGTGCAGATTTGACATGTGCCCATAAATCCCTAAAAATGCCTTAAAATGGTAAAATACACCATGTTGAATGAAATAAAATCCTACACTATGGGTGCCCCCCTAGAGACTCATTTAACACTAAGATTTTTGAAAATAACCCCCCCAAGAAAAATATTTCAACATTTTTATATTTTAGGTTTAAAAAATAATGAATTGAGAAAAACTAACCTGAGACTTCATGGGTCGATGTCTTGCTCTCGGAGGCATGATCACGATCTCACAATGAACGTTTTGACTGCACTCTCATTGAAAATAGTTACCGTGGGTCCCAGAGCTCAAAAATTGCCAAATCGATACAAGCAAATGAATAGGAAAATGAGCTCGTTATATATATATATATAACATGCTAACCTTGTTTTGAATGTTCTTTTGCATAGTTGGAGTGCTGACGAAGGTAAGTTCTTATCCCCGTACAAATGGTAAGTCCTCATTTCATTTTAATTTAGTGTTTATTTTTCGATTTCTTTATCTTTCTACACTTGAGTCCTCTTTTCATTTTGTAGATATCAGGAATCTGGATGGTGACATTGCGACACACGGGTATGTCAAGCATAGCTTCTGACTCCCCATTTTGGGACTGCCATACTCAGACCCACCGTTTTATGCCCCTTCATGGCTAAAACACTTCTCTGAGGGGGAAATATGTACGTACCCAAAATTTTATGTACTGTACTTCTAGAAAGAGGTTACAGAAACCCCAATGATGATTCAGATCTCTTCGCAAGGTGTTCAGAATCCAGAAAGCACGCTAAGTATACATTTTCATATTAAAATTCCTTATCTAGCCTTTTCATGATTTATTCTAACCCCGTTCCTCTCTTTCCTAGCATTTTGGTCTTTAGTTTCAGGACCTCTGCCCTGCCTGGGCGGCAGTCCCGTGACCGCCACCAAGGATAGGGTGGTAGTTTTGTAACCACTGCCTGCGTAGGGTGGTGGTCCTATGTGCATTTTCCATAACTTTCTTATGCTTTTGCCAACATAAAAAATCAAGTGGCGCTCGTATTTCTCAACCACTCTTGTTTGCATTTAAGTTTTAGCCATTTGGTAAATAGTAATTCCTCTTTGTTTATAATAGAAGAGTTCAATTCAAACTTACCCTCTGGTAAATCAAAGTGCTATAAATACCAATCTTGTTTACAAGTAAATGGACCCTTTCCTTCTATGAATTATTATTCAGTTTGTTTTGAAATTTCTTTAATAAGTTTCAATAAGTTTAGATTTCGTAAATCTTTCAGCCTCTCAGTTCAAGGCTCCACATTTCTAGTTCTAGATTATGTCCATTTGAATCTTGATTCTACTTAGAATTATAGGTTGTTGTTTTTTGACAGGAAGCATAGATCTTAAAGATTTCAGTGTGCTTGTATTGTATCCCTGTAACAATCCCGCTAGGAATTACATATTCAAGCTTTGTTCTCTTGCACTATCCTTCTCCTACTTGCATTCTGTTCAACTTACATCTAAGTTGTCACTATTCAAACATCTTCTCCCACTGCTGCTGTCACCATTTCCACTTTTTTGGATTCACGATAACATGAAGGAATGAAGAGATCACAGTGAGGGGACAAGTCATAATACAACTAGATTTGTCATTGTTATGTAAACTCCATGTTTGAATTGTCAAAATTGTAGTTACAATATATCAAATAGAATAGCAAATCATTTTATTCTAATTAAGCTTGCTTTCAGTATTACCAGGGAAGCTGTGGGGAATGATAGGTTCTGAGAAGCTGTGATTTATTCCTCACTTATGAGGTAAGATTGATGGTCTTTTCAATTAAATTAGTTAGTTATTTAATATTTAGGATAAAATCACAAATGCATAGGCAAATAGCTATATCTGGCTATCTTACTTGTTTTAATTCCATTATTAGATTAATTGTTCGTTATCTTAATATTTTAGAATAGTCACTCTTTAAATTTCATTCAAACTCATATATTTGAAAATACAAAAAAAAAGGGAATATAAGCATAGTGTAGATATATCTTTCATAATTCGATTATTTCTTTTAGTTAAGTTTTGTAGACACCTAAAACATGCTTACACTTAGAATTTTATCCAATTCAACCAATTAAAGACACTTCATTAATTCCCTATTCTTTGCTCCATTCTTAGATGCCCATTCGCGAGACCTTCTCGGTCATATTCCTCCTATAATTAGTTTATTTGGCTAATATGTCTCTTATTTGCTAAACATTCCTCCTTTCGACCATTTAAAACCTCCCCATTTCTCTCTAGACCACTTCTATTGGATTTGTAGGCTATCTATCAGTCACAATTGGTTATCCAGGCGCCTCCCAACTCTCAATGAGTCTCTAATCACTTGCTAATCAAAGTTTAACTAGCCTAAACCAAGCTTAACTAAGCTTAAAACATTGTTATCCTAATCTAATCCTAAATTTCTTTTTGAGATTTAGTCCCACAGGCACCCAAATTCCAAACTCTTCCAAACCAAAAACTATAAATACAAGGCTAAGCCTACCCATTCAAAGACACAACTTTACATAAGCTAAAGCCAAAACAAGCCTAAGAAATCTTAAGAGTTCATTTGCATTAGCCAAGCTAATAACGAATTTGATCTTGGGTCATCCACCATTAAAATAGCTTCATCTTGCACCCATGTTAGGTTAGTAATAGAATAGCTAAAACTTGGCCATGTAGCCATTTAGTTAGATTCATTCACCCTTCTAAAGTAAACAACAAAACTGATTGCTTAAGTCTTTAGTAGGCATATTTTGTTAAGCTTTCAAGAATAGAGGTTAATGATATTTTTTAGATTTCTTGTTTATTTCAAGTTTTAATACATACAAATAGGATTCCTTTCTCATTTCTTATCATATGGTCCATTGAGGGACTTTGCACAAAGCTTTGAAGTCTTACTCCATTTCAATATCTCTTGTGAAACCTTTCATTGAACACAAGTTTGGTTATCTTTTGTATGACAATTACGGGACCCAAAGAGCCCAGGGATTACGTATTCAAACTAGTAATACCTCAGCAAAATCTCTTCATAATATTAACGGATATAGATCAAGGTCTTATAATTCACGTCTTTCAAACAACAACAAACCCACAAGCAGTTAGTGAGCAAGTGATAGAATTAAATATTAAAGACAACAAATCATACACATTCTTTTCAAATCAACCCAAATATAGATTTCCTTGATAGGATATCTGAATTACCATACAAGAACCCGAAAGAGAGAAACTATTTGGTTGTGATTCATTAGTTCCACAACCAAACGCAGGAGACCTTCTCATTGACATAGACACAGGCTTACGTATACAAGTTGCTAGAACACTCATAAGGTATTATGAGAAGATCACACAACTCTTGGTATTAAACTTAGAAGCTGAAAAGGCTTATGATTATTGGATTATCGGAAGAAGAGATTGATTCTTCACATGACCATAACAGGTCCACAACAACCATGAACTCATGGTTGTGATCCCAAGGTCCCACAACCCAACAAGCCTACCAATTAGTTAAATATTGACACCAGTTTACGTACGCTAGTATTTATATCTTCACCACTCCCCCCAGATATCATAACAAAATTTTCCATATTAAATATAGAAGCCAATCAAGCTAATATTTTTTGGGATAGACCAGAAAACTTCCCATAGTTCCCTACAAATCTACTACACCTCTCACTACCATTTTCATGACCTTGTCTAGAAATATACATGAAGCACCAACAGATCACTTTCCATGCATCCAACAACCAATAGATAGGATCTTGGTAGAGCTTGACATTGATTGGAGCCTTCGAGTAGCTACTATATCTAAACAATCTATTACACCAATTCATGTTAGAAGAGCTTTCTTTTCCTTAGACTCACAGATCCCATTGTTGCATGTTGAGGATATCAGATTTCCCAAGTAGTTTGTCTACACCCACATAAATTTCATTTCCACTGGCTGTCTCGGTACAACCGTAGGAGGTTGGGTATGAAGAAAGGCTACTTGTTGATTCTCATGCTCACATGTCACTTTTCTATCATACAATGAGCCCATTTTTGGAAGAACAAATCACATCTATGGCGAAGTAGTTGCAGAAGCTATCAAAAAATTCAGCACATGAGACGCGCGCAAGGATTTTGTGCAAAAATTGTGAAGTGGAAGGTCACACAAAGGATAGTTGTCCCCACATATCAGTGTGCTCATTATTGTTAGACTGTGAGATATGCCATTTAAACCATGATGCTAATCACTTCCCATTACTACAACGTGTGATAAGGAAGAATGTTTCATGCTACTACAAAATGTGTAGGTCCATGACTCATGACATGAAATACTACTGGCTGATTGGTTAGATCAATGATGCTATAGATATTAGTGTATGATAGACAGGAGTTTTAGATAACTCTAAAGGCAAGAATGAGCATTAGGATTAGGATCACTATCAGGAGCGCTATGATCGGAGTGAAGGATGGTTTGAACAAGGTCATGGCAGAGGTCAAGGGTTTTAAGGAGGATATGGAGGCCAAGGCCATGGTGGTGGAAGAGGCAAGTTCCCATGAAGAACATGTTATACATGCAGATTTTATGGTCACTATAGGTGTGAATGTCCTCAAAATATTACTTGTTCTTTCTGTGGAAAGAATCATAGTTATGAGGATTGCTTGGACTTGTATGAGCATCTTAGCAAGCAACATAAACTTGAAAAAAAAGGCATGGGGATGGTAAGGATACAACGCACTATGGAAAATAAGTGGATGCCCAAGTTGAAACCAGAATCCAAGGCATTGCAAGTAAAGATCACGACCCACGCTAAAGCAACGCATGCCAAAGATGCATTACAACAGAGGCCTACCATCACTAAGGATGAGGTTCTACATGCACGGTACCCAGATATAGCCCATTAGAAGGAGGTTTGTACTCATTTTTATGACCTCTCAAAGAACAAGGAAATCTCATGTGTGTCAGCCTATCACCCAGTGGGTGATGGGTGCTCACTCGAGGCATGCGTGGGCACTGAGCCCCTCCTTTATGTGATTTGTGTGATAATGCATTAGTTATGACATAAAATTAAGTGAAGAAACTAGAAATGAACCATACATTCATCTTAGAGCTCAGGACAGCTTTTAGACCAATGTGTTTATTCATATAAGAAAAGCATTACAGAATATAGATTTGAATCATAATATAAGAAAATTACACAAGGGTTTACACCCACTCATGTGAAATATATATATAATTGATCCATATAAATGTAAGTGAAAATGGAACCACACATCTATTCATATTAAGTATGTTGATAACCGCATTACATTAACTGAGGCAATCATAGATCCATATGATAGTTTAGACCAATGTCATGCATTAGAACTGGACTTAGGCCCTTCATAGTACAAATAAAAATACTCAGACCCATCCCCTTGATACAACATATTCCTATAGATCCTCTAAACCCAACCTATGGAGCTCTCACAATATTCCTACATGGTTTCACCTCTATTCAATTCTTGGTCTCTCCATCTCTTTTTCTCTTCTACCAGGCACTCATATATATAGCCTTATCAAGCACCACCATGCCTTTCTAAATTTTTAGACCGCTTGCCAGGTGTCCAAGTGGTCCTCCATGGGATCATTCTCCTTTAGATGTGATATCTCCATCCTTCACCATGATGACCTTCTGGAATCTTCTATCACAAGGTATATTCTTTTTATGGGCACCAAGTTGTCAGGATGACGCCTTATCCACTCCACATGCACAGTCGGGTCATGCTTTCCTCATGTTCTACCTGAAATGCAAAATATGGCTAAGACCCAAATCCTTGCTCTACCTTGTGCGCGTACACCACTAGTTCTTCTAAACCCTCCTATAACCCTATTTTGTGCTCTTTCACCTTGTGTGCCCTTCTTCAAATAGGCCTTGCATGCCCACGCTCCTTCTTGTAATCAGCCAATATTTTTAGGGGCTCAATATCACCCCACACTACACATGTTCTCTGCCCTTGGGAACACCTTCTCAATGAATAAAGAATGAATTTCCTTGAATAGTTTGGAGAAAGAATAAAGGCATGAATAATTTAGGGGAAGAATGAAAGATTGGGGAAAATGTGATTACTTCTGCAAGAGGAGGGGGAAATCTTTCATCAAGTCTACCTCCAACTTATTCCAAGTATCGACCTCACTTTGTGCCTATTGATAGAGGTCATTGAATAGGGTGCTCACCTCTTCAAATCTTAGCCCTTCTCCTTGGGTATTCATCGTTTCCATGATCCCCTCCATTTTTTTTCCCAAATCCTTGAGCATGTCCATCCTTTGAGTGATCTAGGGATAAAACTCCTTTATCCGGTTTTTGATTGAGCCCCATAAGGTCTCAATAGCCTCTGATTTCTTCTCAACCGCGGCTAGAATTATGTCACATTCTTATCTATTCCCCTTGTTCTTATCCTAGAACTCCTTGAGCGCTGCTTCATGAGTGGCGACCAAAATTCTCACCACTCTATCTCTAGTAGTGCAATTATCATAGGCGGCCTCAACAACTTGGGTGGAGGCTTTCACATCCGTGAGGGATTTCTTGTACTAGGCAATAATTACCATGACCTTCACCTTGTCCTCCTGTTTTCCCACCGATACCTCCTCTGCAAACTCTAAGGCCAGTGGTTGTCTTTCCATTGCAAGGACGTGAGTCAAGTCTTCCAAACACTCCATGGTGGATCCATACTTATGCACTGGTGGTGTTAGATCTAGATGCTTCAAGAGAATGGCATTTTTTATCACCTCTACTTTCTTGTAAACCTCGTGCACCCTTTCCTTTTCTTCTTTCAACTCACGCCTTAGTTACACGTTGACTAGCTCCTCCCACTTTAATTCCTTGGTCCTTTCCTCGAGCTCTTCTTCATTTTTCTCTAGTTTTACCTCTTGGAAATTCACCCTTTCATTCCTCCTAAAGAGTCTAGCTTCTACTTCAACCGAAACCTTATTTAGCGCATTGCAGATTTTATCTTCTGATATCCATTGAGCGTTTACAAAGGGGTTGTCTCCTTTTGAATTTGGTACCTTCATTACTGCCCCTTAGCTTACTTCAAATTTTGTTTCATCAATGTGGGACTCAAATTCCTAAGAAATCATTTCCCTCATCCGAGGGTATGCACCTTCCTCATCAAATAATGCCATAGCCAATAGTTTCTCTGTTGGTATGGTGCTTTGAAAACATGTGTGCAACACCTTGTTTAGATCATCAATATAGCCCATCCTATGAACCTATGATGTTTCTGAACTCTTTCTCCCTATGTGTGTGGCCTTAGGAAAGCTCACAGCCAAACTAGGATCTCCTCCCATACTTCCATATTCATTTTCTATGCTCTCCTTCTCTACTTCCTTCATTACCAAGTCCACGGTGTGCTCCATCTCTTTCTCTACCAGGTCTTCAATGATATTTTCTACTTCTTTCTCCACATCCTTACCTATTTGTTCCTTTGTGAGGTTTGGGGCCCTTTGTTCTTTTGTAACTTCCTCACTTACCCCTTTGTCCTGAGTATCCTCCTCTTCCTCATCTTTCTTCCTCTTGACAAATATGTACTCATTTTCTTCTTCCTCTCCTTCCTCCTCCATGTCATGTACTTTGAATATGGGAGGGCCTTGATTTACCTCAAGTTTACTATCTTCATCATCATCCCTTTCACCTATATAGGCCTCCAAGCTCTCTATACCCTCTGAGTCATGTTCTTCTGTCACCTTCTGCTTCTTTCTGACATGAGATTCTACTTCCTTCTCCTCCTCCTAAGGTGACCTCTCCTGAGTGATGGGTTCTTTTTGCTCCGATGTTTCTTGCTCTAGAGTATTTTCTTTCACCGGGTACTTCTTCCTCCATGCATAAGTACTAGGCTTAGAGCTTGTCTCCGGTGTGCTTCTCACTTGTGTAGTCTGAACACTTGGTGCTTCTGCACCTCTTCTCTTTCCCTCTTTTTTAGTGTGATCTTCTTTCTTCCTGTGGGGTCCTCAAGAATGGATACATCACTCTCCACGTATGTTCCCTTTTCAAATTTTAGACTAGTGTGAAGGTATATCCTTACTGCAGCCCTTCCAGTGATTGGCAATATCACTAGTTTCATCATTTGTATCTCATGGGAGATATATCTCTCCACGTATGCATGCTTCTTGGGGTAAAATAACTTTCTGCATAGCTCCCTATGGTTTTGATCCACCTCACTAAGGTCGAACCTTAGTCTTTTGGCATCTTTAAACCTATTCACCCCCACTTGGAAATATTACGCGATAAAGGAGAGGGGAATCTTACACCAAGGGCCCATTGTTTCATCTGTCAACCTAAATATGCCAATGCAGAAGTGTTGATATATTGCAAATTTTTCTTCTCCTTTAACAAGTGCGGGTAACTTCTATGGAATCCTCCATTCTACCCCAAACACATCCCTCATACGCTTGTACCACTTCTCCATACATGCCTTATGAGTGGTTGTCATGGTCTCACAAGTATATTTTTTGAATCGCTTCACGGGTCAGGGATCCTCTTCTGGGTACTCCCAAACAAACCTTTCCTACTCATCGGGCACTTTAATCTTTGAGAAAAAATTGTGAGGACATTTCAAAATAGTATCTTATCACCTTCTTGTGTGATATTAATGATTTCATCCACAATTAAAGTGGACAAGTTGTAGATGGTCCCCTCAGATATTTTCTGGCATACGTTTAGCCATGCCTTTTTCACTTGAGTCCATCTCTCTTGATCATTGAGCTTGGTTACCAAGCACATGGCCATCCTCATCACGGGCTCTGGGATCTTTGTGATGTCAAAGTATTGTGATCCTTTCTTATAGTCATACGCATCAACTATTTCCTTGATGGCCTCCTCATCCCTTAGGTCATCATCAATGTTATCACCCTCACAGACAAGGCCTATGAACTTGGAAATCAACTAAGGAGTTATGCACATCTTGCGCCTTGCGAAATAAAAATGGTTTTTGTGAATGTGTGCCATTAGCCACTAATAGAGGCACTTACGTTTTCTGAAGTAGGGTAATTTGTATAGTTGCAGTAACCCTTCCTTCTCCAATTTAACCTTTACTTCGTCGCTCTATATGGGAATACCCTCTAGTGTCCTCTTGTTTATTGGGTGAATCAACTCCAAAGCCATTTATTTTTCTGTCATGTTGGTGTGGTGATTATAGTCACTCACATTAATTTTCCACAAATGGGATTCCCATTCTTTTCCTAGCAATACCCCATCCGGGTATTGCATCTCCGCATACCACTCTTCATTTTTTCTTGTGATGGAAGCCATTTCCTTCCCCTTTCCCTTGCCCTTCTGATTTTTAGGTGAGATGGTTGCTTTCTTTGGTGCCATTCTTCTGGTTAGGTTAACACTTCACACATCTTCTCCTTATTTTTCTCTACCACTCTATGCAACCCTAGTGCTCAATCTTGTGAAGAAACCCTCCTTACACTGTGCCCTAGCCGCTAAACACTAACTGGAACAATTCTTCCACAAGACGATGCTTCTCAATAACTTTCTTCTCAACAACTTCCTCCATGCCTTTGTACTCCTTTCCTACTGGTTTACAGATCTACACTAGTCACGCACTCTCAAATTTCTTAAATTTTTCTTCACATAGACCTCCTTTGGATACCCTAGTTCGTGAGAACTCTTTTCACTTCATCAATGTAAGGTAAATAATGAAGTTCCTGACTTCGTATTTGTATATTTTCCTTCTTTCCAGCATTAAATGCTATTTTACCTACCACCATACTTAACACTAAATGCAGCCTTTTCCACCAAGCCGACCTTATATGCCTTCACTTACGTGTCCAATCTTGCATGAAACAAGCTAAAAACTTCTAGTGTGCAAACAATCCATCCTGATAGAAGAATCTAATGCTTGTGTCAACAACACCAAAGGCACTTCTTCTGTCCATCTGATTTTTTCTCTCGCATACCTCATGTTATTCCTATGCTTCTTCCCTCTCTGTACGTGGTTTCTCTAAAGTATTATCCTGACACCAACCTTTTTCATCTTCCTCTTCTTCCATGTGCTTCCTTCATTCTTGTGCGCTTTGTATCCATGAACCGGGACATTCACCGCAACTTCTACTGCATGTTCAACTTTGCATCACTCCCCCCCACACTAAAACAGATGTGTGGTCCTTTATGCATGTATAACCTTCAAAAATTAATGTGTTTACCGGCGCCCAAGGCACAAAAAAAGACACAGAACAGATGACAAGAAAGGGAAACACGAGAAAGGAAATTGCATAAAGGGAAACCTATACTAAATGGCAAAACTACCTTATTAAAAACACAAAGAAGACTTATCTATAGTAGGGCTTCAACCTACTCCCATTGAAATGGCCTAGCAATCTTGTTCCATCCAACTCTTTCAACTGACACATGCCTGAATTTAGGATATCTAAGATGATATAAGGCCCCAACCAATGGACTTTCAACTTTCTGGGATGACACAGAAACTTAGAATCATATAACAATACCATCTGCCCAATCTAAAATTGTTTGTTTTTGATGTGGAAATCATGCCATGCCTTTCATTTAGCCTTTTCATCCTTTTGACTCTACCTGGCCAATGATCACTTCTCATCCAATTTCATTAATTTTTCAATCCTTTCTTCTAGTGCTTGCTCATCGGCCAATCCTCATGCACGTGCTATATGTAGAGAAGGTAGCATGAATTCAACATGTAGGATAGCCTCCATGCCAAACATCAATTGGAATGGTGTGGATTTATTCAACCTCTTGTAGGTTATCCTATACACCCATAAAACTGATGATACTTTGTCATCCTAATCTTGTTTACCAACGTCACAAATTTTAGTTAGTTCCATTTGCTTGTGGATGGTAAGGGGTAGTCTTATGATGAGCCACCATGAACTCTTCTAACAGAATCCTGACGGTCTCATTTAGGAAATGTGTACCCCTATCACTAGTTAACCTCAATGGGCATCCATACCTTGTAATAATATTTTCCCATAGAAACCTAGCTATTGTAGCCACTGTATAATCCTTAGTAGGCGTTGCCTCTACCCATCTTGTCAAATAATTTGTGCAATTGATTACATAGCATGATCCCATCCTACACATGACTGGAAAAATGGGGCTAGAAAATCTGTCCCACTTCTCAAATGACTCTGTATTTGGAATAGGGCGTAAAGGAATTTCATCCCTCCTTCCTGGTTTACCAAGGTGCTAACAATGATCACATGCCTTGTAATGCTCTTTGCAATCTTGATATAGGGTTTCCCACCATAACCCAGCTTGTAATATCTTGCACACAGTTGCATCCCCTGTATAGTGTCCACTTGTGCTTCCTCCATGCGCCTCCTCCATTATAGCTAGGCACTCATTTTCTAGCATGCACCAACACAATACTTCATCATGTCCTAGCTTGTACAAATCACCACTAACCAACATGTAGGGTGCGGCGCATATGGCTAACTGCTTCCTTTCTAATGCTTTCATCCCTTCTGGCACCACACCCATTTTGAGAAACACCGCAATATCCTCTAAGTCCGAGGGCACATGGCAACCTAAACAGTTGCACATCTGGCATGGTATTTTCAATGCTTTACGCGTCCTCTCCTGAGTCAATCCTAGACAAGTGATCAGGTCTAGAATTACTCTTTCCCAACTTGACAACCACTGTGAACTCAAATTCTTGGAATAGTAGGACCCATCGACATATGTGCCCTTGCAGAATGGGATTGTTTACCAAGTATTTTAATGCCATGTGGTCTGTGTAAAATACAAATGGTGTTGCCAGTAGATATTTCTTGAATTTATGTAGTGCGTAGATCATGGATAGTGCTTCACACACAATAGTGGTGTAATTTTGTTCCATTGATGTTAAATTCCTACGTGTAAAATACAAGGGATGGTCAACAATCCCTTCACTAGGTTATGCCAGTACTACTCCAACGACTGTACCAGAGGAATCCACATGAACATGGAAAGGCTTATCCCAAATGGAGAAATGGAGAATGGGTGTTGTGACAAGCCTATCCTTTAAAGCGTTAAATTCCCTTTGTTGTGCCTCTCCCCAATGAAATTCACTCTTACATCTAAGAAATTCCTCCAAGGGTGTGGCAATCTTGGCATATCCCTTGATGAACTTCCTATATTAACCCTTATGCCCAAGGAATCTATGCACGATGCTTTGGCTAGTAGGCTCCCCTAAACCCACAATGACTGCAACCTTAGCGGGATCTACTAGTAGGCCCTCCTTGTATATGATATGTCCCAATAAGGTTCCAAATGGGGCAATAAAGAAACACTTCTTGATGTTGATGGATATCCTCAACTGTCGACATCTTTCAAACATTAGTCTTAAATTATCACAATGGTCTTTGACTAGACCATACATAGTCTAATCATCCAAATAGACCTGAAGAAATTTATGGATGAAGTCCTGAAAGGCTTGTACTACAATGTGTGAGAACACAGTAGGCACATTCTTCAATCCAAAAGGCATGACCGTATAGGAAAAAATTCCCCATTCAGTGATGAAAGTTGTCTTTCTTTGATCTTCCTTTGCAATCCTCACCTGGTGGTACCCTAAGAACCCATCCGTGAAGGAGTAGACTTCATGCCTGAGCCACCTCCCTCTAAGATTTCTTCAGTAAATGGGGTAGGGAAGGGATCAATGACACATACTGCATTCAAGTCCCTATAGTCAACAAAGATCCTTATCCTCCCATCCTTTTTGATGTTGATGACCATTGGGCTTATCCATTCTGACTCTTCCACATCCTCAATGATACCTGACTGCTATCATTTTGTCTATCTCCTCCTTGACCCGTACGCATGCAAATTTTGGATTCATCTAGTATGGCCTCTTTCGGATTGGGCACACACCTTCCTTCAGTTTTATCATCATCTCCTCTAAGTAATGGTGGACACCTTTGAGTTCATGATACCTGCGAGGTAACAAATCCTAGAATTCACATAGCAGATCAATTATCTATGAGACCTCATTTTCTGACCAATAGTCTCTAATGATAGCTTCCTTGGGTTCTACTTCTGACCCAATGTTAACCTTCTTCATTTTAAGGGGCTCATGGTAAGCATGTGTCCTTTCATCAGAGATGTCTATAACGTCATGCGTACCTACATAATGGTTAACATCTAGACTTTCCATTTCTTCTCCATCTATGACATAAACCATCTTTCAGTTTTCCTTTTCTATACATGCACGCTCAAATTTCATTTCCTCTGACTCATCCTCATTGAAGCATGCCTCTAAACTGGACTAACTTAGTAAATCTAGCAACATGTCTTCTGCCATGGAAGTATCCCCCATCATAAGGCACTTGATCACTTGCCATGCCTTATCCACTGATGGCTTTGTGCTTCAATATTCAAAATCTTGGATGAGATTAGTTGTCAGCTCCTACCAATTTCTTGTTTGGCAGCATGTTTCTGAATGGATATACCACACATGCACATAACCTTGTAGTGTGGAATACAGCTTATGTACCCATAATGATGGTGGTAAGGCTTCTGCGCCTTCTATCTAGGCCCTCTCACATGCTTGGATATGAGATGAAGTGGTTTGTTTACCATGGTAGTATTAAATGACCGTGGGTGTGTTGCTCCTGGAAAACCTTATAGAGAATGTGATCCTTACCTCGTGCCACTCCAAGAGGTTCTCTCAATGTGTAGCCCACCAGCACACTACAGTCCCAAGTAGGTTATAACTGATCATCCCTCTTCTTTCATCCTCATTTTTCCACTGAGCTTCCATGTCCCATAAGAAAATTTTAGGGTATGCCCCTCCAGAGTAACTTGGTAACTTCTTTCCTCCTAGGCGCTTGAGTGAGCACACCTTGGCCACTTTTGTTATAGACCCCCTCAGCTATCACCCAATTAACTCATAGGTCCCTGTGCACCCAATTATCACACGCCATGCTTGTTGTATCACTCACAGACTGGGGCATCCTCAAATTGGATAACTCCTTCTGTAGGGTGAATTATCTCTAGGTCTCTGATGGAGCGCACATAAATTCTATCAAGGACCTCTTCTCCCAAAGGCTCAGTGTAAGGCACCGACTTCCCATCCGTCAAAGGGATGATGACCTATTCTTCCTTGTTCTCAAAACTAATGTATCCTTTGTTGAACCTTAGGTCAGCATTGTTCTTATAGCACCATGGGCACCCAAGCAATGCTAGAAAATTGTCTCCCTTGGTGAGCACCAAGACTTCAAAGTCTCCAATAAAATTGGCCCCCTAAATGGTAATCATTGCATCCTTTAATACTCCAATGGGCATTTCCTTAGTTTTTTTTGCCATATACAGCACATTCAAAGATGGTTGTAATGTGGGCCTTCCCATTTGATGTCAGGAATCCAATGTAATAACATTGACTTCTGCTCGCTGTGTCAATCAATATGTTTCTTAAAACCAACCATCCACAACTGCATTCAGTGTGATCTCTTTATCATAGTCAAGGCTATGAGGAGAGAGGTTTACATGCAATACCTTCCTTTAGCACTCTGATCCAGTATGTGGCATCTTCTCTCATATCCATTCTCCTAGCAAGGGAATAATATTCTCTTGCCTTAACATTTTGCACACTTCCTTGACTTCATCCAAGTCCTTCTGCAGAGTCTAAACATTCCTCCTTTGCTCCTGCTACCTAGAATGATCCTTTAGACATTGGATTTCTCCCTATGTAAACTCTGAATGACATCCATTGTCTCTTGATACACTTCCTTCTAGTGGGTCAGGTCTAGATACTTCCCATGCACCACTTCTTCTCTTGAGACTAGATTCCTTTTCCTTGGTACTTCTTTGGAATGTGCAACCTCTGCTCGTGTTGTCACCAAAACAGGTTCTAACCCTAACTCACGTGCCACTCTAGGCATCCACTATGTGTCGGCCTTCTTTATACTCACCATCCCAGTGCCTGTTGTCCTTCCGGTGTTTTTGGCTCATGTGCTCAAACAACTCAGGGCACTCCTCATACTTATGCTTCTTCCCGCACCATGAGCACTCCAATAAATCTAAACACTCGCATCTATAATGTTCTGTAGATCCACATTTATAGCATAGGTTCCTCATGGGAACTCACTTCTCCCTCCTTTGTGGTTACTACGACCAAAGAATCCTCCACGTGAACCTCTCCCATGTGCCCCTCCATCTGCATGTCCTTCATAACGACGATCATATTCTTTGGGACTACTGGGAAGGTTGGTCTAGTGCACACCATGATTAATGGCCTCATGGATCTAGTCAATAAGCCTACAATCCTTAGTATCATAGGTCATAGAGGTGTATATCTTATAGTAGTAAGAAACATTCTTCCAAATTACGTGCTCTAATAAAGGACATCTACTCACATCATGGTCCCCATGAAAAATTTCACAATCTACTACTATGACGTGTACTGACTTCCGGGGGAAACTATCCTTAGCATGCCCCTCTACTTCACAACCCATGCACCAAATACCACTATGAGTCTCATGTGTAGATTTTATAGAAATTTTCTCTAACTATTTGGCCATGGCAACAATTTGAGCCTCCAGAAAAGGGCTCACACCAGTATCAACGCTCCCCACTGATTCAACACGTAAGGCAACCTCTAGAGCCTCGCGCAGGTCAGTGAATGTTTTATGGGACAATGCCCTCTTAAAAGGAGTGATCAGACCTCCAACAAACCATTGAGCATGTTGTGAAGGGTGAATTTCATATGAAAGTTTTGACAGGAGAGTTTTAAACCATGCATCATACTCCTGCACACTCTCTGTCATTCCTGTTGGATCTCCTTCAAAGCATTGATGCTCTTCTGCTCAAACTCTAGTATATGGAACTCTACTAGGAAGGCATTCTTCAATGTAGTATAGTCTACCATCATATGCTAGGGGCCATACTTCCTATACCAACTATGTACGTGCCCTTGCAACGTTGTTGCAAACTGACTTGCCTTCCGCTCTGGGGTAGTGATTCCCTTCACAGCCATAGTAATTCACATTTGTGTACGTGTTCTGCAACATCCTATATACCTTGGTAATCTAGAAAGTGTAAAGACATTTCAAAGAACACCTAAGGAGGTGGTTGATGCCCTGGTATTCCTCTTGATCCAGATCCTCTGGTTTCCTCAGGTATTCCCTCTACTAGATCCACTAGATCCACATCCAGATCCACAAATTCCACCTCTAGATCCACCTGTAACTAGAAATGGGCCTGAAGTGGTCACACCTAGTGTCCCCAATGTCCCACTAAAATGTGCACTAATAGTCTGTGATATTTCCCCACTGCCAAAATTATATCTCGTGCCACTCCCAAATGCATTACCCAAAACTTGCGTACTTTCACTTTACCCAAAAATTCCTCCAAACACCAAAATGGTTTATGGAGCCATGGATGTTCCAAATGAAAAATTATATCTCCTAGGTTTCGATCAGTCACTCCCACTGATACCAAATGGGTTATCAATGCTCCTTTGATTTGGAAAACCAAGTGCCAAGGGTTGGTCGCTAGGTGGGTTCAGATGCTCACTGACGGCTCTCCTTTCTCCATGTGATGAACTCTCATCAGAAGCTGAAGGGGCCTCTCTCCCACACTTTCCAAGATGGGGTAGCATAAACTACTCAGGCTCCACATCCTCTGTGTGAACTTCAACACCCTCTTGCAATGTCTACCTCCATAGATCCATCACACTTACAACCTTGTATTGTCTAGTCATCTCCCTTTCTCGAGCTTCACTATACTTGAGTCATCTCTCCTCCCTTTCATTTTCATCCGTAATGTCCGCCATCTTCCTCCACCTTAGCTTCCTCACCCAGTGCTCACAGTAGCTTAGCCGGCCATGGGGAATGCGTCTAAACTTAAAGTAATGACCAAGATTTTCATAGCCAGAGGGATAGCACTTAAAAATATCCCTCTAGGCTACCTCAGAAACTCAAACTCACCAACTTTTGGGCAAGAATACGTTGAAATGACATATTCTAAAGTGTAACTAGCCAGCACTCCCTTCCACCAATGATTAATAACATGCAGCCAAGTTAGATCTACATCTTGTAGCCTCTTATAGTCATCTTCGGTCCACACACACGATCTATAAAACCATCTTGATCTAGATATGTATTTTGAAATCCATTCATATATATCTACTGGGAAACATCAAAATAATGTCTCATATAGCTCATGGTATAGGTTTTCTTCTACCCATCTATGCACATCGAACTTAGGTCCAATGTTGAATCTTTTAGTCATCTCATCCGTCATGCTCTTGAACCATGTTTCAACACTTTCTAGAGTTAGGAATTCTGTCACTACACATCACCAAGACAAATATGCATGTTATTTCTCATAACAACTTCTAAAAGAGGTCTCGACAATGGAACCAAGATGTAGACATTTTTATGCCCTCTCAAAGAACAAGGAAATCCTAAGCACACCAGCCTATCACCCAATGGGAACTGAGCGCTCACCCAAGGCATGCATGGGTGTAAATCCCCTCCTTTATGTGAGTTGTGTGAGAATGCATTAGTTATGATGGAAACTTAAGTAAAGAAACTGGAAATGAACCATAAATTAATCTTATAGCTCAAGACAGATTCTAAACCAATGTGTTCATTCATATAAAAAAAGAATTACATAATATAGATTTGAATCATAATATAAGGGAAATACACAGGGGTTTACACCCATTCATGTGAAACATATATATAACTGATCCATACAAATGTAAGTGAAAATGGAACCACACATATATTCATATTAAGTATGTTGATAACCACATTACATTAACTAAGGAAATCACATATCCATATGATAGTGCAAACCAATGTCATGCATCAGAACTAGACTTAGGCCCTTCATAGTAAACATAAAAATACTCAGACCCATCCCCTTGATACAACATATTCCTATAGATCCTCTAAATCCAACCCATGAAGCTCTCACAATATTCTTGCATGGCTTCGCCTCTCTTCAATTTTCGGTCTCTCCATCTCTTTTTCTCTTCGACTAGGGAACTCATATATATAGCCTTATCATGCACTGCCATGCCTTTCTGAAGTTTTAGATTTCTTGCCATGTGTCCAAGTGGTCCTCCATGGGATCATGCTCCTTTAGATGTGAGCTCTCCATCCTTTGCCATGATGACCTTCTAGAATCTTCTATTGCAAGGTATATTCCTTTCGTGGGCACCAAGTTGCCAGGTTGGCACCTTATCCACTCCACATGCATAGTTGGGTCATGCTTTCCTCGTGTTCTTCCTGATATGCCAAATATGGATAAGTCCTAAACTCTTTCTCTTCCTTGTGTGCGCACTCCACTGGTTCTTCTAAACCCTCCTAAAACCCTGTCCTGCTGTGCTTCTTCACGCACCCTTATTCAAATATGCCTTGTGCATGCCCACGCACCTTCTTATACTTGGCCAATATTTTTAGGGGCTCAACAAGGTTTACCAGGAAACCATGGAGGTAATCAGGAATCTTTAGGGTGAGATACAGTATTTAAAGGAGAAATCACGGAAGATGGAGAGAAAAAAAGCATTAGAAAAGGTTCAAACTGATATGGATGACTTGAGAGAAGTGTGCAAATTATTGCACCAAGAGAATATCATTCCATTGTTGGGAAATTGGTTAAAAGGAAATACTCTGTGCGTAATTACTAAGACCTGACAATAGATCCTGCATGTAAATCTTCCCCCTAATAGCCTAGATTATGACAAGGAAATAACTCTGAATATTGTCATGGATGGGTGGCCATTGAGTAATATATTGATTGATACAGGTATGTAAGTCAATGTTCCTACTTTAGATACATGGGTACAAATGGGGAGACCTCCATTGCAGCCATCATCTAATGTATTGTTCATGGCTAACCGTACTAAGGCCACTCCCATCGAGGTTTTAAAATATGCATTAATTACCATACAAGGAGCAAAGTTCATTGGAGATTTTGAGGTTTTAGCACTAGAAGAGTCAGATAGCCTCCTAGCTCTATTGGGGCATCCTTGGTGTTATCACGTAAATAATGCCGATCTTTGGTTCTAACAAGGGTTATATCAGTTTTGAAAACAATTAGGAACGAGTTATTATCCCTTTAACAGATGGAAAATACTGGGCCCTATGTTGATCCCTTGCGTGAAGAATACCTTAATAGGATTTATGTATGCACCATTCAGGATCTAGAGGTTATTGAGCCATGTAAAGAAGGAGTCCTTCAGTGGGAGGATGCACAATATATTAACGATACTACAAGTGTTTCTTGTGATAATTGGGCTCGTAACACTTATGAGTTGGTACGATGCGAGGTAAAGAGCATATTTCCTAGGGTTAACAAACCATGTTATATCAAGAGAATAGGTAACAACTTGGTCCTTGTTACACCGGAGAAGGAGATACTATGGTGTTCCTATGCATCATGGAAGAACAGTGGACAGATCCGCTAGAAAGAAGGAATATGCTATCATATACCCTACGCAGGAAAACATCGCGCTGGTGGGTGGTCCACAAGGATAATCTTGTAGGATGGAATGAAATTAGGATTGCTCTTGCCACTAGGTTCTTCAGGAGAAATGCACCTACTCAAATATGCACTTATCATGGTAATCAACCTGTTCAACACCACATTCAGCATTCTGAGAGACTTTGGATAGAGGGGCAGGAAGATTTACCACCTTCACTTTATGTGCGCAAGTTTTATTCCAATCTACATGGTTACACACGTGATTGGTATGTATATGCTGAAATCCATAAAGAGACTGGAAATTGGTAGGATTTAATTACAGGAATTACCTAGATGTTTGACTTCTTCTTTACCAAGCCTCTGGTGGAAGAAGCATTAAAAGTCATAAAGCACTTAACTATGGGAGATATTGCCAAGGATGAAGAACTCATTTAGGAGTTATTCGATGAAGGAAACTCAGGAGCACATTTTGTTGAAGAAATAGAGGCTGATGTCACACTACTTTAGCGTGCTTTCCTTGAGAAAGAAAAAGGAAAAATGGTCTACTTAGTGGATGACGAAGAAGTAGAAAATCTAGATATAAACCATTCAACAGGTAGGTGTGAGGTGTTGGAAAGTATAGATAAGACCACATGCACCTATCATGAACCTATGAAGACAAAGAAAGTGAATAACAAATTAGATGCTGAGCCTAAGGAGGCCATAATTGGGGACTATTGGTCAGACTCTAAAGTGGCAAAATCATAGAGTTACTATGGGATTATTAGAATTTATTCCCTTGGGGGTACCATGAGCTTAAAGGAATGCATGAATCACTAGGGGAGATGAGGATAAATCTTAAAGAGGGTGCACACCCAATCAGAAAGAGACCCTATAGGATGAATGCCAACTTGCGTGAAAAGGTCAAAGAAGAGATTGATAAAATTTTGAAGTCTAGAATCATCAAGCCCTTGGACAAGTAAGAATGGGTTAGTCCAATGGTGATTAGTATCAAGAAGGATAGATGGATTAGGATCTATGTGGACTATAGGGAGTTGAATGTTTCATGTGTGACTGATCCCTTTCCTACTCCATTCACTGAAGCAATACTAGAAGGAATCGTAGGGCGTGAAATCTATTCATTTACGGATGGGTTCTCTGGGTATCATCAGGTTAGGATTACCCAAGAGGATCAAGAAAAAACTACTTTTACTACTGAATGGGGTAGCTTCACCTATACTGTGATGCCTTTTGGTCTGAAAAAATGTGCCTACTGTATTTTGTGCATAGTTGTTCAGGTTTTTAAAGAATTTATTCACAACTTCTTACAGGTTTATTTAGATGATTGGACGATGTATGGACTATTCAAAGACCATTGTGACAATCTGTGCTTAATGTTTGAAAGATGTAGGTAGTTGAGTATCTCTTTGAATATCAAGAAGTACATATTTGCTACACCATTTGGAATACTGTTAAGACACATAATCTGCAAGGAAGGTTTGTTGGTAGATCCAGCTAAGGTTGCAGTCATTATCGGCCTAAAAGAGCCTACCAGTCAGAGTGAGGTGCATGGATTTTTGGGTCATACAGGATATTACAGGAAATTTATTAAAGGATATGCCAATATTGCCGCACCTTTAAAGGAGTTACTGAAAGGAAAAGGTATGTTCTACTGGGGAGAACCACAACAACGCGCATTTGAGACATTAAAGGAGTAACTTACTACTGTGCCTATTCTTTGTTTTCCTTCATGGGACCAACCATTTCATGTACATGTGGATGCCTCTGGCATGGCCATTAGTGCAGTATTGGCTCATCCTGGAGAAGGTATTATAGATCATCCTATATGTTTTTCTAGTAGAAAGTTGACTCCTACATAACAGAATTACACAACTACAGAGCGCAAATATTTGTCAATGATCTATGCGCTACATAAGTTCAGACAGTACCTGCTAGCTACACCATTTGTATTTTATATAGATCACATGGCATTGAATTATTTGGTAAACAAGCCTGTATTACAGGGGTGCATATGTAGATGGGTACTCTTATTTCAAGAATTTGATTTCACAGTTGTGGTAAAACTAGGGAAAAGTAATTCTGGACCAGACCATTTATCCAAAATACAGTCAGGGGAAGAAGCACAAACAATTAAAGATACCATGTCTAATGCATAGTTATATAGGTTACAGCAAGCACCTTCAGAATTATAGGACATTGTTGTCTTTCTATGAATAGGCATGACACCAGAAGGAATGAAATCCTTGGAGAGAAAAAAACTTTCTACTCACAACACCCTATATGTTGATTAGCGGTGACCTGTACAAATTAGGTCTGGATGAAGTATTGCATCATTGTGTACTGGAACATGAGCATACATATATTATGGAAGAATCTCATGGTGGTATTGTAGGTGGCCACTATGCAGGTGATGCCACTGTGTGCAAGATTTTACTCACTGGATTATGGTGGGAAACCCTGTATAAAGATTGTAAGGCATATTGTAAGGCTTGTGATCACTGTCAACACCTTGGGAAACTAGGAAAATGTGATGAAATGCCTCTGAGACCTATTACTAGAAAAAAAATGTTTGAAAAATGGGCTATAGATTTTGTTGGTCCTATTTCACCAGCCACACGTAGGACTGGATCACGCTATATCATAACTTGCACAGATTATCTAACAAGGTCGGTATAAGCAACACCTACAAAGGATTGTACAGCAGTTACAGCCAGGTTTCTATGGGAAAATATTATTACATGGTATGGATGTCCTTTAAGTTTGACCAGTGATAGGGGCACACACTTTCTGAATGAGACAATCAGAATTTTATTGGATGAATTCATGATTGCACACCATAAGACTACACCATATCATCCTCAGGAAAATGGGATTGTTGAGGCTTTCAACAAAATTTTGAGCCAGACATTGACAAAAATCTGTGATGTTGGAAGAAAGGATTGGGATGATAAAGTATCTATAGTACTTTGGGCATATCGAACAACATATAAAAGGTTGAACAAATCCACACCATTTTAGTTAGTGTTTGGCGCAGAATTAGTTCTTCCTATGGAATTCATGTTACCATCTTTGCATATTGCGCACGTTTGAGGTTTAGCTGATGAGTAAGCATTAGAAGAATGGATTGAAAAGGTAATTAAGCTAGATGAGCAATGAGAAATAACACATTGGAGTCAAAAACAAGAAAAGGCCTGGTAGAAAGCATGGCATGATAGGCACATCAAGGATAAAAGTTCACAATTGGAAAGATGGTGCTCCTTTATGATTCTAAGTTTTTGTGCCATCCAGGAAAACTCAAAGTACATTGGTTGGGGCCGTATGTTATCACTCACATACTTGAAACAGGCACTTTCCAATTAGAGGTGCTTGATGGAACACTGTTACCCAGTTACTTCAATGGGAGTAGGCTGAAGCCCTACTATAAATAAGTCTTCTTGGTGTTTGTAATAAGGCAGTGTTTCCATTTAGAATAGGTTTTCAATTATGTATTTCCTTCTCTGTCACTATGCTTTGTCAATTTAGTTGGTGTTTTTGTGTAATAAGTGCATTTACGTGCCAGAAGCTAATTACTATTTGAAGAATTTTTATGCGTAGAGGACTGCACATACCCTTAGTGTGGGGTGGTTATTGATATCTAGGTACAGGATTGTTGAAAATAAGTACACATGAAAGGAACAAACTGCTCCAGGTACTATTCAAGTTGGAGAATTGTTAAAAAAAAAGTTCTTCTACAAAGAGGACCATAAATGGAGATGAATTAAGAAACAAGTATAATGCGAGGTAAGTAGAGGCCATGGGAACTACCAAGGGAAGGCACAGTGGCGAGGTACTCAGGCACATGGAAGCACATTGAAGAGAAGTCCACGGCTAGAAGGTAGGAAGGTGCGCTAGAAGGTTATAGCTTGGGCATGAAGATGTACCACATGGAAAGAATGAAAATGGTTGATTAATGAGAGGATTGTTGGTAGGTGAAGAAGCAATAAATGCACTAACTTTTTGAAAATTTATATAAGGATGGGATGCAAGTTCATTTTTACCATTGCAATTGAGATAATTTGAAAAGAGCTAAGTGCAAACGAGCCATGAGAAATCATGTTGAGGTGCAAAGAGTTTGAAACTAGACGTGGAGAGAAGATTTGTGCATAGGAGAAGCTTGCATTCCCATAGGTGAAGGGTTTGAGTGAAGAAAATTCATTACAAAAGAGCTAGGGCACGCGATTTCCACTAGGGCATGGAGATTTGAACTAGGGTTTCAACTTGCTCAATTACAGAGGGTAGAAAAGAGATATTTTTCAAATGGCACCAAAGAAAGCACCCACAACAAGAGTAAAAGGGAAGAAGAAGGTCAAAGTGGAAGAAGAAATTACTCTCGAGAGTAATTTCTCATAAATGCAGTATCCAGAGGGCGTGATTGTGGGACAAGAATGGGATTCCCACATCCATAAATGTAAAATCAATGATTACAACCATCATACATCAGATAATAAGAAGGAGCTAGATGTGTTGTTGAGCACAAAAATGAACAAGCGCACAGCAGAAGATATGCCAGTGTATGATGACGCTGGTGAGAAGTTACTAAAGTAGATTGGAGTCTACCAATTGTATGAGCTGCCATACTTTGGAAAGTATGAACCATTGTATCGATGGTTGATGAGTAGAGTCCATGAGGACTTCTTCTACTTTTCATCAGATAGAGGGTTAGAATCACATCTTCCTTGATTTCAACAGTGACAGGACATCGACAAAGCAGTAAGGGCCTCAGGAGTAGATCTAGAGAGTGACTTAACAAATAAAGCAATAATCCTAGAGACAAGGAAGGAGCTAGGATATACCAAGGGTCTGCACGGCATGGACATCAACAAATGGAAGAAGTACCTAGTAGTGCAGGCAATTGCACATCTTGTAACAAAGTTGAATGACCAAGAAAGGTGGTCGTAGGTGAATACAATGTGGCTGCATGTTGCAAGGAAGATGTCTCAAGGAGTGATCTACAATATATCATGGATCACATAGAAAAGAAAATCATTGAAGAAGCATGTACAGGTGACAAAATTAGTTTTGGCACTATTTTATTGTCTTTGGTGTTTATGGAGATTGGAGTGCCCGATGGGCCAAAGGAGAAGATTTGGGAGTACCCCATAGAATAAAAATCTCTGGTAGAAAGATTTAATAAATACTTATGTGAAGGGACCATGGGTGGGCCATTTAAACAGAGGGCAGAGATGTGGTATGATAGGCTCCACGTGGCATTTGAAGAGGAGTGGCGCATACCCAAGGAATTACCTTCGGTGGTGGGTAAGGCAGTATAGTTTGCAGTCTACCAACATTTTTACATCACACAATTTACGATGAAGGATGGAGCTTGGATCCCTTGGTGCAAACTACCATATGCCTTCACAGCACGATACTTCCAGGCATCAGTTCACTAGTTCTTAGATTCATGCCACCTAAGCTTCATCGTAGATAAGGTATATTATGACTGCCATACTCTGAGAAAATCATATATATAACCAGGATGGACTACCTACATTGAGAGGCTTATCTCAGATATAATAAGCATGAAGCTAGTAAGCTTGGCCAGTTGGAGACACCAGAGCAACGCTTATGTACCTTCAACTCAAGCCCAAGATGGAGAACAATAAGTATGTGGAGAATGAGTTCGCACTCCCAGGGCTGCCAAAAGGTAAGCATACAATGGAAAATGTTCCAGCACCTAAGCCCACAGAGACAATAGAAGTAGATGATGAAGAAGAGAAGCATGAAGATAGTGGTGGTTTGGAGCACAGAGGTAGGAGGTATCCTACAGATAGGGTAGAAGATGAGCGTGTGACTACTCCACCCCAGCCACAAGAGGGAGATGATGAGGACTTGGATGCAGTACAAGGAGAGCATCATTTCAAAAGGATATTCAAAAGAACCATAACCCAAGGTGCTACTCCATAATTAGTGTGCAGATCACCTCGAATTTCTCCACAGAAGGAGACAACTGAGAAGAGAAGAAGAAAGTTGAAGCTAGACGTGGAGGCGGAAGAGTCTGAGGAAAGCGTGCCCAAATCTCCCACACCTCCAGAGAACGTGGAAGAGCCAAAGGATGAAGAAATGAAGGATGGAGAAGGAGAAAAGGAGGCAGATGAGACAACACAAGAGACTACTCAGGACATAGCCGAACAAGCTCCAAATCTTTAATCTCACGTTCCTAAGGGGCCAAGATTGAAAAGAACAAGTGGAGAATATGTTGCATCGGTCATGGGCTATGCTGAGGACATAGGTAAAATTTTTCACGCCCATTTTCAAAGCACAGTGACACCAAAGGAGTTGTATGGGTGGGAGCTGATGGATGAAGATATGGCAACCATGCGCACAAGGAAGAAATTGTCATGGTCTATGCACATGCACATGGATGAACCAGAATTTGATGTATGTGAAGAGTCATGTGTATCAAGGAGGTTGAAGAAGACACCTCAGGCCAGACACATAACAATAAATCCTATTGTTATGTCAAATGAACAAGTGAGAAATGCTTTGGTGAAAGTCTCGACAGAGGTGGCACGACGAAATGTGGATAAGGTTGCAACAATTAGGGTGCTGAGGGAAGAGATCAAGGCCAAGGATGTAGAAATAGCGTGCCTAAAGCAAGAAAAAGACTTGGCACAGAAGAAGAACACTATTTTCATCAGCATGGAAGAGGAAATTGGGGACAATATCATGAAAGCAAAGCCACACTTAGAGCCTAAGGTACCCAAAACATTTCCTTCGGCAATGCATTATGTACAAACTTTGGTAGATTTGGTGCTTGAAGATGGACCTCTGTGCATGCCAGAACCAAAGAATCCTAAGTAGGAAGCAGAGTGAGAAAAGGCTTCGGTGATGAGGAAGATTGCATCATATGAGGGATTGCTCCAAAGCTTGCAGGAGGAACTAAAGAAAGCAGATCAAGCATTGAATATTTGTACAACCCTAGAAGTCGTTATAAGAACCAGGACCATTATAGAGGACAATGAAGTCCTGAAAGCCATGAAGGATGAGACCTTGGGCCATGCGGAATGATTAGCACTTGTCAAGAAGAAGCGTGAGGCCCTTACAACAACACAAGAACCACACAAGGAAAGGCTAGATGAGCTTGGGAAACTCATCGCACAAAAGATGGACTTATTAGAAGGAAGAATGACTACCATGTCCAACATTGTTTTGGTCTTGTAGAATGAGAAAGGAGAGATTACAAAGGATGAGATAGATTCAATTATAGTAGATATCCTAGAAAAGGAAGAGGCTACGCTCAATGATTGACAGACTTTAGAGGTAGAAATAAAAGAAGAATATCCAGAATTGATTCTTCTAGTTGAAGCAGAAGATGCTGCAGGGTAAAGTCATTCTTTTATTCATAAAAATTCTTTCTATTCTTCTATTCATATTCTTTGATTCATTTTGGAGACAACCATTTCCAGGGCGGCAATGTAATTAGTGTGGGGTAATGTTGGTCAGTCAAAATATGGTACTTAGCAGAAAACATACAGAAGGTTTGTGTGGAAGAGTATAGCACATTCAAAAGTGTGGGAGGATCAGGAAGGAATCACGCACTGAGGACAAAGATAGATTCAGGACTTAGCCGTTTTCACGATGATGAGCTATTTTTGGAGATAGCGTGCTGAACACACAAACCAGTTAAAGACTTGCGTGACACACATTGGATATTTTTGGAGGATTGGCTATGAAGCACTTTGCATGGGTACATGCTGAGAATAGATTTACTACTGACAGTTAACTAGGAGAAGTCTATTGTTAGTGCACTTACATGTGTGGCTATTATTGTAACGACACATGGCTAATAATAGCATGCGACCTATTTTGGGATTGGATAAGCGGTGAAGGGCAAGTCCCCACCCTTATAAATATGTATTAGTGAATGATGTATATAGTATATATACAGAGATAGTATAAGTAAGAATGTGTAAGGACTGAATTACTGGTGAGGTTATGCTACCAAATCTATGCACGCATAAACATATGGTATGCTATTATTGTAATAAGCTTCTATGTATTTATCATGTTTAATATAATAGAGTGTATTGGCTGAAGAAGAGTGGTAATTCTGAGTATAATTGGTTCTTGCATACTTGATTTCATCATGGTTATCCTTTAAGTCTGTTATTCTCTAGATCTATATCTGAGCGTGCACTGTAGAATGATATATTAGTTGTGGATCTAAATGCTTTAAGTCTTCATCATGCTAACATCCTACAATAACAACCCTTAAGAGGGGCCTGGTACCTTTGTGCGCTTTGGGTGAGTGCTCCGTCTAGGATGAGTGATGTGCCAACACACTTGGGATTTTACTGGTAAATTCTAGGCATCATCAGTGTTTGTGGAGAACACACAAGAGGGATGGTCCTTGCCAAGAAAATATTAAGAGTAGGTTACTATTGGCCTATCATAGAAGAATAATGTTTTAAAATTGTCAAGAAATGTGAACTTTGTCAAAAGTATGGAAAATTAATACATGCACCAACACGGGATTTGCAGCCCATCACAACACACTGTTCCTTTTCAAAATGGGCACTTTCTCTCATAGGGAAGATCACTCCAACTTCCTCCTATGGCCACACTCATATTATCACTGCCACTGAGTACTTCACTAAATGGGTAGAGGATGTATCTCTCACTTACATAATCGGTGCACAGATCTCCAAGTTCATAATGAATAATCTCATTTTCTAGTACAACATCCCCTTTGTCATTGTAGCAAATAATGATAAATAATTTAAGAACAAGATGATGAAATAATTATTCCAACACTTACAAATCTGACTCAAATGGTTAACTCCCTATTACCCTTAAGCTAATGGAAAAGCTAAAGCCACCAATGAAATCCCTGTTCATATCATGGAGAAGATGGTTAGCGAAACCGGCCATAATTGGCACCTATATATCTATCCTGCCCTCTAGGCCTATCAAACCTCCATCTACACCCCTAATGGTTCTACTCTTTATTGATTAGTCTTTGGCATTGGGGCTATTATACCCTTGGAAATTGAGCTTCCCTCCCTGAGAATATCTCTCTAGGACTATCTAGACAAAGACAAAGAGTACATGGTGGCTCGGCTAGTAGATTTAGAGATACTGGATGAGAAGCATATGAGAGAACTCAATAATTTGATTTTTTATCAAAACCAAGTGTCACAAGGATACAACAAACATATCATACCTCATCAATTTGAGGTAGGAGATCTCATTTTAAAATAAAACCAGTTTAACACAGTTAAAGACCTAGAAAATAAAGGCAAGTTTGAGCCCAATTGGTTAAGACCATATGTTGTGGTTGCTAAGTACAGTTCAAGGGCATATAAAATGGCTCACTTAGATGGTGAGGAATTAAAGGAAGTAATGAATGCAATACATCTCAAGTATTTCTATGCTTGATTATGAGGTTCCTTAGAAAAGAAATTAAAAAAAAGCAACAAAATAAAAAAATCAAGAAAATAGTAAATAGAAAACAAGTCATCAAACTGTGAAAACCACACAATTATAGCACATTGGGAAAGTTCTTGGGTGAAAAATGGCTTCCGCCTATTAAGGAGTATTTTTTTTCAAAAACGACTCTCACATCTAGACAAGTAATAATCGCTTCTATCTAAGGCTAGTTTTCCTGTTGATCCCAGAAATAGTTAAGTCCCTGAGCATAGGATGAGTGCACATGGAAGGTAATTTAGGAATAAGGTGCGTGATGAAGAGCGTGTAGGAATAACTAAGTGCACACAAATAGTTTGAATAGTTGAGTAGTTCTAGAGTGAAGGGTTTGAGTAAACATGGAACACGCAAAGGTTGGTGCGCAGACGCAGAGGAGGGTTCCAAGAATTAGCCATATTATGGAATATGGTGTTACATGGAAAACACATGAGGATGTGCATAGGCATGATAAGTGGATAAGGTTAGTGTATGAAGACTCATGTCCAAAGGAAAGAATATTCCAAGGAATAATCAAGGGCTAATCATTGTGCTTAAGGAGTTGTAAGGTGGAAATTAATCATAGCTCTAGCAAGCTAGCATAGGCGCTCGAGTATGATGGAGCATGACCCCTCTTGGCATGTGATCTGATCTTGAGTAATCTTAAGATGGTGGGGGAGAGATACCACTCTATTTAAGCAGGTTCTTGGGTTCAAAATAGAGGAGGTAGAGATATAAGTGCACATGAGAGGTGTATGGTGAAGGGTTACGAGGAAATGAGAGATAATACATGAGGAAGAATATGTGTAATGTAAGGCACGATGTATTCTGGGTGTATAGGAGAGGGCATGGATAGGACCCTTTTGAGAAGATCCATTGTGTACAGATAGGATGTTATTTCATGGCGTATTTGGTCTGTTATGACACTTTTAATGTAATCTGGCTAAGTAATAGTTGTGAATCAATGAATAAGATGGATTTTTATGAATATCTCTATGTATGGGTTCAAACCATAGTATTCTTCATATTTCTCATGGTTCAAATATAATTAATTTTGTATTTTGGAGTGTTTACCTATACATTATGGTGTATATGTGCTTAGATACAGTTTCTTTATTTCTGTGCTAGAATGAATGCATATACTTTTGATTATGCAAACATTCCTTCATTAATGGTGAAGCATTCTTACAAGGATCACATAAAGGAGAGTCTTGGAACCTTTTTACACCTCAGGTGAGCACCCAAACAAGGTTGGGTGATGTGCTGACATGCTTGGGGTTTAAAGGGAGTAGGGAAAGGTGACTACATTTTGGATCCATTTCCAGGACCTCTTTTGAAGTTGTTGTAAGAATAGTGTGTGATGATAGAATGCTTGAACTTGGACAACGTCGATACTTGGCTTAAGAACATGGAGGATGAGTTTGCACATTGATTTAACACTGAACCTAATTTTGATGCACATAAATGGGTAGAGGAGTATATGTATCATGAGCTCTATTAGACATTATTTTATTGTTTCCCAATAGAGTTGTATGAATGGTTGTCGGTGTATACATCAAGGAAGAGTTGGTATTAGTGACCTCATGTTTGAACTGAATAATATTATCAGTGGCTTCATAATGCTGATCTAACCTAGACTCGTGTTGTTGATCATTGGTGGAGTGGTGTGTTGACTAGATATACATTGGAGTACATAGTTTCTACGTATTCTTGCCCATAGGTTGCTGATTTTGAGTTCTTGTGAGAACTAAGAGGATATTTATTTCATGTTATACCGTTAGCCATCAAGATCTTGATCATCACTCTAATTTTGGAAGCATTTCCTATGGCTAGCTAATATCCCACTAGGTGCGGGGCACAAAAGCTGATGTGGTGTGAGATGGCAGATCCTACGATAGAAGTGGAGAGAGAGGAGAGATGGCTCAAGTATAATGAATCATGAGAGAGGAGAGATGGCTCAAGTATAATGAATCATGAGAGAGGGAATTGGCAAGACAACGCAAAGTTGCAAGATCTATGGAATTATGGAGGTAGACGTTGCGGGAAGGATTTGAGGTTCACACGGAGGACATGAAACCAGAGTATTCTGTGCTACCCCATCTTGGCAATCGTAGGATAAGAACCCCCTTGAATTATGGTGAGAGCTCATCATATGAAGAAAGGAGAAGACTCGTAGGCATGCATCTAAACCCACCATGCTACCAAACCCTTACATTTAGTTTCCCAATTTTTGAGACAATTATTTCTAATTCGGTTGGCATTTGTAAGCAAACAACATCATGTAGATATCATTTTATATTACATCCATCTATGACCACACAAAAATTTCTAGTGTTTGGGGGAATACTATCAGGCACGTCATTTTGATAAGGTATGGGTACATAGAGTTTGGATATCATGTTTGGAACTGGTTCAACATCACATATTATTGGTGCGCAGTTCAACACGATGGTGGGGGCATAGATTAGAACTACTTTGGGCCCTTTTCCTACTATATGAGGAGAATCCAGTGGATCTAGAGGGATAGGATCTAGTGGATCTAGTGGCACTGGTGGTGGAGGAAACACAAGGGGGAATCAAGGTTCTGGGTCTGGTGGACAAGGACCTCAACCACCTTAGCAGGTTTTTATGAGATGTATTTGTATTTACCTGATTACAAAGGTGTTGAGGATGTTGTAGAGCATATACGAAAGTATGATTTTCTATGGCACTCTAAGGGTATCACTTCCCTCGAGTGGAAGGAAATTCAATTTGTAACCATGTTGCAAGGGCACACACATAGCTGGTACCTAAAGAATTACCCACATCAGATGGTGGTGGATTATACTGCACTACGTGATGCATTTTTGGTGGAATTCCACATTCCTAAATTTGAGTATAATAGCATTAATGCACTCAAGGAGATTTAACAGGGTATGGAAGAGAGTGTACGAGAGTATGATGCACACTTTAAGACTATCTTATCAAATTTATCTTATGATAACCATCCCTCGCATCATGATCAGTGGTTTGTTGAAGGATTAATAATGCCTTTCAAACGAGCGCTCTATCATAATAATTTCACAAATCTGCATGAGGCCTTGGAGGTTTGTCATCACCAATCCGGCACTATGATAATTCTTCACTGGGAACTCCTCGTGCTATGATTATTTACTAATGCACAACCTTTAGTTTGGTGGATGTAATATGGAAACAAAAAAACAACATAACACAAGAATACCATCGACTCTGATAAGACATAATGATGACAAATCTGAAATATCAAAATAAATTATAATATTAACATGAAACTGTTACAATCTCACCCATGAGGTACTTCAAGTGTTATTGACTTCACTTGCCTTTCACCAAGACTATGGGAGAAACTTTACAATTACACCTCTTAATGGCTTCTTCAACACACCTTTAAACTGATGGCTTCCTTCGCACACTTCCTATAATATTTCTCACTACTTCCTTCTATGCTAAATGAGGGGGGTGGCCTCTCTATTTATAGAACTTACAGGCTTATCCATCTTATCTCTAAGATAGGATAAGAAATCCACTCTGACAAATCATATTCCATACCTTAACTCTTATCTGTACATGTAAGCTTATCTGTTAAGATAAGATAAACCTTATTATTTTACATGGGTTCCACATTTTTAGACTTTTTACAAATAAAATACAAAAAATATTTATGACCTTACTCCTTGTCTTTATTACCAATATAATATTTCTAATTCCTAATCATGTAGACCTTACTTCTCTAATTACCCAAACTTTGACATTTTAACATTACCGGACCACTTACGACAAATATTTACTTTTTACAACATTCCTATTGTACTTTGACTGTTACCGTACTCCACATTATTGGCGGCACCGTACTGACGGTGCCGTTATATTCTATCAGACGCTACTACTAATTATACTTAACAACATCCTATTCCTAATACATACATTAATGAAATAGAAATTACGAAGGAAAATTTTAGTATCGACATCTTCCCCCTTCCTAGCTTCTACTCCGTCCTCGGAGTAGACTATTCTGGTGCTTGGAAAATCTTCAACTTGTCGTGGTTGACCCATTTCGTAATGGGAGTGCCATCCAATTGCTCCAGTTGGTATGTACCATTTTCATGCACAGCTGCTATTTTGTAGGGCCCCATCCATTTTGGAAGAAATTTTCTCTGTCTTCTTTTTTTTGTATCTGGAATCATATACTAGAACCAAGTCATTCACATGAAATGGAGACCACCGGATCTTTTGATCAAAGTATTCCTTCTACTTCATTTTCTTCTTATGGCTTGTATCCTTTTCTATTTCTCTCATTTCCTCCAGCAAATGAAGATGTACCAACCTTTCTTTTACTAAATCACTTTCATCCATCCTTTCATTTTTTATAACTCTCACAGTGGGAATATCAAACTCAATAGGAAGAACTGGATCAATGCCATAGGCCGAAATGGGGAGTATCCTGTTGCTGACTTTGATGTTGCCCTATATGCCCACAATGTTGCATGAATCCTTTTATCCCACTTGTGTACCTGCAAGGCTGCATCTTTTGCTAGAATTTGACACAACACAAAATTTGTTCGTTCCACCTGTCCATTTGTGCTTGGCTTGTATGTTGTTGCCTTTCTGTGCTTAATAGAAAACTTATTGACTAGGGATTCTACCACCTCATTAATGAAGTGGCTTCCTTGATCTGTTACAATTTCTAATGGGCAACCAAATCTGGTGATAATGCGTTCATACATGAACCTTGCCACTTCATCCATGGAAGTTGTTTTCAATGGCCTAGCTTCAACCCACTTGGTTAAATAATCTGTGGCAACTACAATATACTTATTTTGGCGTGATGTAGTTGGAAGTGGACCTACAATGTCTATTCCCCACTTTTCAAAGGGACCAAGGGGAAGAATAGGACATAATGGAGCTGATGAAGTCTTACGGTTACCATGTGTTTGAAAAATATCACATGTCTTACAATAATTATAACAATCTTTAAAAAGAGTGGGCCAGTGATAACCTGCATCCAAGATCCTTCTTGCTGTAAGTTGTCTAGAGAAGTGCCCTCCACATGTACCATTGTGGAATTCTTCTAGCAGTTCCTTCCCTTGATCATGTCCAACTGCCCTCTTGTACTGTCCATCAGGTCCTATTCGAAATAATACTCCATGCAGAATAGAATATGGATGACTGGCTTGAGTAATCTTTCTCTTAGTCTTTGCATTGGCACCATCAGGAAACTTGAATTCATTCAGATAATTCCAAATATCTATGTATTCACTAGGGATTGTGTCAAGGGATAACAATGCTGCATCGGGGAAATCATCATCATCACAAGATGATCCTAAACCATCATAGGCTCGAGAGAGTGCATCTGCATTGACATGTTTCTTTCCTGGCCTATCTATAATATCAAATTCAAACTCTTGTAGCAAAATTATCCATCTTGCTATCCTCCCTGATGGGTTAGGCTTATTTACAATATATTTTAGAGCCTGATGATCTGTTACAACTAGAAATTTTTTCCCTAGCAAGTAATTTCTAAACTTCTTTACAGCAAAAATGATAGCCAGAGCCTCTTTTTTAGTTACAATATAATTTACCTCAGCACTGCTCATTTTTCTGCTCCCAAAGTAAATTGGATGTTCATTCCCATTTTCATCCTTTTGGCTCAAAGTACTTCCTAGTGCTGCATCTGAGGCATCAGTGTACACAATGAATGGCTTGCTCCAATCTGGATTCTTCAAAATAAGTGAAGACACCAGGGCTTCCTTTAGTTGTCCAAAAGCTTCATGCGCCTTATTTCCTGGTTCATAAGTAACATCCTTCTTCAAGAACTGGGTTAGTGACTGTGCAATCTTTGAGAAATTCTTGATGAACCTTCTATAGTAACCCACATGGCCTAAAAATGATCTCAACTTACTTCTATTAATAGGAAATGGTAAATCTTTGATTTTTGAAACTTTATCAGGATCAGTACCAATACCATCTCTGGATACAACATGCCCTAACAAAACACCTTTAGAACATCCAAAGACACATTTTGTAGGGTTTAGTGAGGCTTGTGCTTCATCTAACCTTTGAAATGATGTCTCCATCTGGTGCAGGTGGTCCAACTTGCTCCCATAGATGTAAAAATCATCCAAAAATACTCTGATGAAGGTCCCAATGAGGGTTTGAACACCCTATTCATCAAATGTTGGAATGTTGCTGGAGCATTACACAACCCAAAAGGCATAACTCTATAAGAAAACGTTCCCCAAGGAGTGGTGAACGTGGTCTTCAGCTGATCTTTCTCTGCTATACAAACTTGGTTGTAGCCGCTATATCCATCAGCAAAACTATAGCACTCCTGGCCAGCTACTTCATCCAAGATCTGATATGAAAATGAAAGAGGGTAATGATCCTTCTTTGTTGCCTTATTGAGCTTCCTGTAATCAACACAAATGCGTAGCTTCCCATTCTTTTTTATTGAGATCACAATGGGAGAAACCCATTCTGAATTCTCCACAGCAAATATGAATCCTGCATCAAGCAACTTATCTATTTCTTCTTTTACAGTCTTGGAAAAATTAGGATTCATTCTATATGGCATTTGCTTTATGGGATTAGCACCATCTACCAGCTCAATACAATGTTCTACCCAACTTACTTCACGGAGTTCCTTGTAATAAAAAGTGAATAGGTGTATGTACCTTCGAAAGAGCTGGAGGTAGGATTCCTTCTCACTCTCCATCACAGCATCACCAATCTTTATTTGTTGGAGATGATCATCAACTTATTCTTTAGATAATTTTATGGGGTCATGAGTTGGTGTGACTGGAAGGATATCCATGACTGAAACATCCACCTCACTTTCTTCATCTTCAGTGTCCACTTCACTGGTACTAGAGTAATCAGAGGATGTCCAATCATCAATTTCATCACTTGAATCCAAAGGTTCTGCCTTATGATGTCGAGGGATCACATTTATCTTCACCCTCTCTCTACCACGTCCAAGTGTCATGAAACCTTCATTCCAGTAGTTTCTTGCATGAACTCTCCTTAGCCATGGTCTTCCCAGCAGCATTAGGTATGCAATGGTACCATTTTTCATCACCTGAAAGTCTACCACACATACCACACCCATAACAGATATTGCCACATTTGAAACTACACCTTTTGGTTTAGTTTTTCCTTTATTTAATGACCTTAACATAAGTGTTGAAGGGCGATCAATTTTTAAACCCAACATATTTATTACAGACTCGGTCATTACATTAACTGCAGCACCTCCATCAACTAAGACATCATGAATTGAAATACCATTACATAATACCTCAGCTTGTGGAGCATAGGGATCTGCTTCTGCCTCCAAAACAGGGACCTCAACCTCCTTCCTTCTTCGAGCATTGATTCCACCTTGCAACTCCCACCTCTTCTCAGAAGACATAGCCAAGAGTTGACCATATGTAATATTTGCAGGCCTTTTGGATAGATCTTCCAAGATGGAGTATGGTCCTTGCCCCTATGAAATCAGAAAATCCTGCACACCCAACTTTCTTCTCCTATGTTTCTTACTAGTTTCCTCTTTCATCTTCTTAGGATCATTTCCATCTTGATTATCTTTTTCTTTCTTTATTTTTGTTACAAACACATCTACTTCATTATTTCTGCTCTTATCAACTACATCAAAATAATTCACAGGTGCTTTTCCTTTATCATTACCTCCTTTACCAGATATAGAAGCTCTATCTAGACAATTATACTTATAATGACCCTTTTTATAACAACCATAACAAACAACTTCAGAAATATTTCTTTTTGGACCTCTATCTCCTCCCTGAGAACTAAATTCCTTTCCTTGAAGAAGATTAATAGTTAACTGACCCATGTTTTTAAGCAGATCTTCATACTCAGTAGATGTACTAGGAGAAATATTTGTGCTCACCGGGAGTGGTTGCAGATTCTGGACCAAAGGTGCTGGTGTAGGCTCTACTTTAGCAACAATTTCTTTGGGCTCCTCTTCCATGCTTTCTTCTTGCCTTCTTGTAATCTCCTTTGCTTGTTCAATGGTAGCTGGGAGGTCATACTTCAATCGTTGTCTGATCTCTAGCTTCATCCCAAGAATGAAGTGCTTACAAAGGAGATTATCCATGCCATTCATCAACCCATCCGCTAGTCCTTCCTTCTGGATCTGGGCATCGAACTTCCTCCTTAGCTCTAGAACACGAGCATGATAATCCCTTATCTTCTCCTTCTCTCCTTGGGATAGCTTTGTGATCTCGATCATGAGATCTGCATATTTCTGTTGTTCACCAAATTCTTCAAGAAAACTTTCAGTTAATAAATCCCATGAATTTTTCACATTATCACCTAGTGTTTCAAACCACCTAAGTGTTGAACCATCCAAAAAGGTAAGAAAAAATTCAGTCCATTGTTCCCTTCTTATAAGGCCATTACAAATACAAGATCGCTTAAACTCTTGAATGAAGAAAGAAGCATCTTCATTAGATTGAGCTGAAAAAACAGGAATCTTTCCCATTTTCAAAAGTAACCACCGTGAAATACCAACCCACAAGTACAATTAACAAGACTTATGTGCACAAATAATTGGAATCACTATACTAGAAAGTGACTTTACACCTTTCTACAGTAAAATAGAAATGAACATGGTAAACTATGGTAAAACTTGACTTACTGCGGTAAAAACTGACTTTACTGTGGTAAACACTATTCAGGGTAAAAAGTGACTTTACTGCGGTAAATACTATTCTAGCAAAAATGACTTTACCATGGTAACTACTATGCACAGTAAAAACAAGGTTACCCTCTAATTGATTTTTGACTAAGTAGGAATATCTCTCCAGAAAATCCACCAACGAGGAATGGTCCCGGAAATGGAACAAAAATGTCATCACCAATCCGGCACTATGATAATTCTTCACCGGGAACTCCTCGTGCTATGATTATTTACTAATGCACAGCCTTTAGTTTGGTGGATGTAATCTGGAAACAAAACAACAACATAACACAAGAATACCATCGACTATGATAAGACAGAATGATGACAAATCTGAAATATCAAAATAAATTATAATATTAACATGAAACTGTTACAATCTCACCCATGAGGTACTTCAAGTGTTATTGACTTCACTTGCCTTTCACCAAGACTATGGGAGAAACTTTACAATTACACCTCTTAATGGCTTCTTCAACACACCTTTAAACTGATGGCTTCCTTCGCACACTTCCTACAATATTTCTCACTACTTCCTTCTATGCTAAATGAGGGGGGTGGCCTCTCTATTTATAGAACTTCCAAGCTTATCCATCTTATCTTTAAGATAGGATAAGAAATCCACTTTGACGAATCATATTCCATACCTTAACTATTATCTGTACATGTAAGCTTATCTGTTAAGATAAGATAAACCTTATCATTTTACATGGGTTCCACATTTTTAGACTTTTTACAAATAAAATACACAAAATATTTATGACCTCACTCCTTGTCTTTATTACCAATATAATATTTCTAATTCCTAATCATGTAGACCCTACTTCTCTAATTACCCAAACTTTGACATTTTAACATTACTGGACCACTTACGACAAATATTTACTTTTTACAACATTCCTATTGTACTTTGACTGTTACCGTACTCCACATTATTGGCGGCACCGTACTGATGGCACCGTTATCTTCTATCAGACGCTACTACTAATTATACTTAACAACATCCTATTCCTAATACATACATTAATGAAATAGAAATTACGGAGGAAAATTTTAGTGTCGACAGGTTACTCTGTATGTTGAGGCCTCCAGAAGCATTGACACTGGGGTAAGACCATTTTAAGAAGCATAGACTATTTCCATGACAAAGCAGCGTGAAAAATTTTCTGTGAATTCAGCTCATGAAACATGCAGTGGACTTTGGTGCTCATATTGTGAAGTGGAAGGACACACAAAGGATAGTTTCCCTCAAAGGTCAATATGTGTCATGTCATTAGATTGTGAAATCTGTCATGGGGATCATGATCCAAGTAGATTCCCTTTGTTACAATGCGCACTCCATAAGAATGTTTCTTCTTATTGTATATTTACACATCCACTACTCGCGATACAAAGGAATGTCGATTGACAAACCAAATTCATGATTCCAATGATAATTGTGTGTGCCAGACTGGCATTGTGAGTAGTTCTAAGGGTGAAGGGTGCACAGATGGAAGAGTTCAAGGAAAAGGTTGTTACAAAGGATTTAGAGGCCGTAACAGTCACAGAGAAAGGGGTGACTTCCCCTGTGGGACTTGTTACAATTATGGATCTTCTAAACACTACCACCTCAATTCTTTAGATTTTCTACAGTGCTCATGGTGTAGAAAGAAGAACAAGTATGAGGAGTGCCCTAAATTGTATGACCACTTGATGCAGAACCAGAAGAAGGAAAAAGGCATGGGGATGGTTAGTGTGAAGATAAATAACCTAGTATGGATGCCTCGGGTAGCGTTTAACCCTGAGATAGAACCTTTTTTAGTAACTAAACATGATGAGGATACACGTGCTAGAGAAGTACCAAATTAGAGGCATATCATTACAAGAGAAGAAGTATTACATGGGAAATATCCTGATCTGGCCCATCAGAAAAAGGTTTACCAAGAGACCATGAAAGTGATTAGGATCTTGCAAGGAGAGATTCAATTTTTGAAAGAGCAATTATGAAAGTTAGAACAGACGAATAATGTTGAGGTCCCTTACAAAGTCATGGATGATGTCAGAGAAGTGTGTAGGATGTTTTCCTAGGATAACATTATCCCTTTGTTAGGAGAGTGGTTAAGAGAAAAGGTACCACGCATGAGAGACGAGCATGAGAGGTAGGTCTTACATGCTAATCTGCCCCCTTACAGTCTTGATTATGACAAGGAAATTCCGTTGAATGTGGTTGTTGATGGATGGATCCTAAGAAAAATACTAATTGATATGGGTATAGAGGTGAATTTCCTAACTTTGGATGCATGGAATTAGATGGGGATGCCTCCATTACAACCCTATTCAAATGTGTTGTACATGGAAAATTGGAGAAACGATATGTCCATCGGAGTCTTGAAGGATGCTTCTATAACCATTAAAGGGGATAAGTTTATAGGGGATTTTAAAGTCTTAGTGTTTGTCGAGGAAGATAACTTCCCAACATTACTTGGACACCCCTAGTGTTATGCAAATAATGCTGACTTGCACTTTAAAAATGGATACATCAGTTTTGAGAACAAAGAAGAGCACATCATTATTCCACTTAAAGATGGGAGCTATGCACCTTATGTAGAGCATTTAGGAGAAGAGGACCTAGATAGAATATATGTGTGCACCATTAGAGACCCCGAGGATATTCATCCATCAAGAGAATAATTCATTTAGTGGGAAGATGCTTAATCTATAAGTGATACAACTAGAATTATGTGCGACAATTAGGTGCATGGGACTTATGAGTTGGTTTGAAGATAATTGAAGGGCACTATAACTCGAGCTGACAAAGCATGCTCAGTTAGGTGCTTGGGAGGAAGACAATTACCAAGTTATATTGGGAAAGGTAACCATGATGTCTTTCTGCATGCGATGGAGATCCAATGGACATGTCAAGTAGAAAGGAGGAATATGATAACTTATACCTTGCATGCAACAACAACACATTTGTGGGCATCTCATCGAGATAATATTCTAGAATGACATAAAGTGAGAATCACATTCTCTATTAGTTTTCTATGGAACAATGCACCCTCTACAATACACTACTATGATGGGAAGGAATCCGCCTCATTTCATGTCTAGGAATGTGAGAGAGCCTAGATGGTAGGCCCAAAATCCTTAGCTCCCTCACTATGGGTGCATAAGTTCTATTCCACCTTGTAGGGTTGTGTGTGTGCATGGTATATCCATTCAGAGCTACATCGTTAGACAGAAAATTGGAAAGAGTTGACGGTAGATATTATTCAAACTTTTTAGTATCTAATTCCTAAGTCATCGGTGAACAAAGTGCTCCAGGTAGTCAAGCGCCTTACTCTGGGAGATTGTGCTATGGCTGAAGACCGAATCCTAGATTTTCTAGGGGAAATTTGCTTGGAGGCACGCTTCAAGGAAGGAGAAATGAAGAAGATATAGTTTGAGTGTGCCTGTCTGGAGAAAGAATAAAGAAACTTTGGTATACCTGATAGATGATGAGGAAGTAAAAAACTTGGATGTTGATCATATGGAAGGCACTTGCGAAGTCTTGGAAAGTGCAGATGAATAAACATGCGCTTACCATAAGCCCTTGAAAATGAATAAATTCAACATTGGCATAGAAATAGAGCCAAAAGAAGCTATCATTGGAGATTACTGGATGGACCAAGAAGTTTCAAAGATAATTGAACTACTGCGCAACTTTGAGGATTTATTCTCACGTGACTACTAAAAGTTAAAAGGAGTTAATCACTCATTAGGAGAAATGTGGATTAAGTTGAAGGAAGGTGTGCACCTGATTAGGAAGATACCATATATGATGAATCTAAATTTGCATGTAAAAGTTAAAGAGGAGATTGATATGATGATAGAATTTGGAATTATTGAAGCAACTGAAGAAACTGAATGGGTGAGCCCAATGGTAATTAGTATTAAGAAGGATAGGAGCATAAGGATAAGCGTTAAATACTGAGATTTTAATGTTGTATGCATCATAAATCCTTTTCTAACCCCATTTATTGAAGATATCTTGGAAGGTGTAGTAGGGCGAGAGATCTATTCCTTTATAAATGGATTCTCAGGTTATCACTAGGTAAGGATTGCGAAGGAGGACTAGGAGAAGACTACTTTCACCACTCAATGGGAAATTTTTTCTTATATGGTTATGTCCTTTGGGCTTAAGAATGCACTTGTTGTATTTTCATGCATTGTGGTGCAAGAATTTCAAGACTTTATCCATAAATTTCTGTAATTCTACCTGGATGATTGGACTATGTATGGGTTAGTAAGAGATCATTATGACAATTTAACATTGTTGTTTGAGAGGTGCTGGTAGTTAAGTATCTCTCTGAACATTAAGAACTATGTCTTTGTTACTCCTTTTGGCACATTGCTAGGTCACATTATTTGAAAGGAAGGGTTATTGGTAGATCCTACCAAAGTTGTTGTTATCTTGGGATGGAAGGATCCTTACAATCAAAGCGTGGTACATAGATTCTTAGGGAATACAGGTTACTATAGAAAATTCATCAAAGGTTATGCCATGATATCCATGTCATTAGAATATTTTTTGAAAAATAAGAGTAAATTCTATTGGGGTGAGGCACAATAGGTGGATTTTGACACATTAAAGGAGAAACTTACTACTGCGCCCATTTTGTGCTTTCCCTCATGGGAAAAACCCTTTCATGTGTATGATTATGCATTAGGGATAATAATTGGAGTAGTTCTAGCACAGCCTAGAGAAGGGATTGTTGATCACACTTTATGTTTTGCTAGTAGAAAGTTAACTCCAGCTGAGAAGAATTACACCACAACGGAGAGTGAAGTGTTGTCAATTATTTATGCGTTGTATGATTTTAGTCAGTACTCTTTGGCTACTACATTTATCTTTTACACAGATCACATGGCGCTCAAGTACTTGGTAAACAAACCTATTTTTTAAGGGCACATATGCCATTGGATCTTTTTATTTCAGGAGTTTGAATTTTCAGTCGTAGTAAAACCAAGAAAGAGCAATTTATGACCAGACCATTTGTCATGGATTAATTCAATCAAGGACACGTAGAATGTTAAGGACACAATTTCAAATGTACAGTTGTTTAGGCTACAAGGTGTGCCCTCTAATTTGGAAGATATTGATGTTTTTTATGAAAGGGTGTGGCACCTAAAGGAATGAAGGCTCTAGAGAAGAAGTGGTTGGTTATATGCATCGCACCCTATATGTTGGTCAGCGGAGACCTATATAAACTAGGCTAAGATGAGATTTTGCATCGGTGTGTGTTGGAACATGAATGTACTACAATCATTGAAGAAGCTCATGGTGGCATTACAGGTGGTCACTATGTAGGAAATGCGACAGCGCGCAAGTTCCTATTGGCAGGATTTGGTGGGAGATATTTATAAGGATTGTATAGAATATTGCAAATATTGTGACTACTGTCAGTGCCTTAGAAAACCAGGATAAAGAGATGAAATTCCATTAAGACCTATTACTAGTGTAAATCCATTTGAAAAATGGGCAATTGACTTTGTAGGCCCTATTTCCCCAACCACGTGTAGGACAAGTTCATGCTATATTATCACTTATAAAGACTATCTTACAAGTTGGGAAGAAGTGGCACCTATGAAGGATTACATGGCGGCTACCGTAGCTAGGTTCTTATGTGAGAATATAATCTGCAAGTATGGATGCCCATTGAGTTTAACAAGTTATAGGGGTAATCATTTCTTGAATGAGATTTTTAGAATCTTATTGGCAGTGTTTATGGTGGCCCATTACAAAACTACACCCTCTCACCCTCAGGCTAATGGGACTACTAAGGCCTTTAACAAGATATTGAGCCACACATTGACTAAGATTTGTGATGTCGAAAGGAGAGATTGGGATGATAAAGTCTTTGTTGTTATTTTGTCTTATAGAAAAACCTCCAAGAGACTCAATAAAGATACACCCTTTAAGTTAGTGTTTGGCGTGGAAGATTTTTTTCCTGTTGAATTTATGTTACCCTCCCTATGTATTGCGTGTGCATGAGGATTGGTTGATAAGCAAGAACTGGAAGAGCGCATAGACAAAGTTATGAAGTTAGATGAAAGGAGAGCCATTTCTAGGTGGAGTCAGAAGATGGAGAAAGCTAGGCAGAAGGCATGGTATGATCGACATATTAAAAAAAAAAGTTTGAAGTTGGGTAGATGGTTCTTCTGTATAATTCAAAGTTTCTACGCCATCCTAGGATACTCAAAGTAAATTGTTTGGGATTGTATGTTATAACATATATACTACATTCAGGTGATTTCCAATTACAAGCATTGGATGGAACATGATTTTCCAACTAATTTAATGAGAGTAAGCTAAAGCCCTACTATAAATAAGCCTTCTTGGTGTTTGTAAATAAGGCAGTGTTTCCATTTAGCTTAGGTTTCCCTTAAGTGAATTTTTCTTTATATGTGTTTCCTTTCATCATTGTTATTCTTTGTCTTTTAGTTTAGTGTGTTGTGTAATAAGCGCATTTGCGTTCCTATAGCTAGTTACTATCTAAAGAGGTTTCCATGTTCAGAGGACCACACATAATTTGAGTGTGTGGTAGGAGAGTTTAGAGAATGTAGAAGTGGCACATGGTTGGAGAAATGTTGATTGGTGGCCCAAGAAAGAAAAACATAAGCACGGGGTATTTGAGAAGGAACACACGTAACATGGGTGATAAGGGTTAGAGATGAAATGGTGTGAAGAAAACTTTATAAAAACCACGTATAGTGATGAACACATAGAGAAAGCTGAGGTAGGAAGCAACAGGGAAAACTAGGTTTAAGATGTAGAGGAAGATGGAAGTCGGCGCTAAGAGTGCATGTAAGGATCTATGGTCAATATATTTTGACATGCCAGAAGTTTGAGGAGGCTATGCGTGAGTGTGCACGCGTAATAAAAAGTTCTAGAAAAATTGTGGGATGAAAGTGTTGGAAAATTTTGAATTTAATATGGAAGTACGGTGGTAGGTGGCACAGAGATTAATGCGGGAAAATGTAGAAAACTATAAATAGGGAGTCAGGGGTATGTTATTTTTTCACCTTGTGTTTATTTGTTGAAGATATCTTATAAAATAGGGAATCCTTTATTTAAATCTGGAAAGTTGTGTACAAAGTGAATAAATTTATGGATTTGTGAACCAGATTGGAACAAAGTACACAGGTGTCCATGTAAGTGGTTTTTAAAAGGATTCCTGTGATTTTTTATGATGTCTTATGGAAAAAGGGGTTTCTAAGTTAGGGTTTTTAAAACTAGGGAACAAGTTTGAAGAAGTTACACAGAGAGGTTAGAATCAGAGGATTGAGCAGTAAGAAAGCAAGACACGGGGAAGAATTAGCAAGGACTTGACAAGGAAAAATGACACCAAGGAAGGGATTAAATATTTCACCCAAAAATAATGGGAGGGGAAAACCAATCACATCAACCAGTTTTAATGAAGAATGGTATGCAGAGATGAAATACCCAGATGGCGTGTCATTGGGGAAGGAATGGGTATTTCACATATATAAGATGGCTATAAGAGATTATAACCATAGGAAAAACACAAATGAAAAAGAGATGGCATTGAAGCTTGTTCGCCCTACAGGAGAAATGACGAAAGATGACAAACCAGTGTATGATGACTCCATAAAGAGGAAATTGGAGAAGGATGGGCTTTTACAACTCTATGAGTTACCATTTTTCAAAAAACCTAAAAGGTTATACCAGTGGCTGATGTCACACATGCACGAAGATTACTTTTACTTCGTAGGAAGGAGAATGCACATAACTACATAATTTCTCTCCAAGTACACTGGGTTTATCTACACGAGAGAGTCGTTGGATGATGACTTGGGTGAAAGGGAGGTTGTCATAGAAACAACTAAAGAATTTGAATACAAGAAGGGAAAGTGCTACTTTGATATTCCCAAGATGATTGTCCTATTTATGAATATGGTCGCGCACTTGCTCACCAAGTTGAATGGACAAGAACGGTGGATGCAAGTGAAGAAGAGATGGTTGGAAATTTACATAAAATTTTTAGAAGGGACCATCTACAACATATTGGCCTTCACTGCAGAGGATATCATATACATCGTACGTGACAAAGATAAAATCATGTATGGTAATATTATTCTTACCATTGTATTTTCAGAAATTGGAGTGCCTGATGGGCCAAACAACTACATTTAGGAATACCATGATGATAACCCCTCCCCAACTAACAGGTTTGAGGCATACACTTGTGAAATAATGAAATCTTATTACAAGGTGCATTTGGATAAGTGGTATAAATAGATGTTTGATACATTTGTAGAAGAGTTGATAATTCCATAACAACTACCATCCTTGGTGAATTTGTAGTGCACCAATAGTTCTACATTGATAGGTTCATGTTGATAGATGGCACCAAGATCCCATGGTGTAAACTACCTTTTTCCTTCACAACGCATTCAACAAGTTAAGGAGGATAAGAATCTTATATTTTATCTAAGTGAAGTAGATTAGGAGCACCGAGAGCTATGTAAGAAATTAGTGTATCCTACGAAGTTGGTATATGTGGAGAATTATGTCTCTCATGACATACATATTCTAAGGCACGTAGCATTACCACTTGCAGGAAAAATTATGGCGGGGGTGTACATACACCTAAGGTCTAAGTTTTAAAAGGGTTCATACATTAAGGATGATATATCAATCCCTAAGGACCCTACCAGAAGGAAGAAAGGGGTGAAGAGATAGGGAGGAAAATCTAGCAAGCAGGGCACCAAGCACGCATGCGGTTCAAACCACACGAGAACGGGAGTCAGGCGCATGGATGAGCACTTATACTCGGAGGAAGAATTCTCCCATGAAGGAGAAGTACCAAATCATGGAGCAATCTCTAGTGAAAAAGAAGCAGAAGGTATCATAGAGTTCAGACTCTAAAAGGATGGAGAGCATGAAGGGTAGTGAGATTAGGGACAAGGAGCATGAGGAAGAAAGGAATCCACATGTTTATAATGTGCTCGAATCTGATGAGGAGAGGGATGAATCCTTGGAGGGTGCTCATGTGGGAGAAAGAAGTGAAGAAGAAGTGGGGACCAAGGCACATGAGACCCCGCACCTGTTTGGTGAACAATTAGAGGACACAGTGGAGAAGGCGGTGGTAGGCATCAACAAGAACTTGGTAAAGTATGAGGTGGAGCATAGTGCAGGAGAAGTGGAAAAGGATAAGTATGGAAGCATGGAAAAATAAACAAGTATAGTAGTCGGTTTCCCAATAGGAGAACACACAGGTGGAAAAGGTGCAACAAAAACATTTAAAGGACCCATAATGACTTATGATGATGATCCAAATAAGGCCCTAAGCATACATTTCTAAAGCATGGTGCCTTCAAACCAACTCTTCTGTTGGTCATCATTTGAAAAAGATAGTATGTACCTATGCACCAAGAAGATTTTGTCATGTAATTTTGAGTCCCATGTCAATGAACTTGAATTCAAAGTAAATGTAGGTGCATTGCTAGATACACTAAACTCTGAGGAGGTTAATCCCATTGTGGATTCACAATAGCTAACTGATGAGCAGGCATGTAATGCACTAAACAAGGTGTTAGTGGATATTGAAGCACAATTGTTTGGGAGTAATAACAAGATAAAAACATTATAAAAGGAGTTGGAGGTGAAGAAAAAGGAAATCATAGAGAGAGACAAGGAGATAAAGGGGAAGGAGTCGATAAATGTGTAGCTGAGGTTTGAGTTAAGAGAAGAAAAGGATAAGTTGCATGAAGCCTATAAGAAAAATAAGAATATCTCAAACTCCATTATCTTAAAGTTCTCGGATTTAGCCCCCCTTGAACATAAGTATGAGTCAACCTTCCACTACCTGGTGGATTTTACGTGCTTAATCATGATGGAGAAGCAACCACTTGCACTAGAGTCAATGGAGGAAGTTATGACGTGACAAAATGAACAGGATAAATCAAATATTAAGGAAACCATAACTTGTTACTTCAAGATCCTTGCTTCAGTGAAGATTGCGGTGCACATGGCTGAAGTTTTCTACGAAACCTGTGAAGACAGAGACAAAGTGGCAAGTGTGCTAGTTAATACACATGAGGCAGATCTGAAGGATTTTCAAGCCAAGAAAAAAGGCAATAGGGTGGAACGTGATAAAATATTGGCAGAGGTTAAGAAGAAATCTTAGGCAATTGGTATTTTAAGGCCCTCTATTAAAAATAAGGTAAAGGGAGTGTATCCCTGAGTTACACATAAAATGGATGTGTTAAACGACCTTAGCAAGCAGATGGAGAATGGCATTGATACACTAAAGGCTAAGGGTGAAGAGTTGGCATTTGATGAATTCAACACACTGATAGGAGATTTTTTTACATAGGCACATAATGAGATGGACGCTTGGAACAAGATTGAAGGATCCTTCAATAAGACTTTCCCAATTCTTGTACAGTAGTAACAAAATTCTTTAGTTCTTTGGCACAATCTGGATACATGTTATTCCTTCCTTCCATTATTTTTTCTTTGTTAGAGATCAGATTGTTTTCGAGATGGACAAAACATTTAGTGTTGGGTAATTTTGAGTCTAGAAATGGATAAGTCCATATACAGAGGATGAGCATGTGTAGAAGGCAATTGTAAAATAAGGTGCATGACCAAGAGCATGCATGAATAACTAAGTGCATGTAAATAGTTTGAACAATTGAGAAGTTCTAGAGTGAAGGGTTTGAGTAAACATGGAACACGCAAAGGTTGGCACGTAGACACAGAGGAGGGTTCTGAGACTTAGCCTCATTAATGGAATATGGTGTTGCATGGAAAACATGTGATGTTTTGGGTACATGTGATTAGTGGATAAGGTTAGTGCATGAAGACTTGCAACCCAAAGAAATAATATTCTAGAGAATAATCAATGGCTAATCGTTGTGCTTAAGGAGCTATAAGGTGAAAATTAATTATAGCTTTAGCAAGCTAGCATAGGCACTCAAGTATGATGGAGCATGATCCCTCTTGGAATGTGATCTACTTTTGAGTAATCTTGAGGTGGTGGGGGAGAGATCCCACTCTACTTAAGGTGTTTGGGTTCAAAATAGTGGTGGAGACATAGGTGCGTATGAGAGGTGTATGGTGAAGGGTGGCGAGGAAATGAGAGATAATGCAGGAGTAATAAGATGTGTGATGTAAGGCATGAGGTATTCTGGGTACATAGAAGGGGGCATGGATAAGACCCTTTTGAGCAGATCCATTTTGTAGAGCTAGGATGTTATTTCATGATGTATTCAGTCTTCTATGATCCTTTTGATGTAATATGGCTACTGTAATAGTTGTGAATCAATGACTATGATGGATTGTTATGAATATCTATGTGTATGGGTCAAAACCTTAGTATTATTCATATTTCTCATGGTTCATATCTGATTTCTTTGTGATGTTTTAGTGTTTACCTTTACATTATGGTGTATCTGTGTTTAGATCTAGTTTCTTTACTTTTGTGCTAGAATGAATGCATGTACTTATGCTTCTGTAAACATTCCTCCATTAACGGTGAAGCATTCTTAGAAGGATCACATAAAGGAGGGGCTCGAAACCCTCGTGTGCCTCAGATGAGTGCCCAAATAAGGTTGGGTGATGTGTTGATGTGCTTGGGGTTTAAAGGGAGTAGGGAAAGGTGACTACATTTCCTAAAGTATAGGAGTTCTCTTGAACCTATCTTTCAGGGACTTTATCTGGTTTATCTATTCTTGTATATATGTGAAGAAATCACCTTTGTATATTCCCATCTAATTTTGGGGGAACCTTCACATCTATACCTTCTTTCCCTTATACGTATGGTATTCTGCCCTTGTACATCCCCTCTATCACTCAGGGCATCCAAATTTCTTTGTTTGATGTATATAGCTTAAGAAAACCTTTGCAAAAACATAAAAACATTCAAATATGTTAGGAAACCCCAAACATCTGAAAAAAACTTTTAGGGACAAAACCACAAAAACAAATGTGAACAGTATCCTTGAAAATTATCTTTGAAATAAACACCAAAAACAATAAAAAACATTTCAAAAATATCCCCCAAAAACAAAGCAGTGGTTTTCTTACTTTTAATTTTCAATTTATAGAGTTTTGACTGCATTATCTTTCCATTTTGTGTGCTTTGAAATTGGATTCATTTGCTTAGTTTAAAGTGTTACTTTATTTTTTTGTACATAGGTATTGAATTCATTTTATCTTGCATGCTTATATATAATTGTGTTGTGTTAATTATATTTGATTAAGTTGTATTTGTTGTTTTCTTGTACAATTTTTTCCATCATATCATCTACCATCTATCATCACATTTATACATCATATATCAATAAAAGTTAAGCTAAAAAATCATGAAAAACAAACATGTATGCTAAGCTACATCCATATTAAATTTCCAAGAGGGGCAAGAGGGACCGCCTTTTGTCCCCCCTCAAACATAGACCATAATAAAAATGTGGATCATCATAAGTATCACATGAAAAATAATATGATATTATCTACTAATATCTCATACACAAAATGTAAGTAGAGCATGAATTAACACATCAAAACATGTGATATCATCTAAAAATATATATCATAAATCAAGAAATATGTGATACACATAAAACAAGATCATCACATTAGATTCCAATCACCATCATAATCATATATAGATGTCAAAAATCAAGTGTCCATATGTAATATGTGTCTTGAAGTATACATCATCTTGATACAAAAGTACACCATCATAGGCATGAATCAAAAAAGAGCATTCATCATGAGGCATAATCAAAATGATACATGTACATCGATAAAAAATGAGCCTTCATATCGAGGCATACATACATATATTTGTGTATACATAAAAAAAAGTGAGTCATGTCTGACTCAATGCCTCATGGGGACTAGGTGGCCTATGATCTGGGGGAGAGCTCATCACATGTGGACCATGTTGGCCTGACTGATGCCCTATCTATTGATCTCTTAGAAGCTCTATTGATCTAGCTGATGTCACTCCCCTATGAGACCGAGAACCAAACACACTCACGGGGTGATGAATAATAGTTGGTGATCTCTATCCCTCTTAGATAAACTCGTAATAAAATAATATGTAGTAAGCAAACTATCCAGTAGTGGTAGCCAAATCTATGTGTACCCAAGGGGTAACAGCTATTCCAAAAGTTTGACAAAAGGATTCCACCTCTACTGAAACCCTGGCTATCTCAGCCTGCGTGATTGACCGCTCGACATGGAGCTGATCTCACTCCGCTATCACTGCCTATACATATGCCCATGTAGCACATAACTGATCCCTCTCTACAGTAATAGCCTGGACCTATTCCCTAGCCTGATATCTCTCTACTATGACATGTTGAACATGACCAGTGGCCTACTGGAGCTGGATAGTCAACTGTTGTAATAGTTTTGTAACCTATAGCATCTGGGTTATCATCTACTACATCTACTCTCTGTGTGCCACTCCATCACCTCCATCTCCTCTGTCACCACCTAGACTATGTGGTGGGCTACCATTCAACCCCTGTTATGTACCTCTTGAACAAAGACCCTGTGACACTACTCTCTGAGGAGGCACATGTCGTAATGGTTCCTGAATCCAAACTAGTATTCCCACTCACGGAATTTGTGTCTATGGAGCTATAGGGATTTGTCTCTGTCTTGGTATCTTCCCCTATCTCAACAAAGGACCCTGTCAACCACTACCATCAGGTCCCTATCCATCAGATCCATCATCACCTAAGTCATCATCATCATTCTCACTCAATTGCTCTGTTGGTTTCCTAACCCCTATATCTCATGTGACCTGTAGAATAGTGAGACATAAAGGAAAAACTATATAATACCATAGTGCATATGCCACTGTCTTTCCAAGATTCCCGATCTATCTCAATGGAGACCATACCTATGGTACCATTTGATCAAAACTAGCTCGAACCCTAGCTACCTGGACCTTTTTACCCATATAAAATGCCTCTCGATCTCAGCGTGCATAGTGCATCTTTGGCCTTAGGACATCTTGTACAACACCAAACTACCGCTAGCATCGGTCTACTCTATAGAACTCTATGATATATCCCCAACTGTCAATCAAAAAGTGCTCAGCCGTACATATACTCATCTCACGTGTATCCTCTACCCACAAATACTACTGGTATGGTCTCTATACTATCATATCCTGATGGATCTCATCTCAAAATTGGTGATAGTGATATGTGCCCTCCATGTGTCCATGAACATTATCACCATCTAGAACCCATCCCATCAATGATGGATCATTAGAAGCCTAAACTCGTAACGCACATGCAGGGTGACCAATAGATATATTGTCCCAAACCCATATTTATAATAAAGTAGCTGTACCTATGGTCTTTTGACCATAGTATGTGATCAAATGCAAATCCCAATACAATTATGCCAGTATACACTGGCCCAAACAATATCTCTTACCTCAAATCAATCCTCATATCACACCAATGAGGGCAAGTGAAAATGATGTCCTTGTCTTGTCAATAAGCAGGATGCCACTGATGAATTCCATAAGATAGACTACCACATGGGATAGTCCCAGATCTTCAATACACTGGTGCATCTGCAATGTCATACCTCAGCGAGGTATCTCATCACGAACAAATAGCTCGACTAGGAAGTCATTGATATGATATATGTCACTAATATAATCTATCAACTTCCCCTGGATAGGCACATATAACATGTGCCATACATCCTCCAACATGATAGTTATCTCCCCAGTCGGGAGCTAGAAGCACTAACTCTCGATGTGCCATCTCTCAGCTAAGGTTGTGAGTAGGCCATGGTCTAGAGTGATCTATGGTATCTGTGACATGTAAGCTATTCTTGTGACCTCTAACAAGATATCCATAATCTACCTATCTTGTTGAGAGAAGCTTGCCTCCAGGGTGTCTAGACAGCCATGTCACTCTCTCTTCTATAAATTTGGTCCCTATCTCTACAAGATAACAAAACACTAGCTAAAATTTTATTTTCTTCTATCTATATTCTTCTAGTTTATCTATAACATTCTTCTTTTCTTCTACACTTTTCCTATTTTCTTCTAAGTGTTGGCTAAAACAATTTCTCGGTGCATGCGTGCCCCTAAGGACACCTGCGCACCCTAGTTGACACATGTGCACCCAAAACATGTGCACCATGTTTCCAGCACAAGCACACTCTTCATGACATGTGTGCCCGAAAAATTTCCAACCCACCCAACATGAGCATGCATGTCCTTCAAGATGCGTGTGCACATTATTTGGCACATGCACTTACAAGCACATGTTTTCCTCACCTGACGCTTACATGCCTCTTTTGGCACCTGTGCCTATGCGCACACATTTTTAAATGTATGCACGTGCATGCACATGATTTTTTTAATTCATGTTCATTCCCAATTATTCATGCGTTCCCCTAAGGCACATGCACCAATTTTTCTACCCTAATTTGGCTAATAAATGCAATTAAATGGCAAAATTGACAAAGAAGGATAGGGTACTCATGAATTGTCCATCGTATTCCTCCCATGCATACTCCTGGACTACGTCTACATACCTCCTATGATTTTGAACTCTCACCATCTCTCTTGCAACTCAAAGCACCTCATGGTAAAAATCAACAGGGGTTCGGTAGCAAATGTACTATTCATGATGATTTACCCCCCCCCCCGGGGAGGGTATATATGGTCATTTTAACCTGTCATGATGCATTCTAACTTAACATGATATCCAAAATGCCTTTTTTCCTACCGTGATCATTCTAAATTCATCTATTGACCGTTGTGATGATTATTTTTAGTAAATAATTACTTTTGACCCGTTTTTCTTCTCGTAAGGGCATATTTTTTCGACCTACTGCTCATTTCTTCTCCCTGGAGAATTTGTATCACTTTCAAGAGATCTTCCCTATTCTAAATTTATTAGAGAAATCAAAAATCAATAAACAATAAAAAAATCATAATTTTCCAAAAAATTATAAATTATTGAAAAACCAAAAATTTATAAAAATCCAAAAATTTGGTAAAAAGCTCATATGTAGCTAAAATTTATGTCAGACGCATGGTATTCATCTCATATATTTTTTACGTTTTCATGTGTGTTAAAACCAAATTAATCATGGATCATCTGGATCTATAACCATTTACAAAGCTAGACTGCTTGCTTTGTCTGTACTCTAGGGCACAACGAGTTGCCTAGTACTGTGTCATAGTGCACAATTCTTTCTCATTGGATATTATATCCTTCATCATTTACCCTCACATGTATCCTTTCTTGGGGCACCACTTTTAACCCTTTTCATTTATCATGAACATCTGGGGACTAAATCTCGATAAAAAAACATTTGTGCAGCTATCTTGATCGTTGTTGGTTTGAGTATGTGTTTTTGTACTTGTTTCCCTGTTAGATCAACTTGTTTACTTATCGTATTTCATTGCATTTTTTATGTTGCATGGAGATGGAAATTTAGCAATGGAAAATAATTCGTACTATGGTTTTTCATGTCATTCTACACTTCTGTCATATGCTTACATTTTTAATAAGGACCGATGATGAAGATCACTAGCAATATGATGAAAAATAAGTTGTTTAAAAGGCAATGAATGGATCTTAGTTCAATCCCCCTTTCTTATTCTACTAATTTTTCTTCTCTCTCCATCACACTCAACTTCACCATTCTTCCTCTAAATTTATGCAAACTCCTATCAATATAAATATCAAATTTTTGGTGCCTCACCGCTTAAGCGGGAAGCTCCCCCATCGACTAGATTATTTAGTATGACGTGGAAGATGAGCAACACCAATGATGGCAGGATGATTATATTTCATGGGTACTTAGTACTCAGTGTCCACATGACTAATATGGCTTCCATTCTTATCTTCACATTTCTTTTTCCTTTTACTTGGGGAATTTCCCCTTCTTGTTCTTCTACCTATTCCCTTCTTCTTTTTGATCATCGATCAACCTCTTCCATCACCCCATTAACACTCGAAGGGGCATCCCTCACTTTACTTAAATTTTTTTCCACATCCAAAAATTATAGTTTTTTGTGCTTGTCTACTTTCTTTGAAGTGGCGTAGCTTACACCACCCCAAAGGGGGGCAAATGTAGACACATATAGTTTGATCAAAGCAATATTATTACTAACATTGCACTAATTATTCTACTCCCTGCAAATTGACTAAACTTAGTCAGTAAAGATCTTTTTCCCTTCAATTCCTCTTAAATTGACCATTATATGTTAATTGATCCTCTTTTCTTGCAGTTGACTAATAAATCTTCTTATTAAATAACTCTTGCTTCCAATGCTTCCAAAATATATTAAAACCTCCTCCAGATGCTTCTAGAAAGCTACCTAATCCTACTTGGGACTCCTAATTAATCCCATGAGATTAATTATCCTCTAAACCTAGTCAAATCTTGTTTTGACTTGCTAAATGTGATTTTTAAACTTACCTTTTTATCCCGCATGAACCGAAATCATTCCATTATTGGAATTGGAAAACTATAAATGGACCACTCCTCTTCCTCATTTTGATGAACACTTCTCCTCCTCTAACATAAACTAAAGGCAAATAGTTGAGTATTTCTTCCATTTTTATTGAGCTATTATCTTCCATTACATATTCCAATTCAATATTGGGTAAAGGAGGGGAGTCATTAATGATGAGTTATCATTCTCAAAACCTTGAGAATCAAACAATCAAATTTGATTGCTAGGATCTTCATAGGTTCATGTTTTGTACCATTCAAAGAGTAGAGAGTAGTATATACATGTTTAGTTTGTTGTTTTGTCAAATTTATAATTCATGGATAGGAGTAGCTCTTTTTTATCTCTTATCTTGATGTTTCATAGTTAAGTTGGTAAATTTTTTAGGTTTATTTAGTGTTCTAGCCTCATTTCTATAGATTTTCTAATTTATACTTGTTCACAAAATCAACTTGGAAATACCTATTGAGAAATTTTGGGCAACATCATCAGCTATGGATGAGGGTCCTCTAGCTTCGTATATAGAATATGATGTGGATGGAAGTCACATTACACACCTAGGAAAGGGGTTTTAGCCCTTCAAGGGAAGGAAGGATGAATTTAACACATTGGTAGTAATAGATTTGGACTGGTCAGAATATTTCTTCTTAGACATTATCAAGGGAGAAGGAAGTTTTGAAAAATCCCATAACTTCTGGATCTAGAGAAAGCATAATAGAACTGATAGTTATTCTTCAAAAATATAATGAAAATATGAATGGTATGATTGATTCTATATTTATTAGGTCTCTCCTGGTAGAGAATAAAAAACAAATGAAGGACTTATATGGATCTATGGGGGAAGCCTTAGGAATCAAAGAGTCATTCAATCAATATGATCCTTGGTGGCATAAAACCCCTTTTAAATCTACTCGAAAGTATCAAAATTATTTGGGACATGCCTTGAGAGAAAGGAAAAAAGATGATACGACTACTATAATATTTGGCTTAGTTGGGTTAGGATGTCAATATTTCCATAAAAATTTCTTTGAAATAAGATCAAAGAGTTTGCAATCTATAAAAAATCATAGTGGATGATAGTAATAAAGAGGTTCTATTTTGAGTTGAAGAAAATGTAGTTTTAACATTACCCTTAAGACAAGTAATGATCTTTCAAGACATAGTAGATGAGGAATGTAGAAATCTAAGGGATCTAACACTCCTAGGTAAACTACCTGCAATGTCTTGGAAAGGGTTTTTTGGAATCAAGGATACATAAGATTTCGTCAGGTTATTATCAAGCCAATATTTGATATTTTTTAAAAGGTTGGTTTATGGTTAAGTTCTAGACTTTGGAAACTATGATCTAAAATTTAGGCCAAAATTAATTTTTTGAGGGGAGGAATTTTTTGTTTCAACCTTTCCAACCTAATTTTATGAGATAAAATCCCAGTGGGGGTGATAAAAAATGTTGTTATATTAGAATATACTCTCTTCCTCTGGAGTGAAAACATTTGGATATTGTTCAGAATATTGGAGATGCTTTGGGTGGTTTCTACAAACTAGATCCCAAATCTTCTAGGAAATATGCCTCTTTTATTTGGATGCAAGTTAATGTGAATGTTAGTAAATGTATTCCTCAAGATTTAATCTTGCATATCAAAGGGAAATTATTGGTTGAACTAGATTAATATTAATATTTTGGAAAGAAATATAATCTATGGAAAAAATCAACAAAGCCTGATGGACATATGGGTAAAATGCATGCCCCTATACAAACAGATCACAAACCTATCCAACAAGGTTTTTTTTGGACAAATAAGGTCAGGAAAAAAAGAAAACATCTGGTAGACTTAGAATATGTGGTGTAAAATGTTATAAAGGTTACTACCTTTGGTGTTTCTTCTTCTAAGAACATCATGGAAGGTTTTGTTAAGATTACAAATACTCAAGAAGAAGGAATGAGCCAAAAGGTGAAAGAATCAAGAAAAGAACATCTTGAGCAAGCAATCTCACATGGGTAAGATTTGATGCAGGAGCATCATTTGAAGAACCATCGTTTGAGAAAAAATCATCTTGAACATGATTAAAGGGTTAGGAGAGATCATTAGGAGAGGATATTTTGAAACATCATAAAATTTGAATATTGTTATATGTTGAGTTTTCCCTCCAAAATGGGATATGAAGTAGTAAAGCATGTAAAGAATAAAAACATAAGTTGTCAAAACTTGTCAAAGAGTGTGAAAGGATATTATATGGTTTTCACATGTGTATGTGGGTCCTAGGTGGTATAAGAGTTCTTGAATGTATAAAAAATGGGTTGTATGTCTATGTTGGCTATGAATGAGACATGATGAGTCAAGATTTAGTTAGGTTTTGGAAGAAGAAATGAGTAAATGAAGAAGATTGGAGTGAATAGAGTTAGTGGGAAGGAATCCTCAAGGTAAGAAGAGAGGAAGTAAGGAGATACACTACATTTTTATAAGAAGATACACATTAGAATAAGTTTGTGTGTGTGTGTGTGTGTGTGTGTGAGTGTGTGTGTGTGTGTGTGTGTGTGTGTGTGTGTGTGTGTGTGTGTGTGTGTGTGTGTGTGTGTGTGTGTGTGTGTGTGTGTGTGTGTGTGTGTGTGTGTGTGTTGTGTGTGTGTGTGTGTGTGTGTGTGTGTGTGTGTGTGTGTGTGTGTGTGTGTGTGTGTGTGTGTGTGTGTGTGTTTTAAGTAGTTTGTGCTCTCCTTTTTGTGATTATTGTTTCTTCTATGCATGTGAGGTTTATAATTCATTAGCTTATATTGTATGAATGTAAGGATTATTTATTGGAGTCTTTTATAGTAGGATGATACAAATTTGATTGTGAAGATCTTGATTTTAGCATATAACTGAGACAGTAACCTGTGTATGACAATGAAAGAATGAATTTTACAATGATTGTAATGCTTGTGGCTCTAAATATCTGAATTGGAGTTATTTTGAGAACCAAATCAAGAGAGATGAAGTTCAATTTCCATTGGATATTTTGGGGATGCCATTTCATGGTTAGATGTTGAGTCCTCTATTAATTTCATTGCATGCTTAGGAAATCTCAAGAAATCTGGACTAAGATGGTTTGATTAACAACCAGAACTAAGGAATTATTTGTATTCTTTTACCAAACATGTGTGACTTGCATGAACCCATCTGCGATTTTATTGGATAAATATCTTAAGACAGTGACGTTATTATCTCTTAAAATAATCTCATAAGTTTTGACTCCAATCCTGACTGCCTTTTATGAATCCATCCATTACACTCAAACTGTCACATTTTTTAGAAATGCCACTTTACTTAGTCAACTTAGGATATGCTTTTGGGTTGATAGAGTGGGAAAACTAATGAAATATAAACTTAAATATAAATATATTTAAACCCTATTAGGGGTAGGTTGGACATATCTAAGAGATATTTAAAAAGGTCAAGGAGAAGCACTAAGTTATCATATTCCTTAAAGCACATCATCACAACAACCTACAAATATGAATTCACCTATATTAAAGTCTAAAATCAAACATAATGAACTAAATTATTAAGTATAAGGTACAAAGTACATGTTGCCAAGTGTTGAGGCCTAGACAAAGGGCTCATTCTCTATTATATACTTTTTACATCTCATCATATATTTGAGATAATTATACATGGTTTGATCTCTCTTTAGAGAAATAGTATGTAGGAAATGCACCTCACATTAATGAGGGTATAGTGAAATTATGTAGTCAAGTCACATTTATCCCATTTTTCAAGTAAAGACATGAAACACTACAATTTTGAAGCTTGAACAAGCTATAAAAAATTCATACATTATTTTTACAAGATTCAAGATCACACAATTAAAAGTGTAGATAAAAGTGAGTCTACACATAAAGAGTAAGCAAGTACAAAAAACCTAGATTACATTTTCATATGCCCTCAGGGAAATTTTCAACCGCACTATTGTTTAGCTTCCTATGAACTTGCCCAGATCTAATTTCCAAATTAATATGTTTTCTAGAGTATATAGTTTCATCCACATTTACCCATCATCAAACCACTCTATCAAACCTTATTGCATGTGTAATTTTGGTTCCTTTATCTAATCATAATTACAATTGATTAAGAAAAATATTGAAATAAATGCCTAAATTTGATTGTTATGTAGTAGTAAATGAATAAACAATAAAGTAAAAAATAGAACCAAGAAAATTAAGAAATTAAGTATTGAAACCCTAGTTGTAAAGAGGAGATAAGATGACTTAGTTATTTCGTAATTAATACTGGATTGTGCCAAAGTGATGACTAGGTGGACAAGAATTCAAACTGAGCATGGAGATTGAATGAAGCTAAAAGTTGTTATAAATTGAATGAATATGTAAAATTGGGAGAGATCTCTGCATCAAGCTTCTTCATATCTAGAAGGGGAATTCTCACCTATGACCTTCAAAGGAAGGATAGACCACAAAAAACAAGTTGTTAGGAGAATGAAGGAGTTCAATCACTACAGTTTGTCTACAAAAGAGGATGAAAATTTAGATATGGAGATATTCAACTCTTAGAATTTTAGGATGACTACCAAAGAGGATGTGGATTAGCTCAAAGATATTAAACTCTCAAGAAGGGTTGGCTAGGAGTGACTAACATATGAAGGAGAAGGAAGATCTGGCTGATTATGAAACTATTAAAAATTGTATATACATATAAAGGATTCAAAAAACTACTCTATCCTAAACCAAAGAAAGAAAGAAATTTATTCACTTATCATCTCTCAAAACTAAGAAGTGAGGAAAAAATACATGGTGGAAAATTTTCTCGAAGAATATTTAGAGGTGGTAAAAATGGGGTGTTAAAATATGGTGGTAGAAATTTTCTTTACCACCAAATGGAATCTTTTAATTTAAGGAGGGGATATATCATTACCTCAAAAAAGGATGGAAAGACATGTAAGATTGAATGAGGATATATATGACCTATATTTCTTTGGGCTATAAATGAGGCTAAACAAGACTCTATTACGGATTATTATTTTTAGGTGTTTTGTGTTAAGTCATAGATATTAGATTTAGGTTTTGGTGGAGCTGAGTTGGGATATAAAGGAATGGGATTGGCTCGAGATTTTACTAGACATAGGTTTGAGGTACAGCTTTTAACCTTGGATAAATTCTTCAACTGAACATAGGAGATTATTAAATCCTTTTGGAGTGGGCTAGGAATGTTCTGATGGTGGTGTTGTGGAAGTGGAAAGCTAATATGTGGAATGGGAAACTTGAAAAAAGGATAAGTTATGTTGGAAAGGAATAAGATGAAGATGTTATGGAATAAAGATACCATTAAGCACATTAAACAAAGGACTGTCCAATATCTATTTAGAGCTCGTATTTTTTGGTTTTGGATAATTTTCCTTCAATGCTTATTGTTATGTGTTTCCTTTTTATAGAAATTGTATTTGGGATGTATTATTTGGTGAAATTTTAGAAATGTGTGGATCTGAAGGAGGGGGATATTTTTGATGCTATATGGATTGAGCTACTTGATATTGGTTGGATTTCTGGTGTAAATTTTTTTACAGTTTATTGCGCATAGACCTTAATCTTTTGTGGGGCTATGGAATATTTTTGCTTTGTTACAAATTTTTTGTACTACTATGGAAGAATTGTGTGTTTGGTCCTCCGACGGTTTCAAAAACTTGTTAGTTAATATTTTAGGAAGTAGGTTATTTTCTACCTTTTACAAAACACTTCTATTGTGATGCATATATTTTATGATTAATGAAAGGATGAGGGACTCACTAACCCTAACCCTCTTTTTCCTAGTAAAAAACTAAAAAATAATCATATTATAATAATTTTTTATATGTTGATGACTTTTTTATTACCATCAATGATACTATTTTAATTTTTAAAATTAAAACTAAGTTAAAACACTATTTTTAAATGTCTAATCTAAGCATTCTACATCATTTCTTAGGCATGGTTGTATTCTAGGATCATAAATTTGTCATTGTGTCTAAGTCTCAATATGCTAATAATTTACTTAAAAGATTTAATATGATTGATTGTAAACTTGTGACCATTCCTATGGATTAAACTTGATCTTAAACATGCATGTGCATAAACAAATCCTACTTTATATAGTCAACTTGATGGTTGTTTGATATATTTAACTATTACTAGACCTGATATTTAATGTGCAATAGGTGTTGCTTCCAAACTTATGCAAGATCCATATGATGATCATTGGAAAATGGCTAAAATAAATTTAAAATACTTTCAAGGTAAAATCAATCATGGTTTTTATCTATACTTGTAATTATAATGATGTAAAACTATGTGGTTATTTTAATTTCTAACCATGTTTTTGATATTTTAGATAGAAAGTATACTTTTAAAGATTGATTTCAAGTTTAGTACAGGTTCCATCACTTGGAAGTAGAAAGAACAAACCAACTGTGTCTATCTCCTCTACATAAGTTGAGTATAAAAGTACTGATGAAAGCAGATGAAGAATCCATGTGGCTTAAAATAGACTATTACAAGAACTTCATTAATGTGCATAAAAGGTAGTATGACCTCTTTTATGTGATCAACTAGGGTTTTATTTGATCTTTGCAAACAAACTAGCTCAACATCAACAAGACTGAAGCATATCAGGATTCATATCGCATTTTAATTCAGGTGAGTAATTTCTTGATGGTGATATTGATCTGATCAATTTTGTCCTATAGATTATCAAGGTGTACAATTTATTTTCATGACATCCTCTTTTTTTCATAAAATGGTCTACAAGTTTTGTACAATGCTAGGCCTTTCAGAGATTTTCAACTGAATAAGACATATACATGATAATTACACCTTCCCAATGGCCTTGTTGTATATATCATTATATAAGTATTATCATTGTATAGATAATATTTTAAAAGTTTATCGATAAGTCGGGACTTAATTGTAATTGATCACATTACATGAGTTGACTTGTAAAACCCAATGAAGCATTGGTTATGAAAGATACTTGTTTTATACAAATGGATTTTTGAACTCATATAATGATTTCATGTATACACTTTTAACTTGAGGAAATCGGGATCTAAATTATAAAAAATATTTTTATCATGTAGTCTAGAATACATGATCTTCACCTTGGCATACATTTGTATCCATGTTGGCATGCTAGCCTAAATCATCATGGATGATTCATGGATTACAAATCATTTTGAATAAAAGGACAACTTTAACATGTTTTTCCACTTAACATTAATGGGGAGGGTCAGAGTGTAATATTAATTAGGGTCACCTTTGGTGGGCCACCACATACGCATCCATATGTTATTTAATATTATTAGGTTCATTCCACTTGTATGTGTAAGAATTAATTAATTCATACATTAGAATAAATTTAATGAGTGAAACAATGCAACCAATAAGTTTGATTAAATCACCCACCCTATATAATATGTTATTCTCATTTGAGAATGCAATGTTATTAGATGAAATATTTTACACAAGAATTTTACAAGAAACATTTTTGTGGGACTCGAGTGAATTTTGAGAAGCGAATATTTACTATGTTGGATAACTATAATTTCCTCAATTAATTATTTTATTTATTTTATTTTTATTTTTTTGGGGGGGCTGGGGGGGGGGGGGGGGGGGGGGGGGTTGGTGGTTTTCCTCAAGTTTCTTGCACCCGATATTCTTATTCAATGTGTCTTCATTTTTAATGCACAAAAAAATTATTATTTAATTGCTTCTTATTATATTTACACATTTACCTTATATAATCCAATGGTTAAATAATTATTTTTTACCTAATTTAATTAATAAACCCATATGTTCTGACATGCCCTAGTACCTGAAATATATTAAATTTGGATTGAGCACTTGACAATGTCATCTTTTGTACTAATTCCAAGATATTGTCTGTTTAGACACATTTGACATATTTCAACGATTTTGTTGCTCTATGTCGCATCCTATTACCTACTATACAATGACCATTTTCTAATGTAACTCCTCATAAACTACTTGATCTACCATTGCACACATGTATAGCCTTCAAAATGGCTCAAAACAAATTCATGTCACGTCATATATGGGTTCAAAGGTCTTGGATAGTTGTGATTCCAATCCTGACTACCTTTTATGAATCCATCCATTACACTCAAACTGCCACATTTTTCAGAAATGCCACTTTACTTAGTCAACTTAGGATATGCTTTTGGGTTGATAGAGTGGGAAAACTAATGAAATATAAACTTAAATATAAATATATTTAACCTATTAGGGGTAGGTTGGACATATCTAAGAGATATTTAAAAAGATCAAGGAGAAGCACTAAGTTATCATATTCATTAAAACACATCATCACAACAACCTACAAATATGAATTCACCTATATTAAAGTCTAAGATCAAACATAATGAACTAAATTATTAAGTATAAGGTACAAAGTACATGTTGCCAAGTGTTGAGGCTGGACAAAGGGCTCATTCTCTATTATATATTTTTTACATCTCATCATATATTTGAGATAATTATACGTGGTTTGATCTCTCTTTAGAGAAATAGTATGTAGGAAATGCACCTCACATTAATGAGGGTATAGTGAAATTATGTAGTCAAGTCACATTTATCCATTTTTCAAGTAAAGACATGAAACACTACAATTTTGAAGCTTGAACAAGCTATAAAAAATTCATACATTATTTTTACAAGATTCAAGATCACACAATTAAAAGTGTAGATAAAAGTGAGTCTACACATAAAGAGTAAGCAAGTACAAAAACCTAGATTACATTTTCATATGCCTCAGGAAATATTCAACCGCACTATTGTTTAGCTTCCTATGAACTTGCCCAGATCTAATTTCCAAATTAATATGTTTTCTAGAGTATATAGTTTCATCCACATTTACCCATCATCAAACCACTCTATCAAACCTTATGCATGTGTAATTTGGTTCCTCTATCTAATCATAATTACAATTGATTAAGAAAATATTGAAATAAATGCCTAAATTTTATTGCTATGTAGTAGTAAATGAATAAACAATAAAGTAAAAAATAGAGCCAAGAAAATTAAGAAATTAAGTATTGAAACCCTAGTTGTAAAGAGGAGATAAGATGACTTAGTTCTTTCATAATTAATACTGGATTGTGCCAAAGTGATGACTAGATGGACAGAGAGGGATAATTTTTACACTGAGCCTCAAAAAAATGTGTGAGCTAACGATCTTCCTGGAAAGGGGCAACAGCGCCTGTGGGCACCCTGTACCTACTTTGGGCACCTATGACTACTTAAATCCTTAGAAAAAATCCTTTCCATGGTCACGAGATGTTCGTTTTCCTTCGCATTTGGTCACTATTAGTTTGCATTATGATCTTCGATGTCACTGATACCTTACAATGAAATATTGACCTACAATACCCTTAAGAGTGCATCAAATCCCAAAAATAAAAGAATAAAAATGAGGGGTCAAACTATCCTCAGCTGTCAAATGAGTGAACTTACGACTAATTTTTGTACTACATTTTAGACCCAATGAAGTTTAGGTTATGTGTGTGTGGAATCATGCGCTAGGTGGATCTTGTGTGTGTTGCACTTAATAACAAGCAAGTAGCTAGATGTAAATAAATGTAATAGATGTGTTCATGGAATAGAATGAATTTCCCCTCCTATGAAGTGTACATAGAATAATTTATTCCATTTCCTTTGAATGGATGCTTGAATACTCTTAAAGGATGCAACATTAGGTGGTGATAGCTAATGCTTAGTGTTTGGTCCTTTATCATGATTACATAACTTTATATTTATAGGATTCCCTTATTTGAATTTTGTAATTAACCCCGAAAAGTCTGACTACCAAAAATATAATATGCTCAAATGGCTAGAAAGGACCCAAAAGATGTAAGTAAAGTACAAAGAGGTCAAGGGCATCTAGAGGGGGCAGGGGTGCCTAGTGCTGGCGTCTTAGCTGGGTGTTGGTGTTCAGACTTAGAAAAATGAAAGGTACATCATGTGGAGACCCTTAATATAATATGGATCCTGGTGACATGAAGCCATTGTTCCTTCAAGTATCCATCTGGTAGGTGTATCTAGCATCTTCTCATCTAACAAGAGACCACTAGGAACAAACCTCTTAAAGGGCTTATGGTAACTAGCCCAATTTATTTTGAACTGAAAATATGATCTACCACGTGTCTTAGGTGACACTTAGAGATCAGATATTAAAAGATCCTATTGAAGATTGAATTGATCATCTGGGCCATATTTTCTAAATGTTTCTTCCCATGAGGTAAAAGGATTGACTAATGAGGGAAAATTCTTATTGCAAGGAGTCAATGTATCTAGATCTATATGATCCTTCATAGCATCAGTTTATAATGGGAAAACAATATCGATAAAAGGGCACTCATATGCTGCACAAGAAAAACTGTGCAGAGCTGTGCAGTGCTCTACAGTGTGTAAATTATTCTGGATCGCCTAGGATGGTGATCATTTTTCATCCATGTCATATCTTGATATACTGATGGAAGGTCAAAGGAATGGCCTACATGACATGAATCCATGAGTGAGCTAGGAGCATGTTATATAAAAGGTCCAAGTCAAGGACATGGAACTTTGTATCATGATATGTGGGCCCCACTTCCATTGGGTTCACTATGGTACATACCGACTCACGTTCTTCATTATCATAAGTCATGATCGTAATGGTATTAGCATCCAGATCTACTTGTGTATGGCCTAGCTATCTGAAAATATTCAATATAAAAATATTCATACCGGATCCACCATCTACAAGCACTCTGTTTATCTTACAATCAATAATGAAGACCTCTATGTACAAAGGTAAGTTGTGTTCAGGTTTGTTACGTGGGATTTCATTCCGATCAAAAGAGATATAGTCATTAGGGTTAATATTCACTACAATTGCTTGGAGGTGTGTAGGATCTACATTTATGGATACTTCTAATCCTTAAAGCATTTTATATAGTATGTATTTATGATAATTTGAGATTTTGAGAAGGTATAAGATTGATATCTTAGTCGTGGTTTATGAGAATCAAATTTTTTAGGGAATCACACTCGTAACATGTCTCTTTCGAAGGGATAAGGAAATAGTTCTTCATATTGGTACTTTCTATTATGGCCTGCATTACTCTCTTGGAGGGCTTTGAGCATGTTCTTCATGGATTATAACTCTTCTGTAATGAGTTACTCCTTCGTATGGGATGATATTTTATTCAATCGAGTAACCTTTAACATTTCATCATTGCAAGGTTTGGTGTGAAATTCACCAAATTTGGATTTAATATTTTCCTTACGTGTACTCTTACTTGAAGAACCTAAGTTTTCAAAATTTTGACAAGCTTCAGTATCTATCTTTGTATAACCTCTTCTTCAGCTGTAGGGTCATATTCTTCATCATATTGAGGATGATATAACTCCTTGTGTTCACATTAAATCCTAACTTTTCATGAGGCTTTAAATTATGGCCTCTGAGAACCATCTATTTGTTTTGGCCCTTCACTCTCAAATTTTTTTATTATGAGCACCAAAAGTGAAAGCGTATCCTATGTCAAAAGGATTATCCATGTTGATAAGGGGAGGTTGTTGTGGTTCTTTCTCCTCTTGGTTAATGGTTTTGATATCCACTTCACATTCTTTTGGTAATTTGGCTCCTAGTTTTAGGACCCGTGTGAGTACTTGATCTCTATTATAGAATAGGAGTTCATCGAAGTGAGCAAGATCAAAAGTGTTTTTATCTTCAAATGAATTAGTATTGTCCCCACTATGGTCAATTAATACTTTCATGTCTTTAACCTCCAAAAAGAGGGGGCCTAAGTTATGACCACTAAAGGGATACGTTGTGCTAAAAGGATTCAACTCTTATTTGCATTCAACTCTCTTAGATGTCATTTTCATGATAGGTGGCATCACTAGTCTCTCCTATAATAGGTTTTTTATAAGTGTAATCAAGGTGTAAAACAACTACCTGGAACATGATATAAGTTGCCTAAAGTCTCAATGTTTCACAAATCAATGTTTTATCGAATAAAGAATCAAAGAATCCAATTATTTTTCCTAGATATAATTCTATGCAACTATTATCACACAAGGAACAATCATGCAAGTCTACAAGTAAACTAGTCAATCAACTAATAGTTTACACTTTATATTTCTCAATGCCAGTTCCACGTATAAATGATCAACTTGATGTTAACACTTATTTCAAGTTCAAGATGAACATGGCGTAAGTATTAACAAGGGGTATATGTGAATCCCAATCAAATGATACTACGTCAAGTTTAGAAACAAGCAATACCTAGGTCCTAAAGAGGTAGAAATTACATATTCAAGCAACACAAAAATACTACTAAGGTACGTTAATCAAGTTTCAAGAGAAAAAAAGGTTTTAGCACCGAAATAATATGGATACGATACACAAACAACATAACCACAAATCTTCAAGATTTGAGGTAATTTTTGAAATAAAACTAAGTGCAAGTATGCTAAGGATTTTCTAAGGTGTAGGTAGCGTAATTCCACAATGTGGATACTTAGATCATGTTCACAAGGAACGAGGCATAAGTATCGTAATTATGTAAATGTACTGCAGACGAAGTAAAACATCTAAGGGAGATCAAAGAGGTGAATCAAGCCTAACTACGTCGATAATGTGTCTCAATATGATTTTAAGACATAGGGCCTGCTAGAACATGATGACGTACCATCCACACTTTCAGCACTTGCATTCCAGAAATACAGCCTAGTCATGTAAGTAAACTAAAAAAGTGGCAAACATGATTATTTCTAACGGTATCTACGCATGTTGTTTCTCTTTTCTCCCAAATAGGCAACAAGATAAAAAAGGTGTAGACCACGTGATGATGAAACAAACTAAGTGTAACTTTGACAGAGTTTCGTCTTGTTTTAAGACAAGTGAAAAACTATGATAAAGTGACACTTTCATAAGCTTCGTGATGAATTACACTAGGATTTAAATTTGATGGAATCTCCCCTTGTTCATACAAAAATGTTTTGACTCCGAGAAATTTCTCACTTTGTAAAGGTTCTTTGAAACTCATTGGCTTGATACAGTAAAGTTGGCTCCAAGATGATATGGATTTCCTAGGTTGTTCTCTCAACTAGGTACCACAAACACCCTATGTGAGCTCAATTTACCAAGAAAGTCACACCGACTAATCTTGGAATATCTTGGCTTTACTTTACTCCCTTCAAATACGATGAGCAATGAATGCGTTCACATGTATCTTTCACTGGGTTCGCAATGGAGAATGTTTTGATACTAAACTCATAAGTAAAATATATTTAAGTGGATAGTTAGAACACTTCCCATTTCATCCACAAGTTTCCCTCTTGCATGGACTACTTTGGGGTTCTAAGGACCACCCCCTTTGTTTTATATTAAGGATTATGTTAAGGGGGTTATGTCCTAGTTTAAAGCGGATGGGGCATACACTTATCCAAACCTGCAAATCAAGTGTGTTGAGTATGGTGTGTTTTTTATCTTTTAAACTTTAAATTGGTTTTTATCACACACCATTTAACAACCTACAATAAATGAGTTAGCATTCATTTAGACTCTGATTATTTTGCAAGTGATATGGACCTTCACATAATGATTAGTAATTTTCCAAGTGATCAAAACATCATATAAAGGAGATAGAATGCCATTTTTTATTTCCCAGATCATCCTAAGTTGCAAGGATAGAGCATACACAAAACAATACCTCACTAATCTTGTGAAAATGGAAAAACCTCAATCAATTTGTGAAAATTAAGTTCGTTTTAACCAACTTTTGAAGTTAATTCCTTTAGAAAAACTTAATTGAAGTGTTTTGAAAGCATAGAAAAGGTATTGAACCATTTTTTATTCCAAATATCACCTAGAAGGTGTAAGGTAAGAGCAATAACAATGCAAAAATCATCAACTCAACTAAGTAAAGTTAGAAAAAAAACTACAATATCGTCAAAGTAATATGTAAACCCACTTATTAGTATTAAAAAAATACTACAAAGTGTTTATAAACTCTAAAGAATCTACCCCTGCAAGTTTTAAAACAAATCTTGATTTTAAACAGAAACACTTGCACACTCCTAATGACATGTGTGTGGTCCTAGCAGCATGTGGGCACCTAAAATGAAAAGTGTGTGGATCTGTGGAAAACACAGTTAGCAATTACACCTGTGTAGGTATAATGGCACATGTGCATTCTTTCAATCATGTGCACACCTCAGAAAACATATACATGTGCAAGGTAAAAATGTGATCTGACACAGAGTTTAATAACACATGCTTGTCCTCAAAGACATATGCGCATACATACAAGCATGTGAGCATTGTTCATGACATATGTGTGTTTCTGGTTTAAATCTTTGACAGGGGTCAAAAATACAAGGTAATAGGAGTACAGTAAAGGAAACGTTTGTGCATCCTTGCAAACATATGCACATGTTATCAAAAAAGTGGGCATTAATTTTTACGTGTGCACACCCCACCAGAACACTTGCACATGGGCCTCAAAAACCACAAAAAAATACGAGAAACAGAAATCTAAAACTTTAAATAGGTTGGATTATTTTCTTTTAATTGAATTTCTAATCTAAACCCAATAAATATGCATGCAAAAGGAAGATTTACTACTTTTTAGATTATCAAAATCTTGAAACTACACTAGTTAACTTTCCAAATGCATGAAAATGGTTAGAACTTGAAGTAAAAATCTTGAAAAACAACTTCTAGATACCATGGAGTAAGGTCCCACTGGGCGTGCCATATGTGAACATGTATAAATTAGAAAAGTTATAGAAATGAGGCTAGAACACTAAAAAAAGCTCAAATTTTTACCAACTCAACTAGGAACCATCAATATACGAGATAAACAAGAGCTACTCCTACGCATGCATTATAAATTTGACAAAACATCAAACTAAACATGTATATACTACTCTCTACTCTTTAAATGCTACAAAACATGAACCTATGAAGATCCTAGCAATCAAATTTGATTGTTTGATGCTCAATGTTTTGAGAATGAGAGCTCGCCATTAATGCCTACAAGACCATATGGTTCCCCTCATTTGCCCAAGCTTGAGTTGGAATATGCAATGGAAGATAATAGCTCAATAACAATGGAAGAAATACTCAAATCCCATTTTCCTATAGTTTATGTTAGAGGGAGAGAATTTTTCTTTGAAATGAAGAGGAGGAGGGGTCTATTTATATTTTTCCAATTCAAAGAATGGAATGATTTTGGTGCATGTGGGACAAAAAGGTAAGCCTAAAAGCACCTTTGGTAAGTCAAAGCAAGATTTGACTAGGTTTAGAGGCTAATTAATCTCATGGTATTAATTAGCGGTATCAAGTAGGCTTAGGTAGCTTTCTAAGAGCATCTGGAGGAGGTTTTTAATATATTTTAGGAGCGTTGGAAGCAGGAATTAGCTAATAAGAAGATTTATTAGTCAACTGCAAGAAAATAGGCTCAATAAATGTATAATGGTAAATTTAAGAGGAATTTAAGGGGAAAAGAGCTTAATTGATGAAGTGTCGTCAATTTGTAGGGAGTAGAATAATTAGTGCAATGTTAGTAATAATATTGTTTTGATCAAACTATAGGTGTCTATATATTTATTCATCTAATTCGTTTATCATCACTATTCCAACACATCTCTCTGTGTAAATTATTATTTTTTAAAAATTACTAAAACCAATGTCTTTAAAAAATTGTTAATCTCAGCATACCAATCTTTGGGAGCTTGTTTTAAGCCATACAAATATTTCTTTAGTCGACAAACGTAAAATTATTTTCCAAATTCCTCAAACCCTTAAGGTTGAGTCATATAAATTTATTCTTTTAGATCAATTTTTAAGAATGCATTTTTCATATCAATTTAATGAAGCTCCCAACCATATTGAACACGTAATACTACAAGGATCCTAATTGTGCTCATTTTTTTATATGGGAGAAAAAATTTCAACATAGTCAATTTATGGTTTCCGAGTAAACCCGCGAGCTACTAATCTTTCCTTTAAATTATCAATTTCTTTTGTAGAGTTATGTTTTATGTTGTACAACCACCGAGAGCCTAAAATGCTTCTCTAAAAATGAGGAAGCACTAGTTCACATGCATTATTTTTAATAATAGAATTGTATTCAAATTTCATAGAATCTCTCCATTGTTCATCTTTATTAGCCTCTTTGAACGATTTTGGTTCACATTCATAAAGTATCATTAAGTTATGATAAAGTGTGTCTACTATGACTCATTTTTCTAAGTTTTTTTAAATTTTAGTCCATTTATGTATTTTAAAAGGAACATAATTTTTGAGAGATCTCCTTCAACCTCTACATCCACATTATCTGAAGAAGTATTTTCATTGTCTAGGACTTATGTTTATTCCTCAAGAGAAACATAGGAGGGATTAGCAAAAGTTTCACAAAATGTCTTTTCAAGGACATAGACATTTATATTTTATAATATCTCATAATTATATGGATCATATAATCTTAATCTAATGCTTCAACCTCCATAACCAAAAAAATATACATGAGTAAGAGGTAGGATCAAGTTTCTTCGATTTAAATTTTGGAATGAAATTAGAGGCAAGATTACCAAATATTTTCAAATGAGTGATATTTGGTTCCTTGTTTATCCACACTTATAAAGGTGTAGTTGGATGTAGGGATTTTGTAGGAACCTTATTAGAATATGGAAAATATTATTCATCGTTTCTACTCATATGAACTCAGGAACATTCAAAACATGAATCATTGTCCTGACCATTTATAGGATAGTCCTATTTTTCCTTTTTGGAAATGTCATTTTGTTGTGGGGAGTAAGGAGTGGTGAGCCCTCTCTGAATCCCAAAAGACATAGAATTCATCAAACAATTTACTAACATATTCACTTCCATTATTTGTTCTAATAATTATAATTTTTTGATTAGAAGTGTTATCAACCAAGTCTTTAAATTTTTGAATTTAGATATGATATTAGATTTTTCCTTAATGAAATATGGCTAGGTCATCCTATAGAAATCATCAATGAAACTAACAATAAATAAAGAACTACTAAGAGAAGGGACTTCGAGTGGACCCCTAACATCACTATGAATTATTTCTAAAAGGTGATAAGAGTTAGGATCATGATGTTTGTGAAATGGTTTGACCTGTTGCTTACTATATAAGAAACGTTCACAAGTTTCATGACTGGGTTTCAATTTAGAAAGGCTCATCATGAAATTAAGATAAGACATATCATACATACTTATATAATTCAATTTCCCAATCCTTGATGTCATAGCTATAATTCGTGTTTAGTGTTTCCAAAAAAACAAAATTTAGTAGCAAAACCATTAAAAATGTAAAATTCATTCTTTTAAATACCAATTGCAATAAATGTATTAATTTCATTTTTAACATACCAATTATCTAGTAACAAAAGAATGTTACAATTTTATTGAGTTAATTGAGATTAGGATAAGAGATTTTTTTTCAATTTTGGCACAAGTAAAACATTTTTTAATCGTACCCTTAGCAAGTTGAACATTACTACAACTTGAAGATTAAATTACAAAGTTATCTCCTAAATAGATATTTTCACAACATTCTACGACATCCATGAGGATATTAATCATGCAGGTCATGTGTTTAGAGGCACCAAAAACAAATATCTTCTCATTCACATTTAATTTTGTAGAAGTGGTATATAAAACAATAGTTTTGTTTGCATGATTAGCTTGGTTTTGTTTTTGTCTTTGATTGTTGAATTTCTTACCTTTGAAATTTTTTCTATTTATTTTCTTGTTTTGATGAAAATTTTCTTCTTTATGTCCAAATTTACCACACTTGTGATATGTTCTATTGAATTTTACTTTGGCATTCTAGTTATTCATGTTACTATTAGAGCCATATTTGAATTTAGATTTGAAATTAGGTCTATAAATAGGGTTTCCACTATTTTGGGATGGAAATGATTTCTAATTCTAAGATAACGATGTCTGAGATGCATTTTATTTTGAATTAAATTTTGGAATTACCTATTATTATTGAATCAAGAGAGAATATAGTGTATATAAATCTAACAAGCTAGTTTCATTTTAATATTTAGAATCATAATGGAAATAAAGTTTCTATATTTTTCATGTATATTCATATGAATTCTAAAGTTAAAAGTAGTTTCTATTGAAATAATTAACATCCACAACCATCTAGTTGATCTTTAATATTCTTAATTTTTTCAATATAATAAACAATATTTTCATCGAACTAGTGAAAGTTTTCGTGGTTAATTTGATAATTTTTGAGAGATGATTACCTTTATACATTGACTCGATTTGTTTACAATCTTCACTAGGAGAGTCTTTATGTCGAATATGGAGAAAAAAATCATCTTTTATACTCATGAGTATAATGGATGTGGTCTCTTATGATTTTTTTTTAACACACTCAATTTTTATTTGTTGCAAGTTTCTCGACACATTTCTTTTCAACACCACTGATGAGATAACAAAGATTCCTAGATACAAATTTCTCTTTTAACCTATATTTCCAAATGTTGTAATTGATGCCATTTAATAATTGAGATTTTACCATAGAAAATTTTCCACAAGAAACTTACTTTAGAAAAATAAAAACAGAATCATAACAATTTGTATTTTTGTATTTTGAAACATGATTTTTACAACAATTATGAACAAGGATTAAACATTTTATGATGATATGATTTTAAAATTGAGATAATATGACAATGTGATTGTCATAAAAATTTGAGACAAATTTTTTTGTCATATTTATGACAATACAATTTTTTAAAATAAGATTATTTTTAAAAAATGATTTTCAAAAATATCTTTCCTAATTTTCCTATTTTTTAAATTAGATTTTAAGAAACAAAACATGAATTTTAATATATAACTTATTTTTGCAAATACAAAAATAAAAAAGGATGGAGAGGGGTTCAAACCCCTTCCCTTTAAAATAATTAAGATTTTAACAAAATATGATAAACCTTAGTATGTATAACACATTTATAGTATATAGTGAACACTTTATCATTGCGCTAATAGGTGTTAAACTTTGAGATGAGTTCACTTGCTATATATAGATTTATTATCATCGATTCTTCTATACATGTAAGGAACCTTCAACCATTCTCCTCTGTCTAATCTGAAACAATGTACACACTTTATTATTTGAGTCAACAATTGTTCGTGTTTCAGAAAAAGAACCAAAAAATCACCGGGAAGTAACTTCGTGCACTTGATTTTGTTAAATGAGGTGTGGCTACATTTAACATGTCACAAATTTGTGGGGAATCATTCATTGTATGGGAGGAAGAATTTTATTATGAGAATGGGCCATACCGTAGTGAAAAACCCTTTTCGGGTCTTCACCTTTGACAATTTCAATGTTCTTGTATGAAAATCTAGAGGGCACTTTTCATTTTCTTGGTATTTACATCTCCTATAGTGGATTTTAAATGTGTTGTTAAAAAAAATTCTTCCAATATGCTTTGATGGTTGTGCATGCCCTACTGTAAAGCTTCCATTTTGAAAGGCTCTAGGATATGTTGGTAAAGATTTTTTCCTATAGATATTTGCACTTGCTAATTGCATTTACTTGAAAGGTACCAAGCTCTTTTTAACAAACCCATTTTTTCATATTCTATGACCATTGCAATCCATGAGAGAACATATATTTTAAGATATTTTTGGAATGGTTCACATGCTTCCTCATTTTTTATACATATCTGCTAGGGTAGTTGCAACTAAAACATATTCCAAAATTCACTTCTCCATAACTCTTTTTCATATTTCCACAACTTGTTTCAAACCTCCTATTTTGACATAGACGATGATTATGCAACATGTAGTGAACTTCTTAGATTGTACACATGTTGGTTGCATTTAGTGAAATGGTGTACGTAATTTTAAGGGATGGCCATGTTGACATAGTTATGGTTTACTTATGTTTATTTTGCCCCTTATTTAGTGGGTATGGTGTGTCATGGGATTTATTATGACATACTTACTATATAACAAACAACCATGATTTTTTTACCTAGTTTTTTTGGGCATGTAGATGGTGTAGTAAAAGAGAATAACATATGATATATGGACCCTTTTAGGGTTTCTTTTATAATAATTGGGTCTACTTCAATATATCAGTAAAAAATGTGTAGATTTGTGGGAAAGAAGACTAAAATTATCATAGTTAAAATACATTACATCTGAGAAAGAATATGGTTGTAATTTTTCCTTCATGGAATTTTAGTGCAGTTGTATTGCTACTAGTATTTTTAACATCCCCATCAATGTCCTATAATTATAAAGGTTTGATTTTCTATAACCACACGTTAAATGTAAAAATAATCCCCTACAAAGTGAGGAATGTTTCTACACACAATAACTATATGTTTGTGATGAATCTCAGTTATCAATTATGTAATAAACACAAGAAACTTGGAAGAAAATAGGGTTTAATGATACCTACACTGACAGTGCAATGTTAGGATGAATGGATGCCAAATACACGAGAGACTCATCCTTTGAGCAGTTGAGATAACCTGCATGCACAGACAACTAAACAAGATATATATTAGATAGAGATTTGACGAGTTTCTCATAAAATACCAATCCCAGGAACCAATGGGCTTCCTCAAAGGTTGTCAACTCGTTTTAGAAATTAAGTAATAAGATATGAAAATATAATTGACAATACAAGGAATGATTGGAATTCTAGAAGGATAGAGAACACCTATTCCATGTGATAGGAGGCCCAAGCAAGGGATACTAAGAGATCAAAGTCCAGAAAGTAGTCAAAACAAAAATTTTCAGTGGCATCTCGTTCTTCTTATATGATTTTGAGTCGGTCTTCTATGTCTTTGATTTCATGTTTCAAGGTGATGGCGTAAAGGCTGAGTTTTTGTGTGATGTCAAACTACTCCCAGATGAAGGGTTGTTGAATGAATGAAAGATCGTAAATATTGGTAATGGAGTGTGAGTCACCTAAAAATCTCATCTACAAAGAGACACATCTTGAAAATAGATAGATTAAATTGAAAAAAATGGTAAAATGAATGAAAGTATATAGAATGTGATAAAATGATAAAATGACAATAATTATTGGTGAATTAAGTAGAATTGATGGTGATACAGATAAATTGCTAGTGATTAATTGAGAAAAATATTGATTCTTTGATAAAATGTGTTGGAAGCAAAATACTTGATTAAAAGGTTGAATTAGGTTTGTAATTGATGCTTAAAGAACTTGGTAATGTAAATGATTGGATATAACTTATTGTTGATATGTAAACAAATGGACATTGTCAGAGAAGCCTTACATATATTTGTGGATATTCCAACTACTTAACATATTTTTTAAAATTGTCAAGATGTTGGTGTGGCTATCATCTAGGTCTGGAGTGGAACAGAGCTAAGCTGCAAATCTCTCTGGAACCCTTTCGATTATGTTTAGTTTTGCTTTTATAATCATTGGCGATTCTACTAGAATCCCTGGTGTAGTCTTTTATTTTACCATTCACATCCTAAGGCACATTGACACATCACTCAGAAAGACCTAAGTGTTCACCCGAAGCATGCAAGGGTACTAGGTTCCTCTTTTATGGTAGATTTTTCAAGGTGTTATCATGACAATACATACAATCCATATCTATAATAACCATTCAAAGGTAAATCATAAACAGATCTAGATCACAACCATAGTGCATAAAGAATCAAATAAGAAATAGTAAAAAATTTACCATGCAAGATCCATCAATAGCAACCTCAATAACAAGAAACCGTCCATAAAAATCCATTGCATTAATCACCATAAAACACAAGGTTGAACACATACATATATTGTCTCCATAAGTTATGCACACTCATAAACCAGCAACATAACTCTACTACAAAGTGGAACTACTAAAACTATGAAAATCAACACATATATAAGGGTGGGGACTTTCCCTTCACCATCTATGCATACTCAAAATAGGTTGCATGCTAATAATAGGCATGCACCACTACAAGATAACTAAAAAATCATGCAAGCTTGTTAATAGTAGATTATCTTCTATTTAACTCCTAGTTTTGATCCTATTATTAGCTTTTTGTGCCTGTTTGAACTGTAGGTTCCAAAATAGCTTGGCATTTCTTCCAAGTCTTATAAAAAAATGTGCTCAATAATCAATCCCATCTTAGCCCATGTATGTTAAATGGATAAACATTGATCTCTGGATTTCTCGTGCATAAAACTACAGGGTGCAAATTTTTCCATCTTCTGTGCCTACTTATGTGCCCCCTACTTCCGCACCTTCAATAATTAGGAAATATCTTACCAACCCAACATTACCCCATACTAGGTTCATTTCAACCCTAGCAATGGGTAGTCATGCCTTATCTCTCCAATAAAAAAGAATCAGAATAAAAGAATGATTGTACATAATGAATTAAAAACTATGAAAAATAATCTAGGCACCTTACTTCTCTAAATGCATAAGTAACTTAGGATACTCACTCTCGATCTCTACCTCTAATTCATTCCAATCATTGAGTGCCTTATTTTCCTTCTAGGGATGTTTTCAAGTACTCCTTCCATCTCATCCACAGTCATATTATTTCCCTCATTTTGCAGTACCCTAAGAATTTTCACTAGACTTGTGATCATCTCATCCATCACATCCATATGTTAGGCTATAAGTTTCCCAATTTACTTTATCTTTTCTTTGTGAGGTTCCTAGGTTACTGTGAGCACATCAAACTTTTCTGCCAATAATGTTAGCCTCTTCTCACACCCAAGAGTTTCATTCTTCGTCACCACAAGGACTTCATTTTACCCCACTAGAGTCCTTGTCTTGAATATTACCGTAAGATCTATGCATATATTCAATGTTGAGTATGTATTTTTCATCTCATCTTTCAGTTTCTAGAGAAAATAATCATACCCAATGATTCAAAGAACTATTATTGCTTTAGTCCTTTCCTCTTGTGTTGTAGCATCCTTATGTCTTGGCACCCATATTGTACCCTCACCCAACACCAAGTAAACCAACATGTGTAAATAATGCAAAGTAGATGGAAAGATTTCAGCCACCTTTTCTTCATACTACAGCCTCACCTATAAAATAGTATCCCCAATTTTCTCTGACATATCAAGAAATGCACATGCCTTCACCTAAGATCTCTCTTTTTCCTTTGTTAGGCACTTAATCTATACTTCTTTATCCTTCCTATCCTCTAACAAATTTTGAATAGTTACCAATTTATCTATATTTCTATGCATGACCTCTGCAAATACCTTACCAAATCATTTCTTACTTTTTCATCAGAGAACTAATTCGGTTTGATGATTACATTTCAGGAATGTGGTTCTTTCTTCATCCCTTGAGAGACACAAGACTCTTCACACACAACAAAATCAGGCTCATCCATGTGATTTTGCATATTCCATGATAATTGTTTACAGGTGCGTGTGTTTTCCATGTTAAAATCCATCATCTCCCACCCATATAATCATTCCTTTGCAATAGTACTCTGGAACCTTGCGCAAATTATCTTTTTCGAGTCATCATCATAACCAAGGTTCTGTGTCTACACCATCTCCTCTTCCTTGGGCTCACTTGTGTGTTCACCTAATTTCTCCTATGTTCTAGCACCCACATTTTTTTTTACTTTCTCTTTTTCCTCAAGTCCCTTAGTCAGGTGCACAACATTATCTTCAATCTCTGTGTCTCTATCAACGTAGCTCTCTTCCTCATGTTTATGTAAGCTCGTGTTGAATAATCCTATGTCAAACTATGGGTGGTCATCACTAATTCCTTCATCTTCCCCAAGTCCAAGGTTGTGTGTGGAAACTTCATCATGCACTTCCTTACCCGATGGCTTTTCCTAATCATTTTCTTTAATCGGTATGTATTTTTTCCTATTTCTTTCTTTCTTCCTCAGCTTTCTTTACCAGTGTTACGTGTGGTGACTCTTCTTATTGAGTTGTGATGGGCCAACACCAAAATCTTTACCTATACACATTCTACACAATTCTCTCTCTCCCATGATCAAGAGTTGTGTTTTCTTCCTGGTCCTACTCTTTGTGCTCTGAGGTCATTCTGCAATAATTCATGTCCTTGTTCTTCCTGCATGGGGGTTTTTGTTCGACCAGCATATCCTTATTCCCACAGTCTATTTTACCCTTTGGAGGACCTGGTAAAGACAAGTCTTCTCTTGTGAGCACTTTTTTGTCCTTAAACTACATGGCTTAAAGTACACATACATGCGTGTATGGGCTCAATATATCTTAGAACCATGATTCTATGGAGTTATGTCAATATTATATGATTCCATCGTCTCCACATATACCTCCTTATTGGGATATACATATGTTTTGTGTACATAATATTATTTTTTATGTCTAATTTTTTAGCATCAAACTATAATTTCTGTGCAGTTGTGTAACCTATTCACCATGATTCTTTAAAATACCGAGAAGTAAATGTTAAATAGGTAACCTACACCATGTGAATATTCTCACACATCTTCATGAAGAACCTTCCCATACATAAGTGTTGGTACATCAACAAACTTTTCTTGTATGTTTAACACACTAGGTAGTTTTTATGGTATGTGCATCACTCTCCCTCAAATGCCTGAGGCATATCCTCCTAAACCACTTCTTCTTGTGCACTCCTTATAAGTGTTAGAAATTGAACCATAAAAGGTATAGTTGGAAAAATTCTTCAGAGCATGTGATTTATTTTCCATGGGGTATTCCCATCACTTTTTCCTTTGGCCTCATTGAGCGCACCAATTTCACTAAATACAATCAAGAGTAAAATGATGCCCCCAGGTTATCTTGTCACCTTCATCAGCCTGAGGTGCGTGCTTCTACCACTAGGCTCTCCGTAATGTATCTTGCAATATTATAATGAGTTCTTGTTCACCATCCTATGCACTATTTGCATCCAACACTTATTAATTTTTTTCCATCTCTTCAAGGCTGCCCAATTTAGAACCGACTAACTGTGCTGCTACCCTTATAGCTAGATCATCTATATGTGTAACATTGAAATCTTGACCCCCTTTATTGTAGTGGAATGTGGTGTATGTCTCCTCTACTCCCTCATTATATAAAAACTCACCTGCAATTTCTAAACCAAATTTATGCAAACCTTGTGAATTTTCTGACCAACTTCATTATAATCCACATCCTTTTTCCTATGAAGTAGAATAAATCCTTTTGCATGTGTGACATCAACCACTGGTACAATTGGTCGGGCTTGCCAAAGAACAATAGCTCATACATTTTTATAACTATGGGGCTTTCTAATAATTTTTATACTAAATTGTCCAAAACCCTATGCCTAACATTCTTCCTCCTATTAGTCTTCTAAACAACCTCTGCATTGATATATTTGAGGGTTATCTCGGTCCTATGATTTAAGTCACTAATCTTGCATTGGGTTAACTTCAACATCCATGGCCTCCCTTCGATCACCTCTTCTGGGTACTACATTTCGACTAACCACTCCTACAATGATTCTGTGATCTCCCTCTCAACAACTTGATCTCTCCTTGGTGCAATTTATCTTCTCAATTAATAGGTACACTCTGTAAACTACAACATTTCCCCTACCTTACCCTTACATTCCTCAAACTTGAATCAAACCCTTTGATTCCTTGTGCCATAGTATGCCCTAGCCATAAATCTACCTTTGTGAAACCCTAACTATGTGAACCTTTCTTCCTCACCCACCTGAAAAACTAAAACACACCTACATGTGGAGTTCTATTAATTTTGTGTCATGAGTACACCTAATTCATTAGTCAATAACTCATTCTTCGCACTAAGAACTTTATCATACTTTTCAAAAATGATAACTCAAAGGATGCAAGGTAAAAATAACATTGCAATCACCGACGTTATAACTTATTTGAAAATTTCTTGCATTAATTGTTCCTCAACCACCACCATACGCAACATTAATTCCACCTCCTCACTCTTTCACGCATTAACTTATATCCTTCTGTGCCTAACTCTTCCATGCCTCAATCATAACCTTCTATTGCACTCACTACTTTCTCAGCCATAGATTCCCTTACACGCACCCCCCCTGTGTCGAAGTACCTATCCAATGTGCCTTATACCAAGTAGTTTCCAATGTTGTAACCTACCTTGCATTACACTGATTGTCCATCCATCTACACATGGTCTTCAATATGAGAAAATTCCTTGGAATTTTTTCTCTAAAACTATCTTCACTCTGAGCTCCTATAATTTTACAATACACACCAATCGGTAACAGGGCACTAGTCACTTCCCAAGCCACCCCACACTAAAATTATGTGGACTCCTCTACGTATAAACTCATATAGATAATAATCAGCTATAGGTGTGTAAGCGTGCTCATTACAATGGATAAAAAAATAAATTTATAAAGCTTAACAACAATGAAAGGGAACACATATAAGAGAAATGCATGAAAGAAATATAATTTAAGTGGAAACACTACCTTATTACAAACACCAAGAAGACTTATTTATAGTACGGCTTCAGCCTACTCTCGTTGAAGTAATTGGGTAACCGAGTGCCATCCAATGCATGTTATTGGAAAGATCCAGAATCAAGTATGTAGGTCACAACATATAGTTCCAATCAATGTACTTGGAACTTTCTAGGGTGGAACAAAAACTTTGAATCATACAAAAGAACCATTTGTCCAACTTTAATCTACCTTTTCTTAATATGTCTATCATGACATGCCTTCTACTTAGCCTTTTATGTCTTCAGGATCCACCAAGCAATGGCACGTCAATCACCCAACTACATCAGTTTGTTTATATGCTCTTTAAGTTCTTTCTCATCATCCAATCCTCCTACATGTGCAATACGCAAGGAGGGTAACATAAATTCCACTGGTAAAACAACCTCCATGTTAAACACCAACTGAAACGGTGTGGCTTTGTTTAATCTTTTATAAGTTGTTCTATATTCCCAAAGTATAGTAGAGACTTTATCATCCCAGTATTTCCTTCCAACATCACATATCTTTGTCAATTTTTGTCCCAATATCTTGTTAGAATCCTCAGCAATTCCATTTTCCTATGGGTGATAGGGTATTGTTTTATGGTGTGTCACCAAAAAATCTTCCAATAGTATCCTAATAGTCTCATTGAGGAAATGAGTTCCCCTATCACTTATTAGACTTAGTGGACATCCACATGTGTTGTTTATGTTCTCCCATAGAAACATTGTTGTTATAGCTATCGTATAATCCTTTGTAGGTGTTGCTTCTGCCCACCTTGTAAGATAATATGTACAAGTTATAATGTAGCGCGATCCAGTCCTACACACAAGTGGGGAAATAGAACCCAAAAATTTGATTTCCCGCTTCTCAAAAGGTTTTGCACTAACAATAGGCCTCAAAGGCATTTCATCCCTACGCCTAAGCTTTACAAGGCATTGACAATGGTCACAAGCCTTATAATATTCTATACAATCCTTATAAACCAATTCCCACCAAAGTCCTGCCAACAAAATCTTGCGCACGGTAGAATTTCCTGCATAATGACCCCCTGTAATCCCACCATGAGCTTCCTCCATAATGGCAGCATGCTCATGTTCAAGTAAACACTGGCTTAAAACCTCATAACAACCTCGCTTGTATAAATCTCCATCAATTAATATGTAGGGTGTGGCGCGTATGGATAGTTGTTTCTTCTCCAGAGCCTTCGCCCCTTCATGCACTGCACCAGTATGTAAAAATACAACAATGTCTTCTAAGTCAGAGGGTGTGTGGTTCTATATAAATAGTTGTGCATCTGGCATTGTGTCCTCAATGCTCTGTACGTCCTCACCTAAGTTAATCATGGATCATTGGTCACTGTAAAGTCAATTTCTTGAAACAAGAGAATCCACCTGCACATGCGCCCCTGTAAAATCGGCTTATTGACTAGATACTTAAGTGTCATGTGATTTGTATAAAATATGAATGGATTTTCCAATAAGTATTGACTAAACTTATGTAGTGTGTAAATCATGTAAAATGCTTCCGTTCCATGGTTGTATAATTATGTTCAGTTGTGGTCAATTTCCTGTTTTCAAAGCAAATAGGATGATCAACAATACTCTCTCCAAGTTGGGCTAATACTTCACCAATGGCCATGCTAGAGGCGTCCACATGCACATGGAATTGTTTGGTTCATAAAGGAAAGCATAGAATAGGCGCAAAAGTAAGTCTTTCCTTCAATGTCTCAAACATGTATTATTACACCTCACCCTAATGGAAATTTCCTTTACTCTTCGATAATTCCTATAAGGGCACGACAATCCTAGCATAACCCTTGATAAATTTCCTGTAATAACTTATCTACCCCAAAAATCCATGCACCTCACTCTAGTTAGTAGAAGCCCAAAATGATAGCAACCTTGGTAGGTTCTACCAACAAGTCTTCTTTGCATATGATATGTCTCAAAAGAGTTCCAAAGGGTATGGAAAAGATGCACTTTTTAATGTTTGGAGAGATTCTCAATTTTCAGAACCCTCAAACATAAGTCTCAAATTTTCACAATTATATTTCACTAGCCTATAAACAATCCAATAATCTAAGTAAACTTGTAAAAACTTTTGAATGAAGTCCTAAAATGTTTGCACAACAATGCTTGAAAAGACTGCAGGTGCATTCCTCAGCCCAAAAGGAATAACTGTATATGCAAAACTTCCCCACTAAGTGGTGAAAGTTGTCTTTTCTTGATCTTATTTAGTAATCTGTACCTGATGATATCCATAAAATCCATCAGTGAAAGAGTAGATCTTGCACCCTAGAACGCCTTCCAAAATTTCCTCTATGAATGGTGTGGGAAAAGGATCTATCACACAAGCAGCATTCAACTCTCTATAGTCCACATAGATTCTTATTCTACCATCTTTCTTCATACTTATTACCATTGGGCTAACCCATTATGACTCCTCAATGGGCTCAATGAATCTAAATTTCAACATCTTATCAATCTCTTCCTTTATCTTGATGTGTAAATTAGGATTCATCCTATAAGGCCTTTTCCTAACCGGGCGTGCAATTTCTTTCAATTTGATCCTCATCTTTCCCAAAGAGTGATGCAATCCTTTCAACTCATGATAGCCTCTAGGAAATAAGTTCTGGAATTCATATGGCAGCTTAATAATCTTTACAACATCTGAGTCAGATCAATAATCACAATTGATGGCCTCTTTAGGTTGTACATATGTCCCAATTTTGACCTTCTAGGTTTTCATAGGCTCGTGATACGTGCGCACCTGCTCATCTTCATTGTCTAAGACTTAGGATGTACCTACAATGTGATCAACATCTAAGTTCTCAATTTCTTCATCATCAATCATATAAACCATTTTACCTTTCTCTTTCTCTAACTAGGTGCACCCAACTTGTTCCCCATCTGTCTCCTCTTCCTCAAAGTGTGTCTCTAAGTCTAACTCTCCAAACATATCTAACATAATTTCTTCATCCTTTTCACTATCCCCCATCATAAGGAACTTTATAATCTGTAATGCTTCATTCACTAGAGGTTTAGCAGAGAAATAGTTAAAGGTTTGAATCATACCTGAAGTGTTCTCTTCCCAATTAACTGTTGCTCGTGTTAATTTTTCATGAATATACCATTCGTGCACACAACCGCATAGATTGGTGTAGAACTTATGTACCCAGAGGAGATGGTGGCAAGGCATCCTGCCCCTGTGTCTAGAGTCTCTCACACTTTTGAATGTGAAGCAAAACAAAATTCCTCCCATGAAATTCTCATATCTGTGAAATTGCATTGATCCTAAGAAACATAGTAGAGAAATTGATTCTCGCTTCTCACCACTTCTAAAGGTTATCTTTGTGTGTAGTCCACCAACGTGTGGTTGTTCCACATAGGGTATAAATCAAAATATTTCTTCTATCACCCTCATCTGTCCACTAGGCCTCCATGGTGCATAGAAATACGTCAGAGTTTTCTGCATTAGTGTACCGAGGTACTTGGTTGTGACTCAAGCACTGAACAATGCATTCCTTGATCACATACGTAGCTATATTCTTGATCTCTCGACTAACCATTTCATATGTTTTATGCACCAAGTTATCATAGGAAATACTAGTTCTATCACTAATAGACTAAGCATCATCCCACTAAATAATACCTTATTTAGATGGCTCAGTAACTTCAGGATCTCTAATGGTGCTCACATAAATTCTATTGAGATCCTCCTCACTTAATGGCTCTACATAAGGTACAACTTTCCCATCTATCAGAGGAATAATGACACACTCCTTTTTGTTATCAAAACTAATATAACCTTTATTAAAACATAGGTCGGCATTATTTTCATAACACTAGGGGTGCCCAAGAAATTCTAGAAAACTATCTGCTTCTGTAAGCACCAAGATCTAAAATTCCCCAGTAAACTTGGACCCTTGAATAGTAATATTGGAATCTTTCAGTACTCCAATGAGTGTGGCTCTATTCGTATTTACCATATACAACACATTCGAAGAGGGTTGTAATGGTGGTCTTCCCATCTGATTCCACGTATCCAAAGTGAGTACATTTACTTTTGTACCTATATCAATTAGTATGTTATTCAACATGCATCCATCAACAACTACATTCAAAGTGATCTCTTTATCATATTCAAGAATGTGAGGAGGTAAGTTTACATGCAAGATTTGTCTTTCACGCTTAGATCCAACATGTGGTACCTTCTCCCTCATCCATTCCCCTAATAAAGGAATGATATTTTCATGTCGCATCATCTTACAAACCTCCTTCAAGTCATCAACATATTTCTAAGGAAGTTCAAATTCCTTCACCTGCTCTAGCTTCCGCGACTGTTCCTTCAAGAATTGTATCTCACCCTGTAAGTTTCTACTAACCTCTATAGTCTCCTGATATACCTCTTTCTAATGGGTAGGATCTAGATATTTTGCATTGATCACATCCTATTTTGAAATAACATGTTTCTTCTTCATAACTTCCCTAGTGCGTGTCACCGCACTGTGTGTAGTGACTAACACAGGAAACATCTCAGGATCATGCACTATCTTTGGCATCCACTGATCTTCCACTATGTATTGTACTCTAACCATTCATGTGCCCTTATCATGCTCGTGTTACTTTCTCATATGATCATACAAATCTGGGCATTCCTAAAACTTGTGGTTCTTTCTGCACCATGATAAAATAATGTTCTGAAGGCATTCGTGCCTATAATGATCAGGGGATTCACATGGCAAATAGGTTCCTCATGGAAATTCACCTCTTCCACCGTTGCGACCTCAACATCTGAACCCTCCACGGTAACCACTACCTCTACCACCTACATTAGAGTGCCCTTTATTTTGATTATGATTATCACCCTGGTCCTTAGAATTATGTGCAACATTAGTTATGCGTACACCAGTTTCAATAGCCCCATGAATCTTATCAATAAACCTATAATTCTCTATATCATGAGTGTGGGACTTGTAAATTTTACAGTAACAAGACACATTCTTCCTAATCGTGCACTGCAGCAAAGGGAACCAACTTTATTCATGATCCAAGTGAAAAATCTCACAATCCAACAACATGGTGCACACCAATTTATGATGGAAGATATCCATAGTATTTCCTTCCATCTCATAATTTTTACATCAAATACCACTGCATGTCTCATGAGATGAATTGGCCAATATTTTCTCCAACTATTTTTCCATAGATGTAATATGCACCTCCAAGAATGGGATAACTCCAACGTCTACACTTCAAACTGTCTCAGCACTTAGATATTCCTCCAATGCATCACCTAGATCTATAAATGTCTTATGTGACAGTGCCCTTCTAAAAGATGTGATAAAACTACCAAAAAACCATTGTGCATGTTGGCTAGGGTGAATATCATACAAAAACTTTGATAACAAGGTTTTCAAATGGGCATCATACTCCCTCACACTCTCTGTTATGTCCTACTTAATGTCCTTCAACATATTTATGCTCTTTTTCTCAAACTCGGGTATATGGAACTCAGCTAAGAAAGCATCATGTAGTGTTTTGTAGTCTACACAAGTCTAGTTTGGATCATATTTCCTATACCAACTATGTTTGCACCCTTGCAAAGTGATAGAAAACTGACTTGCCTTATGCTCAGAAGCTATAATCCCCTTAGCACGCCATAGTATTTCACACATGTGTACATGCTCGGCTACATCTTCAATACCTTTGTATTCTATTACATGAAGAGACACCTTGTAATAAACTTGTTGGGGTTTGTGAGGACCGTGCCCACCAAATCTAGAACATGTATTACCTCCAATATTCCCTTCACCTCCAAAACCACTAGATCCTAAACCACCTAATTCTCCTTATCATCCCCCTGTAGCAAGAACCATACCAGAAAATGTGTTTCCTTGTATTCCAATAGTTGTACTAAATTGAACTCCCACGATCTGTGAAGTCGTGCTACTTCCAGATGTATTACCAACATTTTGTGCGCCCACATTCTACCCTGAAGATGCGCTAGAAAATATACCACCAATACAACCACCAAAAAAATAATACTACATTGCCATCTAAGGAACTCCTCTAATCAAAGGAAAATGAAATCTACCTATCACTATTGAAGCACCTACATTAGCTCGATTTTCAATAATTGTTTCTGGAAATGCAACACCAAACATAAGGGCTAGGTCGCCAGGTAGGATCAAATGTGAACTTGCGGCTCTTAATTGTTCTTCCTTAGATGCACTCTCATCAGAAGCCAAGGGGGGACTTCTACCTTGTTTTCCTAAAGAAGAAAGAACCAGATGCTTGAGCTCCACTTCTTCCATGTGAGCTCTAAATCCTTCCTGAGCCATCTCTCTTCTTAACTCCAAAAACTCCTCAACATCATGTCTCTTCATCAATTCCCTCTCTTGTGCTTCATTATACTTAAGCCACATTTCTTCTCCCTAATTTTTACCACTAGGTCTGCCATCTTTCACCACACCTGCTCCTACCCCTATGCATGGTGGGGTTTAGCTAGCCATAGGGTGTTCTTCCAAATCTAGAGTTATAATCAAGATCTTAATTGTTAAAGGGATAGCGCACAAATAGGATCGTATGGGTTTTCACAATAACTGAAACTCAGAAACCTCTAGATAGGAATAAGTCGAAAAAACATATTCCAAATTTTAACTCTATAAGAAACCACTCCACCATTGATCTACACTTCATGTCTAATTCAAATCAGCATCATGCAGAGTCTGTTAATTTTCCTGTGTCCACACAATTGTTTTATACCTCCAATTTCTCTTCAATGTGTATGCTACCAAGCACTCATACAAATCTATAGGAAAACAATAAAAGAACCTCTCATATATTCCATGATATAGATGTTCTTCAATCCACACATGAGCATCAAAATTAGGACCAATGTTATATATGTGAGAAAACTCTTCCTTTAAATTATCTACCCAACTCTCAATACTGGCCAAAGTCAAACGATATGTCTTCATCATGCAACTTCCTTGCAACCGCTTTGAAAAGAGGTCCTGAAAATGGAACCAAAATTTAGTCTTTTATTTTACCATTCAAAGCCCAAGGAGTGCTAGCACGTCACTCACAAAGACCTAATCGCTCACCCAAAACACGCAAGGATACTAGGTCCCTCTTTTATGGAAGATTTTTCAAGGTGTTAGCATGACAATACATACAATCCAAATCCATAATAACCATTCAAAGGTAAATCATTAATAGATATAGATCACAACCATAGTGCATAAAGAATCAAACAAGAACTAGTAACAGATTTACCATGCAATATCCATCAATAATAAGAATCCATCCACAATGATCCATTATATTAATCACCATAAAATACAAGGTTGAACACATACATATAGTGTCTCCATAAGTTATGTGTGCTCATAAACCAATATCATAACTCTAATAAAAATAAGAACTACTAAAACTATGCAAATCAACACACACACACACACACACACACACACACACACACACACACACACACACACACACACACACACACACACACACACACACACACACACACACACACACACACACAGATATCTATGGGTGGGGACTTTCTCTTCACTGCCTATCAATCCTCAAAATAAGTTACATGCTAAGAATAGTCGTGTGCCACTACAAGTTAACTACAAAAGCATGCAATCTCGCTAATAATAGATTATATTCTATTTAACTCCCATTTCTTATCCTATTATTATCTTCTTGCACCTGATTGAACTGCAGGTTCCAAAATATCTTAGCGTATCTTCCAATTCTTCTAACAAAATGAGCTCAACACTCAATCCCATCTTAATCAGTGTATGCAAAATGGCTAAGCATTGATCTCTGACTTCCCTGGGTGTGAAAATATAGGGAAAAAATCTATCCATATTCCGCACCTACTTACATGCCCCCTACTTCTACGCCTTTAATACTTAGGAAATATCTTACCAACCCAATAGCTGATGACCCGGGAAAAGTGGGGAAACCCACTTGGAAGTGGTTTTAACCACTTCCAAATGATTTTTTTAGACTTGGATATGGATGAAAATGGTTAAGGAGGTTTTGGGGGAGTTAGGAGGTTGAGTGTTTAAAATAAAAATGGATTTAGATGGTTTATGGGTGGTTGGGGAGGTGTTAGGATAGGTAAATGGGTTTTATGAGGGGTAGAATAATGTTTTATGATAATGATATAGGTTTTAGGATTTTCGAGTAAGGGTGTAAGGCGTGTATCCAGGAATCAAGTGTTTACATTTGACACTTTTTGTCAAGTGGTTTTTGATGGAAAAGTCCCTAGACAAAAATGAGTGAAATGGTGAGATTTTTGTTGGATAGGTGGTCCCCCCTCAAATTGGGGTTCATTGTGATGAAAAGAAATGATCATTAGTTTTAATAGGTTGTTGAATGAGATAGGGTTGTGTGTTGTTTTTTTTCTCTTAAGATGCCCCAAGACTAGGCATGAAAACAAATTACCACAAAAGGTGTACTTTTGTGACCAGAGAATCAAGTGATAGGGTAACAAATGGGTTCTCAATCTATAAACATAAGATTCACAGGAAGAAGTTGTAAGAAAAGGTTCCCAAAAGGTGTATGATATTCATAGTGTATCGGGAGATGCGGGCTTTATAAAGGATGTTGCCACAAAGATGGGCTTATGGGACTGTGAAGTCAAGTGATATGGGGAACCAATGGTTTCATGACCTATAGACCTATGACTCAATGGTGGAAGGGGAAAAGTTTCCCTAATGGCTGCGAAATTTGAAATGGATTTGATACAGGTATTATTTGACTGATTAATTGGTTTTGACTTCGTAAAGGGTTTTAGGGCCCAAAGATGGAGTGCATATTTGAAAAAAGTGAAATTTTAGCAAGGAATGATGAAAATGATGGTTTGAAGAGGCTCAAGGGCCATTTAATGAGGTTTTGAATAAAAAATATAGGAATCAATAGTGATTTGCATAAATCATCGGTGATTAGCCCAATTGTCGACGATTGGGTGAGTGGAAAATTTTTTATTTAAAAAGTTTATTTTAGGGTTCATTTTTTCATTGTGACTTGATAATATTAAGAGACAAACATTAATTTAATTTGCTAATTTGAGTGGGATAGATACAACTAGAGGTGTATAGAGGAGACAGAGGATGACATGCGCTGAGGTACGTGGTGTAATTAAGATTTTTTATTATTTTTTGAGAAATTTGGAATCGTCATAGAAATCACTAGTGATTTTGTATAAAATAGCGAGAAATTTAAAAGTTGTTGGCGATGTTAATAAGGTTGCTAGACATTCTGATAGAATCATCATAAATTCAAAAAAAAAAACATCTTTTTAATTGATGTTGATTGATTGTGGATTGATTATTGATTGATTTTTGGGTTGTTTTATTATTGGATGTAGGCTCGGGAGAGGTTAACCACATGAGATAGGGTCCTAAATATACTTGATCATGTCCAAGATTTATTGTTAGATGATGATTGGGATCATTTAGAGGGTGTTGGGTTGGGTGGGATGCATCAATGCAGATGAATTCATATAGACATGGGTTTTTTATTGGAATTGTTTGAGCAATGGGACCATGTGACAAGAACATTCTTGATGCTTAATGGGGAAATGACGGTCACTTTGGAGGATGTGCATTGGATATTATGTTTACCAATACAGGGGTGTCGTGATACAGACTTTGTATGGTTATGATGGAGGCGATGTACTTTATGGTATTTTTTATATGGAGCTTGTATAGTGATGATGAGGAGGGTAGGGCTTTAGTGACTATGATGATGATGGGGATTAGTTGTTACATGTTACTAGATTTAGTTGGAAGGATATTCTCATGGATGTTGAAAAGGTGCTCATAGATATGTTGGCTCACAGGATAGTGTTTTCTTGGGCCCCAAATTTGTTGGTGTAGGTATATATAGAGTTGTGGTCTTGAAGCACTAGACAAAGGTTTGAGGTTGATGTATAATTTTTTTTAGAGTGTTTGGCATACAAGCACATTTGAATGGCTTGGATGAGAGGAGTGCATTGGGATTTATGGGTGACTTTGCATTATTCAGTTGGTTTCATGAGATGGTAATCAAATTTTATGGCTACAGGGCCTACCTTAGGCGAGGCTTATTATAGGAAGATTCTAGCCAATTTATAAGTCATGGATGTTATTTAGAGACCATACACAAGTTTCCTAATATGGTCTAGTGTAGAGGGGGAGTTAAGAGAAAAACAACTCGATAGATGGGTGCAAGGGTAGAGGGAGGATTAGTGGGAGTTGATCCAGTGTAATAGTGTCTAACGACAATTTGGTTTGATTCAAGATGTGCCGGAGGTAGTAGTGGCCTATCGATGTGATGATGTAGAGACTTATGTCATGTTTCTAGTTGTTTAGGAGGTAGTGGATATGATGGTGTTTACACAAAATCATGCACTTTGGGTATTTATTTAGTCCTAATTACATAATACTATTTACATGATTCCTAAGTACAAAAAGTAATGATTAACCCATGTCTTTGGCCACCTTTCTTTTCTTTATGATTATTCTTTCATTCTTGCACTCTTACTTGCTTAGTCTGTCTTTTCACCTTTCAAATTTTGTCTTTCTAGACAGCAATGCCCAGCCAAGATGCCAGAGCCAGGTAACCCTATCCCCTCTGGGTTCCCTTTTCCTATTTACACTTTGGTCACACTTTTTGGGTCCTTTCTAGCCATTTGAGCATCTTATCTTTTGGTAGTTGGTATTTTTGAGGTTAATTATGAAATTCAAGTGAAGGAATCATATAAATATAAATTTATGTGATCATAATAATGTACCAAGAACTAATCACTATCTATCACCACATGAGATTACATCCATCAAGGCATCTATATATCCATTTACATCCATCTAACTCCATCACAAGGGACAAATGTTGGTTCTTCTACATTACACTTCATAGGAGGGGAGTCTATTATTTACATGCACACATTATTTACATTCTACATCTAGTTACTTGTTCTCTCCTCACAAAGTGTGACACGCATAAGAGTAACCTAGGGCATTGTATGGATGAAAATTGACATGCAACCTTCAACCACACTTGACCCCTCGAGGTCATGTCGGGGCAGCCGATGTGGAAATGTGTGCAACTAATTGTAGGAGGATCAGTGACTAAGATCTAGTAGTGTGATCTCCTAGTAGATGAGTTGGCAAAGGGGATATTTAGAGGCTATGAATAGGTAACGTAAATTTCCTATGGTTTATCTAACTGAATCTCAATGTTGAACTAGTTTGAAGTGTTCAAATTAACTAAGATGAAACTAACAACCTATGCTACTACTAAAAAGAAACTAGCCTAAATAAATCAACAAAACTAAAACATCATAATTATAAACAATAAATTACTTTCATTCTAAATAATTGAACTACTCCTACACTAAAACTAAACAAGCAAAATAACCATGTGTGGTTATTCACTTGTGCTAAGTGCATTCTAAATAATGCTAACATAAAACAAGAACTTTTCCAAATAATCTATGATATGCAGACAACTTCCTATAGATATTTTCTCCTTCAAATCCACAAGGATAGGAAGAGCAAGATCCGTCACCGGGAGCTGCTATTAATGATTTAAAACATCTTGGAAATTTAATAATTACTTGCAAATGAAAGAATTTTATTTTTCTACTCTATTTGATATGATATAAAGGTAACAAATTGTAACAATGAAGAAAAATAAAATAACCACCCCAACCTAGAATTTACAAAACAGAGATAAATCCATATGTGTGATGACTTGTCCCCTCATTTTATCCTTTCTTTATATGTGTGTCCATATGCGTCTAAGGAATTGGGAATGCAAAGGCACCAGCAAGAGAATTCCATTGAGAAATGGCATCTTGAAGGAAAATTTGGTTGTAATGCAAATAGAAGAGAGATAACACAAGTGAACAGAGCTTGGCTATGCAATTTCTACCAGGATTGTTATAACAATACTATGTAAGATACACAAAATTATCATCCCATTTTTTTGAATAAAAGCATTGAATATATAGGAATTGGATGGGATGTGCCTTCATGCATAAAGCATCCTTGGACTGCCAAATCATTAGGTGAAGTGGCAATTAAAACTAATTAAATCTATTTAAAAATAGAAGAGGGAAGGAATACCATGCAATCAAGACTATTTTTAGGCAATTTGGTTCACAAACGCACCTTGGAAATCAAGTTAATTGAAGTGTCACGTGTTAAAATCACACATGAGAAGTTCTGGAAAAATCACTCAAGACTACCGCCCTACGCAGGGTGACGATTGCAAGACCACTGCCTTGCCTAAGCGGTGGTCACAAAACCACCACCCAAGTAGAGTGGCGGTTTTTACACTTAAGGCCAGAAAATGCACAGAAAAGAGTGGGAAGCTAGAAGAAAGCATGGAAAATCTAAGTAAAGTTTTCTAGGTTACAAATATACACCGCGGTTGAGGTTAAGAACTCAAACACCTTCTAAAAGGACATGAATCATCATTGGGAAATTTTGTAACCATTTTCATACAATGTATCACATGCAATTTTGGGTGCATACATATTTCCCCCTCGAAGAAGATTTTTAGCCATGAAAAGGCATAAAACATAAAGTCCGAGTATGGAATTCAAGAAATGGGAAGTTAGAAGATATACCTAACACGCCCGTGTGTCGAAATGTTATCGTCCAAACTCCCACTACTTGTAAAATGAAAAAGAAGACTCAAGTGCAGATAAATGAAATATCAAAAAATAAACACTAAATTAAAATTAAAAAAGGACTTACCATTTGTGTGGGGATAAGAACTTACCTCTCCCATTGGTCTAACCCTGTGAACATATGCACTCAAAACAAATTTATAACAACATACATATATCAAAATAAACTCATTTCCCAATTCATTTGCACATATTGATTTGGTAATTTTTGAGCTCCGGGCCCATGGTGACCATTTTTTACGAGAGTGCAGCCAAAATGAACGTTGAGATATTTTGATCATGCCTCCACGAATGGGATATCAACCCACACGGTTTCAAGTTAGTTTTCCTCATTTGTTTATTTTGAAACCTAAAATGTTACAAGTTGAAAATCTTTGTGTAGGGGGGCTTATTTTCAAAATTTCTTGTGTTAAACTAGCCTCTAAGGGGGTGCCCATAGGGTAGTTGTTTATTCTGCAAAGAATGGTGCATTTTTGCATTTTTAAGAGCTTTCTAGGGCCATGTAGTCGTACAGAGAATTGGTTCAGGACTGCCACCCTTCCAAGGTAACAGTTCTGAATAGAACACATTAAACTCGTGATAATCTTAATTTTTTTTGGATTTTTGATGCTTTGTCATGTTTTTGATGAGATTTCCTATTGAATATGTCACTAAATTTCTCTTTTGTGTGTTTTTGTGGAAGTAAAAGAAGGAGGAGTACATCCATAGGAGTTATGAGAGGGAGTGTGATTGGATCCTAGGGATTTTAGATCAGTTGACTCAGGATGAGACTGGCACTCTACATAGGGTGGGCATTTGGATGATTACATGGGTGCCCCATCTCACTCATTCCAATCACATACTATGTGATTTGTTTTCTTATTCGGATGCAAACCGGAATACCTTCCAATTACAAGATGTTAGGGGTGAGTGGACGATTACATTGGAGGACGTGTATCAGATACTTGGAGTTCTAATACTTGGAAGGAGGTTGAATCTTGAGACAATTAGATCTAGAGCCACAATGACTCTATGGGAAACTTATATGAGAGATTTTGTGGTGTTCGTTGGTTCAAAGAAGGGGATGAAGGTTCAATCTATTGTCATTGCTCCTATCCCCACTATTTGAAAGGTCATCATGGGTATTTTGGCTTCGCATTTGATAGGGGATAAGGGTGGAGGCACATTGTTATATTTTTTGGCTTTCATTGTTACACAGATTGAGGCTCATGGTCGTATCTACACCTGGGGTTAGATATCCTCAGTGGCACTTATCATGACTTATACCAGATTGTCAGGTTGCAGGGACAATCTTTAAGCCACCCTACATTGGTTATGAGTCGTTTTTATGAGAAGATCAACTCCTATGAGAGGGGAGTGCCAATACAGTACCCAGGGGCCATCAAGGCTACTAGATGGATGGAAATGATAGTTGTCAAACTACCACATCAGCCAGTGGCTTCCTTGACCACGACAGACATGGTGGCTACTCCATATCAGGATATGGTAGGATTTTGGGGACACGATGGGACCACAGTGGTGGCGTGTACCACTACTAGACAGTTAGTTTACAAGATGGGGAAGGTTGAGACTCGCCCATTTGGCTGAGTTCCTTAGAAATTCAATCTTCCATATATTGATATGCTTCCCCCAATGGCACCCATATACATGAGTGGCCAGGAGGCCCGAAAGGGACCTCACGGAGATCCAGGTTGGATAGTGGTGATTCCATGAGTTCTTATCACGGTTAGGTGAGTTGTTCATTCCCGATAGGAATTTGGTGTCGCTCATGCACCTTTACTCTATATTGAGGTCACACCTTCCCACAATAGGGAGGAGGATGATCCCATAGATGTGGACTCAAATTCTGAGGAGGAGACAGGAGATGATACTAGAGAGGATTCGGGTGATGAGGAGACTGAGGAGGGATCCGATGATGAGGGATTGGGTGGTGAGATTGGAGAGGCAAATCACATGGAGGAGGAGGAGAGTGACCCTAAGTAGCATGACACTTAGGATATATTAAGAGTAGAGTGGGAGGAGGAATATGCGGAGAAAGAGACATTAGTCTTAGAAGATCTACTCCCTCAAAATGAGTGAGGAGATGAGGGTTCTGTCATGAAATAACGCGTAGCCTCAGGAGGAGAGAAAGAACACTAGGTACCTGCTGCAGCATCTCTAGTCATACCATTTGACCCCACATGGATGCAGGGAGATCTGATTATATTGATACTCTTCTCTTGACTTTGTTAGCTGGAAATGTTAATTGATATTTATTTTTTGTTGATTTGGTATCTTTCTAACTTGTTCTTTCTCTTTGTTTGCAGTGACTACACAGGGATGGCGAGATTTTATTCATTGGGTATGCATGGACACCTTGTTGATCCCTTTGAGGAAGACATGAGCTGAGGTGACCAAGGAAATAAGACAACCATTGTCATTTGGTAGACACACTAACGTATTTGCACTTATCTAGAGGGTGGTGGAGATCATGAATTCTCTCTATACATAGGTTGTCACATATGAGACAACTGATAGATTGATTAGGCAGATCTGTTCTCATAGTGAGACCACAACCAGTGTCTGCCATTACAATCACTCCCACCATTCAGTGAATTCTCAATATTGTAGCCATAGTAGGATTCTTGGATGCAGTCGTGTACCATCTCAGGGATCCCACAGGGATTGACATGCAATTGGGCCTTTTATTGCTTAGTTTCCATTTTATCAGGAATTTATAAGATTTTTTGTATATTTCAGGCTCATTGTGAGTATTTTGACCATGCCTAGCATATGATTTGCAGGAATTTCATACTTTGTATGGACTCCTTTCTTCTACTTGAGATTTTCTAAGTGTATATCGAAGGGCGTATGATCCCTTTGAGTGATGAAGACCTTCCCCAAATGGAGGAATCTAATCTCCTAGAACATGGTAGAATGGATAGCATTCATTTTATGAATCTAGGGTCTCCAAAGGATCATGTTATAACTTGTTTCACTATTGATAATGTAAAAATCCATCAAGATGGTTTTTGGACCAAGCGTGACCGGAAGAACTACGGTTCCAATTGAGGTCATTTTAAGACTGTTTTAGCCCCATAACATGTTTCTTGTAGAGGAAAAAATTATCTCTCCATATCCCAAATTCTATAAGAAAGAGAAGGGAACCACATTTATAGCAACCTCATTGTCAATTATGGATCTCTTGATGCAATTGTTATAAACCCATACTTGTAAAAATAAGGCAAGATCACCTCTTCAGGCAATTTTAGCATTAGATGGCATATATGGCCACTTGGTATGACAAACATACCCAGTGTCCCTTTGAGGTTTTAATCTCTTTTTGGAAATTTAGACATCTAACTCACTTTGTTCTGATTTATGATTGAGCACTAGACATTTTGGCGTAACATGCTTATAAGATTACCAAGATGCAGTGCATTGAGCAATGCAGAATGATGCACATTTAAATTCTTCAGACAAATCTGGAATCGAAATGTGAGAAAAGGTTTTGTTCAAATACGATATTAAATCATAGGCTCCTATTGGATTTGAGATTATAGGAACATTCATCCTACAGGAAGGAAAGAGTGGGTAGGGGTTGTGAAAAGTACTCCTTCACGTAATTTTTTGCATTAATTTTTGGCATGACCTCTAGCTTGACTAACCCCAAGATTTTTGTATTATCATTTGAACCAAGGTTAGGAGTAACCCAAGAGTAGTCAGAAGTTGAGGTTTTTCATGGTCATTGGTTCATATAGGAATTCCATTTTTTATATTTTTAGGATTCACTTGGGAATCCCCAGGACATCTAGGGTTTTCATTTTAAGGTGTGATATGTCTGATATGACAAGGCTATGGGTTTGTTTTAGGATTTTCTAGGAACATGTCTACAAAAAGTTGCCTTTGGTTTTCGGGAAGTCTTTGCATAGAAATTTGTTGCAATCACATACAAGTCCTATCGTCATGACCACGAATCTTATGGAAACCATAGTATAGGTAAGGGTCGTAATCTCTTGGCCTTTGATAAGCATCTTGTTCTTGTTGACTATAACCTCGATTGTAGTTTTGAAATTGGTTGTTATAACCATGATGCGTTACCCCTTGGTGAAGAGTTTTGATACTGGTTTGGGCGTTGGCTTTGATTTTTATTTTTACGAGGGATAGTTTACATGTCAACTGTGTTGACCGAGGAAACAATGTTAGGGGCTCTTTGATTACCTATGTTGTTGTTATTGTTAGTGTTACCATTTTTGGGAAAACCAACGTTCTTGTTTTGATTAGTAGCACTATTTGTGGTAGCACCATGATTGCGATTTGCACGTTTAGGTCCTTTGTTGTTTGAACCATTGTTTTTATAATTTGCATTATTTTGGATTTGGGGATACCAATTTCCCATTGGGACCATAGATCTTAGGCCCACTGTCTATAATGTCTTGGTTAATCTGAAAGCACACCTTTCAATGCTTCCTTGTAACTCACAGAAAGGAAACTTTCTGGACTTCCTCCCAAGTCTCTTGATTGAGTGAGTGTAGGAAAAGATCAAAAAGTTCCATCTGGTCCATGTTGGGCTGCACTCGCAAAGGAATAAAGAACTCGAGCACCATATTTGGATGAAATGGGTGGTCAGATTCATTTTGCTCTTATCTAATATGTAGGAACTCCCTAATCCTTGTATACAACAACTTGTTCATGTCAAATGCTTTGATGAACTTAGGAATAAGTTGTTTAAATGAATGTATAGAAGCTTCTAGAATACTGGTAATACTAATCTAGTGTGATTACTTCGAGAGTATTTGGGAAATATATTAGCCACTAAAACATCCCAAGGAAGCAATTCCTTGATAGCAGTAGCATAGGCCTTGATATGAGCGTTTAGGTCTCCTTATCCCTTAAATCATGGAAGATACGAGAAATTGACGTGGAAGCATGACACCACGTATGATGAATTAAAGAGGCTCCTTTAAGTAGTCAACGTATGTACCCATTGTGTAAGATTTCACCATTAAAGATCCTTGATGAAGATGATGGTGGAGGAGTTAGATAAGCTGCAATACAAGCGTTGACATGAACATATGGGAGTCCCTTGATTTGGCATGTAGGGAGCAAAAATGGCATATGGGTCCATCTGGGGAGTTTTTGAATACATGTGCATGTAAGGTGGGATAATACTAGGATATGGACTAGCAGGCATAAAACTGGGGAACATTGCATTGTCCTTTTGTGCTAGCATCATTCAAGAATGCACTTCCGGCTCAGCCCTTGCATAGGATAAGCTTGAGAAGGATGAGGACCCATCCCTAGTGTGTCTAACCATGTGATAAGATCACATGTATTTGAATGAACCGGAATAACCTTGATCATACATGATATTGCGTTGGTTGCTCATTAGAAGAGATGTATCCTTTATCTGTCAACTAGATACTCCATGTCCTATGACCTATTGCATGTGTTGGTTGTGAAGTATGGGCACTTACTAGTTTTCTAATCCTCCCTACTAAAGTAGAAATAAGATCGTTGGGAGAGGATTGAGTCCCTTGTTGGGGTGACTGTGGCATAGGGTTTGATTGAGTAGGCTCCTGATATCCTTGTCATGAATTGTTCAGTGTTATAATTTTTGTATTTCTTAGAAGTAAGAATGTTAGGATAGGAATTCTGAAATATCAGAGGCTGTAGCCTTCATTCTATCAAAATACTCATCTATCAGATGAATAATATTTTCTATTCATGCAAATGTATCATCTTCTATTGATTGCATGGCAATGTGAGGTCTTGACAAGACTCTATGGTAATAACAACATGGTTTGCATTACGTTGACTATTACATGTTTAACGGTTGATCAACCTTCTCCGTCCTTACATAGCTAATACAATCTCCATGTAAGATACACAAGATACTATTGTTCCAGCAATACTACTTCTAACCTTCTCCATGCAAGATACACAAGATTCTCAGGCCATTTTCTTGAATACAAGCATTGAATATATAAGAATTGGCTAGGATGTGCCTTCATGCACAATTCATCCTTGGAGTTCCAAATCATTGGGTGAAGAGGTAGTTCAAACTAATTAAATCTATTTTAAAATAGAAGAGGTAAGGAATACCATGTAATCAAGACTATTTTTAGGCAATTTGGTTCACAAACGCACCTTGGAAGTCAAGTTAAGTGAAGCGTCACATGTTAAAATCACGCATGAGGAGTTCTGAAAAATTACTCAAGACCACCGCCCTATGTAGGGTGACGATCGCATGACTACCGCCCTACCTCGACGACGGTCACAAAAATGCTGCCCTGCCTGGGTGGTGGTCACAAAATTTCCACCCAGGTAGGGTGGAAGTTTTTACACTTAAGGCCAGAACATGCACAGAAAAGAGTGGGAAGTTGGAAGAAATTATGGAAAAGCTAAGTAAATATGTCTAGGTTACAAATATACACTATGTATGAACTTAGGAACTCAAACACCTTCTAAAAGCACATGAATCATCATTGGAAACTTTTGTAACCGTTTTTTGAAAATGTAGCACATGTAATTTGGTGTGTGTACAGGCAAAAATTCCACAAACACAAACAAAACTACATTGGGTCTGAGATGTAGTGCAGTGCTCAGTGATAAGTCCATCATTTTGGCAGCTAAGTATAATCTAATCCCTTCATTTGCATCTTTCTTTTTTATGGTTTGATGCTTTGTTTTGGGTTTTACATGTGACTCATTCATTCTGGATTTACATATACATTCAGTGGAATTCAATGACATACAGTTGACAAAAGGTGAACAAGTGTGAACCTTTTACATCACCTCAGAGGATGTTTTATGGGCATCTATACAGACCAAGTCACCCAAAAATCATACTAGGGCACCGACGGGCACTCCTATCCCTCTCGAAGAACTCCAGTCCAGTCAAATCTGCTAGATTTGAATTATTCCAAGGTTCTTTATGGTGGTCCTCCATTTCTATTTAGCTGGTCTCCACTATGTCATAGTCCATCAACCTCCTCGAATCATCTAAGGCTCTTCTAACTCTCTTTGCACCTTAGGGTTTCATCTTTTCTAGCTTAGTTTACTTGGGTATTATTTCATTATTTTAGCATTCATTTATTTACTATAAATTTTCATCAGATTAGGTTGTTATTTTACATTTTAGCATAATAATTTTGGTGAACCCCACTCATGATTGGTATTTCGGAACCTTCTTTGGAATGTCATCTTATTGATCATGGATCCTAATATTCTCAAATTTATTTTTCTGATGTACTTCAAATGTATCATAGTTGCCATGTTGTTCTTAAAAAGGCCCTAAACATCATGTATCTTCCCCGAGATATGCCTTTGCATCAAGTAAGTGTTATTTTTTATCATTTATTTGATGACCCTAGTCTTCATGATCCTCCATCTATTCAATCCATGTTGGAGTCAATTCAAGCTTTGCATTATTTATTTCAAGACAAATTTAAGGCTATGGAATCCATGATTACATCTCTCAAATCTGAAATCCAGCATCTCAAGGACACTTCTCAGGATTATTTTTGTTCTCCTTCTACATCTCATCTTCATTTTATCTTTACTACATTTTCTTATATCAATGAGCCTCAAGTCATACCATTATAATAGCCTCTCACCTTTGATCACAATACTAAGCAATATGACATTATTATTAAGCTTCTTTGTCATCAGTTTATCACTTTTCAACCCAATCATTACTATCCTCTTTATCGGATACCAAAATATCATGGTCACCCATATTGCAATTATCATCAAATCAATGGACATAATGACAATGATTTTTACGCTTTACAACGAAGAATAAAACATCTTGAGCATCAGGGATTTATCTTATTCACTTCACAACATTATGTTGCATGTCCATCTACAAATGCTACATCTCAATGGGTTACTAAACCTAATTCATTTATGTATAATGAGCACCACGCCATCACTTCTAATGGTCATTCTATAGAAAGTCAAGCACCACCTAAGAAATTGCCTCTCAAAATCAATATGTCACCTCCTCTCAAGAAATCTACAACACTACTAAGTAAACGTACACAAGTGCCTCTGAAATTCAATCAATATTCTTCTCCTATCAAGTCTTCTACAGTGTCATCAATACCACCAAGGTTTCACTATTCAAGCTTGCTCCCCATCCCACTCTACTATTGTTTCTAATTCATTTTGTCAAAGAAACTACTCCCTCTACTAATGATCAAGACACATTTCAAATTCCAACACCATAACATGATCCTGATGTTCCTTCTACCGCTACGCAACCACTTAATATTTGGTAGGTGAATTTTTCTCACCTCACTACTCGATGATGCACTCTTGTGCTTTAGTTCACACTTTACTATTAAGGGAATCCTATACACATGAACCTTACACACTACACTATAGACCCTACACATTACACATTACATACCCTCACACAATCCTACATCTTTGTACGTATACATCATCTTACATCTTATAGCCTACATTTTATATATTACGTCTATCATGCATCATTCACACTTTTTGCTTCATACATCATGCACATTCTACACATATATCATCTACACATCCTGCATTACATACTATATATCTTACATTGCACACTGCATGTTGCATATCACATGAAATTACCTCATTACTACATCTATTTACACATTTTACACATCTACATATACGCGCTACACTCACTACCCGATGATGCACTCTAGTCTCACTGTCCAAATTGGACTATCGAGTGTATACATCAGAAATGGACCTCGTCAAACTCACACATTCAACCATTTAATATTTTTCTCATGTGACATTCCTAGATTACTGATATACGTTGTAGGTTACATCATCACTTCCTCTAGAACCGTTTATTGATATACACCATAGGCCACATCATCACTTCCTCTAGTATTCTAGAGTGATATTCACTTTAGGATAAATCATCACACATTCCCACACCTCATCTCTATGTTGCATATCATCACTACACATTCATCACATTGCGATACATACAACACATAGTTTGACCATTTTCCAATGACACACTCTCATTTACGGTTCATTCTTGACTGTTGAGGGGGCATAAACAAATGAACCTCACTACATGCAACTCCATTCGCTTGGGGGGCATATGGCTCCTATCATTCAATCTGCATTCCATTCCATCCATCTACAACATGTTGCATCTCTTGGTTGCATTTAATCTTGCTTACATTTACTTTTACATGTTCACTTTATTACACATGCTAGATAGATATCTTTTATGTCATTATATTTAGCATACACACATGCGTTGTAGACACCTAAAATCCACTTACGCCTAGAATTTCCTCTAATTCATTCAATTAATGACACTTTTTTAATTAGATATTCTTTGCTCCATTCTCAGATGCCCATTCATGACACCTTCTTGTTCATATTGCTCCTATAATAAGCTAATTTGGATAAATAAACCCCTTGTATTAGCTAAAAATCTCCATATTCCCCTCTCGATCACTTCTGCAAGATTCCTAGGCTATTAATCAATCACATATGATTAATCAGACTCCTCCCAACTCTGAATGAGTCACTAATCACTTGTTAATCAAGTTTGACTAGCCTAAACCAAGATTAGCTCTTTTAAAGCATGTTTATCCACTCCTAATCATAAAGTTGTTTTCGGATTACCTTTTGTCCCACATGCACCAAAATTCCAAACTATCCAAAAGAGAAAACTATAAATACAAGGCTATGGCCTTCCTTTCAACCTTACAACTCATTTGTATTAGCCCAAGCTATAAACATCTTATCTTGGGCTTACTTCCTCCATTGGAATAGTTTCTTCATTCATTTCTTTGTGTTAGGTTAGTAATGAAAAATCTACACTTGGCCTTGCAGCCATTTTAGTAAGATTCATTCACCTTCTTGAAGTAAACAAAAAATCACCCTTTGATTTCTAAATTTATCTTCATAGGTTCATGTTTTAGTTAGTGATCTAAAGAGTAGGGATAACTTGGGCATGTTAGTTTTATATAATATTGTTTCATCCAATGATAGAAGTTGTTCCTTTAAGCTCTTATCTTGATGGTTTAGTGTAGATTTCATCAATGCTTTGAGGTTATTAGATTTTAGCTTATTTTTTATTAGCATTCCTAATTTACACATGAACACATTTGGCACGTCCGATGGGACCTACACCATAGTCCATTAGAAATTAATTTTAAGCTTTTCTATTTATATCATTTTTCTAACCATTTTCATGCATTTTGAAGGTTAAATAGTTTTGTCCAAGAAATTTACTAAACTTATAGGTGTTTAATCTCCCTTTTACATGCAATATTAATGGGTATCAGTTAGAAAGTGATTTAAATAACAAATTTCTAACCTATTGGAAATTTCATAATTTAATTTTCTATCCTTTTTTGTGCTATTCCAAGCAAGTGCACAGGTGTTATAAAAGAGTAGGGATAACTTAGGCATGTTAGTTTGATTTAATCTTGTTTCATGTAATGATAGAAGTTGTTCCTTTAAGCTCTTATCTTGATGGTTTGGTGTAGATTTGATCAATTCTTTGAGGTTATTAGATTTTAGCTTATTTTTTATTAGCATTCCTAATATACACATGAACACATTTGACATGCCTGATGGGACTTACTCCATAGTCCATTAGAAGTTGATTTTAAGATTTTCCATTTATATCATTTTTCTAACCATTTTCATGCATTTTGAAGGTTAAATAGTTTTGTCCAAGAAATTTACTAACGTTATAGGTGTTTAATCTCCCTTTTACATGCAATATTAATGGGTATCAGTTATAAAGTGATTTAAATAGTAAATTTCGAACATGTTGAAAATTTCATAATTTAAATTTCAATCCCTTTTTTTGCTATTCCAGGCAGGCGCACAGGTGTTATAAAAGAGTAGGGATAACATAGGCATGTTAGTTTGATCTAATCTTGTTTCATGCAATGATAGAAGTTGTTCCTTTAAGCTCTTATCTTGATGGTTTAGTGTAGATTTGATCAATTCTTTGAGGTTATTAGATTTTAGCTTATTTTTTATTAGCATTCCTAATTTACACATGAACACATTTGGCATGCCTGATGGGACTTACTCCATAGTCCATTACAAGTTGATTTTAAGCTTTTCCATTTATATCATTTTTCTAACCATTTTCATGCATTTTGAAGGTTAAATAGTTTTTTCCAAGCAATTTACTAACCTTATAGGTGTTTAATCTCCCTTTTACATGAAAGATTGATGGATATCAGTTAGAAAGTGATTTAAAAAGCAAATTTTTAACATGTTGGAAATTTTAGAATTTATTTTTCCATCCTTTTTTGTGTTATTCCAGGTAGGCTCACAGGTGTTATAAAAGGGTGTGCACACATTAAAACCCATGCACACTTGTTTCCTTGGGAATGCATACGTTCCCAAGCACGCACATATGCTTATCTACCCACGCACATGTTGGCTTGTAGTTTTTTCACTTTGTGCTAAAATTCTACAGATACACGCATATGTTAAGAAAGGTGTGCATACATCTCTCGAGACACGCATACGCTAAAGATCCCTCTGTGTTATCTAGATTTCCTACATATGCACGTATATTCTTGCAAACACACTCAGGTTCCTCTTGGCCCATGCATCCATTATTTTTCACTGTTTTTTTTTACAGAGGCACGCATACGCTATAATCCACGCACATATGCTCCTAGGGGCATGCATGCATCATAAGTGTCACAATGCAATGATAAACAGTTTCTTAAAATTTTCAAAGTCTATTTTCTTGATTATTCTAACACTTTGCAAGATCTTTTTAGGACTAATCAGTGGTTTATATGATATTTGGGAGTTAATTTTGTGTTGGTTTTATTAGTCAAATTAGATGAATGTTGCATTTTTACTTATAAGATTTGAATTGTGTATGCTCTTCCCTCGCACCTTCTAGGTGATCTTGGGAACCAAAAATAGTTCAATACCTTTCTCATTCTTTCAAAACAACACTTTAATTTGGATAAAAAGGAAATAAGTTGTGCATTTGGTTTGTAGGCATTTTTCATTGTTTTCTAAGCTAGTGATTTTGTTTGTTGTGTATGCTCTTCCTTTACATCTTAGGACAATCATGGGAATTAGAAACAACATTCAAATCTCCTTTTTATGATGCCTTGAACTAATAATCTTGGTGTGTAGGACCAAGTATCATTTTTGAAAGAATGAGGATATAAACAAAGACTAACACGTTTGTTGTAGGTTTTTAAATGGTGTGCGACAAAAAACCACATTAATTTTAAAGATAAAAAACACATCATATTAAAAACACTTTATTTATAGGTTTGGATAAGGGTAAACCCTTCCACTTTGAACTAGGACAATTCTCTTTGGCATAAGCCTTAAGCTACAAAAAAAGAGATGTTCCTAGGAACCTCAAAGTAGTCCATACAAGAGGGAACCTTTTGGATGAAATGGGAAGCACTCTGCTTACCTACTTGACTAGTTATACATTTGTGAGTTTAGAGTCAAAACTATCTCCATTATGACCCCGTTCAAAACACAACTAAACGCATTTTTATGCTCATTGTGTTGAAGGGGGTAAAGTAAAGTTGGGATACTCTAAGATTAGTCAGTATGACTTTCTTGGCAAATTGATCTCGTAGAGGTAGTTTGTGACACCTAGTTGAGAGGACCAATAGGAAGCCATATCATCTTGGAGCCCACTTTACCATATCAATCCAATCATGTTTTATAGAGCCTTCACAAAGTGGGAACTTTCTCGGAGTTGAAACCTTGTTTGTCAAACAAGGAGATAGTCCCTCAAAGTTTAAGCCAAGCGTCATTAATCACATAATTTACAAAGTGTTACTTTGTCTTAGTTCTTCACTTGTTATAAGATGAAGCCAAACTCTTCCAAAGTGACTCCAAGTATTTTTTAACCCCATTTGATCTACTCCTTTATTATCTTATTGATATTTCTAATCACAAAAGGAGCATCATACGTGTGTTATCAATTGATTGTGTCTACCAATTTTGCACCCATTTACATTCATCCTTGCTTGAGACCTAGATGTAAACATTGAAAGTGTGTTGGTACATCTTCACATCTTGATAGCCTTGTTTTGATACCCATGTCAAAACATTTCATTTTTAGCTAGGCTTGTTTGTCATCGATCTTCCTTTGAGGTGTTAATTTGTTTGCATCACCTTGATACAATTTTGATACTTATATCTTGTTTCTCGTAAAACAAGGTTTAAGTTTCAAGATTGTAGCATTACTCTGCTTGCGTGATAGCAACTCCTTGATATACTTTGACTTTGTCCTTTTCCAAATATTTCCTCAACCTTGAAAAGTGTCATTGTTACTTTGTTTGTGTCGTGTCAATATCATTTTGATACTAATATCATGTTTTACCATAAAGCTTGATTAAACGTATCTAAGTGGAATTGTTGTCACACTTACAACTTCCACCTTTTTAGATTTAATTTGTGTTTGCATCTATACTTATAGTATACCTTGATAAAAATTCACTTCAACCCTTGTTAATAATTACGCCTTGTCTCTTTTAACTTAACATAAGTGTTGACATTGTGTTGATCATTTTTTAATTTGAACTATCATTGAGAAATGCATTTGCATAGGGAGAATTTCCTTATTTGGATTTGTGGTTTGAACTTGTAAGTTTGTTCCTTTTGATCGGTCATTTTTTAAACCTATTTGTCTAGGGATAATCCTTTTTAAACCTTTGATCCTTTACACTCGTAGTTTGTTTTCCAAACCTTGATTAGATCGTGGAAATTATGTCATCACGATATATATTTTCCTTAGGTTCCCTTTGTAAAATCACACGAGCATCCCCTATTTATCCATAAAATGTCTAGTTGGTTATCATCATGCTACTTGAATCGACATGGAACTTCTTTCCCTTTGAAGGAGTTCAATTATGCTATTTAGGTCTAGGAATTCAGACCCAATGACGCCAACATTGACTGACTATCACATGGTTCCTCACACTTACGACAATAGGGAACCTAGGTTTAGGCATTTACCTCAAAATACGCCCATCATGACTAAACCATAGTTGATTCCTCACGCTAGAAAAACCATTTGGGTACCCTGTTCCCCACCTTCATCTCATAATCGATGGTATAGTTTGGATGATTCTAATCCAAATTATTATTTAAATTCCCTCCACTCTTCTTCTAATTCTGATCCAAACTATTATTATGATTCTCCTCAGTCTCTTAATGATTCTTATCTAAATTATTATTTAGAGGTGAATCTTATGTTGTGGTCTTCCCTTCCTTTACAAGACCCTATTTATCCATTACCTCAACGACCTCTTCCTCTGTTATAGATTCATGCAACTCAAAGTCCTTCTAGTCAATCATCTAAGTTGACTCTGATGTTGTAATCCACTAATTTGATACGTGATCTTCTTTGTTCATCGGCACTATATCATCTTATAGGTAATTCCATGCCATCTTCTTCTACTCATGAGACATCTAGATCCAAATCTACTTCGTCTCTCGAGTCATCATCTTCTCAATCTTCCATACATTTAGACCCATTTATTCTAATCAACCTCCCATGGTTGAAGAGAAATAACCCATACCGATCGATTCATTTCAAAATGAAGAAGTGATCACATAATTCCTGGGGTCACATGATGATATTCCCTTAGAAGAACATGAGCAAGAATTAAATTTTGACTTCGATGCTCTCACATATTGGGAGGAAGAAATTGATTTTTTTTTTTTTTAAATAGAGCAAGATCCTAATACCATTGAACTTGATCCTCCTCTTATTCATCCATCTTCACATCTCTTGTTGCATGAAAACACACATGGTTTGGGTGTCGATCCATGGCCTATCTTTTCATCACTCAATCATTCTTTACATATCAATATTTCTCAATCACAATCTCTCATTAGGTCACCTCTGGGTAGCCCTTCTTCTTATTCTATATGTGGGTCAAAGCTGAGTATCCCATCATCTTCTATTCTCAGACCACATCCTAGAAGCTTTTTTTCATCTATACTTGGGCCACATCCTAATATCCCTTCATGTTTCCTTTATGGGTCACCACTGAGTAACTCATCATCTTCTATTCTCGAGCCACATCCTAGTAGCCCATTCTCTTCAATTCTTGGACCATATCCTTTTCATCACATCAATCATAAATGACTTATTTCTTATCCCACTTCTTGGGATCAGACAAGTCACACATTATCTTATAAGAAAACCAAACAGTTTCTTCATCACGCTCAAATTAAAAATTCCAAGAGATCCAAAGCTCCCAACAAGTCAATGTTCATTTCTCAAACATGCACCCGTGTCTCAGATCTCGAAAGGGCTAAGGTGTTTGAGACCAAAATGGAACCATCCCCAAGTTGTGGTACCTTGCAAGCTTGAGACAAATCTCCAAAGGAGGCCAGTTCCTCTATCTATTTCTATTATTATTGCTACTCCTAGTGTTGAAAGGGGAAACTAAGCTAAGAATGCAAAGGGACCAGGGAAAGAAGGATAACATGAAGTAAACTACACTAAAATGTGATGGCACCAGAAAATAGGGATGAACACTATCTATTCTAAGTGAGAATTACAAGGAATGTGTGAAAGGAGGCTAAGCACGAGTAGCACAGCAAAATACACATTCACCAAATCTTTCTCATGGAACATAGCTAAATATGGAACTACAGGGGACCTAGAGTAGCACAACTAGCACACAACGCAAAAGATAAGGCAAGAAGAAGGAATGAAAACACATTAGGATAGAGAACAATCACAAAACGATACTTCTATTACTTCTAAGAATACATAGAGCTATTGTAATGATGAAGGATGATGATATCCACATGCAAGAGCCAAACATAGAGGTCTTTAACTCAAAATACAGAAAATATGGTGCCCTTAGCAAAATGCGTAAGGATCCAGAGTATCCAACATAACAAATGATCCTTTCTCTTACATTTACAAATGAATCCATGGAGGAAGAAGGTAAAAGGAGGGAAAACCTGAATTTGAAACACAACCACCAATCAGAAGCATTCAATGTCTATAAATCCACTGAGAAATCTATGAAGTACACTTCCCCATGCCCATTGATGTGTTGAAGACAAAAGAGGGTGGATCATACCAAATTGGGTGGTTGGAGAAATCAGATCTACTCATCAATGTTCAGAGAGATGTTTTCCCATTTCTTACCTACCAAATCCACCAAAATTTGAATTTTAAATTTTTGGCACTATAGCTGATGTTGGCAGCTCTCTAACAAGTCTAGGCACACACTAATCTGAGTTCTGTAGTAAAGGATACAGTTGTCAGAATATGTCAGATTCGTTGGCATATGTGAAACACATGGCGCGCACGGATTGGCCAAGATGGTGGCCAAATGTACAACTACTTGTCATTTCTGCCATGTGTTAATCATTGATTTATTACAAGGATTTGGCACCTTTTTGGCATGCTCTGACTGGCTGCACACAACACACTTAAGAATATTAAAAGATGATCTAGAATAGAAGGGCATGAGGGAAGGGCACACGGAGAAAATAGAGGAAGGTGCAGAGGGGGCACGTGTGATGCGCACGGGGAGATGAAGCAAACTAGTGAGCAGAGAACATATGGCTAAGGTGCAACTATTACAAAGTAATGGGCACGGTGCGTGAAGGGCCAAGGAGTTAGTAGTAAGTGTGAGGCACGCAGGATGGGAAGAAGGTGAATGCACAGAATGTGGGTGCAAGGGAGAAGTGGAAGGAGAAGAGGAAAGGGGCGCGCAGGAGGTTAGGACCAAGGGAATGTGCCAAGTGATTTTGAGCGTGCGTAATTCTTCAATGAATAACTTAGTGCCAGAATGTGTATGTAAGTTATCCAAATTTCTAGGAGAGATATTTGGATAATAGTCAAGCAACCATAAGGTTTATAATCAAACACAATTCAAGAATGCACATCAACGTAACCATCAAGTATGGAAAAAAGTACATAAACCTCTAGACTGGGAACTCAAGCTCTTACATACAAAATCCACATTTCATAGTTAAATACACATTCACCAAATAGTTCTCATGGAACACAACTAAATATGGAATTGTAGGGGACCTGAAGTAGCACAACCAGCACACAACACAAAAGATAAGGCAAGAAGAAGGAATGCAAACACATTAGGACAAAGAACAATCACAAAAAAATGCTTCTATTACTTCCAAGAATGCACATACATATTACAATGATGAAGGAGGTCGATATCCACATGCAAGAGCCAAACATAGAGGTCTGTAACTCAAAATACAAAAAATATGGTGTTCTTAGAAAAATGTTTAAGGATCTAGAGTATCCAACATAATAAATGAGCCTTACTCTTACATTTATAGATGAATCCATGGAGGAAGAAGGGAAAATGAGGGAAAACCTGAATTTGAAACACAACCACCAACCAGAAGCATTTAATGTCTATAAATCCACTTGGAAATTTGTGAATTACGCTTCCCCATGTCTTTTTGACATGTTGAATACAAAGGAGGGCAGATCATACCAAATTGGATGGTTGCATCAATTAGATCTGCTCATCAATGTTCAAAAAGATTTTTTCCCATTTCTTACCTACCAGATCCACCAAAATTTGAATTTTGAATTTCTAGCACTATATCTGACATCAGCACCTCTCTAACAAGTCTATACGCATGCCAATATGAGATCTGTAGCAGAGGATATGACTATCAGAATATGTTAGAGTCGTCGTCATACGTAAAACACATGGTGCACGTGGATTGGCCGAGATGGTGGCCAAATGTACAACTATTTATCATTTCTGCCACATGTCAATCATTGATTTTTTGTAAGGATTTTGTGCCCTATTGGTGCACTCTGACTAGTTGTGCGTGACACACTTAATGCATATAAAAAGATGATCTAGCACAAAATGGATTGAGGGAAGGGTCATGCGGAGAAAATAGAGGAAGGCGGGGAGGGGGCGTGTGTGATGCATGTGGGGATATAAAGCAAACTAGTGAGTAGAGAACATATGGTTAAGGCGCAACTATTACAAAGTAATGGGCATGGCATGTGAAGGGCCAAGGACTTAGTAGTAAGTGCAAGGCGTGCGGGATGGGAAGAAGCTGACTGGGAAGAAGCTGACTAGGAAGAAGGTGAATGCATGGAAGGTGGGCACAAGGGAGAAGTGGAAGGAGAAGAGGAAAGGGGCACGAAGGAGGTTGGGACCAAGGGAATGTGCCAAGTGATTTTGAGCACGTGTAATTCTTTAATGAATAACTTAGGGCCAGAATGTGTATGCAAGTTATCCAAATTGCTAGGAGAGCTATTTGGATAATAGTTCTGGTGAATTTCGAGGCCATCTTCTTGCTAGAGTAAATATATTAGTATCCTAAAGCATCCATTGGACATGGAGTCTTCTTGTTCAATCATGAAAATTCCCCTTGTGATTGTTTGAGAATCATTTCTGCACTCTATTTTGAATCTCACAACTGTTGAGAGAGGCTCCGCACTCTGTAAGTAAAAAAAGAGCATGCACAGGAAGCACATGAGACGAAAGAACTATATACAAAAAAACAATGTGCACGGAGCTCAAAATAAATATTCAACAAAACACGAACTAAGTTCCAAATCAAGGACGATCTCAAAATAAAGGTTCAACAAAACATGAGCTCAACACAAGTTAAAAACAGACCAGTATACAGGCTCTAGTCTACACCAAATGAGCTCATCTGAATTTCCAACAGAATTCAAGTTTCCCCAAACACTGAACCTTAAAAATAGAACCGGTGGTTATCTTAACAGATCACTTCCATTTCTAGTTCCAAAATGCACAGTTGAGAACAGCAAAACATTTTGCATGCATTTTTTTAAGAACTATATATGGTAAGTATCGAAACAGAACATCATTTACCAAGGATTAAAAAAAACCAAAATAACAAGATTTAATAAACCCAACAAGCTATTAACCAGATATAATATGAAAACCAATAATCTCAAGAGAGAAAACTTGTTTTAATGAGACATTTATAGGAAAGTAAGGGATCATAAATTTTAGAGCCTATCATGCCTGATAGCACTTCTCTGCAATCGAAAAGAACCTCCAGCTGAGCTCAAAACTTCTCCTCTTCTCCACAAAAAATCAACTAACAATGTTCTTTTTCCATAATGCCTCCTATATATTCCACGAACTGAAAATAGGTTTAAAACCTCAAAAATATCCATTAAGTGCAGTTCAATCTGCTGGTTCGAAAAACTAGTGAGCATGTAGAGAAAAAATTGTGGGGTATGCAAAGTGAAATGACCGCATACAAACCAATTTTCATGCTTTCCAAAATGGTTCGAGAACAAAACCCGAAAATAATAAATTCCATTTATTATGATTTTCTCACCTACCTTCCCTTTCCATCACCTTCAAAGTTTGGCAAACGCCAAATCAAATTTACCAAAGAATTTCATTTTAGTGAAGTCTCCACCTAAGCCTCTACCAAGTTCACTAACCCCTGCCAAAGCTGGTAGTACCTCTATGCAATTAAAACCTTATCAACAAATTTAATGCCTTGGAACCGTCACACAATACACATGTATGTGACCACCTAATTTCCCCATTCAAATCCATTAGTTTTAGGGTAGATCATATTGCTTAGGTTAGACCTTAGGTAGCCCATTTTTAGTATATATATATACACCTTAGGTTATAATTCAAAACAACAATTACTCATCTAATAGGTCTTAGCACATAGCCTAAGGTAGTTTTCACATAGGTTAGATTAATTTACAACACTATAGTTTTAGGCATCAGGTTAGATCATAATATAACCTTGTAGTATTAGGTTCTAGGTAAATTTTTAATAACCTAGAAACCTTTCCAAATTCTTTAGCATCGAGCTTAGGTTAGGAAGCCAATCAACCAAATCAAAGCAGAATAGGAAGCTTTAGGTTAAAATAGGAATTTTATTATGTAGCATAGTTTAGGAAGTAAATATTTTTACCTATCCTAAGATTTCGTAGGATAGTCCTTCTTAGATCCTGGATCTTTTCCTATGCCGTGAATAGGCTATAGTTAGTTTGTGTCAACATTGTCCTATCACATTCAAACTGAAAATATCCAAGCACAACAATCAAAGAACTTGTAACCATCAAAGTTCAATCATATGTCTTATTAATTCCTGGAATGCCGATTTTACCATTCATTCAATAGAACAAATTTTAAAACATTCCTTGGATCACTGAAATTGATCAGGATGGGTCAGATTAGTAGATAAATTTACAATTCTTAAACCAGATTGCAACCCACCTACAAGAAATAGAAAATGGATTCAAGGAAGCCATTCCAATTCAGTCAAAGGATATTAAGAATAGAAAACGATTTATCCATATCAAGCTTGATCCTCCCATCCATTCAATTAACGACACTTCGTTAATTCTCCATAAGGAAAATCACATGTCAACACTTGAAATGTAAAGGAGGAAAATAACAACTGTCAAGGGTGTTACAATATCTCTCTTATTAGCTAAACATTCCTCCTTTCAACCATTCAGAACCTCCCTAGTTCTCTCTAGACCACTTCTATTAGCTCCGTAGGCTATCTATTAGTCACAATTGGCTATCCAAACCCCTCCAGAATCTCAATGAGTCTCTAATCACTTGCTAATCAAGTTTAACTAGCCTATTCCTAGCTTAACTAAGCCTAAAGCATGTTTATCCTAATCTAATCTAAAATTTATTTTTGATCCTTAGTCCCACATGCACCCAAATTCCAAATTCTCCCAAGTAGAAAACTATAAATACAAGGCTAAGCCTACCCATTCAAACTACAACTTTACACACAAACACACCTTGTTTACATAACAAAATCTCTCTCACATTTGGAGATATTGGCATTAGAAATCATTTGTGATAGCTTTAAGCTATAAAACATTTGGATCTTGGCCATACTCCATTGTTAATAGCTCCCCCATCTTGCATCCATCCATTCCAAATATAGTTAGTAAGGGAAGATCTAAAGCTTGGCCATGTAGCCAACTTGGAGAGATCTCTTCACTATGTTTGGGAGTAAACAACACACAATTTGATTTCTTAGAATCTAACTAGGTTCACTTTCATTAAGCTTTAATAGAGTAGAGAGTAGTATACATGTTAGTTTTTGATGTTTTTGTCAAAGTTATAATGCTTGCATGTTAGTTTCTCTTTTTTAGCTCTAATCTCATGGTGCATGGATGAGTTGGCAAATCTTTGAGGTTCTTTAGCCTCATTCCATAGCTTTTACAACTTTCCATTGCACACATTTGGCATGCCCGGTGGGACACTTTGTCCATCCTCTATTAATGGAGTCATTTTGAAGCTTTTTATTTTAGTTTATAATTTTTTTATTTTCAATCTTTCTAGATTAGTTTCAAGCTTTCTAGATTAATTTTTCAAAAAAATTTAGAGTAGTTTCAATTTTTTGATTTCACTAACCTTTCTTGTATTAATCGCTAAAATCAGGTTTCCTAACTAGTTAAGCTAGATTTGTCTTGTTTTTGTGCTCTTTATAGGATCAAAGGAGGTAAAGTGCTGCCAAAATTGAACCAAATTGATAAAATTTTGATATTTTTTAGATTATTTTTTAAAAATCCCATATTTTTTAGCCACCTACAGGAAAGGGAGCACACATACCATTCTATGCGTGCAGGTGCAACTCTGACTGTCATTTTTTGACATAGGCATGTAGGCATTGAATTCATGGTGTAGGTACACTGACCATGGTGTAGGTACACTAACAGTGGCACATGTACACTAACAATGGCATAAGTACACTAATAGTGGCGCGCATGCACCCTAACCTTGGTGCATGCATCATTAGCAATCTTCCTGAGGCCATAACTTTTTCTCCCGAACTCAAAACGACTCTATTTTTGTTGCCTTGGAAAGGTATTGAAGTGAACTACACAATGGAAACATAAATTTGGGGTTTTAAGTAACCAAAAATTTAAGGTTTTCATTTTTATTAAACTACTCATTTCTAACATGTTTAAATGCTTTGGAAAATTTGGTCTTTGATGTTCTAACACCTTGCAAGTTTTATTTTGAATCTAACTTCTATTTTGTAGGGTGTTTTTACATGTTTGATGGTGATTTTACTTGTTTAAAAGGTTAATAAACATTGCATGTTTAATCTTGAGATTAGAGTCGTGTATGCTCTTCTCTCGCACCTTTTAGGTGATTTTGGGAATCATAAATGATTTTTGTGTCTCTTTTTTATTTTGAAAAATATTTTTTCTTAAAATAATGAATGTCAAAGTTTGTTAAAAAGAAAAAATATTTCATTTGAACTAAGTGTTTTCCATTTTTGGTTTCATATTTGGATTCTACATAGTGTATGCTCTTCTCTTGCATTTTAGGATGATCTTGAGAATCAAAAACGATGTTTAATCCCCTTTAGTAGTTTTTATGGAAAATTACTAATCCGTTGTGTAGAACCACAAATGCTTATCAAAGAAAGGTGGAATCAAAACAAAGTCAAAACTACTAATACATTTGTCGTACAGGTTTCCAAAAGGTGTTCAAGCAAACCACATCAAAATTAAACAAGATAAAAAGAACACCATATTCAAAACACTGTATTGCATGCTTCAAAAAAGGGTACGTCCCTATCTGCTCAACTGGAACATAACCCCTTTGGCATAACACCTTAAGCTACAACAATGGGGGTGGTACCAAGAACCCTAAAGTATTCCACCATTGTGTAACCTCATGGTTGAAATAGGAAGCACCTCACTTACTCACTTGACTAGTTTTCCTTGTGAGTTAGCGTTACAAAGTTGTCTGTATCGCGACCCTAGTAAGAGTACATGATGGATGCAATTAGTGCCCCCTGTACTTGAAGGGGGAAAATCCGAGATACTCCCAAATTAGTTAGTGTAACTTTTTGGGTAAATCGTGCCTACTCTTAGACGGCTTTGTAACACCTAGTTGTGAGATCTTATTAACGAGGCCATTTTGTCTTGAGGCCCACTTTACTAGTCATTTGTCGCATCTTGGCCATCACGAAGTGATAAATTTTTTGGATTAGAACCTTGTTTTTCAAACAAGGAAAAGAATCCACTTAAGTTGGATCTAAGTGCCTTTCATCACAGAAATTGGATGACATTTTACTTAGCTTAGCTTCTTTCTCACCTTCAGATGAGGTGAAGCTTTGCCCAAGTAACGCTTAGTTCATTTCCATCTTTTGATCTATACCTTTGCATTCTTGTCACCACACATTTTTCTGGGTGCAACACAAGGCATCTTTTGAGAGTGTTTTCATAGATAGTGTTCACCACTTTTTTGTCTATTTATGCTCATCCATGTTTACGGCTGAGTTGTTAAAAATCTAAAGTGCATGGATGCATCCTTATATCTTTGATGGCCACTTGATCTTGATTTCAAGATAATCATCATAGTTCTTATTGATTCATCATTTGATCTCCCTTTGACGTGTTACCTTGTTTGCATTGTCTCAACACAATTAAGATACTTATGTCATGTTTTTCATAAACGTGATCTAAGTATCCGCATTGTGGTGTTACGCTACACACATTTTAGCACATCCTTAGTATACTTTGACTTAGTTTTACTTCAAACATTGTCCAAAATTCATGAAGAGTGTCACTTACTTTGTTTGTGTCATTTCAATACCACTTTGACACTAATATCTTGGTTCTCTATGAATCTTGATAGACGTTTCCAATTGGTGTGGTTATGAGGCTTACATTTGTAATCCTCGCCCTTTAACATTTGGGCCTTGTTGTTTGTTTAACTTTTCATGGTATCCTTTGATTAGGAGTCGCATCTACCCTTTGTTAATATTTACGCCTTGTTCATTTCGAGCTTGACATAAATATTGACATTGTGTTGATCATTTTTGCATCGAACTATCACTTTGCACACGCATTTGCATAGGGTGTATTTCCTTGTTGATTGGATTTGTGTTTCACACTTGCATGATTGTTCCTTGTGATCATTCATCTGAAAACTTATTGTTCTAGGAAAATTATTTTTGATCTCATCAGGATTGCATCGTCACGATGTCTATTTTCCTTAGACCTTCTTCAGAAAATCACGCACACATATCAATACTTACAAAATGTCTAGTTGGTTTTCCTTATGCTACCAAAATCGACATGTCACTTCCTTCCCTTTGAAGGAGTTCCATCATACTTTCTAGATCAAGAAATTTGTGCTTAAAACGACACCAACAATGACTAATTATCGCAAGTTCCTTATACATACGACAATAAGGAATCAAAGTTTCAGTGTACAAATCAAAAGATGCCCATCATGACTAAACCTCATTTGGTTCTTCGTGCTAGAGAGCCCATACGTGTAACTCATTCCCCACCTTCATATCATAGTTAGTGGTATGGTTTGGACACTTCTGATCCAAATTATTATTCAGGTTCCTCCCACTCTTCTTCTTATTCTAATCCAGATTATAATCCAAACATTTCCTCTTCTTCTGAGGATTCCAATCCAAACATTTCTTCTGATTCTTCTGATGATTCAGATCCAAACTACTATTTGGATTCATCTAATTCGACTCCTAAGTCATCTAATGTGACTCCTATGTCATGGTCCTCCCTATCTTTGCAGGAACCTCTTCATCATACATTTAATATGACTCCTACGTCGCGGTCCTCCCTTTCTTTGCAGGACCCCTTTTATCAGTCGCCTCAACAACATCTTCTTCCTTTGAAGATATGTGTGACTCCAAATCCCTCCAATCAAACATCTAATACAATTCTTGAATCGTGGTCCTCTCTTTCTTTACAGGACCCTTGTTATTATTCATCCAATATGATTCTTGAATCATGATCCTCCCCTTCTTCGCAGGACCTTCTTCATCAATCACCCCCAATAAATCTTCCTTCTTTGAAGATTCGTGTGACTCAAAGTCCTTCGATTCAAATGTCTAAATCGACCCATGTGTCACAATCTACAGACTTTAGACTTAATCCTACTATTTTATAGATGATATACCATCGTATAGGTAGGTCCACACCACCTTCTTCTACTCCTGAGACATCTAGCTACACATCTTCTTCGTCCCCCACATCATCTTCTTCTATCAATCATCATCAAATATCTTCTAAGTCTTCCACACTACATGAACCTCTTTCTTCCAATCAACCCCTGGTGATCCGATCAACAACTCATACCGATTGATCTCTTTTAGAATGAAGAAACAATCAGGGCATTTATAGGGGCATATGAAGATATTCCTTTAATAGATTACGAGAAAGGATTCTCTTTAGACTTTGATGCATCTATGCATATTGTGAGGAAAAGGTTGATTCCTTTTATCAATAAATGGAGGAAGAGCCTCAGATCATGCAACTTGATCCTCCTCTTATTCTTCCATCTTCACATTCTTCATTATGTGATGAAACTCCTTGGTCTTGCATTGATCCATGGCCTATCTTCTCATCACCCAATAACTCTTTGTCTATCATAATTCCTCAATCACAATCTCTTATGGGGTCAATGCCAAGTAGCCCTTCATCTTCATCTAGGTGTGGGTCACCTTCTAGTAGCCCTCCCTCTACTATTTGTGGGAAATTTTCGAGTAGTCCACTATCTTCTATTCTTGGGGCATGCCCAACTAGCCCCTTATCTTCTAGGTATGGATCACCCTCGGGTAGTCCATCATCTTCTATTTTTGGGCCACATCATAGTAGTCCATCATCTTACATCTATGGGTCACGTCCTAGTATACCTTCTTCTTCTATTCTTGGGCCACATCCTAATAGCCCTTCGTCTTCTATCTATGGGTCACATCCTAGTAGCCCTTCTTCTTCTATTCTTGGGCCACATCCTAGTCAGCCCTTCATCTTCTATCTATGGCTCACCCCCCAGTAGCCCATCTTCTTCAATCCTTGGACCGTATCCTTTTCATCCATCACATTATTCTTCTACCAAAGATTGTGGAAAACCCATGGTCATTCCTATCATCAATTCTAAACATCCACGTTCTTCTCTCACTTCTTGGGATCACAAAAGTCATGCATCAGCTTATAAAAAACCCAAACAATTTATTAATCAAGCTCAGTTAAAAAATCCTAAGAGTCTCCAAAGCTCCCAACAACTCAGATGATCTCAAGGTTAAAAATCAACTGCACGATTCAAGAATGCACATCAACGTAACCATCAAGTATGGCGCAAAGTGCATAAACCTCTTGATCAGGAATTCAAGCTCCCACATAAGAAATCCTCACTTCAAGATAAATCACAGTCATTTGTTGAGTATGAGCTCACCACGATCATCGAGATCATTGGGATAATATTACTCTTGATAAACAAATCGCGCCTAGTCTCCCTTATCAAGGAAGTCACAAACATTGTTGTTGGATCATTACCACGACAGAGTGACTTTGTTAGTCCCAACCTCTTCCAAAAAATATCAAAAATCTAAAAATAAAAAAATACAAAAATACAAAAATACAAAAAACATGAGAAAACACAACAAAAATTAAAGGCACTAAGATCAAACATTACAATCACGGTATTTACATACACATGGATGTCCTTTATTCCCTTTCTTTCTCTTCCTCTACAAGTCTTCCTACCATTTTCATCCCTTCGGTGATATTTTGGTTAGCCTATTCACACACATTTTGTGACAGTTATCTCTATGGTATCCATTTGACCCTGGTCTTTTATCACCTTGGTAAATTAAAGAACGACTGACCTCTTAGAGATCCTATCACATTCAACATCTAATAAACTTGTTGCGAAGAAATTTTGGACATATTTGTTGACACTAGCCAATGTCGTCATCACAATCACTTCCACCTCCTTCCATCAAGCCATCAGTGGTTCTTAACCCCTTGTCAAACAAGAGATTTGAAATAAGTTTTCAGAAAGAAAAAGAATCAAAATCAATCAAAAAATCAAAAAGTAAAAGCTACAAAGAAAAAGCAAATTGATATATTACTCTCTCTTGGGGTATTTCCAATAATCTCTATCAGGGCTATGGACACTTGACTGGCAATAGAGAAATGTTGTGATTAGAATCAAATACATCTTTGTTAGGGCTATGGACACCTAGCTGGTAGCGGAGCAATGTACGACTATCCTTTCACCATCCATTCACAAAATCACCTTTCACAATCAATCATCCCTACACATTAGCTAGGGTGTATTCACTTGTTTTCTATTAAATCTTCCCTTAAAGAGGTTATAAATTCCACGTGCACACACTGGATCTCTATGAGTAAATAGGATTAGTATGTTACCAAGTGTCTCTTTTTGGACCTTGTTCAGACTCTTACTCTATGGTCCATATTTTGTCTCATGATTTGTGCCTTTAGCTAATCACTTCTTCATCGTGAGGCTTCTAAGCTACATTCATATCATTCACATCATTCTTCTACTTCATTCAGAACATCCATGTGTATAAGATTACCTTTTTTGCCATGTTTTTGGACACCTTTTTCCCCTTTCACAAAATAAACTTCTCCTTCCTTTCTTTCATGTGCTTTTAGGCCAACTTACGTGGGGGACATCCTTGCTCCTTCCCAGCACTTCATTGTTTTATGTTCACCATCATGTTGAACCTATCCATAATGGCCTTGGGTCCCACTTCTACCTGTGAAGAGTTTTCCTTTGAATACTCCCACCTAATCATTGGGGCATTTTTGCATCTTCACCTTTCTCATACGCACGTGGCCTTATGCCCTTGTACATCCCATCTATCACTAGGGGCATCCACGCTTCCTCATCTTCCTACATAGCTTCTTCCTTACATAGTTTCATTCAAAATGTTTCAAAACTTCTAAAAATCAATAAAAACATTCAAATATGTTAGAAAAATCAAAAAGCTAGGCCAAAAATCCATTCATCTTCCTGTACATATGTTAAAAAACAAAATAAGAAAAATCAAAACATTCAAATATGTTTCAAAAAACTTCTAAAAACAATATAAATCATCCTAAAAAACTTCTTTCTTTAGTTCTCACTTATTTCATGTGTGTGACTTATGGATCATCTTGATCTACCTCTATCAACAAAAAGCTAGGCTGCTTACTTTGTCTGTACTCTGGGGCACAACGAGTTTCCTGGTACTATTTTGTAGTGCACATTGCTTTTTCATTGGACCGAAGTGTCCTCCATTTTCCCTTTGCATGTATCCTTACTTAGGGCACCATCATTAACCCTTGTCATTAATTGCACACAGGTTGAAATTGAAGCTTGATAACAAAAACATTACATTATGTTTCTCTATTAGTTTAGCTTGTTTACTTTCTCGTATTGCATTGCATTATGTATGTTGCATGGAGTTAGGCATCTTTTACTTTCTCGTATTGCATTGCATTTTGTATGTTGCATGGAGTTAGTGCTTTTAGCAATGGAAATTTTTTTACGTATATGACTTTTCATGTCATACTAAACTTTTTTCATTCTTATTCAATAAGGACCGATGATGAAGATCCTTAGCAATATGATGAAAAATAAATTTGTTTAAAAGGAACTAGATGGATGTTAGCTCATTCCCTCTTCCTCATACTCCTTTTTTCTTCTATATTCCCTTTTATTCCTCACACTATTCTTTCTTCTTTTCTCTTTCTGTCATCTTTTCAATCATCAATTGACCTCTTCTCATCACCCCATCGAACAATTGATGGGGCATCCTCCATTTTACTCATTTTTCTTCTATCCCTTCACAAGTTTCTACTTTTTTATACTTGTCTACTTTCTTTGAAGTGGTGTTACTTACGCCACCTCAAAGAGGGGCAAATGTAGACACCTAAAATATGCTTACACCTAGCATTTCCTCCAATTCAACCGATTGACGACACTTTGTTAATTCCCCATACTTCGCTCCATTCTCAGAATGCCCATTTACGAAACTCTTTCAGTCGTATTCCTCCTATAATCAGCTTATTTGGCTAATATCTCTCTTATTAGCTAAACATTCCTCCTTTCAACCATTCAGAACCTCCCTAGTTCTCTCTAGACCACTTCTATTGGCTTCGTAGGCTATCTATGAGTCACAATTGGTTATCCAAACCCCTCCCAACTCTCAATGAGTCTCTAATCACTTGCTAATCAAGTTTAACTAGCCTAATCCTAGCTTAACTAAGCCTAAAGCATGTTTATCCTAATCTAATCTAAAAGTGATTTTTGAGCTTTAGTCCCACATGCACCCAAATTCCAAATTCTCCCAAGTGGAAAACTATAAATACAAGGCTAAGCCTACCCATTCAAACTACAACTTTACACACAAACACACCTTGTTCACATAGTCAAAATCTCTCTCACATTTGGATATATTGGCATTAGACATCATTTGTGATTAGCTTTAAGCTAATAGAACATTTGGATCTTGGCTATCCTCCATTGGTGAGAGCTCTTCCATCTTGCATCCATAACATTCCAAATAGTAGGTTAGTAGGAGGGAAGATCTAAAGCATGGTCTTGTAGCCATTTTAGAGAGACCTCTTTACCTCCATGTTTGGAAGTAAACAACACATCTAATTTGATTGCTTAGAATCTAACTAGGTTCATTTTTATCAAGCTTTCATGGAGTAGAGAGTAGTATATACGCTAGGGTTTGAATATTTGTTTCAAATTTATATATGCTTGCATGTTAGTTTCTCTTGTTTAGCTCTAATGTCATGGTGCATGGATGAGTTAGTAAAGCTTTGAGGTTCTTTAGCCTCATTCCATAGCTTTTGCAACTTCCCATTGCACATAGGTAATAGTTGGAAGAGGTTTTTAGGTAAATGCCCAGACTTAGAGCCCTCACACTAATTCTAGCACCAAGGAAGGCCTTTGCATTATCAGAGATAATGGTTTGAGGAACACAAAACCTTATGACTAAACCCTTAAGAAATTCAAGGATGAATACCTCGGTTGATTCCTTAAGTGCGACAGCTTCTGTCCATCTGGTGAAGTAATCTGTAGCTTTCAGCACCCATTTATGTCCAGCTCTTAAAGGTGGATTGATCATGCCTATGAAGTCAAGACCCCATTGAGCAAAGGGCTAATCCACTTGGATTGGTCGGAGGGTAAGCGCTACCAATATTTTATTTCCTCCAAATAATGCGCATTCTTTGCATTTTGTACCCACCTATGTGCATCTGCAAATAGGGTAGGCTAAAAGATACCTGTCATTATGATTTTTGTTGTTGTAGTTTTGGCAGAGAAGTGTCCACCAGAGAATCCATCATGAAATTTTGCTAACACCTTTTCAATCTGCACACCGTTGATATATCTTAACAACATGCCATCAAGATTTCTTTTGAAGAGAAGTCCGTCAATCAACACATAAGGGACAAATTGTAACCTCAGATGTTTTCTCTTTGCTTTATTTAAACTAAGAGGGTATTCACCCTCAAAAAGGAATGTGATCATGTCCTTCATCTAGTCATGTGTGCTAGGGTCTATATTTTGTTTAAGTTCTACACGTGAAATGTATTCATCCAAAAATAATGAAGCCTCAAGTTCACTCTGCGCATCCTCAGCAATCTGCTTACAGAGTGCACTGCCTCTTACCAAATTTGTGGTCTTAATAGTCACATCATATTCCATGATTTTAGTTACCCATTGCACTCTCTTCTCACTGATCTCTGCTCCCATGATGAAGTCCCTGACAAATGAGTGGGAGACACCTTGATATGATTTTTGGAAAGTATAATTTTGAATTTATTGAGTGCGTGCATGATGGCAAAGACTTGCTTCTCTGTGTGACATTATTTCAATTCATAAACCTTCAACTTCTGGCTGAATAAGGCCATTGGCTATTCTAGTCCTTGTTCATTTTCTTGAGTTAGGACAGCAGTAACACTTGCATCCACATTATAAGCATAAAGGATGAAATGCTTTGAATAATCTGGATTGACGAGTGTTGGCACACAAGCAATCTCTTTCTTAATCTTGTTGAATCTTTCTCTCCATTCTTCTATCCATCTGAAGGATGTGTCCTTCTTGAGCAGAAGGGTGATGGGCAGAATTAGTCCTGCAAAGTTAGGGATAAATTGTCTAACAAAGTTAATCTTGCCAAGGAAGGACTATAAGGCCTTTTGTGTGCTGGCAGGGAAAGGGCTAGGATGGTTTTAACATGCTCAGGATCAATCGCAATGCCATCCTTTGAAACCACATGGTTCAAGAGCTTTCCCTGTGCCACCACAAAATTGTACTTCTTGGGTTTAAGAGATACCATGAATTATTTACATCTCTCAAATACCTTTTCTAGGTGTGCCATGTGATATGCACTCTATTTTGAGAAGACATTTATATCATCAAGGTAAACCATGATGAACTTGTTGATGTAACCTTTGAAGGCAATATCCATGGCACGCTAAAATGTGGTTCCCACATTCAATAGACCAAATGGAATTTTTTGATATCCATATGTTCCCCACTTGGTTATAAATGTTGTTTTGAATTGATCTTCTTCCTTGACAAGGATCTAGTTGAAACCCAAATACCCATATAGCATGGAGAACGTCTACATGCCAGTTATGGTCTATAGAATCTGCTCCATTGAAGACAAAGGTTAATGGTCCTTAAGATATGCCTTATTCAAATCTTTGAAATCAACACAGAGTCTAATTTCACCATTCTTCTTGTGCACCAGAACCAGATTTGCGACCCAGGTAGAGTATTTGATAGGAAAAATAATTTTTACCTCAATGAGTTTTGATAATTCCTTTCTCATGAGGGGCTCTATCTTTGGATTGACTAGCCGCTACTTCTTTCTGACAGGATTTATACCAAGATCAAGGTCATTGGAGTGTTGAGAAAAACTTGGATCAAAACCTTTGAGGTATTTATTCTCTCATGAGAAAATGTCACTATATTTTTGAAAGAGAGAGATGAAGACCTATTTTTCATCATGCGCACAAGTCCTGCTGAGTAACAGCTCTTTTCCACGTGCAATAGTAATGGGGGAGCAGTCTTCTTACATGGCACGCATGTATCTTTCTTCACCCTTGAACTCATCATCAGGGCTAAACATTTGCTCTAAGGTGACCAGCCCTTTAGGCAACTTATTTTTCTTCAGTTGTATTACTTGATCACCATAGTTGTCATGCAAGTAAACTTACATACTTGATGAAAATTTAGCTTCATTCTGGATAAACTGGATGATTTGTGCATCACTTCAAACACTTTCCAACTGGTGTTATTGTTTGGAATGGATGGTTTGATTACCATCTTAATGTGTTGAGTGTTTCCCTTAACAAAGTCCTCAGCAGGAGAAAACTGTGAACCAAGCATGGCCATCTGGTCAGCTTCTTTGTTCATTCTACACGGGACTACCTATAGATTAAGGGCATCAAATCTCTCAAGTAGGTCCCAAACTCTATATTTATAAGCTTTAAGAATCTTATTATTTTTCTGGAATTTTTTGGTGACCTGGTGGATGATCAATTCTGTGTCCCCAAAGATCTACAATGCTTTAGTTTTCTTCTTTTCAGAAATTACCAAGCCATGCACCAGCGCTTTATATTTTTCCACATTGTTAGAGCATGCAAACTGTAGCCTATGCATGAAGAATAATTTCTCATCCTTAGGGGAAATGAGAACTACTCCTGCTCTCGCGCCATTTCTGCTTCTGGATCCATCAAAATACATCTTCCATGGACCAGTTTGAACTTTTTCTTTCATAAGTGTGCACAGAATCATAGCATCTTCTTCTAGGATGCAATAAGTACCAAGCCCAATTTCATAGGCTTCCATTTCTTCAGCATAGAGATAAAATTTGTGATGTCTTTATGCCCATTCATCAAGCACTAGGTCTAGATTAGAGGGTGGAAGAGACTGCTCTCCAGGAACTAAAACTTGTTCTTCTTGGATAAGACAATTGGCTTGGAGAGGGGATGGGACATATGACTCTACATGATAGGAAAATATAGGCTCAGCTTGTATGGTAAATCAAGTACCATACCTTGTCTTGAGTAACATATGAGACCAATTAGAAGACAAGTAACTACCTACTTTGCCAGTAAATTCTCTTGATAAACATAGGACAAACAAAGGAGGCAGGTCAATAATTGACACATCTTGAGTAATTGTTAGGCTTGTACATGCATAGAGGGTTAAATCAAGATATTTGATGACTCCTAAGGTGGTTACGATTGAGCCATAAAGTTGTAGGACTCCTTTAGACAAAGGGCTATAGTTCAGACCTAAGATATCAGCTATCTTCTTAGGCATAACAGAAGTATTAGTGCCCGAGTTGATCAAGTAGTTATGCACTAGGTGTTTGCCTATAATCAAGGACATATAGAGAGGTGGGGTTTTAGTAACTTTACTTACTTGTTTCTCTTCTTCTTGGCATATTTTTATAGAAGCGTGTGGCTTTTGCATAACTAGGTCAGCACGCGGGAGTTGTGCCAGAGCTTCATGCAATAAATCCCGCTGAAATGGAATGGTCAGGGCATCCCACATTGTGACATTTATGTTTTTTCTCTTCATCTAGTCAATAATGATGAACGGAAGGCCCCCCATCTTGTGCATTTGGGGAACAAGATCCCTTTTTGACTGTTCAGGCGCAGAAGCCTGAATTTTAGCTGGGGCTGAGGCTTAGCCTACCAAATGAAGGATGCGTGTTGTTTTAGATGGATCTTTATGAGGGGCCTCCTACATAGGGATATGAGCACCTTTACTACATGATGCTTTGTCTGATTCTTTCTTCTTCTAAAGATCTTCTTGTGTTACCAGGGGGAACCTATGTGCCTAACTCTAATATTCTTTTCTTATATCTTGTGGTGTCTACAACTTGGGCGCACGGTCTATTTGTATCTTCTACAACTTGGTTGATTATGTAGAAGTCCTCTACACCAAATAACATCAAATTGGACTCCAGAGGAACTTCTGTTCTATCTAGATTATCTGCGTCATGGGCGCTTGTTGAGGGCTTATAGGATGAAGCATTCTAGATCATGAATACTTGGGTGCACACAACATTAGTACAATAATATTGACTCTGAGGCATGTTGCAAGGGAAGCACCATTCTAAATCTTGTGCCAAATTGTTCTGAACTGGAACAAGCACTCAGCTCGTGCTTGGTGTTGGGAGAGAAGTCACAAGAGGAAAACCTTACAAGGGAAGATGTGTATCAGGCTGTCATCTATCATTTTACTTATTGGGCATGAATCTTTGATTTCCATATTGATTCCGCTAGGGCTGATTGCCTTGGCCATGCGCCTGATTGGAATTGCTTCTATAGGCTTGCGCCTGCTACTTTTCTAATGATATGACCTTGTTTGATAAATTTTTGATCAAGGCCTTCAATTCTTCATCTTCCTTCTGCTATGATGGAGAATAGGATGTTGAGGCAATTGGTTGTGTGTTTTGCTCAGGGATAGGAATAGGGGCCATGGAAGGCTGAGGCACTTGTGACATCTCTGGGAACAAGGGCATGGGAGGTCTAGGAGCTAATGTTCCCATCTAAATGAGACTATTTTCTACCCTTACTGCAATTCTATAAGCCACTGGTAAAGTTCTACCTCCCATAGATTGGATCATAATTAAAATCTCACTGTTAAGCACCTTCAGATAATAAAGGAAAGCATGTCCACAAGAGGAATTATGTCCCAAGTCTTATGAAATTTGATGTTGAAATCAGTCATCTACTCATTGGGTGCCCTCCTTGGTGTTTTCAGTTGTTCTACCAATGATAGGTGCTCTAACTTATCATCAAATTAATTGTAAAGAGTTGTTCCCAGGTCATCCCAAGTGGCAATAGATCCAAGTCTCAAGCCTCGATACCATTGAAGTGCTTTACCTTTAAAAGAGGTTGCAAGAAATTTGACCACTATATCATCATGTGTGATCAGATAGAGTGAACACACATTTACTACATCCTGGATATGCTCCTGAGGAGTGACTTGATTCTCACCAATAAAGTAAAAAATACTCTTGAGTACGTAATTTGGCATATCATTTTGTACTTCCAAGAGTAAGGGACTCCATCTAGCAAAGTTTATAAATTTTCTTAATGGAGGGGGTTGTTAATGCGCCATTTCAGGGCACACAAGTTATGTATTTTGAGGAGTTGAATGGGTGCTACATGCTGGAGATAGAGATGCATGCATGGGATTTCTTGAACGAACTCTGCTCGAGGATAGTTGGAGGTATTCAAAAGAATCTTTAGCTTCTGCACTTCTTCTTATGTACATTCTTCTCATGAAAGATGCTCAAGACTGCTAACACAGAGATCTTAAAATATTGGGAGTCACCAGATGTGTTTGAAATGAGCCTCTTCAAAGGCTGAAATACTAAGTTCACACACCAGAACTTAGAGATATGAAATTTGAACTTTCAATGTTGGTCCCACCAGGAGTGCCAAAAACTGTTGGTTTCTCAAATGTGCACCCACGTCTCAGATCTCGGAAGGGCTGAGGTGTTTGAGACCAAAATGGAACCATCCCCAAGTTGTGGTGCCTTGTGAGCTTGGAATGAATCTCCAGAGGAGGTTGGTTCCTCTATATATTTCTATTGTTATTGCTACTCCTAGTGTTGAAAGGGGAAACTAAGCTAAGAATGCCAAGGGCCCAGGGAAAGAAGGATAACATGAAGTAAACTACACTAAAATGTGATGGCACCAGAAAAGAGGGATGGACACTATTTGTCCTGAGCAATAATGACATGGAATGTGTGAAAGGAGGCTAGGCATGAGTAGCACAGTGAAATACATGTATTCACCAAATCATTCTCATGAAACACAACCAAATATTGGAACTGCAGGGAACTTGAGAGTAGCACAACTAGCACACAACACAAAAGAAAAGGCAAGAAGAAGGAATGCAAACACGTTAGGATAGAGAATAGTCACAAAACAATGCTTCTATTACTTCTAAAAATGCACAGAACTGGTTATAATGATGAAGGAGGCTGACGATATCCACCTGCAAGAGCCATATATAGAGGTCTGGAACTCAAAAATACAAAAAATATGGTGTCCTTAGCAAAAATGCGTAAGGATCCAGAGTATCCAACATAACAAATGAGCGTTGCTCTTACATTTACAGATGAATCCATGGAGGAAGAAAGGAAAAAGAGGGAAACCCTAAATTTGTAACAAAACCACCAACCAGAAGCATTCAATGTCTGTAAATCCACTGAGAAATCTATGAAGTATGCTTCCCCATGCCCATTTGATGTGTTGAAGAAAAAGGAGGGTGGATCATACCAAATTGGGTGGTTAGAGCAATCAGATCTACTCATCAATGTTCAGAGAGATGTTTTCCCATTTTTTACCTACCAGATCTGCCAAAATTTGAATTTTGAATTTCTGGCACTGTAGCTGATGTTAGCAACTCTCTAAAAAGTCCAGGCACACACATATCTAAGCTCTGTAGTAAAGGATATGGTTGTTAGAATATGTCAAATTCATTGGCATACGAGAAACACATGGTTCACGCGGATTGGCTGAGATGGTGGCCAAATGTACAACTATTTGTCATTTCTGCCATGTGTTAATCATTGATTTGTTACAAGGATTCGGTGCCCTATTGACATGCTCTGACTGGCTACACATGACACACTTAAGCATATTAAAAGATGATCTGGCATAGAAGGGCATGAGTGAAGGGCACATGGAGAAAATAGAGGAAGGTTCAGAGGGGGGGCGCATGATGCGCATTGGGATATGAAGCAAACTATTGAGCAGAGAACATATGGCTAAGGCACAACTATTACAAAGTAATGGATGTGGTGCACGAAGGGCCAAGGAGTTAGTAGTAACTGTGAGGCACGCGGGATGGGAAGAAGTTAACTAGGAAGAAGGTGAATGCATAGAAGGTGGGCGTAAGGGAGAAGTGGAAGGAGAATAGGAAAGGGGAGCGCATGAGGTTGGGACCAAGGGAATGTGCCAAGTGATTTTGAGCGTGCGTAATTCTTCAATGAATAACTTAGGGCCAGAATGTGTATGCAAGTTATCTAAATTGCTAGGAGAACTATTTGGATAATGTTCAAACAACCATAAGGTTTAGAATCAAACACAATTCAAGAAAGCACATCAACGCAACCATCAAGTATGGCACAAAGTACATAAACCTCTGGACTGGGAACTCAAGCTTCTGCATACAAAATCCACGTTTCAATATAAATTATAGTCATTTGTTGAATATGAGCTCACCGTGATCATTGAGGTCAGAGATAATATGACTCTTGATAACAAAACATGCTTAATCTCCCTTATCAAAGAAATCTCAAACATTGTTGTTGGATCTTATCATGTTGAGTGACCTTGTTGATCCCACCTTTTAGAAAACATAAAATACAAAAAAATGAGAAAACATTTCCAAAAAAACAATGGTAAACAAACACACATTGTAATCAGGTATTGCATACACATGGATCTTCTTTCTTCCATTTCTTGTTCTTCTTATGTGAATCTTCCTACCATTTTCATCCCTTCAGTGAAATTTTGGTTAGCCTATTCGCACACATTTTTTTACAGTTATCTCTATGGTATTTCTTTGACCTTGGTCTTTTATCACCTTGGTAAATTAAAGAACGACTGACCTCTTAGAGATCATATCACAATCGGCATCTAATAAACTTGGTGTGAAGAAATTTTTGACATATTTGTTGACACTAGCCAATTTCATCATCACAATCACTTCCATATCCTTCCATCAATCCATTTGTGGTTCCTAACCCCTTGTCAAACAAGAGATTTGAAATACATTTTCAGAAAGAAAAAAAAATCAAATCAAACAACAAAATCTAAAAGAAAAAACAAATTGATATATATAATTCTCTCTTGGGGTATTTCAAATAATCTCTACCAGGGATATGGATGCCTGACTGGCAGTAGAGAAATGTTGAGATTACAATTAAATGCATCTCCTTCAAGGATATGGATGATTGTATGGCATCGGATCAATGTATGTCTCTCCTTCCATAATACATTCATAAATAAACTTTGAAAATCAATCATTCCTACACATTAGCTAGCGTGTCTTCACTTATTGTCTACAAAATCTTCACTTCGAGAAGTAATTAATTTCCACGTGCGCACACTGGATCTTTTTGAGCAAACAAGATTATTATGTTACCAAGTGTCTTTTTTTTTACCTTGTTAAGACTCTTACCCTAGTTTGTATATTGTCTCATGATTCGTGCCTTTGGCTAATTGCTTCTTCACCAAAAGGCTTCTAAGTTACGTTCATAACATTCATAGCATTCTTCTACTTTTTTCAGAACATCCATATGTATGAGATTGCCTTTTTTCCATGTTTTCAGACACATTTGTTTCCTTTCACAAAAATAATCTTCTACCTCCTTTCTATCATGTTTTTCTTGGCCAACTTACAATGGGGGCATCCTTGCTCCTTCCTAACATGAAATTGTTTTACATTCATCATCATGATTGAACCTATCCATATTGGCCTTGATCCATCCTTTATGCATGAAGAGTTTTCCTTTAAATACTCCCACCTAACACTAGGGAATTTTTGCATATTCACTTTCTTGTGCATACACGTGGCATTCTACCCTTGTACATCTCATCTATCACTTGGGGAATCCACACTTTTTTTTCTTCTTGTATTTAGCTTCAAAAAACTTTCAAAATTATAAAAACATTCAAATATGTTTCAGAAAACTTCTAAAAATCATGAACACATTGGGGCATCCTTCATTCTACTAATTTTTCTCCTACCCCTTCAAAAATTTTACTTGTTTATGCTTGTCTACTATCTTTGAAGTGGCATAGCTTATGCCACCCCAAAGAGGGGAAAATATAGACACCTAAAATCTGTTTACGCCTAACATTTCCTCCAATTTGGTTGATTAACGACACTTTGTTAATTAGCTATTCTTTGCTCCATTCTTAGATGCCCATTCACGACACCTTCTTGGTCATATTCATCCTATAATCAACTAATTTGGCTAATAAACCCCTTGTATTAGCTAAACATCTCCATATTCCCCTCTAGATCACTTTTGCAAACTTCCTAGGCTATTAATAAATCACATATGATTAATGAGACTCCTCCCAACTCTCAATGAGTCACTAATCACTTGCTAATCAATTTTAACTAGCCTAAACCAATCTTAGATCTTCTAAAGCATGTTTATCCACTCCTAATCATAAAGTGCTTTTTGGCTTATATTTTGTCCCACATGCACCAAAATTCTAAAATATCCCAAAGAGAAAACTATAAATACAATGTTAAGCCCTTCCTTTCAACCTTACAACTCATTTGTATTAGCCCAAGCTATATGTATCTGATCTTGAGCTTACTTCCTCCATTGGAATAGTTTCTTCATTCATTTCTTCATGCTAGGTTAGTAATGAAAGATATAAACTTGGCCTTGTAGCCATTTTAGTGATATTCATTCACCTTCTTGAATTAAACAACAAATAACCCTTTGATTTCTAAATTTATCTTCATAGGTTCATGTTTTAGTTAGTGATCTAAAGAGTAGGGATAACTTAGGCATGTTAGTTTGATCTAATCTTGTTTCATGCAATGATAGAAGTTGTTCCTTTAAGCTCTTATCTCGATGGTTTAGTGTAGATTTGATCAATGCTTTAAGGTTAGTAGATTTTAGCTTCTTTTTTTATTAGCATTCCTAATTTACACATGAACACATGTGTGTTCACTTGCTTTCTAGTTGTGATCACAGACCCTACATTTCCATTACACGCAGTAAGGATGCTTGGCATAGTACCTATTATCAATCCCATTTTGGCTCCTAGGGACATCCACTTTCATATACTATAGGTGTTATTGTTTCATTTTGTATTTAGCTTTTTACTTCAACAAATTATACACACTTTTGATATACTTTTAATCTTTCTAACATGCTAATGGGTGCTTCATGTGTAGTATTATTTTTGCATGACTATTTTCCACCATGGTTATCTGTTATATTACTTTTACTTGTTTGTCATTATATGCCTTTGTTTGTGGGATTTTCCCTTTGTCTTGTGTGCACACTTGTATGATTTTAGCTTCATCGTCCTTTATTTTCTTGTGACACCGTGAGTGGTTTCCAATGTTTGCAACCCACTTTTCATAGTCCATATTGTTTTCTTATGTGTGTTAGTTTACAAATTGTCTTATTAGATTACATTTCATCTTTTACATGAGTGATTTTCTTTGCTTGTACTTACAGTTGTTTTCCTCGCCACTTATTTACATGTGCCTTGGTTTCTACTAAGCACACCCCCCCATGTAAAGTAAAGTTTCAGCACAATGGTCAGTCCTCTTTTGGGCCACATCCTCCTACATTGATGTTGCATGTGCCCCTAAAGAGGGGGGCATCATTTGGGTGAATCTGGCACCCTATACAGAGTATACACAACAAAATACTAGTATAGTTTTCAAATTTTGGGGCTCATAATCACACTTGGGTCCTTAGCACAGTGGCCTTTCCTAGATTCCTGAGACCAGGGGGAATACAGTGATATTTCCTCAAGTGTTAGTAACCAGGGGACAATTACACAAATTTGGTAATTCACAAAGGATTTTGATAGAGGAAAGATTCCTTAAGCATTGGGCATTTACACAACACATTTAATCGAGTAAAGAGTCCTTAACACATTCACACCATCTACAGTGGTGTTTTATACAGCGGGAAGTAGTTAAAGGTTGGAGGATGACACCAAACAGTTTCTCCCTACACTTCTTCCATTACATTGGAGTAAGGTCGCTTGAAAAACTTGCGTGCATTGACATCATATATATGATCCTTTCTACACTCTTTCCTAGTCACAAATCAAGTGCACGTGTTCCTTTTTCACATTGTATTTTCTTTTGCATACTTCCTTATATGATTTTTATACATATACATGTGTATTTGACTACTTTATCATCTTCTCTTTTACAAGTCCATCTGTAAGGGAAGCAAGTAGTCAACACCACTCAAAATCACACACATTGGCATGTAACATGATTTTTTTCCCTAGGTTAATTTTCATCACCTTTTACACTTTTGCATCTTTAGTCTCCGCAATCCATCTCTTTATCACTACAAGCTTTTTTTAGCCCCTCAACACACTTTTATCATTAATCTACATGGATATCAAGTACACATCTATATCTACTTTATGTTACCGAGAATTCTAGTCACCAACATAAAGTGGGGGAAAATGTAGACATAAAATCATGTGATTTGGATATTTATTTATTCCTAATTACAGACTACTATTTACATGATTCCTAAGTATGAAAAGTAATGATTAACCCATGTCTTTGGCCACCTTTATTTTCTTTATACTTTTTCTTTCAGTCTTGCACTCTTACTTTCTCAATTTTTCTTTTCACCTTTCAGTATTTGTCATTCTTGACACCATCACCTAGCCAGGACGTCAGTGCCAAGTGCCCCCATCCCCTTTGGGTACCCTTGTCCTCTTTGCACTTTGGTCACACTTTTTTGGGTTTTTTCTAGCCGTTTGATCATCTTATCTTTTTGGTAATCATCATTTTTTAGGTTAATTATGAAATTAAATCAAAGGAATCATCTAAATATAAAGTTATGTGATCATAATAAGGGACCAAGCACTAAGCACTATTTATCACCACCTAAGGTTGTATCCATCAAGGCATATATAGCTCCATTTACCTCCATGTAGCTCTATCATAAGGGACAAATGTTGGTTCTTCTACATCACACTTCATATGAGGGGAGTTGATTGTTTCTAAGAAAACATTATTTACATTCTACATCTATGTACTTCCTCGCTACTAATAAAGTGCAACACACATAAGAGTAACCTAGGGCATAAATTCCACACACACACACACACAACAACAACATTGAGTCTAAGATGTAGTGCAGTGCTCAGTGATAATTCCATCATTTTGGAAGCTGAGGACAGTCTGACCCCTTCATTTTCATATTTCTTTTTTAGGGTTTGATACTTTGTTTGGGATTTTATAGGTGATTCATTCATTCTGGATTTACAGAGACATTCGATGGAATTCAGAAACATACACATGATAAAAGGAGAATAATTGCAAACCTTTTTCATAACCTCAGAAGAGGTTTTCCAAGCATCTGCACAGACCAAGGCACCTAAACATTAAACCAAGGTGCCCATGGACGCCCCTATCCCTCTCTAGGTTCCCTAATCTAGTTGAATATATTGGATTTGAATTTTTCCAAGCTTTTGTGTGATGTTCCTTTATCTTTGTTCATTTTTTCTCCACTACAACACATTCTAGTAACCTCCTTGAATCATCTAATTATCGTATAACCCTCTTTACACATAAGGGTTTCATATTTTCTAGCTTAGTTTGCTTGGGTATTATTTAAGTATTTTAGCATTCATTTATTTACTGCAAACTTGCATTAAATTAGGCTATTATTTTAAATTTTATCATAATCAGATGGATGAGGAGGGGTAAGGGGTGAGGGTGGATGGGTAGGGAGTAGTAGTGAGAGATGATGATGTCAGGGTGAATAAGGCCTATGCATCATGGTGGCAAGGGCATCTAGATAGGTTTCAGAGGTGGGTGCATGCTCATGTCGATGCTACACCTCTAGATGGTGGTGGTGGAGATGAGGAGGATAGAGTACTAGTATTAGAGGCTAAGAAGGCTGCATTATTGGCTGAGTGAGCCACACTAACTGATGAGATATATGGGATAAGCCAGTAGCTCACTACTGTGTATGCAGAGTTCACATAAGTGAGAGCTGATAGGGAGAGGTATAAGAAAGATAGGGAGGCCTTGCAAAAGGCCTTTTGAGTGACAGGTCCATAAATTTTAGGAGCTGATCTACAAGATACTCAGGCTTATACTAGCAGACAAATGTGACCACATGGTAGTGTGGGTATGGCCAACTACCAATCACTGTGTGAGGAGTTGCATTATTATGAGGAGATAGTGCAATGGAGGATTTTAGATGAGCCTCGTTTAATAGTGTTTTGAAGGTAATGACAGGTGGCTCCATCAGCTAGTGTTGGGAGTGTATGTCATCCACCATGAGGTTAAAAGAGAGAACCATATAGAAGTTTAGGTAGAGACCAGGTTGGAGCTCAGGGGAGCAGTGCAGGACGGAGTGTTCATTTCACGAACATTCATTTTACGTAGTAGTTTTATAAATATGTTTTTGATATATGAGGATCATTTGAATCCATTATTGATGATTTATATTTTTGATATATAGGGTTTTTCAAGTCTTTGATCTTGTGTAGTCATTTACACACACACACACACACATATTATTTATGATTTCATCATTGAGTTATGTTTTGTGTTTTTAATTATGATTACAATATGATGGCTGTAGATGTGATTGATGATGATCTAATTAATAATTTTTTGTGATGTAATGTGATATGAGATGATTTCAGATGTTTTTTGTGGCAAATGGTAATCTTATTATATGATCTATGCACTTATGGATAGGAACTTATTATGGAGTGTATGTTTCTTTATTGTTCTTGTACCTATATATGTATGATGGTAAGTTTATTTATACATATGATACCGCAGAAAAAAACCTTATACTAGATGTTAACGTATGCCCACAATGGTTAGTCATATTAGGATTGTTGGTTGGAAATTTGGTCATTGGAGACAATCAACAGTTCAGAGGATAGTATTCCCTCCTCTTTATAGGGAGGTTCCCTTATTCAACTAAAACTTAAAACTCTGAGTATTTGGAAATATACAAATTAACTAAATCTGAATGAGGATATTGATGCATGTGATTGATTCCATATTCTCAATACAAAAGACAATAAAGAAATAGGGTTCTGAGGGAAAATAGCAGCTTATACAGGCAAGAAGAATGAGTTAGGGAAATAAATTTCAAGTTAACTCATCAATCAAGGATACATGTACCCTCCTTGGTTGTGTAAGATCGCCCACTATTGTAAGGAGAGAAGGGAAGAAGCAGCACTTTCAAATACAGAGAATGCAGATTTATATTTTACTAACGCATTCAAAGAACTTTAAAACGTGTGAGTTAATATATATGAAAACCCATATAAAATGAAATGCAAATAGACACAAATTTCATCACACCTCACTTCATGGATTGAACACAAAGTTTCATATTACACATATATCAAACTATCACATCTACATATTGCAGGAAAAGGAAATAGGAAGAACACAGATGAGAAAGAGAATTCATCTTTTGTATTGATGAAAATCTCTTTATTTACATTCAATGGCACCAATATCCAATCCCTTTACAAGTGAGAAAGAAGCCTTATATAGGCTGAGGGGAGGATGTAACTACTTTTCTAACTAATTTTCTTTTAATTAAGTGTTAAACACTTAATTATTTAATTACATAAGTTGGATTTATTTTATAATTTTATTTTTCAAAATAATAAAGCCAACCTCAAAACATAAGAATTAGATAGAAGAGCACTATGGACCAAGAGAATAAGGAAACCTAGGAATAGGCACAGCTAGAACCTTTATCTTGAGAAATTGAACTGTAAACCTAGCCTCAACATCATAAATTTCCATGCACTTAGGAACTATGGTGTTTTCCATATAACCAACTTCAAAAGGAATATTCCATCTCTTTAGAAATACCTCCATTCTATGAGAATCCTTTGGCAGCTTCAAAAACTACATTATGCATCTCAAATAGATCTTCCATCTTATCCTTATTTAATTATTCCTCTTTGAAAATATCATCCTTGATAAATGATTTAAACCTTACTTTAACTTGATCAACTAGTTCCTCTCTAGAGAATTGTCCCTATAGAAATGAAAATGGAGAGCTTGTAAATCATCAAATATTTCTTCTTTTAATGACTCGCATTTTTTCACCATGTTTCTCAGTTCAATTATAGCTTCCTCCAACACTTTGACTCTCCCTTTTACACTATATGTCCAATTCCTTGACAAGTTTCTCTTGGATTTAACAAAAATTTAATGTGACAACAGGACCTTCTCATCAGTTGTTCTCATGATATGGAGATCTTGAATGCAGACATCTCAAAATTTGAGTTCTCTATTAATTATATCTATCCTTAGTTTGATTTGATCCTAAGCATTCATGATGTTTTCATAAACCCTATAAGACTCTTCAATAAACTAAAATCTAGAGATCAAAATACCTTCCACCCAAGCTTTTCCAATTTTTTTCTATATCTTTGACATCAATTCCAGCAAGGGCAGCAATAGGTGGAAGTGAAGGGAGAGGAGTCGGATCTAGAGTATTTTATCAGATGAGAGAAAGGATTTGATGAAGTTTGAGAGAACTTGCACCTGTTCCTTGAGATGTTTATGTGTTTTCTTACCTTTCTTTGCCCTCTCAATTAATTTTGAAATAGTTTCTTTGAGATTTTTCCATTTCTCCTTCAAGGGGGGACTCTCTAAGTGGGATCCTAGTCAACTCTAAGATTAAAATTGATATCTCCTTTTCATTCTTGTCTCCCTTTAGTCTAGAAATTTCTATAAATTGTTTTCCTTTAGCATCTAAGACCAAACAAGAGGTTGTCTTAGCTTTCTTGGGAAGAGGAGTTGTACATAGCAAAACATTAACTGCATCAAATCTAGGAGAAACAATCTATGATGAAACCTTCATCTTTTTGTTGTCAATCATGGGCTGAACCCATGTGAATGAATCACTAGAAGGTGGATCTAGAGGGGGTGCCAATGTAAATACATTTGGAGGACCGAGAGGTTGAGAAGTGAAAACTTCAAGAGTAGGATCTTCAATAGAAGAAGAATATGGTCTCCTGAATTTTAGCTTAGGTTTTGAGGTAATAGCTTTCCCTATATCTGGCTCAATGATCTCTATCTCATCTTCTTCATCTTCACCTTATTCATTACCTTCATCCCCCTCTTCTTCCTCTTCCTCATATTTCTGTTCTTCATCCTTTTTCTCCTTATTTGCATTCACATCTTGCTCAGAAATTTGTGGTATTGGGTAGGGAACAAGGGTAACTTCATCAATTAGTTCAGGAATGTTTTGTTGTTCCACTTCTTCCTTAGTTGTCTCCACATTATTTTCTACCTCTTTCATTTTGTGTTTCTTTACATACACCTTGGTTCCTAAATCTAAGGGTGAGGAAGGATTCAAATGTGTTAGATATTCTTTGTGAGTGGTGGAGGCTTCCTAGTAGGAATATGTATTCATCATTTCTCTATATTCATTCATTTTCCTATTGAACCATTTCTTTTTCCTCACTAGCACAGGATTATTATATTTAGAAGGATCATATATTTCTTTCTGAGACCATTTAATTGTTGGGATAGGCATGTGTTGAATTGTTTTGATGTATTCCATAGAATATATATAAAAATCATCATCCTCTAAGCCTTCAGGAACATGGTACTGTTATCAAAAATGAGCCCCTTGCTCATTTTGTGGCTAACTCCCTTCATTCTTTACTCTCTTGTGGCTCAGTCATAATTTTTTCTTTTCAGGCACTCAAAACTTTCTGGAAATGGCACCATTGGATAGATCTTTTTCTCACCTTTCCATAAAGGTAAATATTTCCTCCTAACTCCATGTATTTTTGAAGTTATGGCTCAGCGGAGTTTTTGTGGAAAATTTTCCCCTGAAAGGCCCACAGCCAATAATATGGTGCCACGTGTTGAAGGAAGTGGCGGGGGTCGAAGGAAAACTTTGATTTTTTACCAAGTGTTTGGCAATTTCAAAAAAAAAATATTTCACCCCGCAGGCCCGCAAGCGAATTGGATCGTGCCACGTGTCCAAGGGGGGAAAATTTGAAAAAATGACTAAGTGTTAGCACCATGGAAAAATCTCCGAGAAAGGCCCATGCCCAACCACATTGCACCATGTGTCCTTAAGCCATGAAGTGGCAGAGGGCGGGGATGAAGTTAGAATTTTGGCGAGGGCGCAAGGTCAAATTTTACCCGCGGGGTCTGCATCTAATGGCCTCATGCCACGTGTCTCAAGGCCCGCGGACCGGGAAGGAAGATTTGAAAATTTGGAGAAGTATTTTTAAAAAAATTCAAGAGGAAATTTCTGCCCAAAGGCCCGCAGCCAGTGAGATCAGGCCACGTGTCCACGGGGGTCGGACCGGCGGAGCGCGGGGGGAGATTGAGAATTTTTCCCAAAGGTAAAGTGCAAGGGGGAAGGTTCACCCCCAAAAACCCGCATCCAATGGAATCGTGCCATGTGGCACCAGAGCTTTGGAATGTGGGGGGGGGGGAAATTGGAAATTTTCCCAAAGCAAAACAAAGGAAATTTAAAAGGGAAAAGTCCTCCCCCCAAACGCAAACCAATGGCATCTTGCCACGTGTCCAGTGGCGGCAAAAAAATACAGGACAGGCCTGCATGGGAAAAAAGAAAGGAAAATCCCACGGCCAATGGAATCATACCATGTGGCACCCAGAACAATAGAGCATGGGGATTTTTTGGGAAATTTTCCCAAATGCAAAAAAGTGGAAAATTTCAAATTTTTCGCCCGCCAATCCGTTTTGGCCTTGTTTTGCCCTAAAATTTCAAATGGCCATAACTTTAGATCCAGAGCTCGGATTTTCGTGTTCTTTATATCAACAGAAATCTGGTGAAATTATTTACAAGATTTTGGGGTCAATTTTATATTTTGGTGGAGTTTGGAGGGAGAAAATTCAAAAACGCCTCAGGCACGTGGTAATGAACAGAAATGACATTTCAACCACCATTTTTAATGAAGAATGGCTGGCATTCTCTCCCAGCATGGTGAAAAATGTCAGGGGATGGACCTGTAAGGATGGCCATGCTGTTTTATTACATTTTTGGTTAGTGGTTGAAGCTCTCTCATGTTTTCCTGTGTTTTTCTCTCCTGGGCACGGTTTTTACATTGTAAAAGCCAGATTTGGCTCATTTTTGAAAGGTTGAACATTTTTCATGTATTGCAGGCTCCCTCTTTCACTTTGAAAGTGATTTTGAGGAAAAACCAGACCTCTTCCAAGACTGCAACCTATTTTTGCCTCTCAGATGTTGTAATGCAAGTGTTTTTTTAATGTTGAAATGACAATGTAGGCTCTGTGACTGAGTTTTAATCCTCTTTTTTGTTGTTTGATTCATTTCTGACCTTCCATTACAATTTATCAGTTTGTGCATGAAGTTTTGTTACATTTCCATGATTTGTGTCAATTTGTAGAAGTAAAAAATTCTCACCACTCCTTTTGTGCATCACCTTATTAGCATTAGTTTCAGTTTTTGCATTCTCTATCTTTGTCCCCTTTGGAATTTAGAGTAGGATCTTGAATTCAAACCCTCTGTAACTTGCAAGTAATATACCTGATCAGAGGATTTGAGGAACCAACCTCTAATCTAGATATTCTTTTCCCATTTTTACAAGTCCCACACTTGGGGGAAAGATTCAATGTTGTGCAATCACACTAGATGTCCAAAATGTCAAACTAGAAGTCTAATCAACATCCAGGGGTGTTGTTGATTTGCACCAACAATTTTGGCATGCCTGGTGGGACCTTAGAGGTCTTCATCTTCATTACAACAAAATTGATGTGCATTTTTTGCAAGTTTCTTGCTTAAAAGAGCCCTAAATTGCACATCTAGCGACTCCAAGGAAGAAGAATCAGCTGGTTTTAGCAGTGCAGACCTGAAAACTCATGAGAAGAATCACCACAAGGTCAAGAGTTGGAGAAGAAGAGGTGTTGTTTGAGTATCTGTAGTTATCTCTAAGAAGAAGGCAAAGAGGGAGGAGAATTCAAAGGTCTCCATCTCCACCAAACAGAACTCTATCAACTCCTCCACCTGGTAGGCCTTCCATTCAATCCACAAGGGTTCTAAGGCCAATCAGAATGGAAAAACAAAACCCCTATGTCAATTTCACTAGCATCAGCCCACTTGCTCTCAATGCACAAAATCCAATCCCAATTGCAGCATTGAAGAACATTCCATATTTTACTGGAGAGAATCAGACCACTCCTGGTGATCATGTTAAGGATATTGCTAATATTTGTGCAATCCATGAGATTAATGAGATGCAAGTTGCTGTCAAACTGCTGGCATCTTCATTCAAAGGGAAAGCTTTGCAATGGTTCAAGAGTCTTGTCTCAGGTTATATCCAAAATTGGAATCAGCTATGTATAGCCCTCCATGAGTAGTTTGGAGAGAAGGGAGATAACTTGTCCCTTCTGGAACAGTTGGCAACCATCAAGAGAGCTCCCAATGAGCAGCTGATTGACTTCAACTTTAGGTTTCAAATGACTTGGGAGAGAATTCCAGCGGCAGTAAGGCCAATAGCATAAGGTGTTTTTCTATATTACCTTAAAGCTTTAAATTATGATATTTCTATGTTAATTCAATCCATGGGGGGCACAACTATCTTTGTTGCTTATAGCATTGCCATTAGAGCTGAAAATTGTTTGATTCAAGATGGCAAGCTAGCTCCTAGGCCTCCAATGCCATTGTATCCAAGTTTAGAGAGCCCAAGTACTAGTCAAGTGCCTATTTTAGCTCCTATTCCCACTCCTGAAAATCAGAATTCAAGTGAAGCTTCTACTTCATCTTCTAGTGCTTCAAATGAACTTCAAGAAGTCATGAAGCAATTGAAAAATTTAGGCAATGAGCTGGTTACACTCAAGAGGCAGGAAGCCCAAGGTTTTAGACCTTCTTTCCAGCCTTAAGCTCAACCTAACAGGTAGTCATACCAGCCTCAAAAACCACTCAATCTAGTTGCAAATCAAAATCAAGCAAGACCTCCTGCCAATAGACCATTTCAGCCCTATAATCCTAATGCTACATTTGCCTCTAAAGCAATAGTGCCAGTGTAAAACAACATAGCTCAAGAGTATGATTGGTGTTTCCTATGCAATGAACCTCACAACCAATCTATGTGCTTCAACGGTGCCTTAAATCAAGCATTAATGGTGAAAACTACTAGTGTGGAGGGTGAAGGGAGTCAAGGAAATAACCAACAACAAGAAACATTCTAGCAACAATCAGCTCCAAATGACACCACACTTGTAAACTGGCAGGCAAAAGAGTTTTGTGGCATGAATCAAACAACTTCCCAAAGTGTTGCAGCCAACTCAAGGTCAAAAAGGAGAAATTTGGGTGAATAACATCCATTGGCTCCAAGTAACCCACAACCTTCTGCCACTCCACAAATTATTGGCAAACAAAATGTAGTTCTAAACATGCAAGGACTGCCTAAAACAATTCCTAGGAAAACTCAAATGCTAGTTGTTATAGCCCATGTGCAAGGAATGAATGTGTAGGCCAAGGGACAGCAGAGAGATGCTTCATCTCCATTCAACATCATTAATCAGATGAAGAAGACAAATGTAAACATATCAATGTGGGAATCACTATCCATCCCAGGCCAAAGAGATTTATTACAAGCTGCCATGAAGGACTGGTCAACTTCAAATCAGTAGGTCTAAATGCAAGAGAAGGTACTCACAAATGCTGCCCAGCTTGAGGGGAATCATGGAGAACAGCAAGGTAATATGTTGAAGCCCCCTCCATTCTATGTTTCATTGATCATTAGAAACCAATTAGTACATAATTTCATGATTGATTCCGAGGCAAGTAGTTCAGTAATGCCCAAGCAAATAGCTGATCAGTTAGGGCTTCAATATGAATTCATATCCAAAGGGGTAGTGCAATTGGATGGGACAGTAGTAACAACAGTTGGAGTGATCAAAAACTTGAGTCTTACTTTGCATGCATGCCCCAACGTTGTTGTTTTGCAAGATGTCTCAGTAATAGATCTTCCACCACTCTTTGCCCTATGTTTGTCAAGGGATTTCACAGCCAAGATTGGAGGTTACTTATCTACTGATTTGTCACACATGTTGTTCAAACAAGATATGGAACCAAGGCCACAATCATATCTGAACCTATTGCAAACTTTCACATTGAGCCTTACACTCCAAGCCAAATCAATACCAATTGTTCAGCGTTTGATCAAGAAGATTACCCAAGAACTGATGAAGCTGACACCAAGGTTGCAAGTATCTGTTAGGATAAATAATATTATCCTATTATTAATTATGCATAGTTAGATTATTTAATTAATTTTATTAATTAAATAATAAATATACTGTTGTATGGTTAATCAACCATATTTGTTTGTATTTAGATTGTTATATTGTTTTAAACAATATATTTGTCTTTATGTAATTTTGCTTCCCGGATGTTATTGGAAGCTTGTGAATTCTGGTTTTTGGTTGCACCTGTGCAACTCATTTTCTCTATGATGTATTTGGCTGTGCAATATCTATAAATATTGCAGCCCATCCTCTGTAATGTGTTTACTGATTGAGATCAATAAAATCTACATAGGCTTCTGTCCCTGTTTCTCAATCAACATTTGGTACCAGAGCGAATTGAAGCTCCTGGCAAGGTTGGAGAAGGTTGCAGAAGAAGGAGAATTCATGGAGAAGTAATCTGCACCAGAAGGAGAGCCAGTGCTGCCTCCTGTAGCTTTCCAGAACCCCCTGCAAACCAATAACCTCCTGTTCAGTTCCAGGTGTTTGGAACGCAATTTTTTTTGCACTGGTGCACTCAGCACCAGGGAAAAATTGCTACAGGTATTGAATTTAAAAAAAAAAAAATTTTCCCCAATCAGGGTTTTGATTTTACTGCATTTAGAGGTATATTTTGTTTTGGAGGATTGCTTTGCTGTGTATATGCACCTGCAGTGAACAAACAGAGCAAAGAAAATAAAAAAAGAAGAAAGAGGTGCCCAAGTTGGAAAATATACAGTGGGAGGTGAAAAAAAGAGTTTTTTTTTAGCATATGTGCCCATACTCAGTCCCTGCGTGGCCTGCATTAGGAAAAATGTGTTTTTGGAGCTAAAAAAACGTCATTCTCCTCAAGCCCGCGCCCTTCTCCATCTGCCACGCCCTGCACATGCAAACAACAAGCAAATGAAGCTTAGATTGTAAAAAATACGGCCTGTACAATCAAAAACGCCTCCAGCATCAAAAAAATGCGCCCAACATTAAAAAAAACGCCTCCAGCATTAAAAAAATGCGCCCAACATTAAAAAAAACGCCTCCAGCATCAAAAAAATGCGCCCAGCATTAAAAAAAAACGGCCCAGCAATAAAAAAAAGGCAGCCACAAGTCAAAAACGTGGCCTGTACAGTGAAAAACGTGGCCTGGCATTCAAACACGCGCCCAAGAAGAAAATACAGCAAAAAATACGGCTTGATCAGTGCGTGGGAAGGAGAAAATGAGGCCTGAGCAAGTAAATGCGGCCTGAGCAAAGAAATAAAGCCTCAGATCCGTTTTTTGGGCAAATAGAACCCTAAAAACGCCCCTTCACCAGCATGCGCCACGTGGCATTCATTTTTCAAGAGGTAAGTCAATTTATTTGACATTAAATACAAATTTCTTCCATTCATAGTCCAAGCGCCCCAAGTGGCCAAGTTGGTTATTGCATGTGCCTTAGGAGTGAGAGGTTTGAGGATCAAATCCCACTAAAAACACTCAAAAACTCTCCTTTTGCATCTGGCGGGAATTCTGGCGGAACTGCTAAATTTAGCAGGCTTTTTTGAATTTAGTTACGACTAACTAAATTTAGCGGAGAATCCCTAATTTAGGGTAAAAATTTTTTTTTTCTCCTATTTGGTCTGTTTTCTCATTCCAGACATTTTTTGCAAAAGGAGACCCACCTAAAAATTGCATTTTCAGCTATTTTTTTGCAATTTTTAGCATTTTGGGTTCAGGAGGTCACCAGGACCCCGAAATTGTAAATTTTTTGCCTGTCATTCAAATTGTATTGTATATTGTACTAATTTGCAGGTTGCCATAGTCAACTGCAAAACTTTGTAACTGCTCAGAAACTGGCAGAATTGTAATAAAAAATAGTAAATTTGGTTCTGTAACACTCACGAGATCCTAGATCTCATTCGCAGCGTTCGGTATATACAGTGCCTCTGGGAAGCGCTTACGGGTAAAGCCGTCGCGACTACTACTGCACTTAATGCCTAATATAGCTGCAACAACGTCGTCTGGGCATCGTCCCTATAAATCGATGGGGAGTAATAAGGTCACAGTGCACACACTATGAACCATCCCATCCGTCTGTGAACGATTGCAAGACATAAATCCGGACTGAGAAATTATCCGAGTATATAGCGAAGTTACGAGCGCGTATGAGGATATTTCTTTGAGCCGGTGTCAATAATCGCACAGACCCCATCAGTACTGTCTTGGTACCACGTATCGAATTCTTTCACGTACGTTAACGCCTCTTTCACGTACCGCCGGGTATATAGAAAGGGCGAGCTTCTTCCACGTACCGACGGGTATATCGGAAGGGTGCGTATATAGAAAGGTTCGGTATATCGGACTGACGGTATATAGATTGGGAGACCTTATACCTGGAGTGATAAGAGCCAAACCCTGTCAGTGATCTCTGCAAAATGGGCACCAATGCCCCCAAATTTTTTCTTCCGGATTCACAATTGCTCAGAGGAAACAACTATGCTGCTTGGAAGACAAAAATAAAGACACAGCTTGAGTTTGAAGAAATCTGGCCTGTTGTGACTGGTACTCTAACCAGATCACCAACGGATGCAACACAACAACGAAAATTTGATAGAGCAGATCAGAAAGCAAAGCTCATCATTTTGTTTGGAGTATCCGACGATGTGCAAGTCCACATTCGAGATGCTACATCAGCAAAAGAAGCTTGGGATAAACTGAGCACAATATATGAGGCCAAGAACAAGAATGTCATACTCAATTTGCAGAGTCAGTTACATACGTTGAAATTCAAATAGAATGAGAAAATTGAAGCCTTCCTAAGAAGAGTTGCAGAGTTGAGGGCTTCACTTCTAGCCCTAGGAGAAGAGGTCAAAGATGAGTCTCTCGTTCCCATTGTTCTGAGAGCTCTCCCTTCTTCTTACCGAATTTTTGTCACAACTCTAAACTTGTCAGATACGACAATTAGTTTTGACAAGTTAGTAAACCTACTGCAACAAGAGGAAGCAATGTACAACAAGGATGATGAAGAGGAGCAGGCACTGTCTTCACATCAAAAATGGAAAGGAAAAGGTAAAGGAAAACCTAAATCCTATCAGAAGTCCCCACATCAGAATCAGTATCATGGGGACAATCAACAGAAGAAGCGATGTCCCATTTGCAAAAGAGGACATGACTTGCAAGAATGTTGGTTTAACACATATAAGAAAGGTTCATCAAGCAATGCTGGACCTCAACAACAACAAACTTACAAGGGACATTCAAACAACTATCACGGGCAGAAAAAGGGGAACTGGAAAAGAAGACCCCACCAGCAAGGTAATATTGCTGAGCAACAAGATCAGTCAGACAATGAAGACTTCTTGTTCACTGCTCGATCAAGTGAACCATCCACGTCATCTAGTGACGTCTGGTATGTTGATTCGGGAGCCACTCGACACATGACCGGCCACAGAGACTGGTTTATTTCAATGAGGGACACGCCATCGAAAAATCATGTTTCATTGGGAGATGATTCTTCATATACAGTACAGGGGATTGGAAACATTTCTCTACCCCTTGGTTCACGCAACTGCAGACTATCAGATGTTCTATATGTCCCTGGGTTGACAAAGAATCTTCTTTCGGTCAGTCAACTCCTAGATCACAACCTGAAAATTGACTTTGATAGTCAATCCGGCAAGAAAATGTGTTTGATTCGAGATAAATCCAGAGGCTCGAAAATAATTGCAAAAGCCTCAAATGTGGGACGAATGTTTCAACTTGATTTTATTCACAAAAATGATCAAGCACTCGTGGCTAAAAACTCCACCTCAGCTCAGTTGTGGCATCGGAGATTTGGTCATGTAAGTTTCAAATATCTCGACACACTTCACCGGTGTAATATGGTACATGGGCTACCATCTCTTCAGAAGGATACAGACAAGTGTCCTCACTGCTTAGCAGGGAAACAACACAGAGTTTCATTCCAAACAAGTACTTTTCGAGCTCATGGAAAACTTGACCTGGTTCATACCGATCTGTGCGGTCCAATGTAGCCAAGTCATTCAGGGTTCCAGTACTTCATGCTCTGTGTTGACGACTATTCACGCAAAATGTGGATTTTTTGTCTTCGCAAGAAAAGTGAAGCCTTTGAAACGTTCAAAAAGTTCAAAGTGGCAGTTGAGAAAGAAACTGGTCGTCACATCAGAACTCTCCACTCAGATCGAGGGGGGGAATTCACCAGTGATGAGTTCAGAGACTATCTACAAACTCACGGGATTCGTCGACAAATGCCTCCTCCACACACACCACAGCAAAATGGTGTTGTCGAGAGAAGAAATCGTACTATCATGGAAATGGTGCGATGCATGATCGATGATTCCGGACTTGCAAAGACATTTTGGGCAGAAGCAGCAAAAACAGCAGTGTATTTGCTAAACAGAGCACCCACAACTGCTCTTGATGGAATTACACCACAAGAAGCATGGTCAAAGAGGAAACCATCCATTGCACACCTCAGAGTATTCGGATGCAAAGCAAGCATGCACATACCCAAACAGAACAGAAAGAAATTGGACATGAAGTCACAAAATCTCATCTTCATTGGATACAGTGAAGAGACTCTTGGGTACAGACTGATGGATCCTAAGACCAGAAAAGTCTACACAAGCAGAGATGTTGAGTTTTTCGAGAAGAAGGAAGCAGAGACTCCTCCTCCGGACTCGCAAGATGTAGATTTTTCACCAGTTGTAAAAACTGAAGCAAATGTTCCCTCAGAAGATGAAAGTGATGATGGGGATGATGGTGTTGATCAGATAGAACCACAACCCATGGGAACAGCTCAACGTATGCCTAAATGGTGTACAAGCACATTACGAGATGCAAGACTGGATGCTCCACCAGATACATCCACCCCTGGACCACGGACTCGCAGTAAAGCAAGAGAAGAAGTTAACTTTGCTTTGATGAGTAGAGTCATTGAATCAGACGAGCCCTCTACAGTCCAGGAAGCCCTACAGTCAAAAGCTTGGAAAGATGCCATGGATTCTGAATATCAATCAGTGATGAAGAATAACACTTGGCAGCTTGTCGATCTTCCACCAGGGAAGAAACCCATTGGATGCAGATGGATATTCAAAACTAAGTACAAAGCAGATGGGACAGTGGACAAGTGTAAAGCAAGACTTGTAGCAAAGGGGTACGCACAGAAAGAAGGCATTGACTATGAGGAGACATTTGCTCCCACAGCTAAGATCAAAACGATCAGGATGATCTTTGCTCTAGCTGCTCAGTTTGGATGGAAAGTTCACCAGATGGACGTAAAAAGTGCCTTCCTGAATGGAGATTTGCAAGAAGAAGTCTACATGACTCAACTTGAGGGATATGTTGTACCTGGTCAAGAAGAAAAGGTATGCAGACTCAGGAAATCTCTGTATGGCCTTAAACAGGCACCTCGGGCATGGTACATCAAGATTGATGAGCATCTCGTACAACATAGATTCGTCAAAAATCCATACGATCCCAATCTCTACCTAAAAAAGCAAGGGGGGGAGATGGTGATTGTTGTAGTTTATGTCGATGATCTAGTCATCACTGGCAGTTCAGTGAAGATGATTGATGAAACAAAGAAAGATCTTAAGAAATCATTCGACATGACAGATCTCAGGCTTATGCACTACTGTCTTGGACTGGAAGTATGACAGAAAGAGAATCACATCTTTTTTTCTCAGATGAAATATACCAAGACAACGCTCGAGAAGTTTAGGATGATGGATTGCACACCAATTGCTACACCTATGGAGAACAGATTACAGTTATCTCGTTCAGATCCATCTCCTGAGGTAAGTGCCACTCTCTATCGGCAGCTGATTGGGAGTGTCATTTACCTAACCTACACTAGACCAGATATCAGCTTTGCAGTGAGCTATCTATCCAGGTTCATGCAGGAACCCAAAATTTGTCATTGGAAAGCAGCAAAGTGCATTTTGAGATATCTCAAAGGATCAGTAGATCTTAGTCTAGAATACAAGAAGAACGAAAACTTCTTCTTGACTGGATATTCAGATTCAGCTCATGCAGGTAACATTGATGATAGAAAATCCACTTCTGGATTTGTATTCTTTATGGGATCTGGACCAATATCATGGGGAAGTAAGAAACAACACTTTGTTTCTCGCTCTTCCACAGAAGCCGAGTATCGTTCTGCAGGAGAAGCTGTCTGTGAAGCGATTTGGCTACGTCGCATACTGGAAGGACTTGGAATACCATAGGACAAACCGACTACCATGTATGTTGACAACGAAGGTGTTCTCAAACTTGTTGGCAATCCAGTTTTTCACGAGAGAACAAAGCACATTGAAGTTCAGGTTCATTTCATACACGAACATGTATTGAAGCACAACATCCAGCTTCATTTTTGTCCAACGGCTGAACAACGAGCAAATATTTTCACAAAGTCACTTGCACGTGACAAGTTCGAGTTGTTCAGAGCATTTCTCTCCTCATCTCTTCAGACAATGCACAATTAAGGGGGGGAATGTTAGGATAAATTATATTATCCTATTATTTAATTATGCATAGGATTATTATTTAATTAATTTTAAATGGTTATATGGTTAATCAACCATATTTGTTTGTATTCATATTGTTATATTGTTTTAAACAATATATTTGTCTTTATGTAATTTTGCTTCCCGGATGTTATTGGAAGCTTGTGAATTCTGGTTTTTGGTTGCACCTGTGCAACTCATTTTCTCGGATGTATTTGGCTGTGCAATATCTATAAATATTGCAGCCCATCCTCTGTAATTGTTTACTGATTGAGATCAATAAAATATCACAGGCTTCCGTCCCTGTTTCTCAATCAACAGTATCCTAGATCTGACTCTTGATGAATTGGCAAACAAGGTGCATGCTTTTGATCCTTATCAAGAAATAGAAGAATCTGAGTTAGGAGTATATTACATGCATGAAGAAAATCAGCCTATCCCTAGCATCACCAAGCCAGACCATAAGGACGACAATGAGGTATGGCGATTTTTTTTTTGATGACTCAAGGAGCAGACAAGGTGCAGGAGGGGGAGCTATGCTTGTTTCACCTCAAGGAGTTAAGTATTATTCAGCTTTTAGATTTTAGTTTGCATGCTCTAATAACACTGCTGAATATGAAGCCTTGATACAAGGATTGCATTGGTCAATCAAGAGAGGAATAAAGAACTTGCAAGTCTTTGGTGACAGTGAGTTGATTGTCAACCAAGTTAAGGGGCAGCATGCTATCAAGAATGATCTGCTCAAGTGTTACAAAAATAGGGTGTGGGACCTCATTAAAGATTTTGAGGGCTTTGGCATCAAATCCATTCCTAGAAAAGAGAACCAAGATGCTGACAGGCTTGCAGCAGTTGGGGCAGCTATTGACGTTGTTGAAAGCATCCAAAGAGACAAGGTACAGCCAAACATCCATGTGATTGTAAGGCCTTCAGTGCCAGACAACAATGTAAGTTGGCAAGTGTTTGAAAATGATCAGCAAATCATCCATTTCTTGCAAGAAGAGGCTGAGTTCTCAACTAAAAATTAGGAAAAGTTGGAGCAGCAATATGCTGACCAAGTGGTACAGCTGAAAACCAACAAACTACTAAAGGGACTTATTACTTTGGAGTCCATTTTCAATCCTAATGATCAGTTTAGGAAGGAAAAAGAAAACATCCAAGTCAAGGGAGAAGATTCGGTGTCCATCTTGGTGGAAGAAGGAAAATCACTCCAAGTTGGTAAAGTGACAACTGAGCAAAAAAGGTATGAGTTCATACAGCTTTGTCAAGAATTCCCTGATGTGTTTGCTTGGAGCTATGAAGATTTGAAAGGTTTCAATCCTGAGTTAGCTCAACACACCATTGAATTGGATCCAAGTACTAAACCCATCAGGTAAAAACAAAGGCCAGTCAATCCACACATGGAGCCTCTCATGAGAAAAGAATTAAATAAGTTGATAGAGTCAATAATCATATTCCCTATCAAGCATTCTAGTTGGGTGGCCAACTTGGTTCCAATTAGAAAGAAGAGTGGGGAAATCAGATTATGTGTTGACTTCAGAGATTTGAATAGAGCATCTCTTAAGGATCATTATCCACTTCCTTCTATGGAGTAGATTTTACAAGTTGTTTCCAGATCTGAGAGGTTTTCATTACTTGATGGCTATTCAGGGTACAATCAGATCATGGTGAAAGAAGAGGATCAGTTTAAGACAACCTTTATAACCAAATGGGGAACTTATGCATACAGGAAAATGCCATTTGGGTTGTCCAACGTTGGAGCTACTTTCCAAAGAGCAATGGACATGGCATTCAAGGATTTGATTAACAACATGGTGCTGATATATCTTGATGATATCACTATTTTTTCAAAAAATGTAGCAGACCATCTCTTTCATTTGAGACAAGTGTTCTAAAGGTGCAGAAGATTTGGATTATCTTTGAATCCTAAAAATTGTTATTTTCTAGCCCATGAAGGAAACCTCCTTGGCCACATTGTCTCCAAAGAATGATTAGCAATTGATCCAAAAATATTTGAAGCCATAAGAGCACTACCATTGTTGAGCCATAAGAAAGCCCTTTAAAGTTTCTTGGGGAGGATAAATTTTGTTCGGAGGTTTGTCCCAAATTTTGCAGCCCTAGTCAAGCCTATCACCAAGATGTTAAAGAAAAGAATGGATTTCAAATGGACAGCTGAAGGCAAAGAAAATTTTGAAGCAATCAAAGAGGCCATCTCTCAAGCCCCAACTCTCATTAACCTAGATTTATCCAAGGATTTCATCCTCTATGCATTTGGGGGTGATGATACTATTTCTGCAATCTTGGTACAGTAGAACAAAGACAATGATGAGCAGCCAATTGCTTTCTTCAGCCAAAGCCTTGAGGACTATGAGGTGAGATATTCTTTCATTGAGAATCATGTTCTTGCAGTAATCAGGAGCTTGAAGAAAATTCAAGCATCTAGCTTCAAATAGCAAGGTTCAATTGTTGGTTTCTCATGTGGGAGTTAAGGACTTCCTCCTCAACAAAGACCTAAATGAAAAGAGAACTAGTTGGATTACTCATGTCATGGAGTATGACATTGAGATCAAAGTCACCAAGTTGGTCAGAGGAAAAGGGTTGTGTGAGCAGCTAGTCTTGAACAAACACAAGGAAGCATGCAATGAGAAGGAGGTTGTTTTGGCGTTGCAAGACAGCCATGAGAAAGGAAGCACTCAAAAAGAAAATGATGGTGTCCTCACTCCTTGCTGGACCCAAGACATAATGTACTTCCTAAGCATAGGTCTATGCCCTCCAAAGATGAACAAGACCAAAAGAAGACACTTCATATTGCAGGCTGTCCCATATGCCCTTGTTGATGGTGTTTTGTTCAGAAAGGATGTGAATGGAGTGTTGTTGAGATGCATTGGTACAAATCAGATTCATAGGGTGTTGGAAGAGTTCCATGGTGGATCATCTGGTGGTCATTTTGTACCAAGAGTGACAGCTCTAAAGATCATGAGGGCTGGCTATTATTGGCCCAAGATTTTCAGTGATTGTTATGCATGGGTCAAGAGGTGCAAGAATTGTGCATTCTTCACGGGTAAGGAGAGGTTAGCTACCCTTCCATTACATCTAATTTCAGTTGACCAGCCATTCATGCAATGGGGTTTGGACTTCATTAGAGTCATTAATCCCAATTCAAGCCAAGGGCACGAATGGATTTTAACAGCAACAGATTACTTCACCAAGTGGACTGAAGCAGTAGCACTCAAGGAAGCAAATGAATCCAGCATCCTAGACTTCTATGAGGGAATAGCAACCAGATTTGGCATACCTGCTACAATAATATTAGATAATGCATTGGCATTCATTAGATCCAAGGTAACTGAATGGGCTGTCAAGAATGGGATCTGCCTAAGCACTTCATCAAATTATTACCCTCAGGGTAATGGCCAGGCTGAATCTACAAACAATAACTTGTTAAGGATCATTAGGATGACTCTTGATGAAAATCAGAGGTCTTGGCATACCAAGTTCAAATCAGCCTTATGGGCTAACAGGATAACTCCCAAGAGATCTACAGGTAACTCTCCATTTAAGCTTGTTTATGGAAGAGAGGAAATTTTTCCCATGTCACTTGAGTTGCCAACATTGGAACTCATGAAACAGTTGGAGTTGTTAGAGTTTGAGCCCATGGAGGTTAGATGTGTAGAATTAATGGAGCTCCAAGAAATCAGAAATCAAGCATCCCAAGCAATGGAGAAGGATCAAGCTTTGATCAAGAAGACCTTTGATAGGAAGTCCAAGGATATATCTTTCCAAGTTGGAGATCTAGTGTTAAAATGGGATGCAGATAGAGCAAAACCGAGAAGGCATTCAAAATTTGATGCCATCTGGAGCGGCCCATACATGTTCACAAAGTGTAAGGACAGCAATGCTTTCCAATTATCTTCATTGGATGGTGAAGAACTGCAGATTCCAGTTAATGGAATCCATCTAAAGCATTGCTACTGAAGGGAATTCTCCACCTTGTACATATTAGCTTAGGTTTTCATTCCTCCAAGTGCTTGTGCACATTGTTTTGTTGTAGATTAGCTTTGCTTTCCCTAAGTGCTTTGGCACAAGCTTGTTGTTCCTGGAAATGTGTTTTGAAGGCCTTGCCCTAATCAGATGGTGTTCTACCCTCCACCTTCCTCCTTGCAGTGTTCTAGTCAGTTGGGGTACCAAGAAGAGATTTTAATGACTCCATGCCTAATGGATTGCTTCAGGCAACTGGTAACTTCATCCAGCAGGCATATGACCCCTCTGAGTCACCAAAATTGTTATCCAAAATGAGCCCCTTGCTCATTTTGTGGCTAACTCCCTTCATTCTTCCCTCTCTTGTGCCTCAGTCATAATTTTTACTTTTCAGGAACTCAAAAATTTTTGGAAATGGCACCATTGGATAGAGATTTTTCTCAGCTTTCCAGAAAGGTAAAGTTTTCCTCCTAACTCCATGTATTTTTGAAGTTATGGCTCGGCAGAGTTTTTGTGGAAAATTTTCCCCTGGAAGGCCCGTAGCTAGTAATATGGTGCCATGTGTCGAAGGAAGTGGTGGGGGTCGGAGGAAAACTTTGATTTTTTACCAAGTGTTTGGTAATTTCAAAAAAAAGAATATTTCGCCCCACAGGCCCGCCGATGAATTGGATCATGCCACGTGTCCATGGGGGAAAAGTTTGAAAAAATGACTAAGTGTTGGTGACATGGAAAAATCTCTGGGAAAGGCCCGCACCCAACCACATTGTGCCATGTGTCCTTAAGCCATAAAGTGGCAGAGGGTGGGGATGAAGTTAGAATTTTGGTGAATTTTTTGGTGAGGGCGCAAGGTCTAATTTTACCTGCGGGGTCTGCATCCAATGGCCTCATACCACGTGTCTCAAGGCCCGCGAACCGCGGAGGAAGATTTGAAAATTTGATGAAGTATTTTTGCAAAAATTCAAGAGGAATTTTCTTCCCGAAGGCCCGCAGCCAGTGAGATCAGGCCATGTGTACACGGGGGTCAGACCGGCGGAGCACGGGGGGAGATTGAGAATTTTTCCCAAAGGTAAAGTGAAAGGGGGAAGGTTCACCCCCAAAAACCCGCATCCAATGGAATCATGCCACATGGCACCGGAGCTTCAGAATGTGGGGGGAAAAATTGGAAATTTTCCCAAAGAAAAACAAAGGAAATTTAAAAGGGAAAAGTCCGCCCCCCAAACGCGAACCAATGGCATCTTGCCACGTGCCCAGTGGCGGCAAAAAAATATAGGATAGGCCCGCATGGGAAAAAGGAAAGGAAAATCCCATGGCTAATGGAATCGTGCCACATGGTACCCAAAACAGTGGAGCGTGGGGATTTTTTGGGAAATTTTCCCAAATGCAAAAAAGTGGAAAATTTCAAATTTTTCGCCCGCCAATCCGTTTTGGCCCTATTTTGCCCTAAAATTTCAAATGGCCATAACTTTTGATCCAGAGCTCAGTTTTTCATGTTCTTTATATCAACGGAAAGATGGTGAAATTATCTACAAGATTCTAGGGTCAGTTTTGTATTTTTTTGGATTTTGGAGGGAGAAAATTGAAAAACACCTCGAGCACGTGGTAATGAACAAAAATGACGTTTCAACCACCATTTTTAATGAAGAATGGCTCGCATTCTCTCCCAGCATGGTGAAAAATGTCAGGGGATGGACCTATAAGGATGTCCATGCTATTTTATTGCATTTTTGGTTAGTGGTTGAATCTCTCTCATGTTTTCCTGTGTTTCTCTCTCTTGGGCACAGTTTTTGCATTGTAAAAGCCAGATTTGGCTCATTTTTGAAAGGTTGAACATTTTTCATGTATTGCAGGCTCCCTATTTCACTTTGAAAGTGATTTTTTAGAAAAACTAGACCTCTTCCAAGACTGCAACCTATTTTTGCCTCTCAGATGTTGTAATGCAAGTGTTTTTTTTATGTTGAAATGACAATGCAGGCTCTGTGAATGAGTTTTAATCCTCTGTTTGTGTTGTTTGATTCATTTCAGACCTTCCATTACAGTTTATTAGTTTGTGCATGAAGTTTTGTTACATTTCCATGATTTGTGTCAATCTACAGAAGCAAAAAATGCTCACCACTCCTTTGGTGCATCACCTTATTAGCATTAGTTTCAGTTTTTGCATTCTCTATCTCTGTCCCCTTTGGAATTTAGATTAGGATCTTGAATTCAAACCCTCTGTAACTTGCAAGTAATATACATGATCAGAGGAGTTGAGGAACCAGCCTCTAATCTAGATATTCTTTTCCCATTTTTACAAGTCCCACACTTGGGGGAAAGATTCAATGTTGTGCAATCACACTGGATGTCCAAAATGTCAAACTAGAAGTTTGATCAACATCCAGGGGTGCTGCTGATTTGCACCAACAGGTAAAAGTTGATATCTTTGATTTTCTATAATGATAGCCTTCCAAAGTACATTTTCCTCACTCCATACTCATATGCATAGTCTTCGTAGTAGTCCTCGAATGTGGGAATGTGATAATAGGTCATTCTGAGATGGTTGGAGATGAAATCATCGCTATCAAATGAGGACATATTCTAATAAGTAAAGTCTGAGATTGTTCTCTAGACATTTTTTGCATCCAAAGTAGGCCTACATGTGTAGTTTCCCAATGAGATAGGAAATTGAATACCAGTGATCTTCTTATCCCTGAAAGTCATGTGAAACATATCCATTTGATTAGAAACCTCCACTAGAACTAGCTTTTCATTGTAATACATTGGTATTTTATTAGTAACACCTTCAAACCTAGTTATCTTGATATATGAGAATTTTCTAAATTTGATAAAAAGGTTCTCATATGTATAAAATAGTTTTCTTTCTTCTGTAGAGACTCTCTCGGCCATTTTTCCCTCTAATACCCTAACTAGGAACATGGCGAAGGCTTCATTGACTCTCTTGTGGTGAGTCTTATTGTTTTCATATGTGAGCTGATGATAGAACTCATACACTGATGCATTTTTCTTTTCATCTTGTGGTGATAACCCTACCCATATCCTATAAGATGCTATGGTGTACATGAGGTAGGATGTCATATGGAAGGTTTTTATTTGGTGCACATTGACCAATTATTCACTCAAGTTCTCACATATGATTTCCCCCCAATTCAGCCTCTATTTTTCTTCACATATGGCATTGATGTACACACACTTCCATTACTATAACTCATTTGTGGAAGGAATGCCCATAATTCTTGCAAGAAAGTTGATCATGTTTGAAAATTATTCTTTGAAATATGGTTTGTAGAGAACTTTTGGTAGCTTGGAGGCTCCTTTCTTGTGATTCTTGATCTAGGACATGGTTATCATCATTTATATTTATCCTTAGCTTAATCAAAAATATTTTTGAGCCTCATCCTTGGTCAAGGTTTTATAATTATCAAAGGTGGGGATTCCTAATGCTGCATTTATGTTGTTAGCATCAAGCTTGTTAATTATTTGTCCTTCGGGATCCTTGATTTCTTTATTTTATGGATAAAAACTTGAGGCACAGGCTATGATAGTGTCAATGCATTGAACAGAGGTAGTGAATCCAACAGCATATGCAATTCCACTATTTTTAATGTATTGGGCAATTATGGTGGGAGTATCTTTAGAAATGTTGACCCAGAAATCATCTAAGTTCATATGTCTGACGTCATTGTATCCTATGTTGGCTACATAGGTTTCAAGATAAGAAATGTGTTCATATCCTCCATACTAGAACTTTATTATGGAGGTGTGAGATAAATCTCAGAGAAAATGGAGGCACAATAGTGGTTTACAAGAGGTATTTAAAGGAGATTGTGAAAAACACAAACTACTACAAAATTAAATCAAGAAAGGATGAAATCACTCAGCTTTAGTATGAAAAGGATGGTGCCTCCACAACAGTTCCAATAAAGTTTTAATTTTTAAAATTGGATAAAAATTGAGAAAGTTATGGTTAAAAACCTCTTCTAGGGCATGAGAGCAAAGAAAATAGTGCACAGTGAAAAACTCAATTTACAATGGTAAGAAATGACCTTATTTTGACTTTTATTAACATGGAATTTGAAAAGGGTAAGAATTGGGCATAGTTAGTGTGATGCGGAAGTGGACAGAGTTGCAAAAACTATTTTAACCGTTTCCTTTACTGCGCAGATATCACAGGAGTTTGGGGAACACAAGGAACTTAATAAAGTGTAGGAGAAACAGAGGTGTGGGGAATAATGAGTGCTACAGAAAATTTCCTTCTATTCTAAAGATTTTTGCATTTTCTGTGATGAAAGGAGGTTCAATAAATTGTCGAAGACAAAGGGCTTCAGGGAGATAAAGGCTTGTGGGAAAAATTTCTACCCAACTTAAAAATATCCACATAAATACAAGTCTTCTAGGTTTTATACCAAAGCGGGGAACCAAGATTTAAATGGAATAATTCCCTGAGTTCCACTATTTGCTGAAACACACAAAAATAAAGGAGGAAACAAATCAATAAGGATAAAAGGGGTGTGTAGGGAACTAAAGCCCGATAGGAACTAGTTCCTTATGTTCAAAAAAATCCCACATAAACTGCACAAAGGGAAATTTAACAAGTTGCAGGGAAACTATATTATGTGGGGAAGGAAGAGCTAAGGAGAAAAATGGGCCATGGGGAACAAGTTCCACGGGGATTCACAAAATCCACACAACACTAACAATGAATGCATTACAGGTAAAATGGGGAAGCAGGGAACTAGAGGAATTGTTCCTCCAAAGTCTAAAAAAGCCACATAACACTCAAAATGACCCAAAATACACTAACTCTCAAATTTTTTCCACTCTTTTGACTCCAACACAAGAAAGTACATCAATGTAAAGGGTCGTTTAGCCAAAAATTTCAAAAAAATTTAAAAAATCCACATTTTTGGGTAGAAGACAAACATTGTCTCTTGTTGGGACTTTACTTGACTTGACACGAAGTGAAAACAAGACAAAAAAAAGAACCTCATAATCTCATGGTTATGGTGACCAGTGCATGCATCCATTGGGAAAATATATAGAGCAAGACCAAACAGAAGGAAATAAAGACACAAAACACAAACCAAAACAAGGGCTATCTAAGACTATGTACAAAAGGATTGTTATCCACCTATGACTTGAAAATTTTCATATACTGGCCACTATATGGCAATGGAAGGGAAGTTCCATCCATATATCTCAAATAGTTAGAGTTCTCACCAGCAAAGTGCCAAATTTTAAAAGGACCAAGCCAGAGCGAGTCAAACTTACCATGACTTCCACAAGGTTCTCTCCATCTATCCCAAAGTAACACAATATCTCCAACTTGAAATTCATGGGACTTGGTCTTTTTTTCAAAAAAAATCTTAACTTTTTTCTGATGTGCAAAGATCCAATCTACTACTTGCATTTTTTCTTCATCTAACTTCTAAAGGTACATGATTCTTTTCTCCATGGAATCTTTGATGGCTTTGGCCAGGTGCAAAGCTGGTAGCTCGAAGGTAAACTAGTAACTAAGCTTCCATTCCCTAGACCAACTAAAATGGTGACATCCCAATAGCCATTTTTGGTGTGGTTCTATCAGCCCAAAGAGCATCATATAACTTCTTATGTTAGTTTATATGTGATTCATCCATGAGCTTGATGATAATGGTTACCAGGTTCTTATTGGTTTATTCAACCTATTTATTCCCTTGTGGATAATAGTCTAAAGAATGTGCATGAGAAATCCCATACCCATAACACAAATCAATGAGTTTGTGGGAAGATAAGTTAGGGGCATTATCTGTCACAATCTTGTTTGGGACCCCAAATCTAACTAAGATGTTCTCTTTGATGAAATTACAAACAAATTTAAGTGTTTCTTTTGTCTGGAATGGTCTCTACCCACTTTTTGAAATAATATGTAGCAGTTAGAACATGAGTGTGGCCTGCACTTGAGTTAGGGTTGAGAGCTCTGATAAAATCTAGTCCCCACTGTTGGAAAGGCTCTTCAATAATAACTGGTTTCAAAGGTAAAGTGGTCAACTTAGGTCTAACAACAAAATTCTGGCATGCCTCACATTTGGAAACCCACTTAGTTCTATCTTTGAATAGAGTTGGCCGGTAGTTGTAGACACCCCAAATTTACATTCATGTTTCCACTTGTTCTCAGTATTATGCTAATACACCCTGTTATTCACCCATTTGTAATTAATTAATTTAATTGATTAATTGATACACATTGTACCCCTTTGGATTAATTAAATTAATCCCATGTACCCTTTGTACCCCTTTGGATAAATTAATTACTATTTATTAATTAAATAATTAATTAATTAAGTGTTTGCACATCCTAGTCATATGCCACTTGATCAAACTCCACTTAGACTCCACTTTGACTACCCTAGTTAACTACACTTCTAGAATCCTAGAAATGTGGGGGAAATTAAAATGCACATAAAACCACCTTTCCGGATGCATCTTTTTGTAATTAATTTCATTATTGCCCCATGTACTATTACAATTTCTCATAATGTTATTTTTATCATGTTCATTTATCCATGTAACCAATTCCAACTACCTTCTATTTCTATAAATTACAAGATTACATTCCTTCCAATCCCTCTTGAATTCATAGTACCATAACTCTTTTAAATTTCCAATCCAAAGCATCTGTGTCTATAGCATTTACAGTCACATTTGGAGAGCACTCAAGAGCACCCAAAAAACACTTCTGACATTCTTTCTGCAAGGTTTCATGGGGGACCCTTATCTGATGTTTGCACAGAAAATTGCTAGAAAGGTTTGCATGTTTATTTGTTTATCTTTCATTTTGGTAATTTTCTTTGTTTATATAGTACCCTCTACGAAGAATCTTATGAGTTGTTACTGAGGAAGAAAATTGTCCTCTATAGGCCTAATCATGAAAGGTTCTCAGTAACCTCTTCTTTTGTTCCTTATCCACACACTTGAGAAAATGTCCATCAATTCCTTTCTTGAAAAGAGAATTGTCCCAAAGGACATATTTTGCAACTCTGAGTTTGATGGCTCTCTTTTCTTTAGCACTGAGGTGTACAAACATTCCTCGTATGTAAGAAAATGAGCAATATTAGAGTACCACTCATCGGTTGAACTCAAGCAAATCACTGTGGGTATATCAGCAGTTTGTTTACTACCTAAATCAATTTTCAAACATTTAGTAATCAACTGGAACAGACCCTTACCTCGAACAAGGTTAGTTGGCTTGATTTCAAGATCATACTCCTGAACCTTGGCCACCCAATTTCCTTGTTTTGAACCAAATTATTGTTGAGTGAGGATGGAATTACTATTGTATCAGATACAAACACAGTGGAATTTTAGTTTAGAATATAGAAGAAAAATTGTTTCACAACCTTCACCACAAAAAAACATGTTTTTACAATTGGGAGTACTTTAACTCGTGATATTTTAGAATATATCTCATAAAGGCAATGGGTAATTCACATCCCTAAAATTTCTTTTGGACTAGGATAGTAGACAAGGTATGTTCGAAGGCATAGCAGTAGATTATAAAATCTTTGTCAAAATCTAGGAAAACTAAAATAGGCATCCTATCAATAGCTCTTGTTATATTCCAAAAAGTGTCCTTCCCTTCGGAACTCTAATGAAAATATTGTTTTTCCTTCATATTCTTGGTTATGCTTCTTGTCAATGCTAAAAAATCAAGAATGAATCTTCTAAGAAAATTAATTTTTCTGAAGGAGTGAACACCTTTCTCACTTATGGGTAGAGAAATATTTTGAATGGCCTAAAATCTTTTAGGATCAATCTTAATCCCATCCTTTGACATAATGTGCCCAAGTAAATTCCCCTTTGTTACACCAAAAATAGATTTCTTTGAATTTGTGAGATGTCATGATCTCTACATCATTAAAGAAGTGATTATAGGTGTTAAAAATGATCTGCTCTCTTCTTAGAGAAGTTAGTAATATCATCCAAGAAAATCATTATGAATTTGTTCTTCAGATCTCTAAAGGCCAAATCCATTTCCCTCTAAAATGTACCACACCCGCATTGATTAATCTGAAAGGAATCCTTTTATAAGAAAATGTACCCCAAGGAGTTGTGAATGCAGTTTTGTGATGATCTTGCACATCCAGTTCAATCTAGTTACGTGCCCTAAAATCCCATCAATCATGGATAACATCTCGGAACCATTCATAACTTGCAAGATCAGATCCATCATAGGAAGTGGGCAATTGTCTTTTAAGGAAGCCTGATTCAAATTTCTAAAGTAATTCTCCATTTTTCTTCCATACAGGAACAATATTGGAAACCCAAGTTGAATGATGGATGGGAAAAATTATCTTAGCATTTAATATCTTTTGAATCTCATGATAGATGGTACCTACAATCTTCATATTATATTGTCTTTACTTCTCACGAAATGGTTGAATGCCTATTTTCAGGGGAATGTAGTGTTGCATCTCTCTTGGTTTGAAATTCTTCAAGTAATCATATGAGTATGCAAGTACATCCATGTATTTTTTCAATATTTCAACCATATTTCTTCTTTCTTCACCAGAGTAACATTTTCCTATGTTGACAACTTTTGGCTCCTCATCACTTTCTAAATTGATATTTTCATATTCTGATGATTGACTAGTATCTTTTGACACTTTTCCTTGTATATATCTATCGTGTTGGTCAAGTCAAAAAAATATTTTAAACTCACAAGACCTCTAGGTATTTTGTTACCTTTGATTTTGATACATCCATCTTGATTTGATTCATCTTCAACTCCTTCAAATATAGAGGAGGTAGTAGATTCACGATAGCCAGCCTCACTTCCTTCAAAATACAATTGGCTGAAATTTTCATTCAATTGAAGGAAAGAAATTAAATCTTGATCATCATTAAACATCTGTTATTTGTCCAGATTATCCAAAACACTATGTTTGAATATCATCTCCACTGTAAACTTATCATAACTGAAATCTAGATGAGGGATAAGTAAGGACCCGTAGACTGCTAGAGAATATAATCTAGTATTGTTGTCCCTCAAAAAAATTGATTGATAAAGCATCCAAACACTCGATGGAATCTCATACCTTGTTGCAGTAATGTTTCATCCTTTCATTCTTCACCTGGAATGTACCCCAAACTTGTTTGACGATAATTTCAACATCACCCTGTGCATGGAGGTTCTTTATCCACATCTCCTTTATTGTTGATAGGATGAGAAGGAGGGCCTCATACTCAATATTTTTTTAGTATTAGAAAAGTTAAGTTTATAGGAGAATGGGTGGAGTTTTCCATTGGGTGACACAAGTACAATCCCTACTCTGAAACCTATTTTGGAATAGCTCCCATCAAACTCAAGAGTCCATATATCATTTGGATATTCTTGAACAACCTTAGGAGCCTTGATTTCAGATTCAGATGTCACCATGTAGTTTCCATGACCCATGTCTTCTTACAAGATTTGTGCCTTAGGGTCATCTTTCTTCTGGACAATATATTTAGCTTGCCTTTCTAGAAACAATTTCTACATCTCTCCTTTGACTGGAATAAACGCGTGAGACTAGTCCATTTGGATTTCACCTCTAACTTCTTTGTAAAAATTTCTACTTAAGATCGTACCATAGGATAGAGGTATGTCAGTAATGATAATAGTGGCCTTGACTCGTTTCTTAGGAAAAGTAACAAAATCCATTTTAGCATCCTTAATCTTTCCGACTAGGGGCACCTCCTTGGTCTCCATTGAATAACAAGAAACAAAATTTTGAGTCAAGTTGAGACCAAGCACATGAGAAAATTTTGCGGGCATCATGTTTTTTTATGCTCCAAATTCAATAACACAGTTACTGAGTTTTTTCCCAGATATTAACAATGTTACATAAAAGGGCTCAATTTTTCTAGAGGTGGAATGTGTGGAAGTCATTAAGTTTTTCAGAGATGGAGACTTGGGGGTTGACAAGATACCTTTAGAAGAAATTGAGGATTGACTAGGCTTGGTATTGAAAAACTTTACCATTTGGGAAAAATCCTTAGGGTGAATATGATAAAACTTATCTTCAGAGATTTGAATCTTTTTTTTCTTGATATGGTATATGATATCAAAAGATCTTGAAGATGATGGGGCTTATTGGCTAGAAATAGTAGTGGGTTTAAGTTTATTAGCTTTAGGAGCTGAAGGTGATTTGGAAAAAAGTGTTGCGGTTAATACTTTAGGCACAAAAGAATAAGAAGATGAAGTACTAGATGAAGAAATATCACTTAATTTTTTAGCTACAGTATGGAAGGGTGATCCTCTTCTAGTAACAATTGTGATAACCACGGAACTTATTTATCTTTTTCTTTCTTCACAGGTTACACTATGTCTTTCTTCTTACTCAAATACTCTCCAGCCATTACAACATAAGATTCACTATTCATTTCAGAAACTATGTCATCATAATCATCATCATTTTCCTCCTTATAGATGAGATAATTGATTTGAGAATCATCTACCTCCTCTTGAACCTCTTCAAATTCTTCTTCAATTTATTCTACTACTACCTCATATTTAGATTCTTATTCTTCACATGTTATATTGACTGGGACCTTTAGGGGAGGAACTTCAATATCCATATTTTGATGGGCAGTAGGTAAACGATTCTTGGGATGAAATTTCCTTCTCGGGATATCCTTGCATGGCACATTCTGAGCAAGTTGTTTCTTAATGGAAATCATGCCATTAGCTAAATTTTGAACCAACTGTTCAGATTTTGATGAACCTAGAGTGGAAGCTTTAGCTTTAGGTGGTTCCTTTATCAAATTACCTAACATAATTAGGTCATCTTATACACTTATTTCCATGGTTTGATCTGTTTCCATAGTGGTGAGTTGTGCTCTTCTCAAGGTATAGCTTACTTCTGGTAGTTGAGCATTGATAAATAATCATTTTAAATTTTGAGTAGTAGGGTGACTAGTAGCTACAATCTTATTGACAAGTATGTTGAACTTGGCAAAAAAATCTTGCATTGGTTTATAAGGATCCTTCTATAGTTGGGAAAGTTGTGCCAAAAGTGTGTGAGAATATTTTTTGGGGTTAAATTGTGCCTCAAACTAAGTTCTCATAGTATTCTAGTTACTGATAGCACCAAGAAGAAGATGATATAACCATTCCACAACATGGTCTTGCAAAGTCTCAACAAATAATTTAATGGACACATCATCATGCTCGACTCTGAAAACCCCACATGCAACAATGAAAGTTGCACTGTGTTCATCTAGATGATCTTTTCCATTACCTATCAACTTTGGAAAATTCTTCTGATTACCCTTGTGCAAATCATGCAGAGGTTGTACAAGGGCTAGGGGCCCAACTTGTTGGACCCAAGCTATTGGTGCATCCATTATGGGAAAAACAACCTGTAAAGGTATAACAACACCAGCTAAAACCAAGGCCTAAGTGGTAACACTTTCTTATGAAGACAAACCATCCCTTCCTTTGGTAGGAGGGGTGTTTATTAACCTTTTATTTCTACCTATTTTCTCTGGACGTAGCTGAAATCCTTACTGTTGTTACAAATAGAAAGAAATAGTATCTTTTTTCAATAAGTGTGTTGAAAATTTCTGAATTGTTCTAAAATATATTATGTGGGAGTCATGATACATGCCCCACGGTGGGCACAAAAAAAATTGTTCGTTGGAAATTTGGTCATTAGAGACAATCAACAGTTCAAGGGATAACACTACCTTCTCTTTAAGGGGATGTTCCCTTATTCCACCAAAACTTAAAACTCTCAGTATTTACAAACATACAAACTAACTAAATCTAAATGAGGATACTGGTGCATGTGAATGATTCCATATACTCAATATAAAAGACAACAAAGCAATAGTGTTTTGAGGAGAAACAACACCTTATACAAGTAATAAGAATTAGTTAGGGAAACAAAGCTCAAGCTAACTCATCAATAAAGGATACATGTACCCTCATTGGTTGTGCAAGATCACCCTTTATTGTAAGGATAGAAGGGAAGAAGCAATACTTTCAAATATAGAGAATGTGGATTTACATTTTACTAATGCATGAAAATAACTTAAGAACATGTGAGTTAATATATGAAAACCCATATAAAATGAAATAAAAATAGACACAAAGTTCATCACACCTCACTTCATGGATTGAACCAAAAATTTCATATCACACATATATCAAACTATCACATCTACAGATTGCAAGAAAAGGAAATAGGAAGAACACATATGTGTGAGAGAGAGAATTCTTCTTTTGTATTGATCAAAAAATTTGTATTTACATTCAATGGCACCAATATCCAACCCCTTTACAAGTGAGAAAGAAGCATTATATAGGATGAGGGGATGATGTAACTACTTTTCTAACTAATTCTCTTTTATTAAGTGTTAAACATTTAATTAGTTAACTACATAAGTTGGCTTTATGTTATAATTTTATTTTTCAAAAAAATAAATCCAACCTCAAAATTTAACAATTAGATAGAAAAGCACTATGGACCAAGAAAAGAAGGAACAATAGGAATAAGTACATCTAGAACCTTTATCTTGAGAACTTGAACTCTGAACTTAGTCACAACATCAGAAATTTCCATGCACTTGGGAACTATGGTGTTTTTCATAGCATCCAGCCAACTTCCAAAGGAATATTCCATCTCTTTAATAAACACCTCTATTCTGTGAGATTCCTTTAGCATCTTCAACAACTACATTATGCATCCTAGAGAGCTCTTCCATCATATCCTTATTCAATTGATTACTCTTTGAAAAGCTCATCTTTGATCAATAATTTAAACCTTTCTTTTACCTAATCAGCTGGATTCCTCTCTGGATAATTTTCCTTGTAGAACTAACAACAAAGAGCTTACAAAGCAGTAAATATTTCTTCTTTCAATGACTCTCCTTTTTGCACCATGTTTCTCAGTTTTATTGTAGCTTCCTTCAACACTTTGATTCTCCATTCGACACTATATGTCCAATTCCTTGACAAGTTGATCTTGGAATAAAAAAATTATGTGACAAGAGGACCTTCTCATTAGTGGTGCTCATGATACGGAGATCTTGAATGTAGCCAGCCCAAAGTTTGAGTTCTTTATCAATTTTATCTATCCCTGAATTGATTTGATCATGAGCATCCATGATGTTGTCATACACCCTATAAGCCTCTTCAATAAATTGAATTTTGGAGATCAAAATACCTTCCACCCATGCTTCATAAGATTTTCCAAATTTTACATGATTGTGAATTTTTGTTATAGCTTTGACATCAATTCCAGCAGTGGCAGTAGTAGGAAGAAGTGAAGAGAGAGGAGTGGTGTCTAGAGGAGTTTTATCTAATGAGAGAAAGGATTTGATGAAGTTTGAGAGAACTTGCACCTATTCTTTGAGCTTCTCCTACATTTTCTTACCTTTTTCAACCCTCTCAATTACTTTTGAAATAGTTTCTTTGAAATTTTGCACTTATTCTTCAGGGGTGGACTCTCCAAGTGAGATACTAGTCAACTCCAAGTCTGAAATTGATATCTCATTTTCATTCTTGTCTCCCTTTGGTTTAGAAATTTCTATAAATTGTTGTCCTTTATCATATAATACCAAATGAGAGGTTGTATTATCTTTCTTGGGAGGGGGAGGAATTATACCTAATAAAGAAGCCACTGCATCAAATCTAGAAGCAAAAATATGTGATGAAGCCTTCCTCTTTTTGTTGTTAATCATGGGTTGAACATATGTGAATGAATCACTGGAAGGTGGAGCTGGAGGGGGTGGCAGTGCAAGTACATTTGGAGGACTAATAGGTTGATACGTGGAAACTTCAAGAGTAGGATCTTCAATAAAAGAATAAGATGGTCTCTTGACTTTTATTTTAGGCCATGAGGTACTATATTTCCCTGTATCTACCTCAATTATCTCTACCTCATCTTTTTCATCTTCACCTTCTTCATCACCTACATCCTCCTCTTCTTCCTCTTCCTCATATTTATGTTCTTCATCCTTTTTCTCCTTAGTTGCATTCACACCTTGCTCATAAATTTTTTGTACTGGGTCAGGAACAAGAGAAAATTCATCAGTTGATTCAAGAATATTTTATTTTTCCACTTCTTCCTTAGGTGTTTCCACATTCTTCTTTGCCTATTTCCTTTTATCTTTCTTTGCATACACCTTGGTTCATGAATCCAAGTGTGAGGAAGAAAGAGTCAACTGTGTTGGAGATTTTTTATGAGAGGTAGAGGCTTCTTGTGAGGGACATTTCTTCATAATTTCTCTATATTCTTTCATTTCCCTATTGAACCATTGTTTTATCCTCACTAACACATGATTATTCAATTAAGAAGGATTATCTCTTTCTTTTTGAGACCATACAATAGTTGGGATAGGCATGTGTTGAATGGTTATGATGTATTCTATAGAAAATGTATCAAAATCATCATCCTTTAAGCCTTAAAGAACATGGTATAAATTGATATCTTTGAGTTGCTATAATGATAGCCTTCCAAAGTACCTTTTCCTCACTTCATACTCATCTATACATTATTCCCTGTAGTCCTCGAATGTGATAATGTGAAATCAGTCATTATGATATGGTTAGAGATGAAACCCTTACTATCAAATGAGGACATCTTCTAATAAGTATGAAATTTGGATTCTGAGATTGTTCTCTTGACATTGTGTGCATCCAAATTAGACCTACATGTGTAGTTTTCCAATGAGATAGGAAACTAAATACCAATGATCTTCTTATCCCTGCAAGTCATGTGCAACATATACAATTGTTTGCAAACCTCCACTAGAATTAGCTTGTCATTGTAATACATTGGCAATTTATTAGGAACACCTTTAAACATAGCTATCTTGATATATGAGAATTTTCTAAATTGGATAAAAAGGCTGCCATATGTAGAAATCAATTGCCTTGCTTCTACAGAGACTCTCTTAGCCACATTTTCCTCCAATATCCTAACCAAGAACATGGTGAAGGCCTCATTGACTCTTTTGTGGTGAGTGTGGAGGTGCCATCGGCCTCGCACCCACTACATACACCTGTAATGCCTGAATCTGCACCTATGTAGTGGCCAACTAGCCCTACAAACCTGTAACTTGTGTCTGTAGGGTGGCTACCTGCTCCTCATCTCCATCTCCATCTCCATCTCCACCATGGGCCATCTGGGCCTGTAGACTGGACACCTACGCATGTAATGCAGCCACCTCTGCCTTCAAAGTTGCTAACTACCCCTGTACCATTCCAAACTGGGTAATCAGGGTTGCCACCTACCCCTATAGGGTGTCTCTCTGCACAGTGATGGTGGCTAAATCTGGCTACCCCAACCTAGGAGGTACTACTCGTAGATGGGCTGCCCACCACTTTCTATGCCTCTCTGTCACTCCAGCATCATTAATATGTCGGTCTACAACAAAATCCTCCTACTCAGTAGGTACTATCGGCTGTGGAAGTGGCAGTGGTCTCTCCACATCATCTCTCCGGTACTGTGGGAAGGGTGGTGGTATATCCTGCAGTGATCCAAACTGTCATCAGACCCTGTCTACTAGGATCATCTCGTGCTCCCCTGCATGACACCCCTCAATCCGTTTGACTATTTTCAAACTATCTAACTCATCAGCCATCTGTCTGTATGAGGGATAGCCCACATACAGTATCCAAATAATGTCCACACTAGAAAATCCCTCTAGTAACCACCTGTAATAGGCTGCATCATGTGTAACCATGCCCGCCCGATGCTCTCTAATAACTGGCACCCATCACTTGTAGCCCACTCTAACAAACCTAGGCTCAAATGTGTCAGCCCAGGGCATCCCAACTGGGTGCACACACACAATTTTCTCATAAGCCAAACAATGTAATAACAAAGTGCAACACAAACTGAACCTCCGAAGCCGCCCATACGCCCATAGCTCCCTATATAGCTACACTAGGAATGATAGCACCCATGTGAAGCAAGTCCTATCCATCATCATGTCATGTAGTACTCTCATCAGTGATCATGGGAATCTACCACCCTCTGAATCCGGCAGTGCAAAACAGTAGACTGCCTCCATCAGTAATACTACTAGGCTCATCTCCTCTAGACGGGCTAAGTACATCTCTCCATAGCTTAGGCTAGCACTATGGAATGTCAGCTCTACCATCCCCTCACCAAATATCGTCATTATCAACTCCTCTGACGCCTATGAGGAGATTGAATATACCTATGTAACCAATATAGGTAACCACAGGATTCTGTACATGTCCTCCAGGGTGACTATCATCTCCCCCATCGGCGGGTGGAACGTGTTGGTCGTTGAATCCCATCTATCGATGAGAGCGATCATCAAACTCGGTTGTCAGACTATATGTTGATAGTGTTGAACCTTGATAAGGCCCACATCTATGACATGTCTCCACTCCTCGACTGTCACCACCCCATGAACTTTCACAAGCAAGGGTGGCACCCTATCTCACATCCATAACTGATCTCTTGCCTGCATCCAAAAAAACAATCACATTATTAAAACAAGACCATATCTACATTCACCCATACCCATTACCCTACCTCTTTTACTTCGTTGCTTACTCGTATATCCCATGGATTCCCCTCCACCCCAACCCATCCCTCACCTACCTACTTACCTAGTCCACCCCTAACCCACCAAACTACCCACCCTAAACCTACCTAACATAATATCACCTTACCTATTTGCACCACCCCGACCCCTCCCCTACTTCCATTTTGACCCACTCCCTAACCTTACCTATTTTCCCAAACATCTATATATTTTTCTCTAACAGCTCCACCCTTACCTATTTTCTACCGTGTTATGATTTTCACCAAACCCACTTCTCTTACCCCTACCTACCTCACCCACCCAACCTCAAACACCTTTTTGGCCACTTTTTCCTCTAATTACGACCAGTGCCAGTTACCCCTAACCAACCCTAGTCCCCCTTCAACTGACATCAATCACCTGTTTCGTGACCGATACCGGCGCACTAACACCGATGTCATCTAACCTTAAACCGATGCTGGTCACTGTCGCGTCAAAAAACATTATGCCCAAACCCCCATTTTTCCTTCAAATCCCCTTTTTGTTCCCTTCTACCCACCCAATCCTACCCAAATTCTTCCTACACTCTTCCCCACCTCTTCTTAACCCAATCCCCTCCCTCCCCATCCCTATTTTAATTGATTTCCATCCCATAATTTGAAATTCATTTCCCCAAAAACCCATTTTCACCCACCCGACCTTTAATTCATTCTAATAAACAAAACAAAGCGTAGGATTGAATCTTACCTCATTACGTTGTCATCTACATGGTGGCACCTCTGTCTGTTGCACTCATGGTCCCCATGATCCCTCTCCTACCTCTGCCATCACTAAATGACCTCTCGTTATCCAACCAATCAATCTAATCAAATCAATCCCACCTAGCTCGTGGACCCACCTATCGACTAACTATCACCTACCACACGGCTTGCTAACTCAATCCTCAGTCTCAATCTATCACTTTCCACCTTTTCCGCTCTCTCTTGTCATTTTCCCCAATTTGATAAAAGACAAATGATTTAAAAATACAGCAATTTTTTCTTTTTATAACCTACCCGACTTGACCGGCAACGATTTTACCTAAACTAACATCGATCTTGTGCCTTAGCTTACTGTGGTCGGTCAAGCTTGACTAGCATCAGTTCCCTTCAACTGTCATCGGTTTACCTTCTTAGTCTATTTTCTACCCCCTACCCCCAATTTTTGACCTGAATCCTTTTTTATCTTACCCACACCTCACTTGGCCACTTCACTTGACCCTCTTAACCTTATCATTTATCCCCTCACCTTGTCCTCCTTTTGGGACTCATTATTTTACCCATACATCGGCCCTACCCATGTCATGACCTAGATACTTGGACCTGGAACATTGCTAGTAACCTTTGACCTCATGTGTTCGTTATACCTTGCGGCACTGTTACCTGTGTTGATGGACATACTGACCTTACCTTGTCTCTTACCATGACCATTTATCCTGACCCAACCCTTGGGTGTACCCTAACATACCTACACATTCCTGGACCTAACCTGTGTCGTGTTTCCTGACCATATCCTATACCTTGGATACTAGAATCACTTCAACCTTGTTTGGATAAACCTATCAACCTTAGACGATGTAGAGTTTTCCTACTCTTCAACATGGTATTGTGTTGCAGTTTATACATGGGCATGCATTTGACTGTTACTACCTTTGACCCTAACCCATTACCTTTTTCCCCCGTTACCCACCTTCCTCTTCATCACATTCACCTTTTATCAAACCACTCACCGATTTTGCCTTCTACCTCGTCAGTTCTTGGTTTTAAGGGGATCACCTTTACCCACACATGGGGTAACCACATCTTAATTTTGTCAGTGTCACTTACCAATACAAGCTATGCAACAAAAAGGGGCAAAATGTAGACACCAAAATTGGGTCACACTCCCCTTGGTCCCTTATCAAACAAACACCTTGAACACATTCACCTAACCATGGCCCCTTTCATCCCACTCTAATATCAATTTAATTAAATTTATTCATTATCTCACAATATTTATTATTTTAATATCCTAATTGAGATAATGCCCACATATCCACCTCACCCTAAGACTTATTCTTAGTATGTTGCCATAACTAACTAAGACCTACCCAAACCCTAAAAATCAAAACCTACATTCCCTCTAACCACATTCTCATCCATTAGAAAGGAATCTTCCATTCTAATCTACGGGGCAAAAATGAACGAGATCCCAGAAAATCAAGGGGATCTTCCCAGTTTAGTAAACCTAGGAAATCCTGCCCTAACCGATGCCGATTACCCTAAACCATCGCCGGTCAACCAGGAACCGCCGTCAGTTACCATTTAACCCCCAAAATAACCTTATTTCGAGGTTGGCACATTTTTAAGATATTGAAGCATCTTTTGAGAATAAGAGATGAAACCAGAGCTGCATGCAAGAAAAATGAGCATTTATACACGCATCAAAGCACCCATAAACAGTATCAGAATATATTACAAAGCAATCTGTCTTCACGGAAGTATCCAGGGAAGCACAAGCACCACTTCAAGTTCCTTCCATTTGATCACCCACCATTTCCAACCAGACATCAAGATCATATAAAAAATAAGTGCTTTGTTAACCAACACTTTTCCATTTATCATTTGGTAGATTCTTTTACTTCTGTTATTAGTTTCTACTCCCACTTCATTCCACCACCATTTACCTCCATGCAAACTTGACCATCCTTTTACCCACACCCTTGAACTTCCCATACCCAGATTTTAATCATTCTTGTGCATACCTGACACCCACACGAACCTTGTCATCGCCCTTCCATTTCCATCTAGCCTCATATCTGTCCCCCCACCAATTTTTTATTGAGTTTAATGTACCATGACCATACCGACACCAGTTACCTACAACCGTCACCGGTTAACTTAAACCGACATTGGTCATACTAGACCGACATCGATCTCTGTGTTTTTACCAAAAACCAAGAACAGAGCTTCCACTCTCTATCCAATACCCAAAACAGCCCCAAGCCTGACCCTAACCAATACATGTATTGTGATAGAGACCTTGACCTTCATATTTAGTCATAGCTTAGCCTGTTGTGAACGAATTTACTTATTGTAGACGAATGAGATACCTAAATCATTTTAACTACAGTAGGATTTCCTTTATTGTTGGCATTAAGTTTTTTTAAACAGTGGATTGACAGTCGTCTAGGAAGTATCACACTTCCTAAATCTAGCATACACTAGGCCATCCATTGCATATATTGTTTAACTTTGGTGTTGTATACAAAGGAGAAGGGTGTAGCACCTATAGGTGTTTGAAAGTTGGTCTGATATGCCCATAATGCAAATAGGATTTGGCGATTCCAATTTCTACTAGCTTGGTCAACACTTTTCATGAGGATTTTGTTAGAGGCCTCTTCTTGACCATTTTCTTGTGGATAGTAAGGTGAGGAAAAGCAAAGCTATATGTTGTAGGTGTTGTAAATTTTTTGAATTCTTTTGTTTTTAACTGATGTTTCATTATCTGTAATGATTTTATGAACAAATACCAAAGTGACAAAAATACTTATGATGAACAATGAACTTTTCTATTCAAATTAAGTCGCGGTAGCTGTAAAACTTCCATACGACTGGAATTTTTTCCACCAATCTCTAGTAAAATATTATGTTGATGGAATGATAGAGTTGTGTCTTTATGATGAGTGAGGGTTGGTAAGGCCATTCACATTGAGTCCCTATTGTACACGTATATATCCAACATATCGTAGGTTGGATGAAGAGCATGACTAAGAACATGTGTGAGGTTGACACCCTATTGTTGACATCTGATGCATTCGTCTAACGTGGATCCCTAACTAGTGTTGATTTATGTCTTATTTTACATATGTAGCCCATACACATGATGTTTCTTTTCAACATTTATTTCATTCAAGTGTTCTCGCACATATGGATTGTGACCGCACATGGCAGGATGAGCTGACACAAGCCTCTGAAGCCTTAACACATCATTGTGAGGTATATTCCTTTTCATTTAGTCCTATTCTTACTTTTAGTATCTACTTTCACTTTTTGATGACATACCGACCACGTTTATTCCATTGAACACCTCATATTTCGCTATTACGACATGCGGTAGATCTAATGGCTGAGTTTGTATATGTATACACCTAGTTGTATGTTTTTGCATACCATGTGTCAGATAACATACTCTTTTGTACGATATGAAGGGTCGTTGATGCAGTCTATTTCTCAAGAAGGGTGCCTTAAGTTTGTGTCCGATGTCAAGAATGGAGTATGGACTATACATGTAGGTCATTATAGGGTTAGGGATGAGGAATAGAGAGATGTACCACTATATGGCCCTAGCCTTAGTTACCCTTTCCTTCATTAGTCAATTTGGATGTTGCACACACTAGTTACACTCCCAGGATATCTTTGATGATTGTATTTGAATTCATCATTAACAGGACCTTATTTTTTCTTGATTCGTGAGACATTGCATCCCATTTGACATTTGGATTGATGATAAGTTATGATTTACCAAAGCATATCGCTCAGAGATGATGGTATACCTAAAAATATAGCGGTCTGGAGCCCCATAATGAGGGGATGACACTCATAATGCCTATGGGCGATGGTGTCGGGTAGTAAATGCACAGTCACACCTTGACATTAAAAAGGAATTTGGAATGACATAAAAAATTCATTATGATTCTTCTCGTTTGTACCATCTTCACATCTGCTCACTCTACATTTTGGTTCATCAAAGAAAAATTTGATTTTGAGATTGGACATTATTCTTGGTTGTTAGAGTGCATGCATGATTGGGTCATCATGATAGTGTTCATAGTCTACATTGATTAGATGAATGGTGATTTCCCTTTCTTGAGATGATAAAAAATGACCTATCCCTTAATTGATTTTTGTTAGATGAACTCAAGGTTGAATTTAGTCATGTGCATGAACCATTTGGTGATGTGATTGTTGTGATATGGTTTGGAGTCTATATATTTCAATGGATTGAAATTCATGATTACATATGTCTTGTGATTAATTAAATAGTGATAAAGTTTAGAATTTGTGAAGTAAAAGGCACAACACAACCTTTCGGCTTTGGAATAGCAAGTTTCATACTCACAAAGGGTGCAACTTATGTAATAAATAGTTTATTCCTTACCTAGTTCATCTCAATGTGAAAGCATGGCTTACAAGGCATGGTCATTTGCAGATATATGTAGATAGAAAATTTCCCCCTCATAAAAAGGTGTGAGCACAGGTGGTGATAAGAGGTAGTGTTTGAGGGCATCGATAACATGTTGGAAATTATCGTACCATTTGAAGTGGATATCTTTTCAAAAAATATGATGGTGATTTAACAAATAATGAAATTGTAAATCCTTAATTTCATAGTCACGTATGATAAATAAACACTAAAGTATATATCTGACACAAGAAATAAGCTAAATAAATATAAAACCCTAAGTGCAAGAGAGAGGGAAAATGACTTAGATGATTTGCGCTATCCCTAGAATTTTTTAGGACAAGAAGACTAATGAATAGGAAGGGAAAATTGTCACAACCATTCCTGATAAATTATATAACTATAGGATTATCTGAGACTATGGTTCCTAAACTAGGGCGAGGGCACCTAGGCATTAGAGACCTTTATTAGGTGTCTGTGACTGCACAGGAGCTCGAAAACTAATTTTCCTTGTGTCACAAGGTGGTCATTTATAGCATTTGTTGGTCTCTTGTTTGACGTTGGATGATTGTTGAATTTTCCTATAACCAACAAAAATAAGATGACATGCAAAACCCTCAAACTACATCAAATCGCAAAAATAAAATATGTAAAATGGGGGATTCAGACTGACCCCAGTTGTCACTCGACTGAGTGAACTTATAACCAAGCATTACACTACATCTCAGACTCCATTTAGTTCTTGTGAGTGTGTGATATAATCATGCCCTAAGAATCCCTTGTGCTAGTGCATGTGATAGCATGTGATAGCTATATTTACTAATGTAAATAGATGTGTGGATGAAAAAATGAACTTCCCCTCCTATGTGTGTATGCATAAAATTTAGTCCATTGTCCCTTGAATGAAAGCTATATGGATGCCTTTGATTCTCTTAGATTCCTTTGGATGCAACCTTAGGTGATGATAATAGATGCTTAGAGCTTGGTCCTTTATTTTGGTCACATAGATTTTTATTTATATGATTCCCTTATTTTAATTTTGTAATTGACAACTGGAAGGCCCCCCAAAAGATAAAAGAGGCCCAAAAAGAGTGAGTAAGATAGAAAGAGGTTGGGGGCACCTAGAGGGGATGAGGGCGCCTAGGTGTTGGCGTCCTGGCTAGGTGTTGGTGTCTAGAGTCATGAAAGATAAAGCAATAAATTTCAAACTATAGGTTGTAGGGTGTAAAAGACCATAAAGAAGACCAAAAATAAAGTAGAGAGGCCAAAGATAGATATCACTTACTAGTTTTCTTGCTTAGGAATCATATGAATGCAAGTATGTTGTTTATGGACCTAGAAATGTACCCAAGTGCATGATTTGTGTCTACATTTTCCCCCACTTTATGTTGTTGAGTGAATACTCGATAACATAAAGTAGATAAGAGATGTGTACATGATAACCATGTAGATGTGATGGCAATAACATGCCGAAGAGACAAGTGAAAGCGTGGAGTCATAAATATGAAGCGTTGAAGCTAAGAAAGAGGAAGTGACCCTAGGGGTGAATTGTATGAGTTGTATCACGTTATAACTGTTGTTTTTCTTGATTTCAGATGATGTGGGGTTACTTATTGTTGTGTATTAAGGATGAACCTGCAAAATAAGAGTGAAAGAGTAGTCAAATATGTGTATATGAAAACTTTAGCAAAAGTATGTAAAAGTGTGAAAAATGTGTAAAAATGTAGTAAAAAGGAAAGTGTGCACCTGATTTGTGAAGAGTGAAAAAGATAGAAAATGTCTGGAATATTGTACAAGAGTAATTATTTTTTGGGTGATCTCATGCTAAGAGCTTGTTTTTTGGGCGATCTCAAGCCAAGAAAGAGTTTTTTGGGTGATCTCATGCCAAGTACTAAGTTTTTTTGGGTGATCTCACGCCATGACAAAAGAGTGTTGGGGAGAGAGGTCTAGTGTTACTCTCCATCCATGAATTCTTCCCAAATTTATACACCACTACAGCTGGTGTGATCCATATTTAGTTCCATGTTTTTCCAGTTCAATCCAAGTAGAAAAAGGAGATAGAATGCATTATGATTGCTGGAAGAATTTGCATGTACTGTGAAAACTACTCTGTGAACTACTAAAAACTATGTTGATCTAAGAAAGTAACTACCCCCTAGTCATAGGTGCCCATGAAAGGTTAGGATTTCCTAGGCATTAGTATCTGTATCCAGGCACTGGTGTCTATGCTAAACTAAGGACCCAAGTCAGAATCTAGGTCATTTCTAGTAACTAGTAATTTTGTTATGTTCATGTATGTGCAGGCTATACTGTGAGTTTTTTATGGGGTGACCAATTCACCCAATGTATGCCCCCTTTTTTGGGGTGCATGCGACATCACTAGGAGAATACGGCCCAAAGGAGAGGACTTGAAACTAATATGAAATTGATACCCTACAAGGGGAGGGAATGTGCATGGTAGAAACCAAGGCACATGCAAACAAAGTGGCTAGAAACATGTGTTAGTAGAAAAGGTGACAAGCATGTTATACAAAACAGTGTAAACAAACAATAGTGTAGAAAAAGTAGACTACAAAAAGTGGGTTTCAAACATGGGACATCACTCACAATGTCACAAGACAATTTAGGCCAAAGTGGCCAAAAGCATACAAGCAATGATCAAGTAAGACATAGGGCATAGCCCACAAATAAAAGCATAGAATGGCAAACAATTTCAAATAATATGTAACAGACAACCATGGTGGCAAATAGTTCCTGTATGGAAAATGTTTCACATGAAGCACCCGTTAGCATGTTAGAAAGATAAAGAGTATGTCAAAGCATGTATGTATCAATGGAACAAGTAGTGTGCTAGTAAGAATAGGAAGTAGTATAAAATGAAACAATAGCACATGTAGTGTATGAGTAGAAATGTAGATGCCCCCAGGAGCCTCAGTGGGACTGGTAAGAGGTACAATGCCAAGCATCATTATTGCATGTAAAGATCTGTAGAAAGTCTACATTCACAACTAGAGAACAAGTGAATGTGCATGTGTATATGATAAAGATAATGACATACTAAGTATATTTCTAACATGTGAAACAAAGTGTACATGTAACTAGTATAAGAAAGCAAGAGTATGTGCAACCAAGATATGCAATATGTTGTGAATGAGTGAGATGGAATGGTATGCAATGTGAATGTGATAGGAGCTGCATGCCCCATGAGAGGATGTGGATGAGTATGATATGAGGTTCATTTATAAAATACCCCTCAACAATCAAGAATGAACCATAGAACAAGAGTGTGTCATCGGGAAATGGTTTGAAAATGTGTGCTAGAAAGATAGATCATGAAGCGCAGAACATAGATTGTAGAATAGGATAGTATGATGTGTGAGAATGGAGTGCTCAAAAGATGTATTATGAAGGGCAGAGTGTAAAATGTGTAGTGTGTGAGGTTCATGGATGTACTATTTCATCAATAGTCAAGTGTAAACCTTAGCACGAGAGTAGGGAAATGTCATAGGGTAGAATGATGATACAATTGAATGATGTGTATACCCTCAAGTTGTGTAACTAGATGATCATGTAACGAAATACTGGTGTATCAGTTTGTGTAAGATGAATGAGAAGACTATATGTGAAACGGAGCATGATGATAGAAATGAGAGACACCTGATAAGACTAGGAGGACGGAAGTAAGCATGATTCCCCCCAAGTGTATGATGATGAGTAAGTTATCCAACAAAATTGAAGGGAAATGGTCCTCCACCTGATGCCTGAGGAGATAAAGGCATGTGACCATGCTCTAAGATCAGTGATGTATGAGACTAATAATGTGTTAGTGAATGAGACCTAATTTTTAAAGAGGTTGGTGAACACCCATGTGGAGGAGACTTAGGAGGTGATAATCACCTATGTCAAGGAGGATGAGAAGGTAATGAGCACCTATGTGAAGTAGATCAAGGAGGTGATGAGAACCTATGTGAAGTAGACCTAAGAAGTGAAGGAGGTGGTGAACTCCTATGTGAAAGGGCTACCCAAGTAGGGGAATTAGGCTGAGAAGATGGACTAGTGGACTGATGAGAATGAATAGGTCATGTGCGAATAGAGAGATAGGTGCAAAATATGCCTTAGATTTAAGAGGTCCATAAGACCTATATGCTCTAGTGAGTGCAAGTACATTCTCAAGAGGAAGCAGAGGAAATGGTGTGGATAGTGGAACACTGTTGAGAGTGAAAATTTGCTTATTGTGAATGAATTTAAGACACAACTAGGTCATGGAAAATATAGCCTTAATAGCACGGATTCAAGGAATACCTAAGGTTATGTCACAACCTTTAATTGAAAATACCACAACGAATGACACAAGTATGGTGAGAGGCTAAAGTATAACTAGAAGTTTTATGTAACAATAAGATTTGGGAATTGGATATGAAATATGAGATAGTGGATAGTTGATATCAATAAAAATTGTAGTAGAGCACACACCCATATGAACCGATGGATTGATCATTGTATTATTGATAGTATGAGGTCCAATAGAAGCATTGATATGTAATGTATTAGAAGAGAATGTAACATGATAATCATGATTAGAGAATGTAATGAATGGTGAAGATGCATCATCATTAACAACTAGAAAATCAAGATCCCCCAATGAAGGAGGAGGCATAGTATGATATGTATGATTAGCTGAAAATAAGTTGCTTTCTTGTCATGCTTAGGGATAGGATCATTAAATATTTTGAGCTTTTTTTTCATTAAATAGCATAGATATTGAAGGCGCCAAGAGCTCGATTACAATGTTTTCAATAAAATATTGAATGAGATCTCATAGTTTGAAACATCAATCAGTAGAATGCCCAATGCATTGATGATAGTCACATCTAGTATTTTCATTATAATTGCATCCTTTAGGGTGAGATGGGTCCAGATTAAGTGGAGGAGGAAGTGTAATAAGATTGTTCTCAATAAGTTGTGGCAATAGAATATGTGGAGCACAAGGAAATTTTGTGAATGTACGCTTTAGAGGTTATCATTGAAGCTTTTCAGGAGTAGAGACAATGTTAACACTAGATTTTTCTTTAGTGGGCTTAGGAGATGGCTTGAAAGTTGATTTGCTTTGAAACCGATTAGAAGATGATGAAATTTGATCATGATACTTGATTTTTCCCATAGAGATAAGTTTTCCTTCACGTAATTTAATAATATGACATAATTGATCAAATGAAGGAGATGTCTCAAAGATGGAACTACCTTATAGAGGTGGTAAGAGACTTTGCACAAATAGATCTTGAAGTTCTGAGTCAGCAAGCACATTGGTCATCCTAGTGAGGTTATTCTTATATCGTAAAACATAATCTGCTAGATGATCATTATATCCTTGTTTAATTTGTGTAAGTTGAGCATAGGATATCTTTAGCACCGATATTGATTGAAAAATGAGAAAGAAAAACATCATCTAAATGCATAAATGATGTTACTGAATGAACAGGTAGATCATAAAACCAATGCATAGCATAATCTTGGAGACTTATAGGAAAGAGATTTGATAGTAAAGTATGATCATCCACATAATCGAGACATGCCACATGAAAATATATAAGATGCTCTTGAGGGTCACCATGGCCATTGAAGGTGGGTAGCTTAGGGGTGAAAAAATTTGGAGGAAGTGGATAGGTGGAAATGGTGGGTGCAAAAGGAGTGTGAAGGAGTAAAGTGGAGTCAAGAGATGGATATGCACAAGAACTATCCTGTTGAATTTGCTAGATTTAAACTTGGAGATCTTGGTATAGAGAGGCTAGGTCTTCAGATCCAGCAGAAGAGAATTTTTGCATGTGAGAAATAAGAGGCAGAGTGAAGTGGTGGGTGGGATTAGGAAAAAATATGGGAACATTAGAAGTAGGAGGAAGGGTGGAAGTAGGAGATTAAGTAGCAATAGGGATGGAAGTGGTAGTATAAGTAGGAACACTAAGCTCAGCTAGATCGATGGCCTCCTCATGAACAGAAAATAAGAGTAGATCGAGATCTTGTGGATGTTCTACGAGATGATCATTGAGCTCTTGAAGGTGGGATTTAGTAAAGGGTTCATAAGATTGAGCCATGATAAAAAGATGACAAAATACCTAGAAGAAAGGTTGGGTTCAAGCGATGGGTTCACCAAATTATTTAACAAATATAGAATTTGTAAAACCCTAATTGCATAGTCATGTATGATAAATAAACACTAAATTATAGATCTAACACAAAAAATAAGCTAAATAAATGTAAAACCCTAAGTGAAAAAGAGAGGGAAAGGGACTTATCTAATTTGTGATATCCCTGGAACTATTATGGACTGGAAGATTGATGAACAAGAAGGGAAGACTATCGCAACCATTCCTAATAAATTATGGAACTATTAGATGCACCGAGACTAGGGCACCTAGACTGGGGTGAGGGTGCCTAGGTGCCAGAGACCTATGTTGGGCGTTTGTGACTAAGCAAGAGGTCAGAAACTAATTTTTATTGTGTCACAAGGTGGTTGTTGATAGTCATTATTGGTCAAATGTATGTCATTAGATGATCATTTAATTCACCTGTAACCTATAAAGATAAGATGACCTGTAAAATCCTCAAACTACATCAAATCCCAAAATGAAAAGATGCAAAATGCGGGAGTCAGAATGACCCCTACAATCACCCTATTGAGTGAACTTATGACCGAGCATTGCACTACATCTTAGACTCCATGTAGTTCTTGTGTGTGTGTGAAAGAATCGTGCCCTAGGAATCCCTTGTGCAAGTGCACATGATAGCGGATGATAACTATATGTACCAATGTAAATAGATGTGTGGATGGAAAAATGAACTTCCCCTCCTATGTGTGTATGTATAAAATGGAGTCTCTTGTCCCTTTAATGAAAGCTAGATGGATGTCTTTAATGATCTTAGATGCCTTTGGATGTAACCTTAGGTGATGATAATAGATGCTTAGATATTGGTCCTATATTTTGGTCACATAGCTTTGTATTTATATGATTCCCTTGGTTGAATTTCGTAATTGAAAACTGGAAGGTTGACCCATAAGAAAATAATATGCCTAATAGATCAAAGAGGCCCATAAAGAGTAAGTAATATACAAAGAGGTTAGGGTGCCTAGAGGGGATGAGGGTGACTAGGTTTTGGCATCCTATCTGGGCATTGATGTCTAGATTCATGAAATATAAATCAATAAAGTTTAGACTGGGTTGTAGGGTGTAAAATACCATAAAGAAGGTCAGAAACAAAACAAAAAGTCCAAAGATAGTTGTCAATTACTAGTTTTCTCACTTAGGAATGATAAGAATGCAATTATGTGTTTATAGACCTAGAAATGTACCCAAGTGTGTGATTTTGTGTCTACAAATGGAAGGGTTGATAGCATTCTAAAAACTACAAGATGAAATGAAAGATAGATTGAAGTTTTCCTTGAAGGTTGCGAAGTTGTTTAATATTAGATGGTGGACTCAAGGATGGCTTTGACTTTAGTGGGGTAAATTTCAATTCCCCTAATATACACTGTGAAGCCAAGTATTTTTCTTGTGAGAACTCTAAATACACATTTGGTGCGATTAATACGAAGGAAGAAATGTAAAATATGTCCAAAGATCATGTCAAGAAAACCTATATGGTCTCTTCAATGTTTGGACTTACCTAGGAGATCATCGACGTAGTCTTCTAAAATTTTGTGGATAAGATCATGGAAGATGTAGGTCATGGCGCATTTATAAGCAGGTCCTACATTTTTCAAGCCAAAGGGCATTACTCTATGGCATAAGGTTCCCCATGGGATAAATAAAAGAGGTTTTGTGTTGATCCTCAGGTGCAATTAAGAATTTATTGTAACCAGAAAAACCATCCATAAGAGATAAAATTTAATGGCATGTTATTAAATTGAAGAGTTGGTCGATGTTGGGGAGAAGAAAATCATCTTTGGGGTGGGCAAGGTTCAAGTCTTAGAAGTTCATGTAGATGTGTAATTTTCCAGTGGCTTTAGTGATGGGTACGATGTTAGAAACCCATTGTGGATAATCAATTATTAGTATGAAGTTGGTTGAAAGAAGATGTTGAAGTTCATCTTTGATTAGGAGTGCAATGCAAGGATGCGTCCTACGAAGTTTTTGCTTCACAGGCTTGGCATCCAAAATAGTGATGATATTGTGGTTGATGATATTAGGGTCTATACCTGGTATATCACTGTAGGACCACATAAAGGTTTGACTGTGATTGGATAAAAAAGGAGTGAATTCTTGGAGTTCATGCGAGTTTAAGGTTTGGCCGATTTTAACAATGTGTGACTCTTGCAATGTTCCAAAGTTAACGTCGAAAGTATATTCATTAAGTAGATGTGTCAAATGTAAGGTTTTACTAAAAATAATGATCTTCAACACCCATACATGACAGTATGACATCATCATCATGAGAGTGAAGAACGTCAATGGTAGGAGATTTTTATTCTATCATGTGAGGTAATCTTAAGGGGATGGATTCAATTTTATCGTTAAGATGGTAGGTCAGTGGTCCAAGTGAAATGGTATTGGCTAATAAAAATTTAGGTGGGATGGATATGGTGTCTTCATTATCAGAGGGTGAATCCAAAAATGGTGACACTGGTGTTTGATAGTTGGATGTTGATGGTGCTAGTATGGAATGAGATACTTTGAATCCTAGGCTATGTTTTAATAGGGTTCTTTACATACTTCAAAGGGTAAGTCATGTGGACCCTATTCGTATCGACCTAGACCAAAGACTTTCCATGCACAGAGGTAGAGGTATGTTTAGGAAAACTGGGGTTTTCTTAAGAACGAAAAGTATGATGAGAAGGGTTTTACATGTGGTTTATTATCAAGGTGGGCCAAAGGGCAGTATATGCCTTCATACACTAACTATGTTTGAAGGAATGGGGAGCCAAAGGAAATGTTTTTTCCTATATTGGTTTTGTAAAGTGGTTATTTTTTAGGCCTTCCATATGTTTTAGGCATGGAAAACATGTTAAGGGATAGGAGGTGGTACTCCCCAGTGAAAGGTTTTGTATGACATCATCAAAAGAGACATCATTTGGTAATTTGAATGCGGGGACCGAAGGACTTGTGGAAGTTTTATTTGTAGATATAGGATTTTGAAAAGGAAACATGACATCGTTAGGTTTGCATGTCTTGTGGAAAGATTTAAATGAAGTTGGGTCAGTAGGGACCATGATGGTTTTATGTTCATGTTCATATTTTAGACATCATTGTATAGTGGATGGGACACAATGCATTCATGTATCGATGGAAAACTAAGCAACATGGTATACAAAACCTCTCCTTCTACCAGATACAAGATTTTTTAGAGGCTTTTTGGACCTATTTCAATGGGTCAGATGAGTGTTCCTAATGTGGGGGAAAAAGTATCATTGAACACATGTATAACTATGGGTGATTGAGCAACAATAGTTTTGGGTAGTTGAAGTTGTTTAAATGCATGAGATGATATGATGTTTGTGATAGCATCATTATCAATCATAACTCATTTAACAAGAGTATTGTTGATTTGGGAAATGATGAAAAGAGGTAGATCATGGTCTTTGGGTTGGAGTGACGGGATCTCAAGTCATCGAATTCAATAGCAATTGATATCTTCAAGGAACCAACAAGGTTATAAATAGACGGGAGCTTGTCATAAGGAACTAAGATTGATTGGAGGGTTTTGATCATGGCTTGGCAATGTTGAGGAGAGTTCTGAACAAGCTCATAGAAGGAAGTTTTAATTGGAGCTTGGTGTAGCTATTTGAGAATGGTATTTTGAATGGATGTTGTTAACTAATTGTGAGGGGTTGAGAGTATGGAAACTTTATCCTTAGATAGTGACAGATTAGGTAACTTAGGAGGAGCCATGGAGATAGAGACCTTAGGCATGTCTTGATTTTAGGCCATCAAGTCGAGTGTGTGGGCTCTGGTGGTTATGTGGACAATGTCAATATGAAAACATGGTCGTTTAGAGGATGCCACATTTTTGTGAAAGAGGTTCTCATATGATTTTGTTGTATTATTTGATTTAGGAACCGTAAGAGTAGGTGTGATATGATGCTTTGATTTGGTTGATTTGATGGGTGGATTGGGATGATCTTTATTGATTAGGAAAAGTCCTTTATTAAAAATTGATTGAATAATAGAATGAAGGGCTTTGTAATCTTCAATGTAATTCCCTATTACCTAATGGTAAGCAAAAAATGCCTGGTAATTGTACCAGGAGGGTTTCCATCCCCGAGGGTTGAAGATTTTAGTAGGCATTAATTTGATATTCGATGATCGAATGATTTACTCAAGGATTTTTTTATAATATCGTGCCGGATCTTGTTAAGATGATGTTAAGGGGGTAGGATTATGAGTTTCATTGGTTGGTCCAGGGGTATAAAAAACATCACATGTATATTAGGCAATATGTCTAGATGTTGTTTTAGAGACTGGTTTTGATTATGTGAGATTGATTTTAATTTTATAACATGTATGTAGCCTCAAAATGGAGGGAAAATAGATTGTATTGGTTTGGTGATGGTGTTGTGAGAACATTTCCTTGTTAATCAAGTAAGTGGTTGGTTTTGACATGGGATTTCTAGGGTTTTTAATTTGGTGCATGGAGACATGGTCATTGGAACAACTATTCAAAACCTCAATGACATGATTATTTTCTTGTGATGTAGAAGGAGTCGTACTAGATATCTCTATGGAAGTAGACATGTGATTTCAAAGGTAAAGACCTAGATGGACTATATATCTATGTAGTGATGTTGTTTGAAGAGTTTGATTATTTACTTGGGGTATCATTCGTAGAGATTGATGATGTATTGGGTGTGGCTAAGAGTTCATGACTAGTATTTATGATGTGATGAGACCCTATTACATTGGTTTGAGGTTGGTTACTAGTTTGAGAGTGATTTAGAAAAGGTTGTTTAAACACATCCAAATTTTGGTTAGGAGGTGCATTTGGGTTATCCAATTGTAACTCACCTCGGTCAATGAGATCCTGAAGGAAATTTCTAAATGATTGATACCTTTTGATGTCATGTCCTTAGACTTGGTGATATTTAAAGTAGTATTTTTCTTTATACCAAGAAGGTTTAGATGTGGAAATGTTGACGGGTCGGATGGGGGGAGCATAATCATGCAAGAAAAAATAATTTTATCGAAGATAGAATTGTATGACTCCCCTATGGGTGTATATTTTCATTGAGGTAAATATTATTCAGAGTATAAATGACTTTTAGATGGAATTTTAAAAATAATTTAATTTGTGTAAACCTTAGATTTGTATGTGCTAGAAGAATCCTTTAAGGAGGGGTTAGGTTTGGGTTTCTTAAATCATGATTTCACTTTACCGTCCTTGAGGGCTCGAAGTTATAATTTTTGGGCCATGGTAAAGGCTACATCAAAGGTTTGGAATGATTGAATTTGTAATGTGGATGATATATGTTTAATGTGGGAGTAAGAAAATAACTCGATTAGTTCAGTCTATGGAAGGGAGTAGGAGAGTTGGTTGATAATCCCTCACCATCTGGCGATTAAATCAGCAATAGACTCATCTTTAAATTGTTTGATAGCATACAGATCAGTGATAGAGATCTTACAGTCTATGTTAATAAAAAATGATCTAGAAATAATTATGTTAGTTGTGTGAATGAGAACAAAGAATGGTGGGGAATATTATTTTACCAATTAAAGGAAGGGCCAGATAAAAACATGGAAAATGTCCTCAAAATCAAATCTTGATCATGGGAAATGAGGTAGCAGGCATGACGAAATGCCTGAATGTATTTTTGTCGATCCTCCTTATTGTAAAGTTTGATAAATTTAGGTAGTTCATCATGAGGAGGATAGGCTTTGAATGGTACAAATAGATTGATAGGTTCATTGTATATTTTTTCATAAGAAAGAGTGGCCTTGGGTCCTATGGTAGTGGCTTCAAACCTAGTGATTCTACTTATTAATTCTTGTGTGGCATTGTTTTGAACCAGTTTTTGGATATTTGAAGAGGATGGGTTGGATTTGTGTTCAATGAAAAGTTGCAAAATCCATGGATTTGGGGTAAGAATCTCTAAAGAAACCCCAAAGGCTTTTAGCAAACTGATCAATGGACCATCTGATAAGAAATGAGCAAGGTTTTCTTCTTTGCATACATTAATTTGAAGTAAACAAGCAAACTAAACAAATGAAGCTAACCTCTATTCTTTGAAAGCTTGAAATAATGAACCTAAGAGGATCTAAGCATTCAGTTATGTGTTTAAGAGAAAGAGATCTCCCCATTAATGGCTTCAAGGCCAATGGATCTTCCCTTTTACTCCATATTGGTGTTATAAAATACAAAAGAAAATGCTATTAGCTCAATGGAAGAAAATGAAATGCAATCTAAAGCCTAAACAAAATACTATAATCTGTGCTAGGAATAAGAGAGAATTCTTAGAAAATGAGGGAGGGGGTATAACCCTATTTATAGTTTTCCATTTGGGAAAAATGGGAGATTTGGGTGCATGTGGGACAAATGCTAAAGTCCAAAAAGCACTTTTTGCAAGTCAAAGTGTGTTTTGACTATGTTTAGGGTAATTAACCTAGGTTAGACTAATTAATCTCATTTAGAGAGTAATTAGGGTTCCGGAAGGGTTTCTGAAAGGCTTAATCAATCCAACGAAGTGGATTGATATTCCAGGGAGCTAATAGAAGCAAACTAGAAAGGAATAAGAAGCTAATGTAGTCAGAACGAGGCTATGACAACCTGTTTAAGTGATTTATAAGAGGAAATACGACCAAAAAGATGTCGTGAGAAGGGAGTTAGATAGGTCTAACTGGTAGTGTGCCATCAATTTGCAAAGGGAAGAATAGGGGGTGCAATATTAGGAATAATAGTGCATTGATCAAACTACATGTGTCTACATTTTCCCCTCTTTGGGGTGACGTAAGCTAAGTCACTTCAAAGAAAGTAGACAAACACAAATGAGTAGAAAATTTTTGAAGGGGTAGAAGAAAAATTAATAGGATGAAGGATGACGGATGCCCCCTCGAGTGTCGATGGGGTGACGAAGAAACTCGATCGGTGATCAAAAAAGAAAACAATCAGAAAGAAAAGTGTATAGAGAAGATGAGAAACAAGAAGAAAGAGGGATATTGAGCTATCCACAAATCAATTGCTATTAATATATTATCATCATAATGCTTAGAATCCTCCTCATTGGTCCTTATTAAAATGTGAGCATGCGACAGAAGCGTAAAATGACATGAAAAGCCAAGATACAAACAACTATCTTGTGCTAAAAATGACCAACTCCATGCAACATACACGAATGCAATGCAATACGAGAAATAAACAAAATCACCTAACAGGGAAATAAGTACAATCACACACACTTAAACCAACAACGTTCAAGATAGTTGCACAAATATTTTGTTATCAAGATGTAGTCCCAAATGTTCTAATAAATGACAAGGGTGAAGAATGATGCCCCAAGCAAGGTGTATTATGCAAGGGGGAAGACGAAGGACACTTGGGTCCCGCGAAAAAGCAATGTGCACGACGAAAACAGTACCAGGCAACTGATAGTGCCCTAGAGTATAGACGAAGTAAGCAACATAGCTTGTGTAGGTGATTGAAGACTTAGATGATGCGCAAGTCGTTGTTTCAAACTATTTGAAAATGTCAGCAAGATCTGGGATGAGTGCCATGCAATAGACATAGATTTCAGCAGTAGATGATTGGTTTTACCAATTTTGGTTGGTCATTTTTGAAGTATTTCAATGTTTTTGGTTTTTTTTAAAATGGTTTTATTAATTTTCTATTTTTATTTTTGAGTTTTGATTTTGATCGGTCAGAAGAATTTCAAAAGATCAAAGATCTTCTAAAAGTACACTCGAGGGCGATAGTGGGAAGGCAAGGCTGTCAGAAAGGCAGAATATACCTTCACAAGAAGAAAGATGGGTCGAGAATAATTTATTTAAAATAAATTAATAAATAATTATCATGACATGGGGGAAAATAGATGAAAAATAGAGGAAAAGGTGGGAAAAGGTGCCTGAAAGGTTCGTAAATTACTTCAGTGCGACGAAGAAGTGACCGCAAGGTGGCACGAAGTGCCCCAACATGTGAAAATTAGTAAAAATAATTATTTTAATACAAAAATAATTATCACAACTGGATAGAAGAATGTTAGAATGATCACGAAGGAGAAATAATGCCCCAGGGGCATCGCGACAGGTTAATATACCCACTTGGGGTTGGTAAATCAATCATGACCAATTCATTTCTACCAGAGCTCTTTGTAAATTTTTACCGCGAGCGAGAGTGACAGCCCTGGAGTGAGATGGAAAGAATAATGAGCAGGAGGAGACATGCAGATCACATCCGAGAGTTCATGCGGGACCCAGTGGATGGACCTTACGTGAGTGGCCTATCCCTCCTAGTCAATTTACGCATTTATTGCATTTTTAGGGATTTTCTAGGGTAGGTAGGACCAATTTTGATGCATGCACATGGGCGTATGTGTCGGTTTGATAGGTACACGCACATGTACGTGTCAAAATGAACAGGGACACGTACATCCATCGAGAGGGAAAATTGTGGATGTGCGCATGTGTGTCGAACTAGGGGTGTAAGCATTAGAGGGCACGTTTGTGTCAAATGAGGGATAAGACACACACGCGCACGCGTATGTGTTAATGTAGGAACATAGGAATCACACTGGGTGCGTATGCACTCTGTATGGCTTGCGGCGAATGGAGAAAAGGTGGAGGGGGTGCATACACATTGGTAAGGGTGCGTATGTGCTGAAAATGGTGCACACGCGTCAAAGGAGGCACACAGGCAATGGGAAGAAGGGGGAAAAACAACTGGCTAGTAAAATAGCTAAGTATAGAAGAAAATAGGCAAGATTAGATTTAGAATAAAAGAATAACTAGTAAGTTAGATGATTTAAAGAAGCATTTTTCCTTAGAAAAATAGATAGAAATAGGTAAGTGCCTAACACTTGTGTTGATTTTGTACAGTGTATTCTACCTGTTCTTCAGACTCATGAGCGCTATGGGCGGTTAGCAGTGATAGAGGCTCAGTTTGATGATGACGATAGAGCGACCCTGGAGAGCCTCCTATATGTGACGGGATTGACTCATGTGGCCGAGATGCCACAGATTACATTGGACCATGGCCTCTTGACAGCTATAGCAAAGCGATGGCATAGCGAGAGTCAGTGCTTTCGGCTCCTGACCGGGGAGATTACTATTACACTGGAGGATGTATGGCGCATTATGTGGGTCCCTATTCAGGGTCAGCTTATCCAGACTACGAGCTGTTGGACCAATATTCAATGATATATTATAGAGTTATTTGGTGTCCCGATGATACCACGGCGTGGGATGTCCATCAGGTTATCACGATGCATTGATGATCCGGAGCTAGACCGAGTAGTGGTCTACATGATGGCCTTTGTCAGTGGAGTCTTACTCCCTGACAAGACTGGTGCTTCATTTCCGCTCGGCCTCCTTAGAGTGATACATGGTTTGGTAGAGGGAGAGACCTACTACTGGGGTCAGTGTATTTTAGCGCATCTATACTGGGACCTTCACTTGATTACCTACTACCGTTAGAAGACGGTAGGACCAACGTGCTTATATCAGATTTGGGTGTGGACCACATTGTCATTGGTCACCCCTTAGGTGTTTTGAGAGTTTAGGCTCTCAAGGAGCCTTCTACGATGGGTTGGGTCCTGGTAGGGGATGATGTGTGGCCATACATGGGAGATGCTTATCACTATCGGTGTGAACTAGATGAGCTACAATAGATTTCTATGGTTTGGAGACCCTACAGACACTTCCAGTGGCCCGAGGATGGTTTAGAGCTCAATATTGCCAGCGTAGAGCACTTTATCCTAAGCTGTCGCAGCTATATGCGATGCTATACAGGGTGGATCGGTGTCAGAGGAAGTTTGACATTACCTAGGATGTTCCTGGGTGAGACAGATGGTATGCTCGCAGAGCCCGAGAGCATTTTGATATGGGTCCACAAATTGCTTGTGATAGAGCACTGGCCAGTTTTCGACAGGTGGTACCTGCTATGTGGGTGCCACTGAGATAGATTAGAGATCTGGGCACTACACCTGAGTATGGGCCATGGTATCATGGTGTGCTTCCACGCCATTTGACTATTTCTAGGGCGGCATATAACGCCGGCGTGAGAGCTCCTCCAGTGGGGCCTCCTAATGAGGGTGGAGCTATTGGTGGTGTTGATAGTGATGACAATGATGATGATGGTGGTGGTGGGCCCGACTCACACCAATATGTCAGGGGTAGGGGTAGGGTCCAACATCACAGCAGCCATCAGGGATAGGGTCCCAAACCTAGATCGATAGAGGTTTACAGGGCAGTTGATATAGAGTTTCCCCTAGTAGGCATTCCAGCGGGGATATACACCCCACTCTAGTAAGGTACTTCTAGAGCAGGGCCCGCCACCTGATGTTCCAAGAGGGTGGTGGTGGACAGTTGGCTGCCCTCCAGCAGTAGTTACAAGCAGTGATTGCTGTGCAGTTACAGGTGGCTGGAGAGAGAGAGATGTAGCTAGGGCACATGTACAAGCCCTCACAGCAGAGCGAGATCAGGCACATGCTCAGGTGCAGATTTTGACAGTTGAGAGAGATCAGGCTAGAGCACAGGCCACCCAGGGCAGCGATAGTACTCTATAGCAGATTCAGATTCGTGAGATGGTTGCACACAAGGGGCTCATATATTGAGCCTTTTACACCAGTCTCAGACTCAGGTGTAGATGGTTGTCACCCAGAGGGACCATGCATAGGCACAGTCACAGGGCTATATTATACAGAGGGATCAGGCACGAGCCCAGGTGTGAGTTATCACTGCAGATAGAGATCGAGAGGCTGCTGCCTCTAGACAGGCTCAAGTTGATATAGGCAGGGTGACAGGTGAGCGCGATGCTGCCCTATAGGATAGCCTCGCTTCTGGAGATGACACTGATTTGATACGGGATGCTATGAGATCTGGTGGTGAGGCCTTGTATTATAGGACTGCCTACTTCAGGGCAAGTCCAGGTAGAGTAGCGAGTAGTTCATTCCTTTGATCAGTCACATGCGAGTGTGACGATAGGTTCTAGGTCACGGTGATCAGGTCATTCAGTTAGATCAGTTAGGCAGCCCATTGCAGGGCCAACCGGCTGGACAACAACCATCCAGACAGTAGGGTGGTACCCCTGGTGCAGGTCCATCACAGCCACCACTCTTCCGTCAACCAGGTCATGGACCTGGGAGCCCCGATGAGGGTGAGAGCTATGGTTAAGCTTTTTACTTTTTCTTTTTGTACAGATGTATTGTATACATGCCTCTTATGAAGGCTGATTTTGATGGATAGCTGTATGTACCATTGTTTTGATGACGCCTCTTGATGAAGGCTCGATTCTTTTTTATGCATGCCCATTTTAGATGACATTATGTCGATGATGTATATTTTGAGCACTAACCTGGACAGTTATACATGTATTATATGGACATTTTGATATACTATACTGTGATTATACTTTGCATGAGCATTGATGATGATGTATGATTTCTTTTTCATCTATGTATGTGACATACCTTAGATTTAGAAATGTGTATGTTTCATGCTTTCATATTGATGATGTATCTTAGATAGCACCACATGTTTTTAGATTTATGAGATGTTTCTGAGTTTTTATTCTAGCACTTGGGATGATACTAGATGATATTGGTGCAGGGGGGGGATAGATTTGTGATTATGTGCAACCCCTCTTGCCCCCATTGATGATATGATATGTGATGATTAGCTTAGCATACATGCATGATGTAATACTTAGCATTTTTGTATATATATGATGTAGTGAATGATGTTAGAAATGTGATGAAATGATAGATGATAGATGTGATAACAAATAACTGTGCAAAACACACAAGCAAAAGTTAACAAAACTAAACAAATATACACACTCAAACAACACAACGAAATACAACTAAACAAACACCTGTAAAAGCTAACAAGAGATTAAAAATGGTAACTAATCCAAGCAAGTAAAATGAATCCTAATATATGCACATAACCAATAAAGAATCCTACAACAATTTTTCACAAGTATGAGAGTTCCTAAATGAATGCAATGCATACACAATAAATCAAACAAGATCCAATATAAGGTAAGAAAATGATCCATTCAAAAAACAAACAATTCAACAGACTAAGTACATCAAAACTATACAAACCAACAACTAAAAGCAATTAAAGCATTACCTTGTTTTTGTGGGACAACATTGATATATTTTCTAATGTTTTTGGGTTTATCTAAAAAGATAAGTTTTCACAGCTACGGTCTTCATTGTTGTCTAGGTTTCCCTAAGATAACGTTGTGAAACGAAATGTAGCTTTATCCCTGAAAAGGGAAATTTTCCAGATGTTTAGGTTTTTGTGTATCTTTTTCCAAATGTTTTTGTATTTTCCAAGGTCATGTTCTGAAAGCAATGTACAAGAACAAAGAAGCGTGGATGCCCCCAGTGTGATGTGGGAATATACAAAAGGCAGAATGTCATGCGTGTATGTACAAGAAGGTGACAATGGTGTAGGTACACTCAGCGTTAGATGGGAGTATACAAAGGTAATGTCCTTCATGTAGATATAAGAGAAAATAAACCAGATCATGGTACGGAAAAGGTAGCTCTAGTAGGGTTCCTAGACCTAGCAAAGGAAGTCATATCTAAAAAGTGGTGACGATTACCCATCCTGCCGTAAGAGTAACTTGTGTCTGGTGAATCTTCCTTGAGCACCAAAAACTAGTTTTCACTCAAAGACCTACCCACTGTGCCACAATTGCATGGTTTTCACATGAGGACGACCTACTTTTTCTTTACTATTTTCTCATTTTTCCATTTTTTTGCTTGTTTTTTTCTTTGTTTTTCTAATTTTTAGTTCTTATCTAATATTCTCATCATGCCTAAGTGTAGAACCACTTGAGGTGCATGGCATTCATAGGTTCTGGAAGCTCTTCACCATCTGAATATGCAAGTTTATAGGCTCCTGATCCATATTTTACAATCACTACATAAGGACCTAGCCAGTTAGCCTCAAACTTTCCTTTCTTTTCTCTATCTTTGATGGTGTTCTTCTGATTTTATTTGAGAACTAGATCTCCTACATCAAATTCCTGAATGAATGATGTGTTTGTTATATCCCCTGGACACTCTGTTCTGATAGACTTTTAGGTGATTGAGTGCTCTAATACGCTTTTCATCTAATAGTTCTAACTCTGCTAGGCGAGCAACTCTGTAGTCCTCGTCTTTATCAAGATAGTCTCTGAGAGATATTCTCAGGGAGGGAAGCTCCACTTCCAAAGGTATGATGGCTTCAGTGCCATAGACAAGTGAATATGGGGTCACACCAGTAGGAGTGTGGATGGAGGTATGATAGGCCCAGAGGGGTGGGATGTATCTGTAGATGCCAATTACGGCTGGTTTTACTGACCATTTTCTCCATAATTTGTACAAGGGTTTTATTAGTGGCTTCTGCCTATCCATTACCTTGAGGGTAATAGGGGGTAGACCACTTGAGTTGGATATGGAAGTGTTGACACAAGGTTTTAACTGTTTTGTTTTTGAAGGATTTACCATTATCAGTGACAATGGCCGAAGGGATCCCATAACGGCATATGAGATGGTTCATGATGAATTTTGAAATCTGCACCCCAGTGACATAGGTAAGAGGGACAACCTCTACCCATTTGGTAAAGTATTTGGTGGCAGTGATGATGTGAGTATGACCATCTGAAGAAGAAGGATGGAGCTTCCCTATGAGATCTAGCCCCATTTAGAGAATGGATAAGGCATTGCAATAGGCTGTAAGGCCTGTGCTAGTGCATGTATTAAGTTCCCATATTTTTGGCATAGTTCACACTTCTTTATGAAGTTGCAACAATCAGATTCCATGGTAGGCCAATAATAGCCTACCCTCAATAGCTTCTTAGCTAAGACCATGCCGCTAGTATGCGCTCCAAAAATACCACCATGTACTTCTTTAATGGCATGGATAGAATCAACAACATCCAAACAGTGAAGTAGATTCCCATCATAGCCATGATGATAAAGGGTGCCTCCTAGGAGGGTATAATGGGCTATGTGACGAATAAGGGATTTCTTTTCAGAATGGGTGATGTCTGGTGGAAGAGTGCCATCTTGTAGGTATTGAAAGATAGGGTCATACCAAGGGGATAAAGGACCAACAACTTCACATGCCAAACATGACTCTGGCATATCATATGCAGGCATTTGTAAATGCTCTACGAAGAAAGGCATCTTACTTTCTTTAGGTGCTATGCATAAGAGAGACCCAATAGTAGCCATAGCATCTGCGGATCTATTATGTGACCTTGGTTTTTGCTCAAATATGACCTGTGTGAAATATTCCTTCAAGGTTTCAACCATCTTTTTATATGGAATAAGTTTCTCATCTTTAACCTTGTACTCATCATTAACCTGTTTTATGATAAGTTGAGAGTCCCCAATGACTCGTAGTTGTCTGATGTTCCATGTAATAGCTAGCTTGAGGCCAACGATGAGTGCCTTGTACTCTGCAATGTTATTTGTGCATGGGAATCCCAACCAGAATGCTCATGGTATGACATCACCTGTTGGAGTGATGAGGACCACTCCTGCTCCAGATCCATGGAAGGTGAAAGATCCATCAAAATGGACCTACCATTCTATGGATTCTTCAATATACATCATAGATGCATCTGGTAAATCTAAGCACAAAGGTTCCATTCCTGGGAGAGGAGCTTCTGCCAACTGATCAGCCAGTACCTGTCCTTTTAAATACTTCTGATTCACAAACTTGATATCAAATTCACTCAGGAGAATGATCTAATTAGCCATTCGGCCTGTGAGGGCAGGTTTGGATAAAAGGTACTTGAGAGGGTCAACTTTGGATATGAGTTTGGTTTTATTGTTCAGGAGATAATGGTGAAGCTTTTGGAATGTGAAGACAACTGCCAAGCAAGCCTTTTCTATTTGGGGGTAATTCAACTCGTATGCGATCAAGGTGTGGCTGAGATAGTAAATTACTCTCTCTTTATGGTCTAAGTTGTATTGGGAAAGCAATGCACCAATAGCAAACTGGGTAGCTGAAATGTATAAGAGGAGAGGTTCACCTGGGGTAGGTGGCATGAGTACAGGTGGGCTGGCCAAGTACTGTTTGAGTAATGCAAAGGTCTTCTAACAGTCAGGTCCCCAATTGAATGTGACATCTTTCTTGAGCAAATGGGTAAAGGGGTGGCACTTATCCATAAGTTGTGAAATAAAGTGACAGATTGCCTGAATTTTCCCTTGTAGACTCCTTAGTTGCTTGAGAGTGGTAGGTGGTGGCATTTTTGTGATAGTCGTAACCTTTGCAGGGTCCACTTCAATCCCTCGTTGTGAAATAATGAACCCTAGGAGCTTTCCTGATAAAACACCAAAGACACATTTCTTAGGGTTCAAGTGAACCTTGTAGTCTCGTAGACGCTAAAAAATATGCCTCAATACTCTAAGGTGTTCTCTTCTACTGTTGGATTTTGCTAGGATGTCATCAACATAGTCTTCCATGATGTCACTTATCATATCATGGAAGATAACTGTCATGGCCCACTGATAAGTAGCCCCTGACATTCTTGAGCCTGAAGGGTATGACTTTGTAGCAAAATGTTCCCCAAGGGGTGATGAATGTTGTTTTATGAGGTTGGTTCCTCTTCCTGATCTTCTTCTGTAATTTGTATCTGGTTATAACCTGAAAATCCATCCATTAAGGACAACATTTCATAACCAGCATGGAATCAACTATCATGTCAATGTTAGGTAGGGGGAAGTCATCTTTTAGACACGCCTTGTTAATGTCATGGAAATCAGTGCAAATTCTTATGCCAATAGGATTTTTCTGTACTGGGACTATGTTAGAGATCCATTCTGAATAGTCAATAGGTTTAATAAAATCAGTAGCTAACAGATTTTCCAATTCTTCTTTGACAAGGAGTGCCAAGCTTAGGATGCATCTTTCTCAACTTTTTCTTGATTGGTTTGGCATATGGGTGCACAACGAGGTTGTTGAAAACTATTTGTAGGTCCAAACCAAGCATATTTGCATATGTTCATGTGAATATGTTTGTGTATTCTTTTAAGATCTCTACAAGGATCTTTTGTTCCTGAGATGAGAGTGAAGCTCCTAACTTTATTATTCTAGACTGCTCCTCTGAGCCAATGTTAACGTTGATTGTTTCCTCAACAAGAATTTTAGAAGCATCTCTCATTCATGTAGGATTAGGGGGAAGAGTAAGATCGACCTCCTGTGGTAATTCATTATCATATTTAAATGGATAAATCACTTCATCTTTAGACTCTTCATTTTGTTTGTCTACGAGTTTATCAAAAAGTTTTTCACTGTGAGATTTCCGTTTATGGCCTTTTTTCCAGGTTTCTCAAAAGTAGATGTACTTTTATTTATCTGTTACCAAATTCACCCTCCATCGGGATCTTGATTTCAATCAGAATTCTCAAGTCAACAAGGAAATTGAGTCTGGATCAAAATCATGTTTCTTAGTGGTCCCCCAGCTGGAGGGCAAAACTAGGGCAAAATTGAAGCTCTTGGAAAATGGGAGAAAGTTTCAAATTTTCCCTAGGGGCTTTTTGAAGTTGTTGAAAATCCCAATCTAAAGTTTCACCTATAGCCCAATTTGGGCTATGCGGGCATTTGTTTAAAGGTCGCAGGCCCTAGCCGAACCTTCTCCAGGTGGGTCACTGGAAACATTGGGAAAAAGTTCAGGAAGCTTTGAAAGAAAGTGGAGTTTGTAAGGACCTTCATGTCGTATTTCAAATGCCAGATGAAACTCTGAAGACCCAAATGGGGCAATGGCTCCCATGTTTGCACAAGTACAAGTGGGTTTCTAGCTCTCCAGGCTCGCACCCATCCAAAGTGTGATCCAAAAGCCAAACATTGGGCACGTGTCCAGCTGTTGAAAGGGCCATCACGTGAGAAGCCCATTTCAGAAGGATTTCCTCCCTGAAACTGGACATACGGGACAAATTGTCTCCCCAGCCTGCAGGAAAGGATCTGAAACATCCGGCAGGCCGTTGGATGGGAACCTCCGAGATGACATTTGGCCAAGGAAAAAGAAAAAATTCAAAGGGGTGAGTTTTTCTACACTCCGACGGTGAAATAGTGCCACATGTCCACCATTTCAAGGATTCGGGCCAATGTTGAAAATCCCGTGAAAACCCTGACTGAATGCCTTGCGAATTCCTTTAACCCACCAATGAACATTTCAGATGTGCGGGAAAAGAAATACCTGCAATGAATTGTTTTCACTTGTTTTGTGAAAATTTCAGCATCAACCTATGCATCCAGAGGATGGACTTGCAAATTCTCTGATCAGGTTAACGGAAAAATTTGAAATTATCTCTAGAGAAGATTCTGCACAGATCCATCTTGGTTTAATGGTATAGGGCAAAAAATTTGAGTGGGAGAAAAGTAAGAAAATTCTTTCAACCCTGGGGAAGAAAATGCAAGGAATTAGCAGATAAAAGAGCAAGGGGAACCTCCGCTTGGATCATAAATGAGCCAGTTAATCTATCAGTGGTTTAATTCATGGCCCACTCTCTCTTCCCTCTAATATGGAGATTATTGAAAAGGCTCATCTTTGGGCAAGTCCCATTCATTGAATGAAGGGTGTTCAATAGCATGGGTGTCCTTATGACCCCTCCCTCATTTCTTGAAACCATGCTGGAGAAGAATGAGTTTTGCCTCCAGGGTTGCTACTGTAATGGACAATTTTCTTGCCTTTTACTAATGCCAATGATGTTCTTGTTAACTCTCTGGCAGCAAACTGGGTGCATCCAATGGGCAAGATTGTGCACCATCCTAGCTCGTTTTGTTGTTCTAATCTCACCTCTTTTCATTACATATATGTGCATATTTGAATGTCGAGGTTTTGGATCAGCTGTGTTATGCTTTTGAAGATTCTTCTGTGTGAAATCTAGGCCCACCTGTCGGATGCATCTTTCCATCCTTTTGCTTACCTCTCCTTTTGGGTGCACAATGAGTTTTGTGATGTTCAACATTCTCTTTCTCTGGTGTATCACCTGCATAGTGTCCACTTGGATTTCCACTATTATTTTCTGCTCTACAAAGGTCTCTCCTCTGAGAGTAGTCTCCTTTGGCCATGTTAGGATCTCAGCGTCCCGTAGATGTAGCTTTCCTCAACCAAGAATTTTAGAAGTAGTCTTCCATCCGTGTAGGATTAGGGGGAAGAGGATGACCAACCTTCTGTGGTAGATTCATTCATATTTGGCAATCCCACACTTAAATCAATTTATCTTTACACTCTGGTTCTGTTTGCCTGAAGATCAAAGAGTTTATCACTATGAGATTTTAGCATTTAGGGGTTTTTGAGGTTTCTCAGAAGTAGATGTACCTTTATTTACAGCCTTCTTATTCAACCATCCACACATCTCTACTTATTCCCCGAAGTAGGCACAAGTGTCTAGTGGAATCCTAAATACTTTCTTATGGTCTCCAACCGAAATAAAATCCCTGAGTCCCATGAACTCTACAAATGCCTCATCATTTTCAAAGAAATCCAGGGGCACGTGAAGTTGTTGATCCCAATCTATGAGTTTAGGATATATAAGGGCTACTGGATATTTTTTTAAGGGGATGGATTCGGATAAGGTAAGGACCAAAGAATTTGGGAATAGGTTCATGAAGGCAAGATCCTCGGAGAGGCTACATTGGTAATCTACGTCACTATCAGAATGAGATGAAACGTCCTCACGTTCAGAAGAGGTGGCATCATTCTCAGAGGGTAGAGCATTATGAGGCCTTATCCCAAGGCCATGTTTATCAAGACTTAAAATGAGGGATGGGAATAGGCTCTAACATGGCCTTGTGCATTAATGCCACATCCAAACCCGCTATAGCCCATGAAAAACATCATGCGGGGACCTTTGATGTACTGAGGTGCTTGATTGCATGAAGCCATGGTGCCTTCTGGCACTCTACTGGTAGGATCTTCTAACATTTTCTCCTCAGATAGGAGACCACTATGGACAAATTTTTCCAATGGTTTAGGACATTGCTCGCGAGTGCTCTTGAACTGAAAATAAGGCTTACCCCTTGTCCTGGGGGATACTGATAAGTTTGATATCAACAAAGCCTGTTCAAGAGTGAATGGCTTATCTGGGCCATATTTTGCTGATGTTGCCTCCCATGAAGCAAATGGGTTGACTAATGAAGGAAATTCTTGATTGTAAGGCATGAGGGACTCTGAATCTACCCATTTTTCATAGCTTTTGTCTATAGGGGGATGACTACATCTGTAGAAGGACACTCATAAGATACACGAGAAAAACTGTGCAATGCCCTACAATGTGTGAATGGTTCTGGGTCACCCAAAATGGTAACCACCTGACCTTCATGACATAACTTGATGCACTGATGAAAAGTTGATGGAATAGCTTGCATGGCATGGATCCATGGGCACCCCAGGAGCATGTTGTATGGAAGGTCCAAGTCAAGGACATGGAACGTTGTGTCATGACACATTGGGCCTACCTCCATGGGAACCACTATAGTCCCTGTTGATTCTCTTTCTTCATTGTCATATGCCGTGATTGTGATAGTCTTAGCTCCCAACTCTATTTCTAAATGGCCTAGCTGCTTAACCAGCTTCAAAGTGTAAATATTTAGACTAGATCCCCCATCTACAAGTACTCTCTTGATTTTGTGACGGGTAACCACCACTTTGAGATACAAGGGTAAGTTATGTTCTGGGTTGTTATGCGGGATTGCAGTATGATCAAAAGTAATATGATCATTGGAGTCTAGGCATGCAATCATGGCTTGAAGGTTTGTGGGGTCTACATCCCCTGAATTTTGTAAAGTATTGTACAATATGTTCTTATGGGCATTAGAGATTTTGAGGAGATCGAGAATAGATATCCTAGCAGGTGTTTTCTCTAACTTTTCTATTAAATTATACTGACCTTCCTGAGGGATAGGCACAGGGTCTGGTATGAATAAGTGGGCACGTCTTGTCCCTACTACGCAACTCTTTTCTAAAATCCGGATGGTGTTGATCTGTTCATTAGATGAGCTAATACATCCAATGAGGGAATCATAAGGACTATCATTTGTAGGGTAAACATAGGCAGTAGTTCTATAGTCATTGGAGGTTTTCCCTTGATCTGGTTTCCTTTTCTTTTTATCTGCATGGTTAGGAAAAGGTTCCTTGTAAATACCCATTTTTTCATTTGGACCTTTCCTGGACTCAGGGGAGAATCCACAGTGATCTTTCCTTCCTCGATGAGGTCTTGTATATAATGGCGCAGTCTCAAACACCTATCTGTTTTGTGTCCTTTAACACGGTGGAAGTCACAATATTCATGATCTTTGAACCAAACTCAGTTTTGGAGCATCCTCTGGGTATGGTACCATTGTAGTTGGATATTCCACCATTTTTGCATCATCTAATTGTTTTAGGATGGTAGATAAGGACTCTGTTAAGGATGTAAACGTACGTTTTGTAGGTGCTTTGGGACGAGGTCCTTGTGAAAGCTTTAAAAGTGGCCTGTTTATATGGCTTGGACTCTCTTGGAGTCTGTAATGCCATCACCAACAACATGTTTATTCTTATTGAAGAATTTAGGTTTTTCTGTGGATTTGGCTTCATGTTTGTTTTTAAGTGACAGGTTTAAGTGTTCCTTTGGCAATGAGGGCTTTCTCAATTTGACCACCTTTCTCTATGACTTCTTTGAAGTTTGAGCCACAATGCATTTGTAAGTGAAAGGCTATTTCAGGGTTTAAGTTAGGAACAAATATGCTCACTAACTATTTTTCTGGTAATGCACAAGGAAAACGACTGGCTAACCCATGCCATCATTGTAAAAATCCTGCAAATGTCTCATTGGGTTTTTGTTTTGTATTGCATAGATCATTCATTGTGATGTCACTTTCCATATTATAGGAGTAATGCCTTACAAAAATTTTCGCTAATGTGGGCCACATTGTAATGGAGCCCTTGGGTATGCTATAGAACCATTCCAATCCCATGGCTCCTAGGCTGTGAGGAAAAAGTCATATTAAGAAATTATCGCTATATGCGACCTCTTGGCAAGCCATGTAAAAGTCTTTTATATGATCACGAGGATCACTTTTGCACTTATACTTATCAAACTTGGGAACGGTAAAGTGTTTTGGGAAAGGTTGTTGTAACATGTCCTTATCAAAGGGGTAAGGGCATAGTTCTTCATACGAATATTTCTTATTTTGGCCTACATTTCCCTGTTGTAATGTAGTAAGCGTATCTTTCATAGATTTTAACTCTTCCTGAATGAGTTGCTCCTTAGTAGGTGACATTGGTCTTTGTACCTGAGTCACCTTAAAGGTATAGTCTGTGTGTGGATCAAATTGAAACTCACTAAGTTTATTTTTGTCTTTGTCTTTGTATATGTTTCTTTTTAAAGAGCCTAGGTTTGCCATTTTCTGGCTCAACTTCAAGATCTATTTTTGGAGGATCTCCTCCTTAACCAGGGGGTCCTCTTCTTCATCAAATTTTGGAGGAGGGGAAGCTTTACACTCAATTTTCACTTTACGTGAAGCTTTATAGTGAGGTTTTCATGATGGTTCTCCTTCGACAGTGGCCTTATGTTTCCCAGAAGTGGAAGCGTATCCCACATCAAAAGGGTTATCTATGTGTCTAAGATGAATCTTCGTTCTCCTAGGTTAGGGTTAATGACCTTTGTTTCTTCTTCACGCTCTTGCGGAAGTTTAGCTCCTAATGCTAAGACTCTTGCGAGTACTTGATCTTTATTATAATATAGGATTTCATCAAATCTATTTAGGTCTAACCTCTGTTGCTCTCCGGAAGAGTCTGACTCTTCTCCACTATGATCAATTAATAGATCTCCGTATCTTTGACTTGAGAAAAGAGAGGTGCTAAATTATTGCCACCAAATGGGAAGGTTTTGAAAGGGTTTTCTCCTATGTCATGTTCGTTTGATTTAGTTGTCATTTTTATAATTTTAGGTATTACTAGCAAATGTTTGTATGTAGCTAGCATGACCTCTAAGTGTATGATGTTTCTGCTAAGCCACTCAAGGTGATGTTTGAACTATACTACAATGTATCCTAAAGATTTAGTGTTATGTAGTCATTTTTATCAAGGAACACTCATATGCACACCTAAATGTAATGATCACTCAATTTGTTGTTACCAAGCCTATGCCCTAAAAATAGATAGCGACAATACTGTATCAATATGTAGGTCAAGTTAGAACTCTAACAAGGCCTAAGTACTGACGCGATCTTGACGCAATCCCTCGATAAGGTATACTTAAAAACTAGTTTGAATGCCGATGAAAGCCAAACCTTATGAAAAATGGAAGTCACGAATAAATATAGCGTAACGACATCACCGTGATACATTAACCAAGAGCAAGCAAGGTGTTAGTACCATGACAACCTTATTACGATATATATAAGGTGTTATCGACACTTTTCAAGAAGACTTAGATGACGTCAAAACTAAAACCAAGTGATAAGTATAACAAGGAGTTTTTAATCATGTGAGCAGCGTAACCACGTAATAAAGGGACTTATACCATTTTCTCAAAAATGAAAATATGATGTAAGTACCAAGATTGTGCGTCTAGGATGCAAAACAAAACTATCAACTCAAGAAGAGACGAAAGATGAACCAGACTCATAGCGGTGAAGATGATCTTGAAATCAAGATGGAAGGACTTTTATCAAAGATACAAAAAGTGTACTTACGCACTTTAGATGTTTAACAACCCAGCCACAAACATGGATGGGCGTAAACGGACAAAAAAGTGGCGAGCACTATCTCTAATAAAAATGCACAAGGTATGCACCTTTCTCACCCCGAAAAATGGGTGGTGAGAATGCAAGGGTATAGATCAAAAGATGAAAACAAACCAAGCGCCACTTGGGCAGAGTTTCGCCTTGTCCAAAGACAAGAACAAAACTAAGCGAAAGTGGGTGTAGTTTAGTTTCATGATGAAAGACACTTAGATCAAACTCATAAGGGTTCTTTGCCTTGTTCAACAAACAAGGTTCAGATTCCAAATGAGTTGTCACTTCATGATGGCTTGACACAATAATGGACTAGTAAAGTGGGCTCCAAGATAGAATGGCCTCCTTAATAAGTTCTCTCAACTAGGTGTTACAAAGTTGTCTTAAGCGAGCATGATTTACCCAAATAGTCCCTTGCCTATCTTGGGAGTATCTCGGCTTTACTTTACCCCCTTTGAGCACAAAGGGAAACTAGTGTGTCCACGTGTGCTCTCCCTGGGGTCGCCATATGGACAACCGATAACTCTAACTCACAAGGCATACTAGTCAAGTGGGTAAGCGGAGTGCTTCCTATTTCATCCACGAGGTTACTCAGCGGTGGATTACTTTAGGGTTCCTGGAACCACCCCCATTGTTATAGCTTAAGGTGTTATGCCAAAGGGGTTATGTTCCAGTTGAGCGGATAGGGACGTACCCTTTTCCAAAACCTACAATACAATGTTTTGAATATGGTGTGTTTTTTATCTTGCTTAACTTAATGTGGTTTTAAGTAGCACACCATTTGGCAACCTACAAGAAATATGTATATTAGAAGTTTTGTGTTTTAGACGTCTTTCTTCTACAACCGTTGGGTCCTGTAGACAACAAGTTTCAGTAATTTTCCAGTTTGTAGATTGGTGTTAAGAAAGAGAACTTTACACTTTGCTTTTGATTCCTAAGATCACCAAAAGGTGCGAAGGAAGAGCATATGCAATGTGAACAAGTCCTACTGAAATCACATGAAATTTTTCTTTATCCTTCATAAAATAAGTGTTTTTTGAACGTTTGATACAAGCCTTTGTATAAGTTTTCTGATCTCCAAGATCACTTTTCAAGGTGCGAGGAGAGAGCATACATACTTTTACAAAATTAGTTTTAAGAAAAAAATCAAAAACACTTAACTATGCAAACTGAAAGACCAAAGAAAAACTCTATTTTTAACTTGTTAGTCCTAGAAATCTACAGAAAAGATCAAAAAAAAAGATTTTGTAGATTATAGAAAAAAATTCAATCTTTACATAGACACCCGCATGCCCAAACTGACACCAGTGCTCCCCAACTGACAGGTATGTGCCCAACTTAACGGATACGCCTGCAAAAACAAATTAATGAAACCCAATATATTAAAACACATATGCTTACAACTAGACAGGGATGCTTGCATACTAACGTGGACAATTAGGTTTCAATGTGTACTTGCCTAAGCATAAACAGACAATTGTCAAATTTTTTACATAGTCAAACCATTTTACGCATACACATCCAGAGAGGCAAAATGACAGAGCCGCATGCGCGTCCCTATAGAGACAAAAATTTGTAGATTTTCACACAATCAAGCCATTGACGTATACACATCTAGAGAAGTGGATACATGGCCCAGATGATGGAGAAGCGTGCATGTCCCTGTAGAGGTAAAATTTTTAAATGATAAGGACTGTCAGAAAGGTACATGCCTATTTTGACAAAGACGTTGGGGTTTCAACGTGTACGTGCCCCTTATTAACACCTATGCACACCCTATGAAAAACCTACAAAACTCACGGATTTTCAAATTTTCAAGAGTAAACAGGTTAGTTGTTAGTCAAAGTGTCTTATTTCTATATCAAACCCACAAAATAGATGTAAATGAAGGTCATTTATCTAGTGTTAGAAATAGAAATGAGAAAATAACAAGTGATTTGACCCAAAAACTTGAAAATGAACTTTTGAAGAACTCAAAAGACCTCCATTAATGGAGGATGGACATAAGTGTCCCACCGGGCATGCCAAATGTGTTCAATGAAAAGTTGCAAAAGCCATGGATTTGGGGTAAGAATCTCTAAAGAAACCCCAAAGGATTTTAGTAAACTGATCAATGGACCATCTAATAAGAAATGAGCAAGGTTTTCTTCTTTGCATACATTAATTTGGAGTAAAAAAAAAAACTAAACAAATGAAGCTAACCTCTATTCTTTGAAAGCTTGAAATAATGAACCTAAGAGGATCTAAGCATTCAGTTATGTGTTTAAGAGAAAGAGATCTCCCCATTAATGGCTTCAAGGCCAGTGGATCTTCCCTTTTACTCCATATTGGTGCTATAAAATACAAAAGCAAATGCTATTAGCTCAATGGAAGAAAATGAAATGCAATCTAAAGCCTAAACAAAATACTATAATTTGTGCTAGGAAGAAGAGAGAATTCTTAGGAAATGAGGGAGGGGGTCTAGCCCTATTTATAGTTTTCCATTTGGGAAAATGGGAGATTTGGGGGCATGTGGGACAAATGCTAAAATCCAAAAAGCACTTTTTGCAAGCCAAAGTGTGTTTTGACTATGTTTAGGGTAATTAACCTAGGTTAGACTAATTAATCCCATTTATAGAGTAATTTGGGTTCCGGAAGGGTTTTTGAAAGGCTTAATCAATCCAACGAAGTGGATTGATATTCCAGGGAGCTAATAAAAGCAAACTAGAAAGGAATAAGAAGCTAATGTAGTCAAAATGGGGCTATGACATCTTGTTTAAGTGATTTATAAGAGGAAATACGACCAAAAATATGTCGTGAGAAGGGAGTTAGATAGGTCTAACTGGCGGTGTGCCATCAGTTTGCAAAGGGAAGAATAGGGGGTGCAATATTAGGAATAATAGTCCATTGATCAAACTATAGGTTTCCATAGGATTGATGGTAGATATAGGGTTTTTACTATTGGTACACATGATAGCGTAGGGTATCATTTCAGAAAGGAGGTAGACCCTTGGGAGACAAAAGGTTGTGAAAAGGTTTGAATATATTGATAAGGTAGAGGGATAGATGTTTTGATGAGAGATTATGTTGGTTGTGGTATGTATTGAGAGGATGCATAACCATATTCTGGGATAGGGACAGTGGATTCTTGTTGTGAGAAAGGGAAAGTACTAGCAGTGGCACTCGTTTTTATAGGCAGTGTAGATGCAGAGATGGATAAGACTAGATTTTGGATTGATGATGTAGGTTGTTGTGATGAAACATGTTGAGCTATGATCAATGGATTTATAGAAAGAGGAACACCAACTGAGCTGACTAATAAAGAAGGAGAACTGGAAACTATGTTGTTAGATGTGGATGGGGAGGTAGTAGTATCATCTTGTGTACCCTAAAAGCTAGATGAAGGAGCCGATGAGGCAGGTGTTTGTTGGTTTGCCATGTTCTGTGATGATATGGCATTAAGATAAAAACTAGTAATAGGGGAAGACAATTAGGTGTTGATATTCTTGTATCACTAGTTAGGGTAAGGAGAGATTTGTTGGATGATGGGTTGATATTCGGGATCATAAGTTTTAGGATAATTGCAAGTGTTGACCTCAATAAATGGGCACTGTTTTGTAAATGATATGAACACCTTTAGACGTAAGGTAACCACTAAGGGTGAAAATATTGGTGTCTAACAGTTCTACAAAATCTAGGTCATCAATTTGGAAGAATTGAGGAGGGTCAAGACAAGGAGCCTCTAAAATTTCAGATTGAGATCTGGGGAATGCAGAGGTTCTATATTTTTTCTGAGGACTGTTATAGAGGATTGGACATGGTTGGGACGTTTTGCATATGGGATTGGGTTGATTCTAAGGATTGTTGAAGTGAATCTTCCATATTTAAGATATTTTGAAAGTGATCATGTATTTTAGTCAAAACCATAGGTTGATCAAACAATCAACATAGATAAAAAAAGGAAAGGTGGTTATTTAAAACAAATGAAAACAACATACCCACAAAGAAATTTTAGATTATCTTGATTAGTTAAAAGAATGTGAAAAATAAAAGATGGTTAATGAAGGTACTATGGAAGAGGCTACCTAAATCTAGTTTTAGGTAATTTTAAAGCTAAATTCCTTGATATAACTAAAGGTTTGTGGGGCTCAAATCTATGTTAGTATTGATACAAGACATGGTATTAGGGCCTACCCCGTCACTTCATAGTCACACGGAAATAAGGGTGTTGGTGATTAGTTGATATATCATCCATCATATTGTTTATAATTAGCCCAAACACTAAGTTAGCTTCCCTCTTGATGATGAAATCCAAGTAGGTAGATCGGGGAGGAATTGTTTAGATGAAAATTGATTTAAGATGCGGTCTAGTTGTGTGTTAGCGAAGATAGTCAATGCAATTGTTTAACCCCTAATTAATCTAGATGAGCAATCATATATGAATTTTTTTTTAACATCTAAAAGGAAATATTGATTTTGATGAAGGCAGATCAAACAAAATGCAATGTTTGAAAGAAAATGAAGTAAAATAAACGTACCTGAATTCGTTATTCCTTTTTTATTTTTATGCATTTTTGAAGAAACAAGAGCGAAGCACTACAAGATGCAAGGTTGTATGATTTGAAAAGAAACAAAAAGATGTCAAATCTAATGAAAAAGGGATCTGGGTCCCACTAAGCATTCCAGAATTTTTCGGTGAATCTCAGTTATCATTTATGTGATAAACACCAAAAACTCATAATACAACAAGGTTTAACAATACTTACACCGATAGTACAATGTTTGATGAATGGATGTCAAATACACGAGAGACTCATCCTTCCATCGAATGAGAGAACCTACATGCATAGACAACTAAACAAGATAGATATTAGACAGAGATTTTATGAGTTACTCAGCAAAGGTTGATTCCCGGAACCAATGGGATTCCTCAAAGGATGTTAACTCGTTTTAGAAATTAAGTGATATGATATGAAAATATAATTGAAAATACAAGGAATGATTAGAATTTCATAGGGATAAAGAGCTCTTGTTCTATGTGATAGGTGGCCTAAGTGAGGGATACAATGAGCTCAAAGTCCAGGAAGTAGTTGAACTAGAACTGTTCAGCGGCATCCCATTATTCTTGTATGATTTCAAGTTGGTCTTCTATGTCTTTGATTTCAAGTGTCAAGGTGATGGTGCAAAGGCTGAGTTTGTACGCAATGTCAAACTGCTCCCAGATGAAGGGTTTTTGAATGACTAGAAGATCATAAATGTTGGTAATGGGGTACGACTCACTAGGAACTATCATCTACAAAGAGACACATCTTGAAAACAAATATATTAAATAGAAACAGAATGGTAAAATGACTGAAAGTATGGAGAATGTGATAAAATGATAGTAATCATTGGATATTTAAGTAGAATGGCTAGCGATTCAAATAAATTTTTGGCCATGTAAGTAGAATCCCTGGTGATTTAGATAAATCGTTGGAGATTTAGATAAATCATTTGCGATTTAAGTAGAATCATTGTCGATTCAGATAAATCATTGGCAATTACTTATAAAAAGATTGATTCTTTGATAATATGTAAGGTGGATGCATAATACTTTATTAAAAGGTTGATTTATGTTTGTAAGTGATGCTTGAAGAACTTGATAATGTAAATGATTGGAGATAACTTACTGTTGATGTGTAAATGAATGGACAAAGCCAGAGAAGCCTTACAGAGATTTTTAGATGTTCCAAGGGATTAACAGAGTTACTAAGGATGTCAAAATGTTTTTGTTGATGTCGTCTAGGTATGGAGTGGAATAGAACTACACTACAAACATCTCAGGATCCCTTTCAAGGAGGTTTAGTGTTACTTTTATAATTGTCGATGATTCTGTTAGAAATGTTGGCGACCTAGGAAAAATGAGGAAACCCACTTAGAAGTGGTTTTAACCACTTCCAAATTAGGTTTTCAAGTGTGGATATAGATGAAAATGATTAAGGAGGTTTTGGGGGGAGTTAGGGGGTTGAGCGTTTAGGATAAAAATGGGTTTATGTGGTTTATGGGTGGTTAGGGAGGTTTTAGGATAGGTAAATGGGTTTTATGGGGGGTAGAATCATGTTTTGAGATAGTGAGATAGGTTTTTAAGATTTTCAAGTGAGAGTGTGAGGGGTGTATCCAAGAAATAGGTGTCTACACTATCGTTAAGTTTTTCACATGTCAATTTAAATGGAATGCTTCTCTTTGTGTCTTTTCAAGGTTGTCCAGCTTCAAAAATGATTTCCTTGGATTATTTTATTCGTGGTCTCATTTATATCATTAATTTTAAAGTGATAGTTTAATACATTGTTCATAGGTTTTAACACTTTATTATGGAAATATAAAATATCATTTTATTGTAATTTGTAACTATTTATGTTGTTGCTTTATGCTGCAAGACAGTGCATTAAGCAAATCCATTCTTATTTACTGGATATATAGATTACATAATTGATTTCAATCTATCTGGTTTCTAGTATACATGGACTAATCTTTCATACTTAGTAGGAATATACATTGCCAAAAAATGTGTAATTGAGCTATCATAACTATGATAGATGGTAAAAAAATTGATTAAATCAAGTATATGACATAATTAACTCAACCGATATATTGATAACTAAACATTGATGGGATTGAACTATACATGTATCTGTAGACACTCAAATTTGGTAATTCTACTCTTTGACAATATTGTTCTTGGCATTGCTCTCTTGTTGAAATAATTAAACTTTACTCATTCTCATTTAGTACATTCTTAGGTCTCTTTTCTAGTTTGTTTGATCTTACACACTCACCTTTCAATAATTTTTGTGAAATGAATACATGAAACATAATGAGCAACTCCACTTATCATCTTCCAAACTTCACGTTGAAAATTATCACCCTTAGGTCAAAGGTGTACAATACGGGCATGAATGTCTATACGGTCCTAACCCTATTGTGCAGTTTTGACCCATCTCACTTTTGTCTCAAACTTCTCATTGCACAATATTATTTAGTTCACTTACTTCCCCTCGATTAGTATTTCCAACTTAAATCACTTTCATATATAAGCAAGTGAAACTCACCTCATTTAAACAAGAGGGACACAACCTAACACTTTTATGGAATCCTATTGCAAAAGCTAACACAAAAGGCACCCAAAGCTCTCTACACTCTAAAAATACTTATGCACATTCATTAGGGAAACACTATCTACATATTTGAAGCTTATCATAAGGTCTAAGGAACTGATTCCCATATTTATAAGCACTCAAAGTCACCCACGCAAGTAGATTGGCAAGAGATAAACTTAATTAAAACTTTGTTAGAGAAATGATGTCAAATCTAATTGTACTACGACTAGATATCACATAGTATGTGGAGAATGATGTGTGGTTTGAGGCATCTTCAGAGTAATTCCAACATCAACGGTGCATAGGGGTGCTCACAATGCAACTAATGATTAATTTTTAGGAATTCATCCCTAGTTAGGGTTTGAATCATTGAGAAGATTATTCATAGACCCTTACAATGTGATCAAGGGTAACTGACAAACAACAACAAAGTGAATCATATAAGTGATAAGTCCATAAAGTCACAAACTACATTTATGAGTAGGTAAAAAATGGTACAAAGGATCATATAGACATTCCTTCCCCTATTATACAGCCCTACCCCATGAGATCATCAACTCATAGCCTCAGTTGCAAATCCTGTCATGTCCATAAACCCTTATTTCATCATTTAGATCACCTAGATCAATCCAAAATCGCTTGTGAGTTTTTATTGTATCATGTACATTTTTTACAAATATTAATGTGTTATTCTGATATTAAACAATTAATTCTGGAATTTAATTAGTTAGAATAACCCCATGTAGATCCTCATTCGTTCCTTACTTTAGATAGGAGTAAAAACCTAATCAAACTCATAAAAGATTGAAAAGGATTGGTGAACCTGACTCTTAAATTGAGCATTGTTCCATAACCTTAGGTGTATAAGGGTTTAAAAATTTTATTGCTATCACAATTCTTCTTCTATGTTAAATCTTCCTATTTCTACTAGTTTCAATGGATTTTTCTCATGTTCAACCTATATCACTCTTTGAATGTCTCATGTGTAACCATACTTATAGGGTTACACTCTTTGAGCTCTTTTTCATATCCCCAATTCATCTTGATACACCCCTTGAGTAGGCAATGTCCATTATTAAGCCACATTTGGTACATTTTTCTAAGGGTGGTAGTTACCCTTCCCCACTCCCAAAGAGGTGGTTGCTTTGGTTCACAATGATATTCATCCTACACCATCTCCTATTATGGAATATCTACCTTTAGTTACTAATGATCAAATAATTGTACCTAATATTAAGCATGTACATACAACACATTATTCTCATGATTACAATTGTTTTAATGATTTTAATACACACTCTATTAACAAGGGACATGATGATTCCTCTCTTCCACTTGATCATGTGGCATCATTTAGCACTTATTTTTCACCTACTAATGTCATAGTACATAGTGCACCTATAACAACTTCTTCCATGCATAATTATACAATAAATTCCACACCTCGTGTTACTCCTCTTTGTGATATCTCTCTCAAACATGATAATGTAGACACTACTTACATGACACATCATTCTCCTCTTGTGATGGACTACAATGCTACTAATTTTCATGATGAATTTTCTATTGGCATACATTATACTTTTGCCACTATGTCTCACTCTCATATAAATGATGCCTGATACCTAATGCATATTGTTGTATACTTACCTATATTTAGATATTTTTCTACTATGGTGGTTGCTACATCTACAATACCTATGGTGTTAGGGGAACTCATATCCTTGTTTACAACGTCAACATGACCATGGCTTTCAAATTTGTTACTTAGAGCACCTCTCGATGTAATTTTGATAATCTTCAACTTACTAAGTCCAATATTACATTACTTGATATAACTTCCCACCACAAGTAGGAACACAATGTGTTGATTTGATGATGATTTATGATTCTCTTCCCTCACTCACTTTTCAAAAATCTATGCATGAATTTTATATTATGGCTAAACCTTGTCTTATTACATCTATGGGAGAAACTTATCCACCTCTTTACAAATTTTTTATGGTCTCTACTATAATTATATGGGTTACTAAGTGCGGTTATCATATGCTTTAAATCTTCCCACATTACATCTATTACTTATGTTGAGTCTTGTGTCTCTCCCTTCATTTTTTGAGGTTGATACAGATGAGTCTCCAAACACTACATATTTTACACATCTCTTGATTCATGCATTGATAATTATGTTTGTACCTACTTTTACCACTCTTGACAATAATGCCAATGTTCCAACTATTCTATTGACTCATTTGACACACACTCTTATCATTTGTGTCATAGCACTTACTCCTCATACGGTTGGGATCTTGGACTCTATAGAATTTTCCCCTCACTCTATGAACACTACTTTATGGTAACTCTTATTATATCCCTTACTATACATAGTTATGCACTAGAAAATTCCAAAAACACTGATATAATTAGGAAAAGTCAAAACATTCACATATATCTAAAATACAAAACTCGACACCTATTTATTTAGCATTCGTTGTTATAACTTTGCTTTATACATATCATTTATCCTTCTTATTTGATGGATAACATTTTACACACATGCATTCATGGGGTATATTAAGAATGATGTAGGACATACAGATTGATACATGTTTATGGGAGCTAGCAATGTTCCTTACATAGTTCTTCTTAGGGTATCCATCCACACAATCGAGGTGTTATTATTTCATTATAGTGCCTTTTCAACTCCTCACTACACTTGATTAAATACATCGTGTATTTGTTATCTTTTGAACTAACATGACTAACAAATTTGTCTTGTGTGGTGTTGAGAGCTTTTGGTTTCATATGATATTTTTTTATATCACTTATTATGTCATTTTTTCACATTATGATACTCTTATTTCGTATACATGCTTGTTAGTTATGTGTGTATTTCATTTTTTTTAATCTGGTTGTGGCCCAAGGGCCTCTATTATCTTACGATATCATGGGTATCCCATGTTTATGCCATCATTGTTAGGTAAAAAATAGTTTAGTAAAGTAATTATGTATTGTAATTATGTTTTAATATTGTCTATAATTGTAAACAAGGAAAAATCACAGTAATGGAAAGATTAAAAAAACACAATGCAAACCTCCCTATAATCCTTTAGTGAAAACCTCAGTAAGATTGTAGAAACTTCATTTGTGAACCTTGTAAATGGATTTAAGTGCTCTTAAATGTTCTCCAAATTTGGAATGTAGATTGCTACAAGTAGTTGGAAAGCTTTATAATGCAAATTGAAAGAGTTTACTTGCAAATAATTCAGGAGAATTTGGGATAATACAAGCCTGCATTTTATAGAGGCTTGGAATTTGGTTAAACATGGTTGAATGCACATGTTAAAAATAACATTGGAGGAGGTTGTAGTAGTTCTAGGGCATTTAGGGGTGATAAATGAATTAATTACAGAAGTTGCTTCCAGAAAGGTGGTTATACGTGTAATTCAATTGCCCCACATTTCTAGGATTCTAGGAGTGTAGTTAACTAGGATGAGGATGTGGATTCCAAGTGGAGTCTACGTGGTTATTGACTGAGTGGAAATTGACTAGGATGTGCACACACTAACTAATTAATTAATCATTGAATTAAAAAATGATTAAAAAAACTTAGCTAAAAGGGGTACTAGGGGTACATAGGATTAATTTAATTAATCCAAAGGGTGTGATGTGTATGAATTAATCAATGTAATCAATTAATCACAAATGGGTGAATAACAGGGTGTATTAGGATATCATTGGGAATAGGTGGAAACATGTGTGTGATTTAGGGTGTCTACATTTTCCCCTCTTTAAAGTGTTATTGCAAATTAATAGTGCTTTAAAGATGGTAGACACATGAAGATTAATAAGTGGAAAGGTCTGAAGAATTTGGATGCCCTAGAGAGTAGGAAGCGATGAAGCATTTGGATGCCCCAGTGATTAGAATGGTAGAGGAATGCCCCCTCAAGCGGGTGGATGACGCAGCAAGGCATTGGATAACTGCTTGATAGGAAGGAAAACAAGGGTTTGGAACAAGGATGGGAGAATATTGTGCTCGTAGCATGAGCTTCATTTGGAGAATTATTTTAGAGAGACCTTATTTTTTATGTTACACAATAGATTTGTCACCATGATTATAAAATAATCAAGGTGAATAACCTAGATGCGCATAAACAAACACACACAACAAAGAAAAGATAAAAAGGAAAACAACCCCAATATACAAAGTAGGTGTCGGCATCAGGGTTATAAAGAAACCAAGATGTAATCACACTATTTGCAAGTGATCCAAAAAGAAAACACCAACAATGTGACACAAATTTTTTTAAAAAAAGACAATCCATTATGCCCCTAATGTGTGCCCATATGATGATTAAGTAGATACAAATGCTCCCAAAGAGGGAATAGGGTCAGAATGGAAGAGCAGAATTAATGTGACTCCTTATGACACTCTTGTTGGATCCATTATGTAAATGATCAAAGTTGAAATTGCCCCAAGCAAAGTTATATCGTGAAGGAAAAACAATTTTGTGACTTACCCGAAGAAGAGTTAGCATATCATGCAAAAGGAAGAAAGTGACAGTTGAAAGATTGACACGATCACTAGGTTAATAGATAAAGGTATGACGTTTATCAAAATTATGGGAAGATGTTGAAAAATTCACTTCAATGGTTTTCCAATTGTAGGATTTCTATGATAAGTGAATATTTGATCAAATTTTGTATTTTGTATTTTTATTTTTTTGGATTTTTGAAATATTTAATTTTTTTGAATTTTCACGAGTTTGGAAAATTTTGAAATACAAATACAAAGAAACACAAGAAAACATGAATACACAACAAAAAAAGGAAAATGCTCCATGGCTTAAATAAACCAAGAGAAAAACACAACACATTCAAGTGAAAAAAAGATACAAAACAAGCAATAGAAACAAACCCAATATGAACAGGAAGGATCCACACCAAAGTTATATGTGAACTAAGATGCGAACAAATTTCCTGCAATTGGTCTATAAGCGCATTCCGGATACACATAGTATTGGTTATTCTAACTAACAAAAATAAGAGACCAAGCTAAGAATATACATAACAACATTCTATATGTACAAACATTAGATAAGAAAATACGAAAAACAAGCCAGTGAACAATGCACACCAATGTTAAATACTAACAAGTAAGCGAAAATATAAAACAGTTTGAAATAACAATGTCCAAACACATTCCTAGTTTTTTCTACAATGAACAGATAGACAGATGTCAAGTTTCCCCAACCAAAAGCATGAGCCGAGTGATGTCCCTAAGAAAAGTTACATTGTAAAGAGTGGCTTGATTGATTGGAAAAATGAAAATTATTGGGAACACTCATATGACAAAAGTCAAAATGAAGTTACATAGTCACAAATGTTTTTGGAAAACATTTTCAAAACGTTTTGTATTTTTTGAACAATTTTATATTGGTTTTGGGATTTTGAACAATTATATATATATATATATATATATATATATATATATATATATATATATATTGAAGTTTTATGAGACATTTGTGAATGTTTTTGATCTTTTGGGAATTTTGGACCACATATCAAAGAAGGGTGAAAAGGAAATTCCCAAGTCATGACCATCAGAAATGGAAGGAGAGCAAGAGTGGTATACAATGAACATGATGACTTAACAAGGAGAACATGAGACACAATGTGAGGAGGAAAGATACAAGTGGGAAATAAGGGGAAATGACGAAACAGGTGGAAGCATTGATATGCCGCTAGCACAAGGGTTACTCTTTGGAGACTTAGGAGTAGAAATTCTTCTGATGAATGGAATTCATAGGTTCCTTCAAATATTTTCCATCCTTAGTAAAAATTTGTATGCGCTAGATCCAAACTTGGCAGTTATAACATAAGGGCCCAACCAATTAGACTCAAATTACCTTGTTTTTCTTGTGGTTTTGTTTTGTTCTTCTTATTTCATTTTAGAACTAAGTCACTGATTTTGAACTATCGAGGTTTGATCTTGCGATTATAATTACAACACAGTCGATTCTGATATACGTGCAAATGGTTTAAGGCACGAAGTCATCTCTCATCTAGTAATTCCAACTCTACAAGGCACACAACACGGTAATCCTCTTCATGAATGAGATACAAGAGGGAGACATGAAGTGAAGGTAGTTCAAATTCAATAAGTAATATGGATTTAGAGCCATATACTAGGGAGAATGGATTAGCTCATGTAGGAGTATGAAAGGAAGTGCAGTAGGCCCAAAGGGTAGGATATAACTGTGTATGCAAATTACATCCATGTTTATTAATTGTCTTTTCTAAAATGGATTTGGTAGTCGTGTTTGATGCTTTGGATTGACCATTGCATTGCGGATAGTAGGGTGTAGCCCATTTTAGGAAGATATTATATTTTTTAGCTAGGGCCTTGAGATCCTTATTTTTGAAGGAACCACCATTGTCAATGAAAATAGTAGCGAGGATGCCAAAATGACAGATGATATGATTGAAAATGAATTTATAAATATTTCACGCAGAGACATATGTAAGAGGCATAGCCTCAACCCACTTGGTTAAATACTCAGTGGTAGTTAGAATAAATGTGTGGCCATCAGAAGATGTGGGTTTTATTTTTCCAATTAAATCGAGTCCCCATTTTGAGAAAGGCCAAGGTGAAGTGATAGGCTATAAGGCTTGGGATGGTGCATGAATGAGATTACTGTGTTTTTGGTAAGCCTAAGATTTCTTCACAAAGTTACATACATATTCCTCCATTGTGGGTCAGTGGTATCCAATGCACAAGATCTTCTTTACAAGGACCATTCCATTGGTATGTGTGCCATAAATACCCGAATGTACTTCAACTAGCATATGATTAGATTCATTCTGATTGAGACATCTTAAGAGAGTCCCATCATAGCCTCTTCGATATAAGGTGTTAGCAAGAAGGGTGTAGCATGAAGCATGTTTTGTTAAGGATCTTTTATTGGCTTGATACCAGGGATGATTAGGACCAACAATCTCACAAACCATGGTGGACTCCAAAAAATTGTATGCAGGCACAAAAATATGTTCAACGAGGAACTCTTTGTGAGTTTGATTAGTTTCAAATGAAAGAAGGGATTCGATAGTTGTCATGGTATCTGCTACTTTATTTTGTACATGAGGAACTTGTTCAAAATTGATAATCCATAAATAACCTTTAAGGCTATCAACCATTCATTTATAGGGTAAAAACTTCTAATCTTTGACTTGATACTTTCCATTAACTTGATTAATGATGAAAAGAGAATCCCAGAGAACTGTCAATTCTTGTAGGTGCCTGGAGATATTAAAGCCTAAGCATATTATCAATGCTTCATACTCGGCTATGTTATTTATGCAAGTGAAGGTGATACGATAAGATTTACGTATAAGGTCCCCATCTAGTGTACGTAAGATAATTCTTGTTCCAGAACCATGGATGTTGCAAGATCCATTAAAGAATAATGTCCATGAAGGGAGTGCTTCTATGTAAAGAAGCTCTTCGTTTGGAAATTCAAAATTTAACAATTATGAACCTGTTATCAACAAATTTTGACTTTACAAAATTATAAAAAAAATGGAAATTTTGAATTTTTCAAAAGCGATACTTCACGTGGTTTATCACCCTCATGACGACCGTCTCATTTTTGTGATCGTTTCGGTCTTCGTTTCATCCTTTTTGGGCAAGAACTCTTCCCACCAGGCTTTAAAATGCATTAAAATACATTAAATTAATTAATTAATTAATATTTAATTAATTAATTGCTCCTTGTTTGATTAAATTAATTTTTAAATAACTTGAGAGTATTTAATTAAATAAATATAAATTAAAAGTTCATTCAACAAATTTTTATCGCCAGGGAAGTAACCTTACGCTTCCAACTGTCGGGAATGCCAATTTGGCTTCCCGAACCCGGATTTCCCCTTTCCTAGAAATCTTCTTCAAATTTTCCCGCATGTGGGATTTTCTCCACAAATTGCCAAATCCTGGATTGGCTAACGGGCAAGAAATTCCCCAATTTCCCACATGGGGAAATTGAACGGGGATTGCCAACCCACTTTGCCACTCCCATTGGCAATCGGATATTGCTTTCCCCATTTCCCCCTGGCACTTAAGCCCACTACCCGGGAAGAGAGGAAGTTGGATTAATCCTCATAACTTCCTCTGTCAAACTCATTGGAAAAAGTCATATGAAGCTTTTTGATTGCTTCTTATTTCTTCTTAAGGAAATAATATTTTGTCAAACTCCCATAATGCAAGAGAAACTCATGCCATTGTGTAGGAGACATGCAGCAAGTACAAGTGCATCTGAAGGATCTGGAGAGCACAAGGTTCTGGAGGATGGGGATGAAGAAGTTGAACAAGTCAGAGAATCAAGTGAGCAAGGTGATGGTCACAATGTTTTACATTCGACGGAAAATATGCATGATGTATTTGGTGATTCTGATGAGGAAGAGCCACAAGAATATGCTGGTTAGAAGAGCCCAGAACAAAGTGTGAGTAGGGTTGCTTCTGAAGAGGAAGGAAGTGAACCAAGGGGATTATGTCCAGAAGATATGGTACCTGATGAAGAGGATCGATATGAATCAGAAAAAGAGAAACAATCTGATCAGAAATAAAAGGAGAAGCCAGTAGGTCCGCCCTTAGATTTGGAGATTCCATTATGTGCACCACCAGGTCATCCAGACAAGATAAATATTGTGCGGGTCTCAAACATCATGGGAATTGAGCCAAATCCATTTGATCCGAAGTCATTTGTTGAAGAGGCAGTTTTCATCACAGATGAATCTAGGGCTAAGAAATGTATTAGATTGGAAGATAATGTAGTGCGATTGAGGGAGGTTCGAAATCATAATGGTACTATCTCTTGTGAAAGCAATGCCCACTTTTTGAGGTGGTCATATGGCAGTATGCAATTACTTATAGGAAATGAGGTGCTTGATATATCTGTTCAAGATGTAAGACATGATAATGCTCATCTATTTTTGCGCCATGGAAAGGGAATTTTACAATCTCAAGGGCGGTTGTAGCATAAGATGAGATTTATGCCATCTTCTTTATCTTCAAAATCACATAAGTTATTAATTGCTCTCGTCGATTCCTGACATAAGAAGAGTTATAAAGTGAAAAATGTTATTACAAACACTGATCCTGAGAAAGAGAAGGAGGAAAAGGAAAAGGCTTTGGAACAAAGAATTCGAAGCAGAGAATATCTTCATCGAAAGTAGGAGAAAATTAGCCGCAAATATGCACCTGTTCGTGAGAGGGAGCATCAGCTTTCACCAGGATATTTGTGAGGAAGCCATGTCAGATGAGAGTGAGAGAGAGGCATTTGTTTTGAGCCCATGCATTGGGTAGAGGCGGCGCCAAGTATAAAGGAAAAAAAATTCCAACGCACCTGCCCACACACCATGCCTTGGGGGAGAAGAAAAGTTTTAAAAAATTTAAAAGCAAATCCATGCACCCATCCAAGGAGCTCCCATGCATGCAAAGGCAAAAAGATAGAATAAATTTTAAAGGTTCCAGGTAGGCCGTGTGGAGAGAGGAAGGAGTTTTTCAAGCCAAGGAGGATAGAAGGAGAACTCCACATGGTAATTTTAGAACAGCTCACAGAGAGAAGATAAAAAAAAATCCTTTCCACGTATTGAGAAGGGACAATTTTAAATAAAAAAAAAAACATCTCCACAGCAAGTTAAAAACCCAAGTGTAATCCAACACCAACTAAAGGAGTCCACACATTCAAAGATCAAGAAACTCATTTCCACACATTTTTATAAAGATATGATCTTCCAAGCATCAATCCAAAGATATCAAGCACGTAGAGAAGCAAGGCGAATTAAAATATATATATCATTTTTATCACGCATTGGTGAGAAGAATTCAGAAAAAAACAACACGCATTCAAAACACATTACTGATGTATATTGGTACATATAAAATGAATTTAATAAAGAAAACGATAGATGAGCAAAGAATGTGATGTGGATTCTATCCGTCGAAGTAATCGATTTTGGAGCTCAATATCTTGAAGTTGAGTGATCATCGGGAAGAAAGGTTTGATTTGTTGAATTATTCCCAACTTCATGTACTCCTTTTCCAAATTTCAAATGTGCAACACCTCATTTGATATTTTTCACGAACCCGAGAAAAACCCAGTTTCCTTGTTTTCATCGTGCGCGCGGTTTCAATGTGGCATAAGGCCTACTTTGAGAATCCATATTTCGAGCCTAGATGATCGTCAAGAGAAACGGTTTGATTTTTTTTTTTTGAATTCATACCACATTCATGTAATTATTTGAAAAAATTCAAATATACAACACTTCATTTGATATTTTTCATGGAGCCAAATAAAATGCAGTTTGCATGATTTCGTTGCGCACACAGTTTTCAGTCTGTCAAGGTGACCCACTTCGACAGTTGATATTTTGAACCCAGATGATTTTCAAGAGAAAATAATTGTTTCGTTTAGTTCTTCCCACCTTCATATGCTTCCTTTCCAAGTTGTAGATGCTCAGGGTGACGTTTGTTATTTTTCCCAGGCTCAAACCAAATGAGATTTTCACAGTTTTACACTTTCATTTTCCTAGCAGTTTCAGAAGAGTCAACTTTGACCTTTAATATTTGACTGAAGAATTTGATTGGCGAAAAACCTTCTGACACACAAACTTGTGGTGCCTTAATATACTTCCTCATATAGTGAGAACTTCTCGGGACAAGATTTGCTATTCTTCCCGGGGCAGTTTTACAGGTGATTTATGCAGTTTTGTAAGATGGAAGTAATAGCCTGGAAATCACGCTTCTGTCACAATCATGTCATCTCCAAAAAAAATGATGTTGTGGTATAGGTTCCAGGGCATTCTACTCACCTCGACACTCCATTCAAATTATGAGAACATCGTCGATACCAACTTGGGACACATTAACATAGGTCGATTTTGCGATCACATATCAACCAAAGGCGAGTCACAATTTTCCTGATGCTTGTTCTAAATTGGTCATCACTTGCATGGATACACCATGAAACCTGCATAGTGTGGCGATTCAACTCCAACGGATCCGAAATAGAATCAACCCCTAACTTCCTCATTATGCGGTATAAGTTGTAGCTATTGGCATTGGTCTCTTCGGAGTCAAAAGTCATTGTTATCGGTAGAGATTGATAATGGGAGAATCTTGTCTACATAATTTTTCACTTGATCATTATGGCAGATCTATTCATCAACAAACCAAGACCAACGACAGGTGCAATTGTGCGGATCATCAAGCAAGGCCACATCATTCAAGTGTGTCCCTGTCAGCTCTCAGTTAGCAACGTGCGCAATACTTCATCGGCCAGTCTTTAAGTTGTTATGTTCTTGAATTGGATGATCATGATTGAATCAGAATGCCAACACTTCAGGATGGTGACAAAGACAAAAGACATAACTCTAGGAGGTGAATTGTAATTTTGGCTCTTGAAGATCTTCTCAAATGACAAAAGATTAAGAGTTGGATTCTGACAAGCCAAGGAGGCGTAACGACTTCGATCTCGTGAAAAATGAAGAATTCACCATGGAAAGGTATTCAAATCATGTGGAGAATTGTATGTAATTTTGAATGCAAATACAAATGAAGACAAAATTTCTTACACTAGGATGTTTCTCAAACGAAGAGGTGGATGAATTGATCAAGTTTTAAGCTCATCTCTCTTATCGTCTGGAGGATTGCATAGCACGGTCAATGAGTTCATTCCCGTACAACTGGGATAGGAAGACTCTTGGCCCAATCGATAAGGCACTGACCATAGGTGTCTTGATCTAGGTGGCACATTGTTGACTAGGATGTCTATGTGTGCGTCCAAGTCATTTAAGTGGGGTACACATGTACCCATTTCTTTTATTTATGTATTTTTCCTTCAATGACTTTTTAACTTAAGTGGTTTCTATTTTTAGTCACTTTTTTAAAGTTTTTGAAAAATTCAAAGGTCACTTAAGTGCCTTATTTAATGATCATGTAAAACCCTAACTACTTTGTAACCAACTTTTGGGTTATAAAAGGAAGTGAGGGGCTCATTTGTAAAGGGGGACTTTGAGAGAGGAGAAGAAAATACTTTTGTGCAAGCTTTGTTTCAGGAAGAAACTTTGTGTTCTTTTGTGAAAAAACATTTTGGAGTTAATGGAATACGAACTTTGTGTCTTATTCATCGTCTCTTGTAACATTTGATGTTCTTATGTTCATTAGATGTTAGGTGTTTTGAATCTTGCATGCAAATATTATCTTTGATCTTATTGTCAACATTATTAATCGGTTGTTCTAGTTCACAGTGATCAAGCTTTGATTATCTACTTGCTCATATGTGTTCCCTTTACACGTTCTTGTTTGGCTAACTCAAACTCCGTTTTATTTGTGTTAGTTATTCATCTTTCATCTTCATGCAATATTAGGCTTTGTTTTTACCTAACTCTTGCATGTTCTTTCAGTTCATTCCATTTTACTCCTTTCCTTCATTCCATTCCATCTCCTTCATTCACTTTTCTTTCCATTGATGTTCCAAAACAACCCCCACATACAATTTTGAATGTACAGATGTAAATACAGTTTTGGTTTTCAATAAAGGCAGCCTCACCTTCATTGAGGAGGGACTTCATTCCCATACTATTGCATGTCATTTGCATGTGTACAAATTCATATGCTAACAGAACCTATCAGTGGTGTTGTGGACATTTGATTTTCCAGTGCTTGACCTTTGATAGCTTTTTGATTGATAATTTCAATGTCAAATTCACTAAGGAGTGTAATCCAACTAGACATCCATCCTATTATGATTGGTCTCAAAAGTAGGTACTTAAGAGGGTCAACCCTTGAAATTATCTTGGTGGTATGATTTATTAGATAGTGTCGTAGCTTTCCAAAAGTATAAGAAACTACTAAACAATCCTTTTCAACCTGCAAGTACTTGGTCTCATGTTTAAGTAGAATTCTTCTTAAATAATACACAGCTTGTTCCTGACCCTTATCATTGTGTTGCTCCAATAATGCCCCAATGGAATGTTCTATTGTAGAAGTGTACAAAAGCATAGGATTATCCTATATAGACTGCACGAGCACCGGTAGAGACAAAAAATATTATTTCAATTTTGTAAAGGAGTCTTGACAGTCTTGTGTCCATTTGAATTGGACATCCTTCTTAAGCAACTAGTTGAAGTGATGGAGCTTATCTACTAATTAAGAGATGAAGTGACGGATATACTATATTTTTCCTTGTAGGCCTCTTAGTTGTTGAAGGTTCTAAGGAGGTGGCATATCTATTATAGCTTTGACCTTGGTAGGGTCCACTTCAATTCCTCTTCATGAGACAATGAATCCCAAAAAAATTCCTAAAGTGACACCAAAGACACATTTTTTTGGATTAGTTGAACCTTTTATTCCCTAATCACTCAAATATACGTCTAAGAATTGTTGGATGATCCACTTTAGTATTTAATTTAGAAATAATATCATCGACATAATCCTCCATTAAGTTGTGAAGAATGTCGTGGAAAATAACAGTCATGGCACGTTGATAGGTTATGTCGACATTTTTAAGGCCAAAAGGCATGACCTTGTAACAAAATTTCCCCAATGGAGTTGTGAAATTTGTCTTTTGTTGGTCTTCTTCAACAATTTGAATTTTTTTATAGCCGAAAGAACCTTCCATAAGATATAATATCTCATGACCAGTAGTAGAATCGACAATCATGTCGATATTAGGCAACAGGAAGTAATCCTTAGGACATGCCTTGTTAATGTCATGAGAATCTATACAAATATGGAATCTGGGGGTATTCTTCATAGCTAGTACCATATTAGATATCCACTCTAAGTATTCAATGGACCGTATGAAACCTACATCCAATAGTTTTTATAGTTCGGCCTTAACGAGCAATGCAACCTTGGGATGCATCTTACGCAGTTTTTGCTTTACCATAAGGGAGGGATCAAGTCATGGAATATATTTGTAAGACCAAGCGAATACATCTTGAAACTTGATTAGAAGTGTTGTGAAGGCCTTGATTTTAGTTTCTGATAAATTGGCACCTAGTTGTAACAGTTTTGGTTGGTCTTTAGTCCCAATGTTGATGGTTGTCATCTCTTTTACCAACAACTTATAAGTGTCATTATCTTGAAATGATGTTGTAGGCTTGTGTAGGTTGTCTAATATTTATGGATCCAAATATCTTCTCTCTAGCACCTTTGAAAGGTTTTCACTAGGGTATACGTCATTTTCTATCTTTTTCTGTTTCATTTTTTACTGCTCCTATAGCACCTTAGAAAGGTTTTCACTATGTGAGATATAATTTTTCTTTCTTCTATGTTTAATTTCTTTTTATTTAGGACTGGAGATTTCAAGTTCTTCTCTGAAGTAGGTGGTAGGATCAAGGTTTATATCGAAACCCTTCTTGTGATCTGACAAGGGAAAAGGGTCTCAAGCCCCGAGGAACTCCTAGATGGCCTTGTCATTTTGAAAGAGGTCCACTGAAATATGACATTGTTGGTCTTGATCAATGAGGGAAAGATAAACAACATCAAAGGTTTGAATGGATAAGTATTTGAGGAAAAGTGTAGTTTTAGCGAGGTGTTTGAAGAGGGTATGTGTAGAACCAGTCTCAAATTTGGAATCTAATTCCTCACCGCTATTTAATACATCGAATAGAATTGGTCTCTTCTCAAATGTCTCATATCATATACCATATGTGTAAAGATTAGACTTGATCTCCATAGGTTCAGGAACACCATCTCCTTGTGGGCCAAGGCCTCTTCCTTTCTCGTTCATGTTTTTCATCATTTTATGGGCCTTGGTGTAGTCAATGGATTCATAGAATTCTGCCATCTTGTCATCATACAGCCAAGATCCATCAGATATTTAAATATGTTCATCTCCAAAGAGTGTTTCCAAGATAGTAAGCTAGAGGTTCTCGTAGATGGGGAGTGTTAGGACACCCATAACTACAAGGTGATAATGGGTGTTTGCCAACAAGAAATGTGTTTTTGAGTGTGTACTCACCTAAGCCTTCATGGGAGAATGTAACCTCGAGTAACACCTTAGATGTAGATGCTTCAGAAGAAGACACGGAAGCATGAGGAGTAACCTCGAGTGATGCCTTAGATGTAGATTCTTCAGAAGAAGACGCATAATCATGAGGGCACAATATCATTTCAGGGTTAATACAGTTGGTAGCAATATGGGATGCACTACATTCATTTGTGATATCAGTAGATGGACAATAATTTACTTTTTTGTACCTTGCTTCAAAAAACTTATAGTATTCAAAGGGGTCAGTATCGCCACACAATGTGAACTCTCTGTCGTTATGTGGAAACTTTATGCATTAATGACAAGTGGAGGGTACGGCTTGCATTGCATATATCCAATGTCTACCTAGAAGATGGTTATACAAATTTTCTATGTTAATAACATGACATTCAATTTCGAGGAGCTACAGGCCTACTTGTATGGGAAGAATGATGGTACCACAAGACTGGCATTTGGTATTATCATAATGAATAGTAATAATATTAGCATCTAATTCATCTATTGTATGAGCAAGGCAACAGAGCATTTTTATAGAGAAAATGTTAAGGGTTGCTCCATTGTCAATAAGAACTCTCTTGACCTTATGGTCTATAACATAAGCTTCAATGTACAAGGATTTATTGTTAATCATATTTGGGCTCAACATATCCTAAGGGCCAAAAGATAGTATAGGAATTTTAGGGATAAGGTTTGCAATCATATCTTGGAATCATTAAACGTTGAGAGTAGGAGGAACACATGATTCATGAAGAGCATGAGTGAGGATGTCTTGGAAGCTAGGTGACTCTTTTAATAGTTTTATTAGAGAGATATGTGATGGCATGGTTGTTAACTATTTGATGAGGCCATACTGACCAAGAGTGGAAGATTTAGCATTAGAGTTTGACTTTTGATTTGAAGGAGCTATTGGTTTGGACATTTGAGGCTCTACAAAAGACGTAGAAGGTTGGTTTCCTATAGAAACCCACATTTTCCTTTAGTTTATGGTCACAACATTACTCGAAGGTTTGAATTTAATGGTCACCATTGTAGAAGGCACTTCCTCAATAAATGAGGTAATTCAACTGTAATCAATATTATTGGCAAAGGAAACTTTGTCATCATTTTTATCGTCATCGTCGTGTTTGGGAAATGGGTTTGAGAACACCTTGATATTTTTTTGTGTGTTTTATTTGGTAATGGTTCTTCAACGGTGATATCTCCACTGTTGATGAGGTCTTGGAAAAAGTGACATAAGTGAAAGCATCGATCAATTGTGTGACCATCAATGTGATGAAAATCACAATAAGTATCAACTTTATACCAATTGGGCTTGGGTTCTCCCTCAACCCAAGGTCTGGTGATGGGATAGGTAACCATGTTTACATTAACGACTTATTTGAGGAAACTTGAGAGAGGTTCTCCTAAAGGAGTGAAATGATGTCGCTTAGAATCGTGAGAGGAATAAACCTTTTTTCTAGAAACAACAAGATATTGTTTACCTTTGTTTGGTTTAGTCTAAGTGTTTTGGATGTTGTGGACATTGCAGTTCTCTTTAACACCATCATTGACTATATTACAATTTTGGTTAACGTGTTTGAATTTATCTTGGTGAGAGCTATTAGGATGGTTATTATGTTTCCCATTGTCCTTTGAATGAGGTTTGATCAAACCTTTTGTGATAAGGGATTTTTTAATCTACAATCCTTTCTCAATAACTTATTCAAAAGTATTAAGGCAATGCATTTGCATGTGAAAGGATAACTCATTGTTGAGGTTATGTATAAAGATGTTCGCCAATTATTTCTTGAGCATGGAGCATGGGAAACGACTAGCAATCACATGCCATATTTGTAGGAATCATACAAAGGTATCATTTTTTCATTGTTTGGCATTGCACACATCCATCATTGTAGTTTAAGAGTCTAGGTTGAATGAGAAATGTTTAACAAACTTCTCTGAGAGGTTTGTGAAAGTTTGTATAAAACCCTTGGGGAGGTGTAGAAACCAGTCCAAAGCTTTTCCACCTAGAATTCATGGAAAGAGACGAATTAAGAAGACATCACTATAGACCACCTCTTGACAAGACATATAGAATTCCTTGATATGTTCTCTAGGATCATGCTTTCCCTTGTATTTTTCAAATTTAGGCATCTCAAAAGATTTGGGAAATGGGATGCAAAAAATGTCCTTATTGAAGGGGTAAGGACACAATTCTTCAAATTTGAATTGTTTGTGTTGATGTTGCATACCCGAGATGGTGTCCTTTGTCATTTTCCATTCTTGGGAAAATGGTGAGTTGTTCTGCAACAAAGATAAGGAACCATAACTCATAGAATTGTGGTTATCTTTGGTGTGTGCAGTATGACTCTTAAATGAAGCATCACTATTTTTCTTTGGTTCCTCGTCATTATGGGATTCATTGGTGACTTTGGAATTCAGGATAGCAAGTTGCTTAGAAATCTCATTAATTTGATTCATGAGGGATTTAGTGGGATCAGTGGCTGAATCAGTTGATTTTCCTTTGTTCCCTATGTCAAATTTATCTTTATTCCCTTCATTAGAATTGTCTTTGTTTGGTTCATCATCTTTGGTTTTGTTCAAGGTGGACTCGTTTCAATCATCGTTATTCGTGTGACTAGGGCCTGAATCATCATCATTTTTTATCCAAATAAAAGGTTCATCATTATTGGGTGGTGGTTTTCCAAGTAATTTTCATAGAACATCGTTGTCAAAATCAGAGGGTAATTTTTCTCCCATCTCAAGGAGACAAAGAAAAAATTGGTCTTTATTCATACATAAGATATTTTCGATGTGGGATTGTTCTTCAAGAGAGATGTCATTCTGATCATCATCATAATTTTGGTTATTCTCACTATCAGAATTTCCAAAAGGATTTCAATGTCATTCTTTACTTCCAAAAGGACTATAATCTATGTGTCGTGTTCCCACCATTTTTGAAAGAGGGGGAGAAAAAAAGAGATGCGAAAGATAACTCAACCCATAGCAACGTGAATGCTACGATGGAAGAGATGTGTGTGATTAAATTTGGTAATAACTTATCCCTTAACAAATTGAATGCCAAGATAGGAAATACATTTGGAAGATATGAACGGCACAACCCTTAACAAAGTGAATGTCAAGATGGAATCATGCGAAAGTGATTGACAAATTCGACCCTTGACAAAGTGAATGACAAGATGGAAGATTGGTTCAATGTGGTGAAAGTTCTCATCCTCTTACAAAGTGAGTTCTAGATGGGAGGAGGGTTATAGTGAAAAAATTCCAAATGTACTCAACCTCTAACAATGTGAATGCTAGAATGGAGGAGTGAGGATAGATTGATTTCAAATGTACTCTACCACTAGCAAAGTGAATGTTAGATGGGAAGAGGGTATGAAAAAGGATTCAAATCGTATGTGATATGCTCAAACCTTAACAAGAATTAGTTAAGAGGGAAGAGGTTAATGAAAGGATAAGACTCAAATATTGACATCGTAAACGTTGGGAAAAGAAGATATGATGAAGTGTCTAAAATTCAACAAAGAGTTTGTCAAGTTAGATACATGAAGAAAGAAAACGTATATAGTTTAATAATGATGATGGAAAACTAAAAGATGTAAGAAATGATGAAAGTGTCAAATATTTAAGGAAAGATAAGATGCAATGGAAATTATTGTGACAAAGTGGAATATAACAATGTTAAGGTGTGAGTTGTATGATGAAAATGCTTGAGCGAGGATGTGGATACCCACAACTCAAGACTTGATGTCGAAAAGGAGGTGGAAAAATAATCCAAGTAAAGTGTAATTGGAAAGATGAAATGAGGATGAAAGTATAATCAAAACAAGGAGTGTATAGAAAATGATGAAAAGATATGAATGTGAAGAGAGAATTCAAATAAGGAGTGTTTGAAAACTACAAGAAGATATGAATGTGAAATATGGATCCCAAACAATGAGTGTTTGGGAAAAGAGAGTGTGGAACACTACTACAAAAAGAAAGAAAACAAAAGAAGAAAAAAGAAAAAGAGTTTTTGTTTTGATCTATTTGTTTGTGGCCTCTACCTTAGATTATCTTCGACAATGTTCATCTTCCTATGTGGCTCTCTCAACTAGGTTTCACAAATTACCTCTGTAAGCTCGGTTTGCCAAGGAAGTCACACTGACTAAACCTTGGAGTATCTTGACTTTACTTTACCCCCTTCAATACAATAAGTAACAAATGCATTCAGTTGTATTTTCACTGAGGTTGCGTGAAGATAATTTTGACGCTAAATCTCACAAGTGTATACTAGTCAAGTAGGTAAGTGGAGCACTTCCCATTTCATCCACAAGGTTCCCTCTTGTGTGGACTACTTTGGTGTTCTTGGGAGCATCCCTCTTGTTTTCTTAAGGCTTATGCCAAGGGGCACTTCTCCCAGTTCAAAATGGATGAGTCGTAGCTCTTAACCAAAATCTACATATGCAGTGTGTTAAATGTGGTGTTTTTTCTTATCTTTGAAATTAATGGGGTTTAGTTGTACATCGTTTGGAGACCTGCAGTTAGTAGTTTTTAAGTTTTTTTGTTTGCAATCTTCATGAAAGTGGGTTCTATAACAAAGGATTAGAAATTTTTTTGGAAGGAGAAAAAATATAAGATAACAGAAGCAAACCCACATTTCTGATTTTCAAGGTCGCTTAAAAAACGTGATGAAAGAGCATAAGTGTGGGTTGGATTTGATTAAGAAAAATGGTAATTCCCCAAAAACAAAACAAAAAAGAAACGGACAGGTTTTTTATTCCCAAGATCACTTAGAAAGCGCGAGGGAAGAGGATATGGATGATTGTGTCATGATTAGTGTAAAAAATGACAATATAAAAAGCATACAAAACATGCTAGAAAATGTTAGTCTAGTTTGCAAAATGACTAACTCTGTACAAGAAAGGATTAAAAAGAAAGAAAATTTGGACCGAAATCTCCAATAACGCTAAATTTGTAACTTTTTCGATGGGGCCAAGGATGCATAATGAGTGTCAAAAGCGAGTGCATGGTGAGCAAAAGTCAAAGAAGGTGAAGAAAAAAGTTGGAGTGAAATCATCAGAATCATCCAAGGGACCTACAAAATCAAGTTTGAAAATTAGTTAATGTTAGCAAAAATAGTGTAAAACTAAGTGAAAAGGGACTAATTTAATTTACAAGACTGAAGAAAATAACTTAACTAATTAATTACACAAAACTAATTAAGTGGTATGATTAACAAAAACCCTTAACTAATTAAAAGAGTGAACAAGAATATAAACATAAAAAAGAAAACTTAAAGCTAAAAATAAAAATACGTAAAAGAAATAAATGCTACACCTAATGTAAAAGTTAGATTAATTTGAAATTACAAATGAAAGGAAGGAAAAAGAAACCTAAAACATTGAGCTAAACAAAAAGAAAAGGAAAACCCTAAATTTGTAACTGTGGGATACTTAAACCAAAAAAAATGAAATCATAATCCTAAAAAAAAAAGATGAATTGGTGGGTGTGTGTGTTCATTTTTTCCGAAGGTAACAGGGTTTGTGGAATGTGAGCGATGGCGGTGGCGAGCAGTGAGGGCAAAGCTCTGTGTGGAAGCTAGAGGCAGCCGCAATGGGGAGGGCCTATGTGTCGGGTTGGGGCAGGTTATGTGTTGGTTGGGGAGGGGTTTTAAGGTTGGCGTTGTGCATGGGAAGGGGAGTTAGCAGTTAAGGCTAGGGGTTTTGTAGGGTAGTGGCGAGCAGGATGCTCAAGGTGAGCACGTAGGGGATCGGGGGTGTCGTTGGGGAGAGATGTGTGAGCTTGGTCTGGGCGTAGTGGGGGGGATCGTGGGGAGTGCATAGTGAGTGAGGGGGATAAGGCGGGGTCGGTTCACTAAGTGAGGTGAGTGGGGAACTATCCAAGGCAGGCTCAAAGGGTTTGGGGAGGGAGTTAGGTGTAACTCGAGTTGTGGGGAATGGGGGGATTCTTAGCTTAGGTTTGTAAAAAAATTATAATTTTTTCTAGCTAATGTGTTTTCTATGTGCAGGTTAGAAAACAGTAATAAATTTTTGTTTATATACATATTTTTTTATATTTAAAAAAAAAATCTAATATTTTCTCTCTATGTGCAGGTATTTTTTTAGAAAATATAGCATGAGCTGCAGGTTTTCAACAAATTAATCAAAAATATGAAAGCATAAAACATATTTTTTCAGTAAATTGATCAAAAATCAAAGACCATCACAAACAGTCTTGGTATAAATTAGAATTGGGAAATCCAAAACCTACAAATCAACAAAATTGTAGAATATGTAAAAGACCAGCAAACACAACAGCCATATAGCAAGTTATTTTGTTTTTGTTAGAACAAATTTTGCTTCCCAAATAACACCTATAAACACACAACTTGTGAAATTTGCACATAGAAATTGGATACAAAAAAGAGATTAATTGTGAAACACAAGAATAATAGACAAAAAATAAAAGAAGATGGGGGTGTGAGTCCCATCAGGCGTGCCAAAATGTAAATAAGGAAAAACTACTGTAATGGAAAGATAAACAAACACAATGTAAACCTCCATGTAATCCTCAAGTGCAAACATCAGTAAGGTTGTAGAAAATTCATTTGTGAACCTTGTGAATGGATTTGGGTGCTCTTGAATGTTCTCCAAAGTTGGAATGCAGATTGCAAGTAGTTGGAAAGCTTCAAAATAAAAATTGGTAGAGTTTACTTGCAAAAAATTTAGGAGAGTAAATGGATGTGGGTGCTCTTGAATGTTCTTTAAACTTGGAATGCAGATAGTAATTGGAAAGCTTCAAAATGAAATATGGCAGAGTTTACTTGTAAAAAATTTAGGATGATTTGGGATAAGACAATCCTACATTTTATAGAGGTAGAAGTGGTTGGAAGTTAGTTGAACACAGTTGAATGCACATGCTAAAAATAACATTGGAGGAGGTTACAGTAGTTTCGGGGCATTTAGGGATAGTAAATGAATTAATTACATAAGTTGTATCCAGAAAGGTGGTTGTACGTGTAATTCAATTACCCCCACCTTTCTAGGATTCTAGAAGTGCAATTAACTATGATGAGGACATGGAGTCCAAGTGGCTATTGATTGAGTGGCAATTGACTAGGACATGCACACACTAACTAATTAATTAATCATTTAATTATTAAATGATAATTAACTTACCTAAAAGGGCTACTAGGGGTACATGGCATTAATTTAATTAATCCAAAGGGTACAATGTGTATGAATTAATCAATTAATCACAAATGGGTGAATAACATGGTGTATTAGGATAAAATTGGGAATAGGTGGAAACATGTGTGTAATTTAGGGTGTCTACAATAATTACCATGGGTAACTAGTTTGTTACTTAGGTAAAGTAGGGATTAATTATTAGTTATATGGCTATATGGTTTATTTATTAAAACGATATTATTAGTTTTATTTATATTTGGAAATAGTATTCCCATATGGTTGTTATGACAACACATAGGTTGGTTTAACATGTGCAACTATTTATTTATTTGTATGTGGATATGCAATACTTATATATTACAGCCCTACCATTTCCCTGTAAACCGATTATTTCCATATGATAAATATTTTCAGGAATCATCCATGTTTACTCACAGAATTTGGTATTAGAGTGGTAAGGAGTCTATACATTCAAGTAGATAGTTATAGGAGGATAGAAGAAGAGAGTGAGATATTTTAGAGAAGAAAAATGCATTTCTAGAGAGCATGCACATGATCCTATAGCTTCACAAACCCCACCATGTCCCCACACTCTGCATACACATTTCTAGGTAAAAGTATTGAAAATTTATTTTTACACTGACGCTTCCAACACAGGGCAGATTGTTTGCATTCTAAAAAAATTAGAAAAAAAATACACAAGGTGTTTTATACCTTCATCCCCTAAGGGCACCATAGAGTTGGAAAAAATCTGTCAAGATTTTCAATATTTTTGCTCTTCAGTAATAGAGCTAAGAAAAATAAAAAGTGGAGACTTCTAACCTAACTCCCCTACCAAGTTCAAGATCAAGTTGGGATTGATCAGGCAAGCTAGTATTCAATCCCATCAAGTTAAAACTCGTTATGCATTGGTTTGGACATAGTAAAAAGGGACACATTACATCAGTTGGGTGCATCGTTATAGACTGAACCGATTTAAATATCCAATGTGGGTGAGTTATGTCTAAGTTGGGTGGGTGTAATACCAAGTGAGTCAAATATTAAGTTGGCCACACCCACGTTGGAGACTCCCATACACCCCGAGATGCTTCTTTGTTGGGTCAAGTCTCAATTTGTTCACTGTGTAGAGCATATTAGTAAATTCCCAAAGTGAAGACTTAGAGCATCAAACCCATTTTGGGTCACACAAGTTGAGTTATGTCTAAGCCAAGATTTGTGGACTAGATCTTCATATCAAGACCGCACCTTTGAGCCTTATATCCCGAGAGATTGATCCCCTACATCCCTACAATAAACCTACACAAAGGAAAAATAAAAAAAAATGGAAACAAGCACCAAACGATGGTTCCTAAAACAAGCAAACGTAACAAAAAAAAGGGGGGGCAAGCGTATCGAAAGTAAAGAAGATCCAATTTTCAAGGGAAGCCTAAACCGTCCTACTACCTGTGTAATCCACATAGACTCCCAACACACTACCAGGTCCTTTTTGAATAGTTAGAATATTTGAATGTTGTTTAAATTTAATTTGTGTCATTTCATAAACCATGTGCTTGGAGAGTTTTGTTGGCTAGTGGAAAGTTACTAAGTCATTGGGAGAGGGAAAGTCAAAAAGTCAACTCCCCCCATAACCCTCTTTTTAATTTTGACATTTGGATGCAATTTTATCAGAACTGCTAAATACAACGGCCTAAAACTCAGCTAAACAACCTAGTTACTGTTAGAGTAGGTATTTACCTTAGCTCATGTTCACCTAGGTACTTTATTTACCTTTACTGTATTTATCCTCACCCACTTATGTGTGTGGATATTTCTTTTATCTTATTTAGATATTAGGAGATATTATCTAGTTGTTAGGTATAGTTCTTTCCTTGACCTATGGTATTGACTAGATCCTTGATGTCTAGTTCTCTCCTAAATCTATAGTCTTGACTAGTTATTTCCTTGATTTATGGCTTGATCTACAACCTTGACTGGTTCTTAGATTGTTATTCCTTGCCTATTTAAGCAAGGCCCATTCTCAATGTATTGCATTGAGTTCCATAATAATATATGATATTGCTTCTCATTTGTTTGCAAAGGTTTTATGTAAAGTTATTCTAGTGAATTACTTTCATCTTATTAATTGTGGTGTTTGATTAGCATCTGTGTTCTTGGCTTGGTACGATCTAGTTATCATTCCTTTCAATTACCACCAAACCCCCTCCCAAATTTAGCAACAAAAAACATTTGGGTGATTTTTTGCTCCCACATAGCTTAGAAATTGATTTTGAGAAATGTTTGTAAAAGGAGGGGTGTCTGAAAGGGTCTAATTCAACATATTTTTGTGGTTTTTCAGTAGCTGATCCATTTTGAGCTTTGAAGTCCACCAAAGCCCTATAAAACAATTTTTTTACCTTTCATTCAATTTTTCCACACAAGTAGTTGTAATTACATATTTTTAGTGTATTATTGCATTGATTTATGTTAGCATGCCCTCTAGTTGGGAACAGTCTAGCCACCCACTATAGAAAACAATGCTCCAAAATTCTTCTTTCCTAACTTGCAGCTACTCTGTGGTGATAATTACACCTCATGGATGACCAAAAATCAAACTCAACTTGAGTTTGAAGAAATTTTATTGGTTGTAAATGGTTGAACAACCAGATCAATAGATGATGCATCCCAACAACGACAATTTGATAGGGCCAATCAGAAAGACAAGTTGATACTCTTGTTTGCAGTGTTTGATGACATGCAACCCCACATTCAAGATGCCAAAACATCTAAAGAATCATGGGAAAAATTGAGCATAGTGTATGAGGCCCAAAACAAGAACACAATATTTAATTTACAGAGTCAATTCCTTACACTGAAAGTTAAGCCAAACAAGAAAGTGGAGGCTTTCTTGCAAAGAGTTGCAACATTGAGTGCTTCACCTCTAGCCCTGAGAAAGGAGGTTTCTGATATAGCTCTTGTGCCCATTGTTCTAAGAGCACTTCCTCCCTCTTACAAAATTTTTATGCCAATAATTAACTTGTCAGATTAGACCATCAATTTTGAGAATCTGGTGAATTTTTTGTAGCAAGAAGATGAACTATACAACAAAGATGAAGAAGAAGAGCAGGCACTATCTTCTCATCATAAATGGAAGGGAAAATCACAATCTTCCTAAAAGTCCCAAAAACAACATCAACAATGGGACAAGCAAAAGAAGAAATGTCCTATCAGAATATGAGGACATGAGTTAAAACATTACTGGTACAATATGTACAAGAAAGGTTCATCAAGCAATTCTAGACCTTAAACTCAACAATCACAATAAGGAAAATCACATTACAAGAAAGGGTAGAAGAAGAGAACTCAAAAAAGAAACCCTTGTTGGCACCAAAAATTACACCCCCTAAGTAATCATGCATGAAAATTAGAATTTATGGGTAACATGGGACTTTATCCAAGTGTGGGACTTGTGACTTGAGACAGAACTCCAAAGAAGGTCAAATTCCTCTATTTTGTGGGTTAGGAAAATCCACATAACACAACCTAATCTAATATTAACACTACTCCTAAACTAACCTACATTATGCATCCAATAAACTGGGGGGGAATGTGGAAATGAAAACCTAAGCTAAAATGATGGTGATATCACCAGAAATAAGGTAGAACTCCTCTAATTCTAAGTGACACAAATGCAAGTTCACAAATAAAAGAGACCATGAAGATGCATAGAGTTCTAATGCAAACAAGTGACAGAATACAAAACACACAAGAGGGTAGATATATTCACACCAATCATGGAATATTTGAAGGAAAGAGAGAATGCACACTTGCATTAATCGATCCTTTACCATTTACATACAAATTTGAGGCAAGAAAATATCCATTCGCGAGTCACAAAGTTTGGAAGCATGAAATTTTAATTTTTTTAGAGAAAAGCTAGAAAAGTGATAAGGAAGAAAATGGGGGAAGAATTGTTACAATGTGTGTAAGCACTTACACTTATAAAACTCGTGAAAGGGAGAAAGAGAAATATAAGAAAGAAGAAAGGACCACCAAGATAGAGTATCGATCACTCGAAAACATTTTGGATAAACATGGGCACCATGATTTCTTACAATGTTGAATTGTAGTACCATCATGAGCACTATTAGAAGAAAGCTAACAACCACATCATGGTACCTTGATTCTATCACACACCATCGAACCATGCAAAAATATGTCATACTTCATTAAATTGTGGTGGTTGGGGTAGTTAGTTGTCTTATTCGGAATATGGCACGACTTTGAGACCTTCCATGGGAGTCAAATGTCATGATGGTTTCCTACAGATTTACTTTAACCAGCAATAGACTAAGGATTTTCATGTTTCCTGGATGACCAGTGAAGCTTTTTTTGCTTGGTGGTACTTGAGTGTTTCTATGCTCCGCCTTTAGACACTCGTTTTATGTCGCAGAGGACTTTCGATCATTCCTTTGTTCTACAGATTAGCAAAATTTGCAAAGCACTAACTTCACCAAAAATCTTCCTAAGTCTCGAGCACTCTTTTGTTCTGCAAATTAGGAGAACCCACGGAACACTACGTTTTCACATTTTATGAAAGACTAACTTAGTGTCCCATGGATTTTCCTAAGTAAAATTATGGCTGAGTCCATTTTGATGAGTCATTCAAATTTACATAGGATGTAATTTTGGACAATAACCCTATCAGCAAGGAAATGTAGCTGAGTAAGAAGACCATTCAAATGATAAGGACTTCTTGTACACTTCCCATTCTAGTGAACCATCCATGTCATATAGTGCAATCTGGTATGTTGATTCAGGAACTACTTGATACATGACCGGATGTAGAGACTAGTTCACCAATATGAAGCACACCCTCCAAAAATCATGTTTTGTTGGGAGATGACTCTTCCTACACAGTAAAAGGTATTAGAAACATCTCTCTTCCTCTTAGTTCATGAAATTATAGGCTATCAAATGTTTTCTATGTCCCTAGTTTGAAGAATAACTTACTATCAATTAGTAGTCTTCTAGATTGTAATTTGAAGATTGATTTTGATAGTCATTCTAGTAAGAAAATGTGTTTGATTTGAGATAAATCCAAAGACTCGAATTTTTTTTACAAAAGCCTCAAATGTGGGATGGATGTTCTAGCTTGATTTTTTCCACATGGATGATCAGGCACTAGTGGCTAAGAATACTTCCTCCACACATTTGGGGCATCAGACACTTGGTCACATCAATTTTGGATATCTCAATACACTTCACTGGTATAATATGGTGAGGTACTTGCCATCTCCCAAAAAGGATACAAACATGTCACATCCAAAAATTTCGTTCTATTTGTTGCAAGGAAATGTTGTAATATGTTAAGTGGTTTACAAATGTAGGGGAAAAGTGTTGTCACTGAGCTAAGTTTGCAGCTATACGTATGTATGTATACCCTAAAATAGATATAAATACTTATGCGTAGGTGTAAGTTCAACCGCGTAACAATGCTTTTCGCTAAGCATTCATGGATTACTTGAAATTTATAACTTATTCATGTTATGCTATGTTATATGAGATTACTTTACCTTGTTATGTGCAATGATTTCGTAACATCAGTGTGATATTTGGTTATTGTGCCTGTTTATGAGATTTAATTATCTTATTGTTGAAGTTAATAGTTTGTTGATTATTAGTAAATTTGTACTTGGATACAATGGTATTATTCATCATTAAGAAATTATTATTGTGGTGATATAGGTCTATGACCTTGTGGAATATAATTATATTGATGTTTTATTAGGCCCTTAACCAAATAATTTGGTGGAAAATATTAAGGTCTTTGACCTCATGATAACAAAGTTTGTATTGTTAGACATAGGTCTAAAGACCTGAAGGCATATACATTTGAATGTTTTAATTGTGGTCAATGACCATAGAGTATGATTGTTCTTGATCTCGTTGTATGCAAATGATTTTTTAATGGTGATATACATGTTTCATTTTTGTACTTGCTTGCGAGATGGTGCTCCAAATTTCTTGTTGTATATGACGATTTCACAATGTTGATAAATCTATCACGTGGTTATATTAACATTATTGTGTTGGAAGTTAAGTCATAACTTTTCAATGATATGACTAACCATCCTAGTGTTTGACTTTGGCAGTCAAGGGTCATAATCCATTATGAAAGTCTTCATTTTGGTTCAGGGAATGTTTACAGTTTGCAACAAAGATAAATGTATTATCTCGATAACATGTATTGAATTTAGTGTATGGGTGACATTGGAACTAGTCACAGACCATGGTAAGGATGGAAAAAGTCATTGTTTTAAACAAAATGGTCTTAAACCATGTTGGGGTGACATGGATAATGTTTAGTTTGAATAATTTTAAAGACTTAAATACCATATGATAATGGTAATCGCAAGGCAAATATATTTGTGATTATTAATGGTCTTAAGGCATATTTTAATGTTAACTTTAATTGTCCTCGACCAAATCCTGGCTAGTGTTGATTTTAATTATTACCATGCAAATGTTAAAAATGGATAAAGGTTTGGGATAATTTTTGACCACTTGTAGCTCCTTTGGAGGGAAATATGGAAGAGCAATGGTGGGATTACCAAGCCACTACACTAAACCTGTGCATGAGTAAAGAGCATTAAATTTACTTGAAAAACATGAAGCTTCATGAAGAATTTATTGCATGTAATATGGTTTTATTCTATTACTTTGTTTCTGGTATGGTTCGAGCTCGCTCTTGAGCTATGCATGCGTAGAAGGTAATTTTTTGCATTTTTTTATGGAGCCCATTTTGGGCGAGCCATGCATGGAGAAGATTAACCAGTTCATATTGTGAGTGTGGTTGTCCCTAATAAAAATAGGAGCCATTATTTTGGTCTTATGACTGTATAAATCTTAAGAGGAATTTTTTGGTTCATGGTTTTATTTGCTGGAAATAGTTAGGTCGTTCTAATTTGCAAGAAGGACTAGTGAAAGGTTATTGAAGTTTTATTAACTCAGACGTGGATTCCTTACGCAATATGTTGTTTTATTATGGAATATATAATATTATCTAGTTATTTTTATTTTGGTATAAATCTGAGAATGTACATCGTCTTAAACATTTAAATTTGTAAAGGAAATAGGAATGGAGTCATAAATAAGAAATGGGTGTTTGATATTTGACTTCCTCCTTATCACATGAAATCTGGATGAATATTTATTTCTAATCTTGGATGCTTCATTCCTTTGAAGTAATGTTGACAAACCAGACCCTTAAGGCCCTGAGATTTTAGAGTCTAAGTAGAAAAGAAAAATTAAAAACCCATACCATTACTGGGTATATTAGATATACTTTATTTTTTATGTTATTTATTAGGGGTTACCTTGCTTGTAATATTTGGCGAAGAAGAATTGGTTTAAAATGTATAATAGCATTTCCTTCTCTCATTATTCTGAGTTTTTAAAGCCTAAATAATTTGCAATATAACCACCTTTAGAACCTGGGATAGTGCATAGAACCATTTGACTGTTATTTAAGTGATGGGTTTCTCACTAGAATAACTAGGAATACGTATTATATCAAATGAGTGAATTTAGTATGATTTTTTTCTTACATCCCTATAAGGGATTTCCATAAACTCTTCAACTCATTCAAGCTTGATAATGGATCCTAATAATTTACCCATTATGACTATCATCATTTTATAAATATTCAAAAGTAACTTGGTGATCTAAGGGTCGATGAGAAATTATGGGATGTAAATGTTTAATCAGGAAGTGAAACCTTAGGTCCTATGGAAAATAAGGTTGGATTAATTCTTGTGGATTTTGAGACTACTTGTAGTGAGTTTAATTGGTTGTAGATAGAAGATCCTATGTAACAATGATCTTAAGTTTACCATTATCAAACTATGGATAGTTATAAACAATGTTTAAGTAGGAATACTAGGTTGACTGATATTATTTCCATAGGCTCATTGTTGCATTGTTTATTTACAATTATGAGTTCAGAAACATTCGAACAAATTATTTTACTATGATAAGCTTTGGATCATTGTTGTCTGAAAGTAACACTGCTTGCAAGGATTCTTATCTTGACAGAGTTGTTTGAGTAAGTAATTCAGTGTAATTGTTGATTGTTTGGAAAATAGAGATTGTCTTAATACTTGTTGGATAATTTTTACGTCATTTGATTTAATGTTTGAAGAAATAATAAAGGGTAAATAACCATTTCTAATTTTGTATTTCATAATAATGCAACAAGGTATTGAGTATAAGATCCATGTCAGTTCAATGAACTGACCGTGCATACATTATTATTATTTTACAGCTTGCAGGATTGAACATTAGTACAAATTGATTAAAGGACTGGATAAAGCGTCCTTCATTATTTATCAATGTACTAATTCATATGATTGTTTTTTTTAGATACAATTAAAAAATATTTGGTTTTGAAGGGACTAAAAAAACCCTGAACAAAAAAGGAAGCCATGTAGAAGAGAATACATGGAAAGACAACACGAGGATCCAAGTCAAACAAACTTGACCAGAAGGACACCCCCAAGAAAGGCACGACCTAAACCAATTCTACATATTTATATAAAAAAAATTATGATAACGCAAAATATAATCCATGGATATAAGAAAAGAAAAAAAACACAAGTCCCTAACAGGAGGGCAGCCAAAGGGCCGTCATCAATTCGCTTTACTGGAGGAAGCTTTGCCTCTAGTCGTCGCACATGGGCCTCTGTCCATAGCTCCACCGAGATCATCCTTCTAATAAATGATAACATTTTTATGGGTATTATCAATAGGATATTTTCCATCATTTTCCATGAGCTCTTCGTCCTCCGAGTTGATCATCTCCAGTCGCATTTTTTCCTTACCCCCTCAGCTTCAATAGTGGCAATTTGGTCCTGCAGGATAGAAATTATTTGTTCCTACATGACTATTTTTGCATTCAACCCTCCAATCCTTTTGTTCTACACCTCATTTTTTTTGTTACACTCCCTAATCTCTTGAATAAGATTTTTGTTGACCAAGAGGATCATATTAGTAGTGGATTCAACCCTCAACACCCTAGATTCCCAATCAATCAATTTTTTATCCCTCTCCTTACTAGCATTTCTTTCCCCAATATATTTATCACCATGTTTCATATTACAGGGGACATCCACAACAATTTCATCCCAATTATCCTATATTCCTCCTGTTTTAATGTGGTCCATTCTCTCTATGAGGGTTTCATTGTCTGAATCCACCTCCATATGAGCCAAGGGCTGGGAAGGGAAAAAAGGTTTACCTTTTTGGTACATTAACAGGATCAAACCCTGATGTAAAGAAGTTTCCGCTTTATAATTTTGGTAATCATTGATAAAGGAGGTAAGGGATATCAAGAGAAAGTAGGGTAAAATCATATCTTGATTTCTACGTAGGTAATGGAGGATAAAGAGATGATAGGAAAATAATTTTCTAAATTTTCATTTTAGGATAAGGTACTTCATTACCACCATGTAAACATTTGGTCATCAATCAGAGAAGAAACTTCTTACAATACCATCATCAAACATGAGGACTCTTTCATCCAGCCCCAAAAATTTGAAATTTCATGCCTACACCTGGTCTTATCCTTAAAAAATTTGAGGTCTTCCAAGGATAATCCTATGGCCTCAGCGGTATCCTCCTTTGTGATTGAAATCTCCATACCCCTCAATTTGAGATACCCCCTCCCAAGAATTTATAAATTTAATAGCAAGTTGGGGGTCGCTACCTTTAAGATGCTTGATGTAGTTCGAGAAGCCACCTCTTTGCAGTAGTATTCCATTTAATATGAAGGTAGGTAATCAGCTTTGTTTGGAATTTGTCACCTCCCATTCCTAATGAGCCACTCTGTAGAATATTCAGACAAGGCAAAGTGAACCTGTAAACCTAGCATGAAAAAACTAAGCACAAATTAGGGAGATTAATTCCCCCCGAGAAATAATTGACCTTCCCACGGGGCCAATCACGTGAATCCTGGAGGCCATCATACCAAATCTTTGGGTTTCTTATCATCATTAACCAATTTTAATATATTACTCCATAATATTAGGTCATTCTATCATGTCATTTTTTCCAACATATCATTCCCATGATTAGTTAGATAGTCAACAGGTTTATTACCAGCCCTATAAACATGATTAACCCCCACTTTCTTAAACGTGGCTAACAACATCTTAGCCTCTGTGATGAGGTTGTTAAGTTTCCAACTGATATCCCCTAGTTCTTAATACCATTGATAATGCATAGGGAATCTCCCTCTATGAATATGGACTTGACATTCATGGTAATACATTGTTCAATGCCTCATAACATAGCCATTACTTCAGAAACATTATTTGAATGATTACCCAAGGAACTCGTATAGGCGTATATACACACTCTTAAATGATCACAAATTAAACCTACTCCCCCAACTAGCCCCTCCAAAGGTTTAGCAAAACCATCAAAATTTAACTTGAAACTACCCTTTGGCGGACATCCCCATTTGATATTTGTTTTGTTCATTCTCATATCTTTGTTATTATCCCATTTAGTGGGACTGAGATTGAGGCCATTCAAAATGGATCTTTCAAAAGAATGACTTTGAGGATTTTATTTTGACGATGTGTGAATTTTCTCTAAGAGTCTGACCAATTTTCCTAACAACTTTTTTAATACTGGAAGATTGGTTACGGAAAATTCAGTTGTTTCTCTCCACCTATATGCCCCAAAGAATATGGGATAGAGCACATTTCCATACCTCTTTTGTAAAGTTATGATGGAAATTGAAAAACCATTGTTCTAAAATTAGAGAAACATCCCCAGGAAGGACCAAATAAACCCTAAAAAAATCAAGAACAACAAAGAAAACCTGGAAAGCAGAACTGCATTCCAGAAAAAGATGATTGGCGATTTCATCTTGTTGTTTGCATAAGCTACATTTGTTTATAGGTATCATACCTTTATTCCTTAGTTTTTTCACATTATTTAAAAAAATTGAACCACTTCCTAGAAGAATAAGTTGATTTTTGGAATAAGTTTTTGTTCCATATTTCCTTCCAATAGCCATTAGATTCCACATGCTCAAAATTCAGAAGGTAACCAGATTTAACCTCATAACTCCTAGAATCCATAACACTCCAAATCAATTCATCATGAAACTCTATATGAGGTATGTGGAATTCATTTATTTCTTTATTTATTACTTCAAAAGGATGTTTTGGACATGTATAATTTGGAGGGGGAATTATTTGAAGTTATCTTCTCTCATCATTCCAATAATTACACACCAGCTCTCCATGTTATTGACTGTAGAATAGGCTTAAGTTCATCCATGGCTCTTCCATCTTAAGGGGATTATTTCTAATCTAAGTATCATCCCAAATTTTAATTTTAGTTCCATTCCCTATATTCCATTTTGTGCCCTTGACCAACATGTTCCTATCCTAGATGGGGTTGTTCCAGAAAATTGAGCCTTTTGGAAGCTCATGATTAGAGAAGAATCCCAAAGTGCCACCAACATTTTGCAAGTATTTCACTTTCAAAATGTCAATCCAAGAACATTCTTCTTTTTGCATTCTCCATCCAATTTTGGATATTAGGGCCTGATTCATGATCTACAAGTTTTTTGGACCTAACCCCCCCTTGATCTTTTGATCTGGTAACCTTAACCCAAGCTATCAACGGAATCCTAGTCCTATCCTCTGAGACAAACCATAAAAATATCTTTTGAATACTCTCAATGGATTTCCTAACTTTCATGGAATAATGAAGATAGACATGATGTAGATATCAACTCTCTACCAAGAAATTTGGAGAAGTGGAGACTTTCCAGTCTGCGAGAGCAACGATCCTTTCCAAGAAGCTAATTTTTGTGGAACCTTTCAATAAGTTTATTCCAACCAAAAGCTTCCATTTTTATTCCACAAAGTGGCATACCAAAGTAGTCTTTTTGGAGAGATTTTATGTTTCACTCCATGATATTGGCTAGCCTAGTCTGTTGTTCGCTATTAACATTGATGAAGAAACAAAAACTCTTGCGTAAGTTCACTTGTTGGCCTAAAACTTCTTAAGACTGTCTAGTGATGTTCTTGAATGAATGATCCTCCTGAACAAATGTTTTTCCTACAAGAACAGTGTCATCCACAAATTGTTGAAGGAATTGATTAGCCACACTATTAGAAAATTTAACTCCTAATCTTCCTTCATTTTTAGCTTTTGAACACAACCTACTCAGATTTTTTTCCAAAATGATATAGAGAAAAGGGGAAAATGGATCCCATTTCCTTAGAACCCTTTCCAATTTGACTAATCCTTGGGGTTTATTGTTAATGATGACCGAAAACATGGAGGAAGAGGTACAAGCTTGAATCATTTTGATAAAGTGTAGATCAAATCCCAGTTTTTACAAAAGGAGAAACATAAAATTCCATGAGACCCGATCATAGGCCTTTTACATATATTTTTTAATGATCATAGCCTCCATGTTAGATTTCTCCACCAAGTATATAGTTTCATGGATAGATATGATGTTGTCTACAATCTTTCTGCCTAGGACAAAAGTACCTTGATTAGGAGAGATAAAATTTCTTAGAACCTCCCTCGTCCTGAATGCCAAAAAAATTGAGATAATTTTATGCAAAGTATTACATAAACTAATGGTTCTGAAATCTCCCAGATATTTAGCACCCATTTTTTCAGTATGAGAGTTATGAAGGTATGATTAACTTGTTTGAGTAAGCTACCAGATCTGAAGAAGTCTTAAACTGCAACAACCACCTCTTTCTTTATAATATCCCATTAAAGCTGGAATAAAAAAGTAGGAAATCCATCGGTCCCAGGGGTTTTATCCACTTTCATTTTAGAGATAATGCCTTTGATCTCCTCCTTAGAAGGAATAGATATAAGGTCTTTATTTTCCTCTGATATGATGGTTGTATCAAAAAGGTTAAGGATCTTTGTAACCAAGTCTCTGGGGGGAAGTTGACCTTTAGAAAACATATTTTTGAAGAATGAAATGATAGTGTTCAAGATATTAGAATCCTCTCTAGCCATTTCACCATCTTGGTTCATTATTTCTTATATATGCCCTTTGTTTTCCTTGATAGTAGTAGATATATGGAAGAACTTTGTATTTCTATCTCCCTTTTTGAGCTAATTAATACGAGAATTTTTCTTCCAGTAAAATTCTTCCTTGCTTTGGATAGCATGTAATTCTGATATAAGAACTTTTTCCTTTTCTTTGTATTCAGTAGTCTAGACTCCTATTATTTCTTCCATCTCTCGTAGCTCCTTGGATATTTTACTCTTTTGCAATAAAATATTGCCAAAAGTATCTTTGTTCTATTTTTTATCGTAGATTTTATATTCTTTAACTTTTTTATCACTTGGAACATGTTATTTCCTCTGGTTTCTATGTTCCACCAATCCTCAATCATTTTTTCAAGATCCAGATGGGTAGTCCACATCTTTTCAAACCTAAAGGGTTTACCTTTTGCTTGCACCTTTTCACCAAAGTTGAGAAGAATCGGATTATGGTCTGAACCAATGCGAGAAAGAGAAGATAGATAATAGTGTTACTCTTATATCCATTAAAAATTTACTAAAAACCTATCAAGTCTTATGTGGATAAGACCATCACCACTTCTTCTGTTAGTCCAAGTATATTTAGGTCCATAGAGCTCAAGATCCAACAACTCATTCCAGTTAATGAATTTGGCTAAGTATTCCATGCTTTCCATGTAAGACATAACTCCACATTTTTTTCAGAGGGGATCAGGGGTGTATTGAGGTCACCAACTATAATCCAATTTAGTTCCTTAAACATATTAATAAATCCTATCATTTCCTCCCAAATTTCACACCTACCAGTGGATGAGTTGGGAACATAGACATTAAAAAGAATAAATTGTTATTGGAACTTAGAATGGTGAAGAAAATGGCTATATGATGTTGACTATTAAATAAAGGGTACCCTTCCAACATATTCACATTCAACATATAGAGCAAACCTCCAGAGGCTCCCACTGAATATTGACAATGGAAGCTTACCTCTGTCCAAAAAAATTCTAAAATTATTCCATCCTAGTATTATTCATCTCGGTTTCCTGTAGCATCATAATATAAAGTTTTTTTCATTTCCTAAAATTAGCAAGAATCCTATGCTTATTGGGGTTGTTTACACACCTTATATTCCAAGAAAAATAATCATTTATTAGAGTTTGATTTTTGGCTCACTGTTAATGATCTTTGTCGTCCTTCCATGACCTCCTTCTTGGAGGCTCTTTCATGCATTTATTTTTCTGATGGTCTACCTAGAGAGGTTTTGTTTCCCCCTACATCTACCTTAGATATGGCCCCTTTTGTTCTTGGAGTAACTTTAATTTTTGGTGATAATTTTGGACTTTTCTTAGCCCCCACTAGAGCCTAAATAGAGGAGCTCAATACTTTAAGTGCTTCAAACTCCCATTCCTTAGCACTGATTGGAGAGTTATTAGTTTCATCATCCTCAGTATGTTTATCATTAGTCTGCGATAGAGACTCAACAGGAGATGAGATCTTCGACCCTTCTTTTTTATTTGAATCATGGATTCTTTGTAAATATTCCTTCACTGCAGGAATATCTTCAAAGTGGGGAACCAACAAATTAAATTTGTTACTAATCTCCATGGACACTTCCTTATGTCTTTGTGCAAAGAAACTAGCATCCAGAGAATTGGGCACTATGGATCCTATAATATTGTCTTTCTGTAATGGATCAACTTCCACCATCTCATTCTTTATTTTTATATTTGAAACAACTATCCTTTTTTCATCCTCTGTTTGACTGTCGATCACTGCAACTTCCTCCATCATGGGAATTATATGTTCTTTGTCAGGATCTTTAATTAGAGGTGGATTATTAATCTGAATCCATGTGGGAACCAATTTAGAGGTTCCACTCACACCATGGTCTGTGATTCCTTTTCCCTTTGGCTCCCCTCTGGGATTACCTTTCCTTTTGAGTTGGGTCTTAAAGGTTTCCTCTTCTTTATATTTTGCATACATTTTGGAATTGTGGCCCGCTTTGAAACATAAGAAACACATGAAGGGTGTTATCTCGTAGTCGATGTTCTAGACATGTACTCCCCATTTAGAGTTTAGATTGATGTTATGAGGAAGTTTAGAAGTTGGTATCACATTGACACAAAACCAAGAAAAAAGCAATCGTGACTTAGCACTAGTAACAGGGTCTATAATGACCAATGAACTGATAGCTTTAGCTATTCCCTTAATGATATCAAGCTCCTAGTTCTCCAACGGCAAACCCTGAAGCCTAACCTAGAATGAGTATTCCTTGATAGTGAATTCGAGCGGATTGATACCTGTTTACCATTTCTGAACAAGCACAATGGCACAACCCATGAACCAAGGACCCCCAGCAAGGATATGTTAAATCTTCTTCCAAAAAAGGGTAATCATAAATAAGGAGTTAGCTCAGGCATAAATATCCATATCTCCTTTAGGAAACCACTTCTAGCATGCCCATTTCCTGAACTCATTAATATTGGATTTACTTCCTGAGATCTTGGCAAGAATGGAAAGAATGGGTCTACTGATTCATATTATTGTAATAAATGTATTTGTACTTGATTTTAATGTGAAATTATTACTCAAAAATTTATAAAGAAAATGTGCCTTATGTATTGAATGATTATATTAGATGATCACTTTGTGAATATGTACTAATGTTATTAATTTAACGATTATGGTTTCGTTCATTATGATTGTGTTTAAGGCATATTTGTATCAATGTATAGCAACAAAACATTTATTGTGAATGGTATTAAATATGAATACCTACCTATTTTAAGATGTCATTATGATTTAATAAATATGTAACAAAAATAATAAGATAAACAGGGAAATACGATAGTGTACTTAAAAGAGATAAGTATACAAGATGTATTTTTTTAATTATTGGTAAGTAGTTTTAAAGGGACTATACCCTATTACAAAAAGGGCTCAATGGCCAGATATATCTATAAAGGAGTGAAAAAAGAGGATCTAAATCCAGATAAAACACTATGACCAGCAGTAGTAACCAAAAGATAGTTACAAGAAAGAAACAAAACAGAACATAAATTGCAACAAAACAGCACAAAAGTAGCAAAGTCACAGCAAAAAGACCAAAAAAGATCAGAAGTCAAAATGACGCCCTCCAGCCTTAGTGAGTTTACTTCTTGGATGCTCTATCTATTCTAGACTGGATATTTTGCAGTGAGGTGAACAACACCAATGTGGTGATGTGCATTGGGTCAGAAGCGTTCAACTGCGAGATGGTCTGGCTCCTCTCTTTTTCATTCCCCCAAATAGTGCCAGGGATCCCACTAAGCATAGTAATGCTTCAAACTTACTACTCTAAGAAGTCACTGATGGCTTTGAATATAGCCATGTTGTGATCATGTCTATCTTTTTCTCTCCCCAATCTACTTTCCAGTGAGTTCAAATTCTTATAAATGTCAGCAATTTGATCCTTCCCAATGTCATTATCATCATCAATTTTTCTCTTACCTTTTTGCTTGTCCATGCATTGCAGGTCCTTCTTAAGCTGCTTCATCTCTTTCTCTAGAGACTCCAATATGTGGCACGTGATTCCCCTCCTGATGCAGAGCCATATCTAGACCAACATTCTTGATATGCAGCAAATTTTGCATAACTTCCAGCTCTTTGGTGCTTCTGAGAACCCGAGCAGAGTGGGGGTGTTAGTTTTTAGGAGCTTGGGGTTCTTGGTCTTGGATTTGGAAGGGGTGTCCAGTATGGGAGTGTGAGAAGTGGAGTTAGTAACATGCGGTTTGCTGGGAACGATCGAGAAGCCAGGCAATTTGGAGACACAAATCTTATAGAGCAAAAAGATGAGACCCTGGTGGAGAAGGATAGCATGGGACTACTTCTAAAAGTCCAAAATGGAGTGCTGAAGAGAATTAAGTAGGTAGTGCGGGAAGCAGACCATAAATTACCTTCTAAAATGATTTAGAAAAACTAGATTTTTAACAAGGACAGTTTTGTATCGCCCTTCTAGAGAAATATACCTAACCATCATATTTGTCACTTCATTAAATGGCTTGTGAAAGGAACTTACCCTAATGCCCGCAAAAACAAATTCACCTTTCTATCCTTCCAGTTCATTGTGAAATGAACTGAAATATTCTAATCGTGACCCTGAATGTGTTCTATAAAATTGGAAATGCTGCCCTTATGTAAGAGGTTCCATAGCTCCTCATTGTTCTTCCAGGCCAGATCACTGTAGGGATCTAATTGGCATGGTGTACCTCCCATTTTCTTTTTCTCCCTGTTATTCCTACAAATTTTTTGCTCAAAACCCTCATTTGAATCCATTTCTTCCTTATGTTTGTCCTGGTTTTTAAGAACCCATCCACCTGTGCGAGGCTCAATGGCGTTAATGTGGCCATAATTAGGATGATAACTCTCACATGCGTGATCTTTCACCTCCGCTAAAGCCTGCTCCATACCATTATTATTTCTACTCCATGTTTGAAAGCCCATATTTATCCACATTAATGCTATTATGTACCTCCTTAGGGATGTAATTCTCATTATCCCATATGGTTAGATTATTATTGATTTCAACATTGGCCAAGGTATCCGCAACCTTATTCCCCTCCCTATAAGTATGTTTGATGATGATATTCTTGAAATTTTGAAAAATATTTCTGGATTCCATAATAAAATCCTTGACAGTCCAACTAGGAGGAGAAATTTGATTTAGGTGATTAATGATATTTAGTGAATCCCATTCCAAAATTAAGTACTGTATATTATAATCTTGGCAACCCTTAGCCCCCATAGAGCAGCTAGGGCTTCTGCATAATGATTTTTCTAAATCCCCATTTTACCAATATAAGCAGCAACTAAACAACCTTTATGATCCTGAATTACACCTCCCCCAGTAACAAAACCAGGATTACCCTTGGAGGCAACATCAAATTTTAGTTTATGCCATTTAATCTCAAGAGGGATCCAATGAATCAAAGACCTATCAATGTTTGATGTATTCCTAATCTGTGAATTCGCAGCTCCTATCTTCCAGTTGGAAAGAATATATTCTTCATTCTTAGGATATTTCTTATTTTTGGGAGGTTTGAATCTCCCAATATTATCTTTAATAGCATGACCAATCTTAACAAAGCTGAGCTTGTAATGTTGTTTATTGTTTTTGAAAATGATATCATTCCTATCTTTCCAAATCCTCCAGATAATATGGGGCATGACCAGTTTCCAAAGTCTTCTCACAACACAGTGCTTAAAAGGAGGATTCCATTAGATCTAAAACTGAATGAAATCCTTAGGCACAGTCCAGAAAACATTGAACTTAGAAAAGACATAACTCCAAATCAATGATAAACAAGATGCATTTATTAATCATAGATAAACATGATGATATAAATCAATTTATAACTATAAAATTATGTGAAGCATGATGTTGTATTTTAATAGTAGAAACTTACATGTTTCTGATTAATTACATTCATTATAAAATATCATATTATATTTATTATCCTAGCGGGAAACAATTACAGCAATATGGAAAAGTATGAAAGTACATTGCAATCGTCATGAGATAGAGTACCATTATACTCAACCGACTTAAGTAAACTAAATTGATCAAGTGTCTTTTAATGATCAAGATTGATAATTAAATTAGTGTTATGAATTGATTTAAATCTCATACTTTACTAAACCTAATCAATGATCGTAGATCGATATAGTTTGACTTATATACGATAAGAGGTACATATATTATTCAGTGACTCGATGAGATCATTATATACCTTTACCATGAATTGGATAAAAAAATAAAACTCTGAATAATCATTCATTTGAAAGAAAGCTTAACAAATTGTAAATGAAGGGAGGCTTTGGGAGACGACATTCATGTCGTATGAGCCATGTTCGTACAAGACCTTAGGATGGCTACACGGAGAGGAACGAACACGCAATGAATTAGGTCATTACATGAATATATATTTTTCCATAGGGATCCTAAGGTGGTGCTGACATGAATCATATGACCCGAATATTGAGTCCTGATATCTGTATCTTCAAAATTTGATCCATTTACTTGTTGTACACAAATACTTAAAATGATTAACTATAAAATTAATACTTAATCAACAAAAATGAATCCAAGTAAATATGTTAAGATGGTTGTGCGATGAAGGGAAGAAAAAATTCATAGGCTTGTCTGTAGTCTCGAAACTAGCTTGCTAATGCAATGCCAAATAACTATGGCCATAGTAGTGCAAATGAATGATTACATTGTATGTTCACCAGATCTTCTTGCTAGTAGTGTTTTGATTTGGCTAGAGGTTACTTCGATGCATTTCTAGTTGACATTAAGAAGATTCATGGGTTCTCTTAGCCTATAATAAGGTTTAACCAAATGGTATACAATGTATACTGGCTCATAAAGAGTGTTGAAGGGTGATCAATAAGGATCTAAAACCCTTTGTAGTTGTACATGGTTATCATAGGTTTTCTAGATAGATTCAAGAATATTAAGTAATTTTGGAATAATTTAGTAGTGGCTGAGTAATGATAATATTCATTATAGCATTATAAAAACTTAAGGTATTTTGTAAACTTATTAGTATGTCAGGTTTATTCTGGTGCATGCTAAAAATCATTGAAGGCATAAGTTGATTAATGGCTTTAAAAAATCCCTTAGTTTGTTGAAGCATAAGATGGGTGTTACAAGATAAGTGTCCTAACTACCTCGCAGGAGAACACAAAGCCTCATTCCATAATATTACTTACCGAGCTCCAAGTAATCTTAATTTAGTTCATACCAATCTTTGCGGTTTGATGCAACTTGGTCATTCTAGATTTCAGTATTTCATGCTTTATGTTGATGATTATTCGAGAAAAATATGGATATTTTTCCTTTAAACAAAATTGAAGCTTTTGAGAGCTTTGAGAAGTTTAAATTGATTGTTGAGAATGAGACTGGTTACAAAATTAGATCTCTTCACTCATATTGAGGAGGAATTCACCAGTACTTGGTTCTAAGCCTATCTGGAAGCTCACAATATTTTTTGACATATGTATCCTCCACATACGCCCCAACATAATGATGTTATTGAGAGAAGGAACCATATCATCATGGAGATGGTGTGTTACATTATCAATGAGTCAGGACTGGCGAAGACATTTTGGGCCGAAGCAACAAAGACTTTAGTATATTTGTTGAATAGAGTGCCCACAGTTGCTCTTGATGGAGTAACACCACATGAGGCATGGTCGAATCAGAATCCATCCATTGCACACCTTAGATTATTTAGGTGTAAATCGAGCATGCACATACCCAAGCAAAAATTAAATAAGTTGGACACGAAATCAAAGAAACTAATCTTCATTGGTTACAATGAAGAATCTCTTGTGTACATATTAATGGATCTGAAGACTAGGAAAGTTTACACTAGTAGAGATGTTATTTCTTTGATAATAAATAATTTTTGGCTCCTTATGCATACTCACCTGATGTAGATAACACACCTATTGTGGAAAAAAGAATCATATGTTTCCATTGATAATGACAATGATGATGGGGATGATTGTGATGATCAAATAGGACCATAACCCACATGAACAGTACACAGTATGCCCAAGTGGTATACAAACATGATTTGAGATGCTAAGTTGGATCCTGTCCAGACACATCCACTACTAGACCATAGAATTGCAGTAAAACTCAAGAAGAGGTAAATTTTACTTTGATGAGTAGAGTTATTGAATTTTTTAAGCCCTCTACTGTTCAAGAAGCCTACAGTCAAAAGCTTGGCAAGATGCCATAGATGTTTAGTATCAGTTAGTGATGAAAAACAACACCTGACATCTTGTAAATCTTCCACTAGGGAAGAATCCCATTAGTAGCATATGCATATTCAAAACAAAGTACAAAACATATGAGACTATTGGCAAGTACAAAGAAAGACTGGTAGAAAAGGGATATGCACAAAAGTAAGGCATAGACTATGAGGATACATTTTCTCCCACAACAAACATCAAAATGATCAGGATGGTCTTTTCTCTAGCTACACAATTTAGATGGAAATTCCATCAGATGGATGTAAAGAGTGCCTTTCTGAATGAAGATCTATAGGAAGAAGTCTACATGACTCAACTTGAGGGTTTTTTCATGTCTGGATTAAAAAATAAGGTATGTAGACTCATCAAATCTTTGTATGGCCTGAAATAGGCACTTTGGGATTGGTAAATCAAGATTGATGGGCATCTCAATTAGCATGGATTTGTGAGAAATATATATGATCCTAATATATACCTCAAGAGGCTAGGAGATATTGTGATAGTTGTTATATATCGATGTTCTAGTCATCACTGGTACCACAGTGAAGGTGATCAATGCAACGAAGAAAGATCTTAATCGATCGTTAGACATGATAGATGTTGGGCCCATGCACTATTGTATTGGATTAAAATTATGATAGAAGGAGAATCATATTTTTGTTTCTCATTTGAAATATAGCAATATATCACTTGAGAAATTCAGGATGATGGATTGCACACCGATTTCTACATGTATGGAGATGAGACTTCAGTTATCTCATAGAGATCCATCTTCTCTTATAAATGTAACTCTTTATCGACGATTGATTGTGCATCTCATTTACCTAACATATACTAGACTAGATATCAACTTTGTCATTAGTTATATTTCTTGGTTCATGCAGGAACCCGTAGTTTTCCATTGGAAAGTAACAAGGTGGATCTTGAGATATCTCAAGAGCATTATAGATCTTGGTTTAGAGTACAAGAAGAATGATCCGTTCATCTTGACTGGATATTTGGATTCTGATCATATAGGTAACATTGATGATAGGAAATCCACTTTTGGGTTTGTTTTCTTTTTAGGACTTAGACCAATATCATGGGAAATCAAGAAACAAAACTTTTTTTCTCGCTCTTCTATAGAGGTCGAATATCATGTTGCAAGTGGAGTTATCTGAGAAGTGATATGGATACATCGCATACTTGAGGGTCTTGGAGTACCACAAGAGAAATACACTACCTTGTATGTTGGCAATGGGGGTGTTCTCAAACTTGTTTGCAATCCAATGTTTCATGAGAGAACTAATCATATTAAGGTACATGTTTATTTCATTCGCGAGCATGTTTTGAAACATAATATATAACTTCATTTTTACCTAACAGCTAAACAACAATTAAATATTTTCACAAAGTTGCTTGCATGTGACAAATTTGAGTTGTTCAAAGAGTTCATCTCCTCACCTCCTAAGGCAATGTAAAATTAATGGCAGAAATGTTAGGTAAAAATTAGTTTAGTAAAGTAATTATGCATTGTAATTATGTTTTTACATTGTCCATAGTTACCATGGGTAACTAGTTTATTACTTAGGTAAATTGGGGGTTAATTATTAGTTATATGGTTTATTTGTTAAAACCATGTTATTAGTTTTATTTGTATTTGGGAATAGTATTCTCGTATAGTTGTTTTAATAACACTTAGATTGGTTCAACTTATGCAACTATTCATTTTTTATATGTGGCTATGTAATACTTATATATTGCATCCCTAGCATTGCTCTGTAACCTGATTATTTCCATATCAATAATATTATCAGGCATCCTCCCTACTTGCTCACAACAGTCATGCCTTTCTTGTGTGACATTTTATCTCTTCTTTGCATGCCCAAGGGATGTGATTGTCTTGCAACACCGTGGGTGTCCCATGTTTGCAAGAATTAAGCCTTTTGTGTGACACTATTTACATTGTTATGTTTTGACTAACATCTGTATTTATATTGTTGATTACTACTAGTTCTCTAGTTTACATTATTGTTATTATTATTCTTATTACTATTTTTGTGTGCCATAGTCTCCACCATGCACATCCTTTTTACAAGTACTAGTTTTTCTTGGTGGCCACCATATCATCCCTTCATGTTTTTTCTAGGAAAATTATTAGATGTATCATACATGTTTACACATCTATTATTTTGAGCCAAATGCTCAAACTCTTTATCATACACACCTCAAAAGAGGTGGCATTCATCTATGTATATTCTACACCTATAGCAGACACAGATAATTTTTTGGACTCATTCACATGTAAACATCAAAAACAAAAACTCAAAAAAAAAACATAGGTTTAAAACCATACAGTAGGGTCATGACCATAAAAATGTTCCTAGCCTATTTCTAAATTTTTAATCTAGGGCAGTTGTAACAATTTTCTCAACATTTTCAAATTTTCACCTACTGGTACATGTTTTTGGCATAATCGTAGGCTTAGATCACTCAGTTCAGATCAGATTTCAAGGGCATGAAAGGTTTCATTCCTTCTTCTTTACAACACTCATTTTCATTTTCAGGGATATTGAGGGCATAAGTCTCCTTTGTCTAGCTATATTTCAAAAAAAATCAATTTTATTCAGTTTTTAATTTGTTGTGCAACACATAGGGAGAGTATGGGGGCAGTTCATTTTATTCTATACCATGACTCCTAATTTGTAAAATCGGGCCTAGACTATCTGTAAGGGTGTGGTCCATGTGGTTATGGAAGGTAGTGAAGTAGATAAGTTCTTCATATACAATCCTTCCTCTCATTTTACACATAAGGGGGAAGATATCATATTGTTGACTGACTTTAATACGTGGTCTTCTCCCTTCACGTGGTGCTTTGGATCCTCATTCTTCTTCTTCCTCTTCAAAATTTTTGTGTTGGGTTCCATACCGACATCTCCTTGACACGATTGGGAACTGATCACCCCTATCCTTTGGTAAAGTTTAGCAAATCTAAATCTCTAAGTATAAGCAAAGAATGAGAACCACTTCCTTCAATAAAAAAAATATGTACTCCTTACATATTTTGCATCTCTTTATTTCAATCTTACAATTTCAAATTTCATTTACATTCCCTCTTTGCATTTGAGTTAAAGTTCAATTATTTATCATGGACATCGACTACACTTTTTGTTACATGTTTCATCATGGAATGTACCAACACCAATACAACTAGATCTTACCAAAAAAACATCAAACGAATACAAAGTGTGTTTACTAACTCATGTTTCTTTTTGTAGACACAAAATCATGCACTTGGGTACATTTCTAGGTCCTAAAAGCATACTAGCATTTATGTGATTCCTAAGCAAGAAAACTAGTGGTTAACAACTATCTTTGGCTTCTTTTCTTTGTCTTTTGTTTTGTATTTGGTCTTACACACCCTACAACCCATTCATAAGTTTATTGATTTATCTTTCATGGCTTTGAACACCAGTGCCCAGCTAGGACAACAGTGCCCCAACGCTCCTATCCCTTCTGGGCACCCCTGACCCTTTCTCACCTCACTTTTTTTTTGGGTCTATTTTATCTTTTGGGCATATTTTTCACTTATGGGTCAACCTTCCAATTTTCAATTACAAAATTCAAACAATTGAATCATATAAATACATGGTCATGTGTTCAAAATAAAGGACCAAGCACTAAGCATTACTATCATCACCTAAGCTTGCATTCCAAAGGCACTAAAGCACTCAAAAGGCATCCATATAGAATCCATTCAAGGGACAAGGGTTGCATACTTATGCATATAGTACATAGGAAGGAGAGGTTCATTCTATTACATCTATACAATCTAGTAAATTAATACATTCTAGCTACAACCTGTTATCAAGTGCAACTTGCAGAAGGGCATCCTAAGGCACAATTTCTACACACTGACAACAACTATATGAAGTCTGAGTTGTAGTGTAACACTCAGTCGTAAGTTCACTCTCAGGGTGACCATTGGGGTTAGTCTGACTCCCCATTCTGCATTTTTATTTTTAGGTTTGATCTAGTTTATGGGCTTGTGCAGGTGAAATTCTCTTTTGCAGGTTACAGGTACCTTCAGGGATGATAGTGTGAACATGAGGTGATCAACAAGGAACAACAAAAAATACCTTTCAATACAACAGAAAGAAAATTATGAGCCTCTACGTAGTCACTAGCGCTCAGAAACAGTCACTAGCACCTAGGCGCCTTTGTCCAGAACTGGATGCCCTTGTCCGACATTATTCTCAAGTTCCATATTTTCAGTGACCAGTGACGACCCTATTTGCATTCTATTCAACACTTTATCATGCCCAAGTCACTTCCTATCCATTCGAAAAATCAGCTAAGTCCTCTATCTCTCTTCCTTGCTTAGGGTTTCATACTTTAGATCTTAGTTGGCTCGTGTCATTACTGTATTTTATCATTTGTACATCATTTTTTTAGTAGTTTCTCTACAATTAGATTTAATTCAGTTTAAATTAAATAATTTGATGAACCCTACTCGTGATCATACACTTGAATCGTTATTTTTCTTCTTTCATGGATCCTCGAATTTCTCAAATCTCCTTGCATGACTTGCTTCAAATGCACCCACCTTGCAAAGTTGTTCTCCAAAAATCCATAGACACTACATACCTCCCTCGCAATACACCACCTACTCAAGTTAGTGTCATCTTCGATCATCTCTCTAATGACCCTAGTGATCATGATATCATACCCAATCAATCCATTTATAAGTCAATTCAACATTTACTTGGGTTATTTCAAGACAAATTTCAAGCTATGGAAACCACAATTACATCTCTTAAAGTTGAAATCCAACATCTCAAGGATGTTTATAAGGCCCATGCTAATTGGTCTTCTACATCTCATCCTAATCCTATGTCCTCTACATTTGCTCATGTTAATGAACCCCAAGTCTTACCACTACCCACACCTCTCAAGTTTGATCAACTTGACAAACACTCATTGTTACCCTCTTTATTAGCTTGTCAAATACCAAGGTCTCCCATTTTGTAATTATCATAGAATTAATGTACATAATGACAATGATTACTATGATTTAAAATGAAGAATCAAGCACATTGGGCATTAGTGTTTTATCTCATTTTCTACACAACATTTTGCTTCATGCTCATCTTCAATTTATAAATCCCAATGGGATCCTAAATTCTGTCCTTCCATGTCTCATGAGCATCAATCCCTAATACCTAATGTTCCTTCTACGTTCAGTCAAGATTAGTCTATCTAACCTATTCAAACTAAGTAACCTCCTCTCAAGGTTCGTCCTCCACCACCTCCTCCTCCTGTCAAACAACAACCTCTCAAAATCCATCCTCCTATCAAACAACCACCTCTCAAAATCTGTCCTATGTCCCCTCCTCCTCTCAAGTCTTCTACAACTTTACCACTTCCAAATAAGAAACCACTCACTACACAAGACCAACAAACTCTAGATGACCTCTTTAGACTTCCTCCTTTCAACTCAAAATCCAACCCTGGTTCTACTCTTGCTCCTACCTACCATTGTGATGATAATATGCTTTCTTGTGATACATTTCAAGCCCTATCACTATCGCAATGTCTTTATTTAATCATAAAATAGCTCTCCATCATTGGCACATTTGGGGGGCATCATGATTTTCCCCCCATCCAATCACTATCCTTTTCTCTCGTGTCTATTGCCACACTTTGGGCTCTGAGCATCATAACTTTTACACATTCTCATACCCTTTTATACATGCATTGTATCGTCATTACCCTATGGTGCACTCTCATGTTACGATTCATACTTGACTATTTAGGTCTCACTACATCATTGAACCTCACATTGTAAAATTCACACTCTATGCTTCATGGCATATCTTTTCTAACATCTATTCACATGCAATGAACCCATTACCCTATGATGCACTCTAGATCCACGGTTCATACTCAGCTGCTGAGGATCTAATTCTGAAATGAATCTCAAATCCACTTCACATTTTACACTTTGTGCTTCACAATACATCTTTCTAACATCTATTTTCACACAGCACATCAGCCTATGATGCACTCTAGTTCCATGGTTCACACTCGACCATTGAGGGTTTAATTCTAAAATGAATTTCACATCATTCACACTTCACACTTTGTGCTTCATGAAACATCTTTCTATCATCTATTCACCACATTTCCCGATGACACACTCTTGTTCTATGGTTCAGTCTTGACTGTTGAGGGTTCCTATAAATGAACCTCATCTCATACACATTCACTGGGGGGCACGTTTCTCCAATCATCTTCACATTTTTCATACCATTCCATCACACTCATACATTGTATTTGCATATCTTGGTTTCATCTACTCTTGTTAAGCTTATTATATTTACATGTTTCACTTTATTTTCCATGCTAGACAAATTCTTAGTATGTAATTATCATTCTATATATACACTTACATGTTCACTTGGAATTTTGTGGTGAATGCAAATCTCTTACAAGGTCTTACACGCTGCAATGATGCTTGGAACTAAACCTTTTACCAGTCCCATTGAGGCTCATGGGGGCATCTACATCTACAACTCTCATCATACACATATTACAGGTTCTATTGTTACATTTTTTACTACTTTTCACTATAAACACCATACTTTTCATTCATGCTTTAACATACTATTTATCTTTCTAACATGTTAATGGGTGCTTCATGTGTAGCATTTACTTTGCAGTACTATATGCCACCATGATTATCTGACACATTCTACTTAATTTTGTATGCCATTGTTTGTGAGTTATGCCCTATGTATTTCTTGATCATTGTTTGTTTGATTTTGGTTGCTTTGGCCCTGATTGTCTTTTGACATTGTGAGTGATGTCCCATATTTGAAACCCGCTTTTCACATTCCACGTTTTTTGCACACTTGTTTGTTACATTGTATTGTATTGCATGCTTGCTACTTTTTCTATTAACACATGTTACTAGCCACTTTGTTTGCATGTGCCTTAGTTTCTACCATGCACATCCCCTACCCTTTGGAGGTATATAATTCAACTCAACATCAGGTCCTCTCCTTTGGGTCGTATTCTCCTATCATCATCACATGCACCCCAAACAAGGGGGGCATACATTGAGTGAACAAATGTAGCCTAGATTTTACCACCAATAGCCCAAGGCGCACTGGCACATCACTCAGCCTGAACTGAGCGTTCACCTGAAGCATGCAAGGGTACCATGTCCCTCTTTTATGAGAGCTTGTTCAAGATGTCAGCATGATTGAATGTATATTTCATATCCATAACAAATAATCTAATATTCGACAGTGCATAAACCAAATCTAGTTCTTAACCATGTAAAGAATACTTAAAAAATTACTATAGTAAGATTGACCATACAAGATCCATGCTCAATTACATCCAACACCAATATAAATCCAATAAGATCCATTATATTAAATACTGAAAAAACACAGAAGCTTCATACATTGTACAGTCTCTATAGTAATGTGCGCTCAAAAATTCATAGTATAACACTACAATAACATTGGATCCCTAAACCGTGAAAATCAATACATATTTATAGGGGTGGGGACTTTCCCTTCACCACCCATGCACCTTTCAAAAATAGGCTACATGCTAATAATAGCCATGCACCCTTACATGAGAATACAAAAGCATGCAAGCTTGCTAATAATAGATTATCTACTAGAATAACTGTTGTTTAATCCTATTAATAGCTTCAAAGATATGCATGGCGCTTGTTCTTCTACTTATCCAAAATAGCCTTTGTGTATTCTTCAAGTCTCCTAAAAAATGTGCTCCACACTCCATGTCCAAAATTAGCCCCAAACTACAAAATGGCTAAGTCTTGATTTCAAACTGTTCTGGGCTCACCCTGTTTTGCTATACTTATGTGCACTCATGTGCGCCTTGTGTCTGCACACCCAATCCTCCCTCAATTTCATACTTAAGTTATATTTCATCAGCTCAACATTACCCCACACTAATTTCATTTCCATCCCCGATAATGAGAAATCCCAACTTACCTCTCCAAGAATAAAGAATAATGAATAATGAATGAAAGAATAAAGGAACTGCTACACATAAAGAATGAGAAACTATTTGGCTCTCTGCTCTTCTACCAGCATGATCAAATTTGGATATTCAATCTTAATATCTGCCTCCAACGTATTTCAATCACTTAGTGCTTTATTTGTCTTATCTGGAATGTCTATAACTATGGCTTCCATTTCATCAAGAGTCATCTTTTCACCTTCATTCTACAAGACCCTGAGGACATTAGCCATGCTCGAGACCATTCCCTCCATTACATCCATCCTTTTTATGCGATGAGTTTCCCAATTTATTTTATTCTTTCCTTGTGTGGGACTCAGGAAGCTTCAAGTGCATCGCACTTTTCTTCTACCAGTGCAAGTCTCTCTACACACCCAAGTGTTTCATTCTTTTCTACCTGACATCTTCTTCTGTCATAGTCCGTGTTTTTATTATAACATCTGGTGTTGTGCACATATTCAATGTCATATCTTCTTTCTTAAGGTCATCCTTTAAAGTCTGCAAAATGGACTCATAACCTGTAATTTTTCTTGTAATTGTGGCCTTTGGCCCTCACTACCTCTTCTGCAACATCCTTAGGTGTTGGCATACATGGGCCCTTCCTCCAGTAACAATTGAACTATTGTGCTTAAATAATGCAGAGTGAACTTAAACTTTGTTGCAACCTTATCCTGAAAGTGTGGCCTCTTTTCTATGATCTCATCCTAAATTTGTTCTACCATTTTAAGGACCTTCTACACTTCTACCTCAACCTTTTCCATTCTCTTTGTAAGGCACTTTATCTTAGTGTCCTTATCCTTCTTATCTTCTAATAGTGCTCTGAATATTGTTTCACTTTATCAATATTCTGGCACGTGCAACTTCTACAGATACCTTAGTGAGGGCATTGCTCACCTATTCATCTGAACATGATAGGGGGCTTGACAGTCACATGGTGTGAATGGGGCACCTTCTTCAATCTGTACGAGACACATGAATCTTCACACACATCAAAATCAGGCTCATCCATGTGAGTCTACATGCTCCATGATAATTGTTTCCTTGTGCATGTGTTCACCATTTCTGCATCCATGAGCTCCCATCCATATAAGTCCTTGGGCTCCAAAGTACTTTGGAACCATGCATGTATAATCTTGCTTGGGTCATCAATGTAGCCAACAGATGGAGTCTCATATGTCTTATCCTCCTTCCCCTTTCTAGAGTGTTTTCCCTTAGGATTACGTCACTCTTGAATCCTAACGCTGGACCCTTTACCTGTTTGTGTAGTAGGGGGTGCACCTGATGGCTTCGCCTTATCTTCACCTATCTTCTAAGCCAATTTCCCACCTTTATGTTTCCTTCAATTCCTCTTCATCTCTTTTCATCTCCTCTTCCTGAGGCTCATCTATATCCTCAATCTGAACAGGAGTGTTTGGGCACTTGTCTTCAAATTTTTCTTCTTTTCCTCCTTTGTGAGGGATATACCTGTGCCTCTTCTTCTTTTCAGGTTCTACCTTCACAGGTGAAGTCCTAGGTGATCTCCTTGGGGGTTGTGAAGGTATCACACTTTGAGTCTTTGTTCTTCTTAGTACCCTCTTATACTGAGGCTCCTTAGGAGTCTGGTCTAGGTCCACCTCCAGTGCGCCTGTCTCCAACACTTCATAGTCTTACTGTAGTAGAGGGGTTACCACACACTCACTTTTCTCTCCAATAGTGGGTTGTCTTCTACCCCTATGCTCCAAACCACCATTTTATTCCTGTAGTTCTTTTTCTTCTTCCACAAGGGGTGAGGGTGGTTCCTCATCTGCTAGTGTGCCAACTGTATGTTTCCCCTTGGGTGGGCCAGGAAGTTTGAACTCATTCTCCACATATCTCCCATTTTCCAACCTGGGCTTGAGTTGGATATATACAAGGGCTGCCCCAATCTCACCAATTTCCAAACTCATAGCCTTCATGTTAATATCATCTGAAATTAACCTCTCAATATATGCAGACTTACTTGGATAAACGTAAGTCTTTCTGAGTGTGTGGTAGTCACAGTCTACCTTATCAGCATTGAAAGTCAACTGGCGCATGTCTGAAAACCTATGTACAGATGCTTGGAAATAATGCGGTGAAGGCATAAGGGAGCTTACACCAAGGGCTCCACTTCCCATCCTTCATCCCAAAGCACACAATATAAAAGTGTTGATAAACTGCAAATTGTACTTGCTTACCTAATACCAAAGGTAACTCCTTGGGTATTCTCCATTCCTCCTCAAACATGGCGTGGAGTCACTCATACCACAACTCTTCCCTCTACTTAAATGGTCCACTCATGGTCCCATCACATGTATACTCCTCAAATCTCTCTGCAAGATATTTCTTCTCTATAGGATATTGCCATATTTTATCCTTTGGCCCATCGGGCACCCCAATTTCTACAAAGACAAGTGATAAAAGGATCATACCAAAACTAATATTCTCACCTTCATGTGCTTCCTCAATGATGGTTTCAGAAATGAAACCAACCAAGTTGTAAGTTACCCCTTCAGTCATTTTCTTTGCTATGTGCAACCACAAGGTATTTACCTGTGACCACCGCTCCTGGTTATTTAACTTTGTGAGGAGGTGAGCTACTGCCTAGACCACTGGGTACTTCTGTAATTTGTCAATATCCATTCCATGCCCTCCCTTTAGGTAACCCAATGCCTTCCTTGTCACCATTATTTCCTCTTTATCTATGAGGACACTGCTCACTTCAGTGCCCAAACTCCTAAGTCATGCCAGAATCCTAATCAAGGGCATGGTAATCCTCATCTGGTGCCTAAAAAATAGAAGAAGTCCTCATGGACTCTGCTCATCAACCACTGGTATAATTTTTCTGGTTTTCCAAAATAAGGGAGTTCATACAACTGTAAAACTCCTACCTTTTCCAACAACTTTTTTCCCACATCATCATACATGGCCATGTCATCCGTTGTTCTCTTATTCATCTTCACAACCAACAACTTATCCAGTTCATCCTTGTTATCCTTTGTTCTATGATTGTAATCACTCACCTTGCACCAGCAAACGTGTGAGTCCCAATCACGACCCATGTAAACCCCTTCTGGGTACTGCATTTCAGAAAACATAATCTCAGGAGCATCTTTGACTTTGATTTCAACCTCCTTTTATCTTCTTCCCCCTTGTCACCACTCCAAGTGCTCTTTTTGGTGCCATTTAACTATAAAGGTGTGTTCTTTTACATTCTTTGATCTGTGTAACTCAACTCCGCATTCCCTGCCTCAAAACCACATGCCCTAGCTCAAATCCAAACCCTAACTTTCAATTTCCTTCCTCGCACACCTTATGTCACTCAAACACTTCTCTAATGGAGCATCAATCACCCTGGTGCATAAATATGAAAAATGAACTGGTTCGCAACTCTCTGCACTTCACAACTCTCTTGTTAGCTTCTCGCTCAATTTCAACTCACTTGAATTCTCTTGAATGTAAAGGTAGAAATGATTTCATAACACAAAATTATATAGTTTTTGACAATTTTCCACATTTATTGCTCTCCACCTACCACCATACTTAACATTGATTTGGCGTTTCTTCAATCTTCACGTGCTGACTTGTTTCCATGCCATAGTCATAACCTTTCTGGCATGCCTTCTACTTCTCGGCCACAAACCTCATTTTGTGCTCCCTCATGCACTGAAGTAATTCACCACTACACCTTTCACTAATTAGTTTTTATTGTTGTATCATACCTTGCATTACACTATGCATCCATTTATCCATATGTGGTCTTCAATCATGATCAATCTTTCTCTACTCGCACCTTTCCTTTGAGCACTTACATAATATTTCTCCTATGCATAACTATCTTTAGATAATATTCAAACTTGGCAATGAACCCTGTATATACTCCACCCCACACTAAGGGTATGTGTGGTCCTCTGTGCATGAAAACACTTAGATAGTAATCAGCTTCTGGTGCGCAAGCGTGCTTATTACACAAAACACTGAACTAAATTGACAAAACATAACAACGATGAAGGAAACACATATAAAAGGAATGCATTAAGGAAATATAATCTAAGTGGAAATATTTCCTTATTACAAACACCAAGAAGACTTATTTATAGTAGGGCTTCAACCTACTCCCATTGAAGTAACCGGGAAACCATGTTCCATCCAGCACCTCTAACTAACAAGTGCCTAAATCAAGTATATAAGTGATAACATATGGTCCCAACCAATTCACTTTAAGCTTTCTAGGGTGGCACAAAAACTTTGAATCATACAAAAGTACCATTTTCCAACCTCAAGCTTCTTATCCTTGATGTGCCTATCATGCCATGCCTTCTGCCTGGCCTTTTCTTGCTTCTGACTCCATCGTGCTATAGCATTCCTTTCATCCAACTGCATCAGTTTATCAATACGCTCTTCAAGTGCTTGCTCATCCACCAAACCTCCTACATGCACAATACATAGAGATGGTAACATGAATTCCACTGGTAGAACAACCTCTATGCCAAACACCAACTGAAAGGGTGTTGCCTTATTCAACCTCTTGTAGGTTGTCCTGTATGCCCAAAGTACAACAAAGACTTTATCATCCCAGTATTTCCTTCCAACATCACAAATTTTAGTCAAGGTATGGCTCAATATCTTGTTGAAGGCCTCAATAGTTCCATTTTCCTGAGGATGATAGGGTGTTGTTTTATGGTGTGCAACCATAAATTCATCCAATAGTATCCTGATGGTCTCATTAAGAAAATGAGTACCCCTATCACTTGTTAAACTTAAAGGGCATCCATACCTGCTGATAATATTTTCCCATAGAAACCTTGTTGTCATAGCCATGTGTAATCTTTTGTAGGCATCGCTTTTTCCCACCTTGTAAGATAGTATGTACAAGTTATAATGTAGCGCAATCCAGTCCTACACGAGTGGGGAAATAGGACCCACAAAGTCAATCACCCACTTTTCAAAAGGTTTTACGCTAGAAATAGGCCTCAAAGGCATTTCATCCCTATGCCCAATCTTTCTAAGGCATTGAAAATGGTCACATGCCTTACAATATTCTTTACAATCTTTGTATAATGTTTCCCACCATAGATAAGCTACTAGAATCTTGTGTGCAGTGACATCCCCTACATAGTGTCCACCTACAATACCACCATGAGCCTCCTCCATAATTGCTTCCCACTCATGCTCAAGTACACACCTACACAAAACTTCATCCCGACCTAGTTTGTATAGGTCTCCACTGCTCAACATGTAAGTCACGACGCGAATGACAAGTTGTTTCTTCTCCAAAGCCTTCATTCCCTCAGGTGCCACACCTGTGTGTAAAAAGACAACAATATCCTCTAAGTCTGAGGGTGCGTGATTTAATCTAAACAGTTGTGCATCTGACATTGTGTCCTTAATGCTCTGTGCATCCTCTCTTGATTGAATCCTTGATAAATGGTCTAGACCAGAATTACTCTTTCCTGGCTTAACCACCACAGTAAAGTTAAACTCCTGAAACAACAGAATCCAACGGCATATGCACCCCTGTAAAATGAGATTGTTTACCAAATACTTCAATGCCATGTGATCTGTATAGAAAATGAAAGGTGTTTCTAGTAAGTACTATCAAAACTTATGGAGCGCATAGATCATGGACAAGGCCTTGCGCTATGTAGTTGTGTAATTCTATTCTGTTGGATTTAACTTCTTGTTCGCAAAGCAAATAGGATGATAGACAATCCCTTCTCTAGGATGGGCTAATACTGTGCCAATGGCCATGCCAGAGGCGTCCACATGCACATGAAAAGGTTTGGTCCATGAAGGAAAGCACAAAATAGGTGTTTTAGTAAGCCTTTCCTTCAATGTCTCAAACACACACTGTTGCGCTTCACCCTAATAGAACTTGCCTTTACCTTTCAATAATTCCTCTAAGGGTGTGGAAATCTTAGCATAACCTTTGATACACTTCCTGTAATATCCTATGTGCCCTGAGAATCCATGCACCTTGCTTTGGTTAGTAGGTTCCTCCAAGCCCAAAATGACAACAACCTTAGCAGGATCTACTAACAAGCCTTCCTTACAGATAATGTGTCCCAACAAAGTTCCAAAGGGTGTGGAAAACACACACTTCTTGATGTTTAAAGAGATGCTCAACTGTCGACATCTTTCAAACATGAGTCTTAAGTTATCATAGTGATCCTTCACAAGCCCATAGACTATCCAATCATCCAAATATACCTGCAAGAACTTGTGAATAAAGTCTTGGAATGCTTGCACAACAATGCACGAAAATACTATAGGAACATTCTTTAATCCAAAGGGCATAACCATGTATGAAAAACTTCCCCACTCAGTGGTGAAAGTTGTCTTCTCTTGATCCTCTTTAGCTATCCTTACCTGATGATATCCAGAAAATCCATCAGTAAAGGAGTAGATCTCACACCCTGCAACGCCTTCCAATATTTCTTCAGTAAATGGTGTGGGGAAAGGGTCAATTACACATACAACATTTAACTCCTTGTAATCCACACAAATTTTGATTCTTCCATCTTTCTTTATACTGATCACCATAGGGCTAACCCACTTTGACTCCTCGATGGGCTCAATGATTCTAGAATTCAGCATCTTGTCAATTTCTTCCTTTACCTTGATGCACAGGTTAGGATTCATCTTGTAAGGCCTCTTCCTAACCAGGCATGCACCTTCCTTTATCTTGATTCTCATTTCACCCAAAGATTCATGATACCCCTTTCAATTCATGATAGCCCCTAGGGAACAAGGTCCTGGAAGTCACACAACAACTCAATTATCTTAGCAACTCAGAGTCAGGCCAATAATCTCCAATGATGGCCTTCTTAGGTTCAATATATGTTCCAATATTCACCTTCTTGGTCTTTATAGGATCATGGTAGGCACGCGCCTTTTCATCTGCATTGTCTAAGACCTCGCGCGTACCCTCTGTTTGCTCAATATCCAGATTCTCCACTTCTTCATCATCCATATATAGACCATCTTACCCTTTTCCTTTTCTAGGTAGGTGCACCCAAGTTGTTCTACATCGGTTTCATCTTCTTCTTCTTCAAAATGCACCTCCATGTCTGACTAACCAAGTAACTCCCGAATCAGTTCCTCAGCCTTTGTACTATCTCCCATAGTCAAGCACTTCATAACCTGTAATGCCTCATTCACTAGAGGTTTAGTGGAAAAATAGTCAAAGGTCTAAATCATACCTGCAATCAATTCTTGCCAACTTTCAGTCTCTTTATTAAACTCTATATAGACATACCATGTGCGTGTGCAGCCTCACAAGGTGAAATAATCTTGTGCACCCACATTGAAGGTGGTAAAGCTTCCTGCCCCTCTGTCCATAGTCTCTCACACTGTTGAACGTGGTGTTAAACAGGATCATTACCATGAAATGCATAGATCTGAGTAGGTGCATTACTCCTTAGAAATCTAGTAGATAAGGCGATTCTCACTTCTCGCCACTCCAAAATATTATCCCTGTGAACCATCCACTAGCGTGTTGTCATCCTGTGTAAAGTATAAACTAGCATATTCCTTCTTTCCACTTGACATTCCCACTGTACTTCCATAGTGCGCAGGAATACCTCAGGATTCTCTTCACTAGTGTACCTTGGTACTTTGTTGCTTCCCAAATGCCTAACACAACATGGCCTACTTACGTGCGTAACTGCAGTTTTCACTTCGCACCCAACCATTTCATAAGTGTCATGTGCCCAGTTGTCACATGTAACACTTGTAGTATCACTCATGGATTGTGCATCATCCCATTGGAGAAATCCTTCCTTCGATGGCTCAAGCACTTCCGGATCTCGAATGGTGCGCACATAAATTTTGTTTAAATCTTCTTCACTTAAGGGCTCTACATAAGGTGCAAATTTTCCATCTGTCAAGGGAATAATGACGTGCTCTTCCTTGTTCTCAAAACTTATATATCCTTTATTGAACCACAAATCTGAATTGTTTGCATAACACCAAGGGCATCCAAGTAGTGCTAGAAAACTGTCTGCCTCTACAAGTGCCAAGACTTCAAAGTCCCCAGTAAACTTGGCCCCTTGTATAGTAATAGATGCATCCTTTAAAACCCCAATAGGCATGGCTTTAGTCCTATTTTTCATAAACAACACATTCAAAGATGGCTGCAATGGTGGTCTACCCATCTAAATCCATGCATCCAAACTGAGTACATTCACTTTTGCACTTGTGTTAATCAGAATGTTACTCAAAAGCCAGCCATCAACAACAAGCATTCAAAGTGATTTCCTTGTCATAATCCAGACTATGAGGAGGGAGGTTAGCATGCAAAATTTTCCTTTCATGTTGAATTCTAAGCGTGGAGTGATTCCCTTTAACTAGTTCCCCAATAAAGGAATAATGTTCTCTTGTCGCAGCATCTTGCAAACCTCCTTTAGATCATCAACATCTGTCTGATGGAGCTCATCTACCTTCTTTTGTTCTAACTTTTCCATGACTGTTCTTTCAAAAATTATATCTCACCCTACAAATTCCTAATCACCTCCATGGTGTCTTGATAAACCTCCTTCTGATGCATAGGGTCTAGATACTTTGCATGTAATACCTCCTCCTTTGTGATAACAAGCTTCTTCTTTGGAACTTCCCTGGTGCGCATAGCCTCAATGCGTGTAGTGATCTTCATAGGTACTAACTCAGGATCAGGTGCTAACTTTGGCATCCACTGATCTTCCATGATGCATTGTACTCTAACCATTCCCGCGCCCTTGTCTTGTTTATGCTTCTTACTCAAGTGTTCATACAAGTCTGGGCATTCTTCATAGTTGTGATTCTTTCCACACAAAAAAATAGATAATGTTCTGAGGGAATTTGTACCTATAATGGTCATGGGATCCGCACATATAGCATGTTCCATGAGGAAAATCACTCCTTCCACCACCTGCAACCTCGGCCTCTAAATCCTCCACGGTATCCTCGACCTCTACCATGGCCTCCTTCAAAGTGCCCTTCATTGTGATCATGATCATGATGCTCACCTTTTTTCTTAGAGTTATTTGCAATGTTGGTCTGACGTACACCAGTATCAATGATATCATGAATCTGATCAATCAACCTACAATTTTCAGTATCATGAGTGGTAGACCTGCAAATCTTATAGTAACATGACACATTATTCCTTATCATTGTTGCAACAATGGGCACCTACTTGAATCATGATCCAAGTGACAAATCTCACAATCCAGCAACATGGTGCTCACCAACTTCTGAGGAAAACTATCCTTAGTATGCCCTTCTACTTCACAATTTGTGCACCAAATTCCGTTGTGTGTCTCATGCGTTGAGTTAGTTGATAATTTCTCTAACTGTTTAGCCATAGCTACAATCTAGGCCTCCAAAAATGGGCTCACTCCTGTGTCGACACTCCTGACTACCTCAGTGCGCTGAGCAGCTTCAAGTGCCTCATGTGGATCTGTATAAGTTTTGTGTGAGAGTGCCCTCCTAAAAGGCGTGATCATTCCTCCAATGAACAATTGAGCATGTTGGCTCAGGTGAATTTCGTAAGATAACTTAGACTGAAGGGTCTTAAAACATGCATCATACTCTCGTACACTCTCAGTTGTCTCTTGCTTGATGTCTTTTAACATGTTAATGCTCTTATGCTCAAACTGAGGGATATAAAACTCTTTCAAAAAAGAATCTCACTACGAGGTATAATCTACACAAGTCTAGTTAGGGTCAAACTTTGTGTACCAGCTATGTGTGTGCCCTTGCAGTGTAACTACAAACTGACTTGCCTTACACTCTGGACCTGTAATCCCCTTCGCTTGCCATAGTATTTCACACATATGCATGTTCTCAGTTGCATCTTCTATCCCTCTGTATTCTAGAAGATGAAGAGACATCTCCATATAAATATTCTAGGGTTGGTGTGGACTATGCCCACCAGATCCAGAACATGTGTTTCCTCCACATCTAGAGCTACCAAATCTGCTAGCACCTGAGCCACATGACCCTCCTAATCCTCCTCCTGAAGTGGGAAATGGACCAGAGGATGCGATGCCTTGTGTTCTAATAGTTTTGCTAAACTAAACTCCCACATTCTGTGAATTTGTGCTACTTCCAGACGTTATGCCAACATTCTATGTTGATGACGCACTAGAAAAGATACCTCCAACCAGACCTCCAACTAACATAGATGATGATTGCATCATCATAGATGATAAAGCTACCTAATTAACTCCTGAACTTGACTGTAAATTAACTCTATCGACCACAAATCTAATGCCCACACTAGCTTGCTTACTATTTACTATCATATAATATGGGAAACCAAATGCAAAGGCTAGGTCGCTAGGTAGGATCAAATGCACTCCCACAGCTCTCAATATTTCTTCAAACGCACCTTCATCAGAAACTGAAGAGGGTTTTGTGCCATGCTTTCCAAAATGGGGTAGTTCCAGATGATTTGGCTCCACATCCTCTGCGTGAGCTCCAAATCCTTCACGATCCATCTCCCTCTACAACACCATTCTTTCCACGATCTCTCTCTACTTCTCCAAGTCCCGCTCATGCGTTTCATTAAAATTAAGCCACATTTCTTCTTTCTATCTCTCTCGTTAGATCCGTCATCCTTCATCACACCTTCTCATACCCTCACACATGGTGGAGTTTAGCTAGCCATAAGCTTCTCTTCCAAATCTAGGGTCATAATCAAGATCTTAATTGCCAAAGGAATACTACACAAATAAGATCCTTTGGGTTCATGCGTGAACTGGAACTCAGCAACCTCTGGGCAAGAGTAAGTAGAAAATTTGTACTCCAAAATATATCTATTTAGAACACCATGGAACTAATGATCCATAGCACATGTCCATATCAAATCCACATCATACAAGGCCTTGAATTATTCCTACGTCCAAATGAGTATACGAAATCTCTAATTTCTCTTTGATATGTAAGCAACCAGCCACTCATACAGCTCTATAAGAAAGATGGTGAAGAATTTCTCATATAGATTCTATTTAACCCATGTGTGTGCATTAAATTTAGGTCTAGTGCTAAACCTACGAGCATACTCTTCCTCCAAATTATCTAACCACTCTTCAATACTAGCCAAGGTTAACCAGTACATCTTCATCATGCAACATCCTTCCAAAAAACTTAAAAAGAGGTCCAGGCAACGGAACCAAAATGTAGCCTAGATTTTATCACCAACAGCCCAAGGCACGCTGACACATCACTCAACCTGAACTGAGCACTCACCTGAAGCGCGCAAGGGTACCAAGTTCCTATTTTGTGTCATCTTATTCCAAGAAGTTAGCAAGATTGATACATATATCCTAGATCCATAATAGATAACCAATTATATTGCAATAGTGCTTAAACCAGATCTAGATCTTAACCAATAGTAATGAATAATCAAACAAGAATCTATAGATTAAGATTTATCATGCAAGAATCATGTTCAACAGTTACAGTGTTTACAACCAATATCTAGCCACATAAGATCCATTATATTGATTGTTGCAAAAACACATAAGCTTCATTACATACATAATAATGTCACTATGAGTCATGCACGTGTACATAACGAACAGCATAACTCTACAATAACATGGGATTCTCTAAACCATGCAAATCAATACATCTTTATAAGGGTGAGGACTTTCCCTTCACCGCCCATGCACCTTTCAAAAATAGGCTAAATGCTAATAATAGCCATGCGCCCTTACATGATAAATACAAAAGCATGCAAGCGCCCTATTAATGTATTACCTAATAAAACAACTGCAATCTAATCCTATTAATAGCCTCAAAACTATTGCATGGCACGTGATCTTCTGCTTCGCTCAAAATAGTCTTCACGTGCTTCTCCAAGTCTTCTACAAAATGTGTTCCGCACTCCACATTTATTCTTGGCATCATCCTGAAAAATGGCTAATTCATGACTTCTTACTTTCTTGGCACGTGTGCCCTATCTCACTATCTTTCAGCATGCACCCACACGCCCTATGCACGCACACCCAATCCTTCTGCATAAGAATGAAAGAATACCTGATTCCTTTATACCTTTGCAAGTAAAATTAATTCTCGATATTCACTCTTAATCTTTGCTTCAAGCTCATTCCATTCACTTAGCACTTTATTTGTTTATCTGGAATGTCTAGCACAAATGCTTCCATTTCATCAAGTGTCATGGTCCTCACCTTTATATTGTAGTACCCTGAGAACATTATCCATGCCTGAGATCATTCCGTCCAGACATCCATCCAGCGTGCAATCAGTTTCCCAATCTCTTTTATCTTAATCTTTGTGAGGGGCTTGGTCGGCTACAAGTGCATCACAATTTTCTTCAACCAGTGTCAGCTTACCCATACGCCCAAGTGCTTCATTCTTCTGTGCCTGAAGGACTTCATCTTCTTCTGCCATAGTCCTTGTTTTTATTATCACATCTGGGGTTGCGCAACGTATTCAATGTCAGATCTGCTTTCTTTAACTCATCCTTCAAGGTCTGTGGTATGGCTTCAAAGCTAGTGATTCTCCGTGTTATAACGGCCTTGGCCTTCTGTGTTTGTTCTGCAGCATCCTTAGGTTTCAGCATTCTGAGAGGTCCCTCATCCAGTAACAACTAAACTAATGTGCACAAGTAGTGTAAAGCAGATGGAAACTCTTTTGTAATTTTATCCCCTAAATTTGGCCTCTTTTGCACGATTTCATCCCCAATTTCTTCGGCCATGCTAAGTATTGAACACGTCATCACCTCAACTATCTCATTTTCTTGTGTTAAGCACTTTATTTCTGTTTCCTTATCATTTTTATCATCCAGCAGTGCTCTAATAGTTGTCGCCTTATCAATATTCTTGCATGCAACCTCAGTAAATACCTTCATTAAAGCATTTCTTACCTGCTCATCAGACATAACCGGGGGCTTGAAATTCACATACCTTGAATGGGGCACCTTCTTCATTCGGTGCAAACACATAATTTTTTACACACATTGAAATCAGGCTCATCCATATGATTCTACATAGTTCAAGATAATTGCTTGCGTGTGCATTTGTTCACCATTTTTGCATCCATAAGCTCCCATCTATACAAGTCCTTAGGCTCCAAAGTTCTTTGGAATTGCGCGCGTATGATTTTTCTTGTATCATCCCCAAACCAACAGACGAAGTCTCATAAATCTCATCATCCTTCCCTTTTCTGGATCATTTACCCTTTGGGATCTGGGCGCCGGAATCTAGTATTGGTTCTTCACCTTCTTGTGTGGTATCAGGCACGCTTGAAGGCTCACCCTTATCTAATTCTAACCATGTTTCCTTCAACTCCTTTTTATCATTTTTCATCTCCTATTCCAGAGGCTCCTCTGTATCCTCAAAAGTTTGCACTAGAGTATTCAGTGTGTTTTCCTTAGACTTCTCATTTTCATCATCTTTTTTAGGGAAGTACCTACACATTTTCTTCTTTTTTGGCTCTACCTTCAAAGATGAAGTCCTAGGTGACTTCTGAATTGGTTGTGAAGTTCTCACGCTCTGGCTTATTCTTCTTAGCACTCTTTTAAATTATGGCTCCCAGTAGTCTATTCCACATTTATCTCCATAGCACATGTTTCCAACACTTCATCATTTGGTTCTTGCAATGGAGGTTCACCTCGCGCTCTCTTTTCTCACCTACAATTGGGTGTTTTCATGCCCCTGTTCTCCAAACCACTATTGTCTTCCTAAAGCTCTTCCTCTTCTCCTTCTTCTTCCACAAGGGGTAAGGTGTCTTCTTCATCCTATAGTGTACAAACTGTATACTTCCCCTTGGGTGGTCTAGGGAGCTTGAATTCATTCTCTACATATCTCTCATTTTCCAATCTTGGTTTGAGGTGAATATATACAAGGGTTGCCCCCAATTTTCCAATAGCCTAACTGTTAGAATTTGAGGATTATAATAAATACAGATTTAATCAACTTACATATTACATAATGTTATAATAAATATTTAAATAAATATTACATCATAACATAAGTAAATAAAGAAATACTTACATGAAATAAATAACACAGGTAACACAGTATTTATAGTGGAAACCCTCAATAGGGTAAAAACCACTTTAAAATAACATTTTACTTCAAAGAAATTATTTTACATCCAGTAAAATCACCTCCTCCTTTGAAATCCTATTTACCAAGTGTAAAATCAAATCACTAGATTTGCACACCTTTGATATATTTCCCGAATGTATCAAATGAGGACCTAAAGTCCTTTTTATATAAGGTGATCGGGTATGTCTCCCGACCTACCTTTTCAACCTAAAATGGTTGACATAGACACCTAGGTTTATAATATTTAATATTAGAAATATAATTATTCCATGATATTAAATATTTAACATAAAGTATATACCTAGATTAGCATATTTAATATTAGAAATATAAATATAAATATCATTAAATGTTAACCTATATATTAGTGATGGGCCCATATACATTAAGGGTTGGCCAAACCACTTAATCATTATGTTCCAACACTCCCCCTTAATGTTAAGTGGGATAACATAACATATGTCAATAGATTACCTGCCTATGGTACACTACAGGATTTACAATCCTTAAACCATAAAGGTTTTAGGCTAGCATATCGGTTGAAGGAATTATAACACCTTCATCATACTTAATTTACCTTTTGGTAAAAAAAGTATTTGGAATCTCAAAGATCATCCCATGATCAGTGGCTAAGTATGATTTGTGAATTTTACATGTTCTCACAAGTTCTCATAAAAGGTTATTGAACCCAAGCATATATGATTCTTTTACAACTAAGGACCTCCTTAACAATATGCTTGTACTGGATGTTTACCAGTAAACTCAATATCACTAAAGAGTTTACTTAAGACTGCCTTTAAGATCTTTCTACACTTCTTTCTAAAAAATAATTCGATGAGGTATACATGCCCGAAGATCTTTTTACACTTGCCCGAAGGTCTTGTTACAAAAACCAAGTTCCATTAGGAGGTGACATTATCATGCACACTCTCCCTCAATGGCAACTCCGACAATCCAAGATTTTCACGAAAGTAACAAAGTTTTGTAGCACTCAAGGACTTTGTGAAGATGTCAGCAACATACTCTTCAGTCAACATGAATTTGAGATTTATCTCATCACTTTACACCTTCTCACGGGTGAAGCGTATATGTATCTCAATGTTCTTTATCCTTTGATGTTGAACTGGATTCTTAATCAAGAGTAATACAACTCTGACCACCACATAGAAGATAAATACTTCATTTAGCTTTCATGTATATTTCTACCACAGTCATTGCAGCCACATGGCTTTTTTACTTCTTACATTGTACTTCTCTGCCTTAGTAGAAAAAATGGAGACTGTTGATTGTATTTGTTGTTCCAAGTAATGGTTCCTACACCAAAAAAATTGAACACATATCCAGTATATTTTATAACACAACATCAGTATGGTTAGAATCAAAAAATCCATATAAGATAGCATTTTCATTCTTATTATAATGCAACCCATAATTGATTGTTCCATTCAAATATCTAAAAAAATTGTTTTTACAAGATTCCAATGATCTCTAAAAAAGGTTCCTGTATAAACCTTGAAGCAATTATTTTTGTATAGGAAATATTTGATCTAGTTATAGTTAAATAAATCAAACTAGCAACTAGCAACATATATAAAATAGGATCAACCATTTTCATATGTAGATTTATGATCAATATTTATTCCAACTTCCATTAAAGTAGAAAATGGTTTACAATCAATCATAAGAAACTTTTTCAATACAATGGTTTCATATTGTGTTTTGAAAAATAATAATAGAATAAAATACAATCATACAAATAACATGATGTGAGAGACCTAACTCATTCATTTCAAAGCACTGCTTCAATTTCTCTTTAATCTTATGAATTAAATCAGAATTGTCACCAGATAAGTAAATCATCAACATGTATACATATAATGATAATATGCGAGCCTTGCTTAATGAATATATCATTTTTAGAAGAATAATAAACAAAACCTAACAGTTTAAAGAAGGAAACAATTTTCACATATCAAGCTCTAAGAGCTTGTTTTAAACCATATAAGGATTTCTCAACTTACAAACATAGTTTTCTTTACCATTTTCTTCAAATCCTTTATGTTGAAACATGTAAAGTTCTTCTTTTAAATCGTAATTCTAAAAAGTATTTTTCTTATCCATTTGGTGGATTTCCCACCCAAATTGAGCGGAAATTACAAATAAGGCCATATTAGTACTCATTTTAGTTACAAGAAATGTCTCAACATAATCAATACCAAGTTTCTGAGTGAAACCTCTAGCAATAAGTCTAGTTTTATGTGTGTTAATACTACCATCACCATTATATTTTACTTTGTATATCCACTTAGACCCTATAATACTTCACGACTCAGGTTCATATAAGATAATTAATGCATGGTACATATGATAGCTTTTGTTCATTTTCTTAAGGTTAATAGGATTTGAGTTTTCTAACATAGATTGAGCCCAATTTCATTTTTTATCTAGGAAGATAAGAGTTACGGAAATATCTATAGCATCAAAACATCATCATGACCATTTACTAAATCAGAATCAAAACCATCATTTAGAAGCATTTAATAAAGTAACTTCAAGAGAAGAAGATAACACATGTAAACCTTTCACTAGACTATATCTATAAATTTCATATAAGCTTTGATAATTAACATGTCCTAACCTTTCATGTCATAGTTTTGAATTATTCAAACTCTGAGATATAAAACAAGATGTAGAAGAGAAATCATCAAAAATATATAGATCATTTCTTTAAATTTCTTCAGCTATTATACTCTCATTAATATCCTTGATATACCAAGTATCCTTCATGCATAGATTCTAGTTGTGTCCATACCTCTTTCAGATATTCGATATTACCAATGTATAGAAGGTACTCATCCTTCACATTGCATAGAAAGAGTATCTTACATTCGTTGCAAAAATGTATTCATGTTATCTACATTTGTTTGACGACCGAGTGGGAGCAACCTCGGATCTAGAAATAATCGTCCAGAGTTTCCTCGCCATAAATTCTATTTTGACCCAAATGTTGTAGTTGGTTTCATTCAAGATCTGGGGTTTGTCAAGACAAAAATAGTTGGACGTCATTATTTTCCTAAACCTATAAAACACATCTCATTATAATAAATAATATACCACATAGTTAGATGCATATTTATCGAACACAACAACACTTTTAATAGAATCAGATCTAAATTTTACAGATCTAAAGAAACTATTTGATCATAACTAATTTTGTCATTACAACGCATACTAATTAACCTCCCATGATCAAAATAATAACCTGCATTATAAAGGGCTCTGCATTATACCCTAGATTTATATAAAAAAATATTTCCGACCATATAGAAGTGAAGAAGAGACCCCTAAGAATGCATAACAACTTCAAATTTCTGAAGAAAAAAATTAATGTAGACAAAAATCTGGCCATCTTAAATTTGACATCTAAATGACCGTCATAATGGCTTATTTTTTGCTCTATCGTGACTGTCATTTGAACTTCAATTTTAACACAGTTAAAGTTTCCTGGAAGGGTAAATGCACCAAGTTGGTGGACAAAAAAGGGGTCATAAGTGGACGTCATATTGCAAAAAATAGTAAAATCTCAACTTATAGGGATTATTAGCAATACACGCACTCAAAATTAGAAAAAAATATACAATTATGAATCGTAGCATCCAAAATCTAGTTTCTAAAATACTAATTTTTTTAAAACGGACAAGTTTAGCTATATTAAACACTTAAAATTATATGACGTGGTTTTTGTTTTTGAAAAAACCTATAAAATCGTAGTCTGTTTGCCCGCGATTTGGATGACCAAATCTTGTTTTTTTTTCCTTTGGTGAAAAGTTAGATGTAGCTGTCTATCTTGGGATGGATTTTATTTTGTATTTTTTCGAGCAATATTTTTTTATGATTTTTTCCGTGAAAGTGGTCTGAAAATATTTAGAAAACTGAGCGCTTTCCATTTGCCCACCATAACTATATCAAAAAAAATCGAAATCAATTTTTTTTTAACATGTATAGAATTTCTCCACCCTTTGGATGGTATAAGTTTTATCACATTTTGATAAGTGAAACAAAAGTTGCAGTCGTAAACGTAGACATGAACATTCGTGGGAAAAATGTCTTAAAGACCTATTGTTAGTAAAAAATTATAAAATGATATTTATTTTATTCTATTCACTTTAAAATTAATATTTCTACAAAGCTAACAGTTTTCCCTACACGATGGTACCATTTTTGTGAAATGTTTTTAGTTTTTCAGCATGGTTCAAGTCTGAGGAAGAGTAAATTTGAAGTTTTTTGACCCTTTACACTTCATAATGACCTTCCATAGCTTTGGTTGGGCAAAATAAAGATTTCTCGAGCCTTAGGGTCAAATTTGACGATACAAATAGAACCGTGATCATGGGTTTTTAAACAAGAACTGTAATCACGCTTTATAGATCGTGAGCGCGGTTTATAAAACAATATCGTGGTTTGTAAATCATGTTTACACACATCCCAATATTCTAATTACCATATGATTTTTACAATTTGACTTTACCGTATGAATTACTATGAAATTATGTCATTTTCTACACGTTTTACTTATCACCGGAAGCAAAACATCATGAGAGACAAGAAACGAAGTCAAAAAACGAAGTCAGCAAGTAAAAAACACCAAACCAATTAGAGGCAAACATATTTCAAAATGCTGAGCGAATGCGGAATAGTCATGAATCAAGAAGAGGTTCATCTTCAACCCCTACTATTGTAAACAATGAGGAACCATATAATGTTTCTACTGTCAATGTTGAAGTTGAATTAAATACTTGTGATGAAGAAGTTTTTACTATCAATGTTGAAGAAGAATTAAATACTTGTGATGTGACAAATGTTGAAATTGAAGGAGACGATGAAAATGTGAATAAAATTTTTTAGGTTGAAACTATAGACAAGAAAAATTTGATAAAAACACCTCCTAGGATTTTCCATAAGAAACCTAATTATTTTATTGAAATTGATGAAAACATTTTGAAACCAATGTCTGACAAACTTTCTGAACGGACAAATCAGAAGAAAAGCCACTGAAATTTGGGATAATCATTTTGAAATTTTAAATGATTCCCAAAGATGTCAGTTGTTGGTTAGTTTGATGAAATTGATTAAAATGAGACCTACATTAAACACCTTAGGATTGACAACATCTAATATACGTGGTCAAACCTCTACAATTGTTGAAAACCTTCATGATGCATATCACATTGTTGGTGTCAAGAGACGCACTAGGGATAGTAATATTGTGCGTCATGTACTTGCTACTAGTGTTGTAAGTGAATCAATAAAAAAAACAACGTTTGATTACACAAACAAGTTGAATGTTGCAAGTTAATCGAAAAACTCTAATGAAAGTAATTGAAAGATGTGATATCCTTCAATCACTCAATAACGCTGATTTTTCGACATTTTTTGTTAGAGCACCACGTAAGGACAAAAATAATTTTGATGCTATAAGAGAAGTTGTTATTAAATTTTGGCATGATAACACTAGAGTTTCACCTAATACAAGAGATGTTATAAAACAGAGAGTTGGTTCTACTAATCGTGAACCACATCCAAAGCATTTCTTAGATACATGACTCAAACTCAATTATTTCGTAAGTTTGAACAAGAGCATCTGGAAATTAAAATTAGTCAACATTTTTTTGAAATGTTAAAACCATTCTATGTGAAAATCAACCACGCTCGCACCACTTGTAGGCAACATGTTGAATTTGTTATGCATTATGCTAAATTTTTATGTAATCATTCTATTTTTCATTCTAAAACTATGTTATCGGAATGTGGTGTTCAAGTTCCACCAATATCTTCCAGGGATTTCATTCCTACTATATTTTGTGAAAAATAAGTTGGACAATTTTTTTATAGTCAGGATTGTTTAGATGGAAGTTGTAGTTACATGTGGCGGATTACCTAAATTGGAAAGTTGCATCCATGAGCAAATTAAAGGTGACAATAAGACATAATTTAGTTGAGTTTGATAAATATAAATCAGTTGCATAACAGTTGAAAGATGGAAAAGAGTCTAAACGGTGTGAGCTAGTTACAGAACATATGCCTGTTTTTCAATTTATGAGAAAATTTAAGGATGAAATTATTTATGAGTATGCTAGGCATAGACACAGAGCTCGATGGTTGGATGAACAGTTCAAGATATATAAAGACACATTTCCTATTGGTACTATTGTTTCAGTGGTTAATTTTGCAAAGAATTACACATTGTAACCACAAATGGAGGTTCAATCACAATATTACAACTCAGTACAAGTTTTCATTTTTGTGCATATAGCATTTCTACATTCTCCTAACAGTACAGAGAATGATCAAAAAAATTTAAGAGAGTACCACTTTTATATCAGTGATGATCGTACTCATTCTACTGAATTTGTGCAAGGGTGTTTCCAGTTATTTTATGGAAACTTGTTCTGATAGGGACATCCACTTCAAACAATATTATATATGGTTAGATAATTTCACGTCTCAATTTAAGAATACACGAATGTTTTATTGGATGAGTTGGATGCATGTCAAGATGGGTGTGCAACATATTTGGAGTTTCACAGACATGGAAAAGGAGAGCATGACAATGTAGGGGCATGTGTGAAAAGAGCTCTTGCAAGAGAAAAGTTGAAGTAAAAGATGGTGCTAAATTGAAAGATGCAAATAGCATAGTGGAATGGCGTATTGAAAACATGGCCTAAGGTTCTCAAGAAAATTCCACGGTTTGCAGATATTTTTGGTTGATAGAGGAACAACAAATTGTTAACTACGAGGATTGTATGACACTCACTGGGTCCAGTGATATGCACTCATTTTGTAGCTCAGACGCTACTTCGTGGGCCGTATGGACAAGAAATTTGACATGTTTTTGTGTATCTTGTATCGAATTTGTCACTGCTGAAGTGTGATTCACGAGAATGGGTGGAAGGATGGATTTGTAGGCCTCTAACTTCGCTTCCTAGTTATCAACCTCCACAAGCATTACAACTTATTTCTGTAAATGAAGTTGCAACATCCAAGGACTTTGACGAAATTTTGATTTTGGTGCGATAAGGTATTTATGGTTATTTATTTAATTTTTGTATTGAGTTATGTCTATTGAAATTTTAATATGTATAATTTAAATTTGAGTTGAAACCCTTTTTTTGTAGGACATGTGTTTGCAGTAATTGTGACAGAAGACAATGAAGAAGGAACAAACTATTTCTTATGTCGTTGCATCGAGGAAAGAAAGAAGTTGACTTCTCCTATTATAGATGGCAAAGATATTGAGTATCCTACAGGGTCAGTGGTAGTTACTGGAACTTGGCTTCGACGGTATCCATTAAAAAACTCCTCTGTTTGGGTGTTTGAAGACTTTGAGACACACAGGAAAATACTCTTATATTCACATCTAGTTCTAGAGACAAATATTCAGCTGTATAGATATCGAGGAAGGCCTAATAACAAGATTCTTTGGAAGGTTCGAGAGTCAGATCATGAAGCAATCTTGTCTGCTATTCAGAGTAGATCCGATCTTGATGGTTCATTGGAATGAATTTACAATGCTCATGTTTGTTATATATAATTTCTTTGATATAATTTCTTTGGTATATATAAATTTGTTTAGTTTAAAGATCTAGATTTAAGTTTGAATATATTTTATTTTAAATTTGTATATTTTGTATATATAGATAGTATATGGTTTTGATTTGAAACTTAAATTTCTTTGACTAACACTTTTATGTAGGTTAGTGGTGCCAGAAAAGCTTCCACCTTCACGTGGTTGGCATTGTTAGTAGAGAATTTTAAATTCTCAAAGCTAAGAGAAGCTTTCATTGTTTTACAAGAAAAGAGAAGCAATTAACAATGATTTATGTACCTATGGAGGGGGTTCTTGGTTCCATAGAAGTTAGCCTAGAAGGACCTATAGCATAGAGAACCGAAATAACGCCTCCCCAAGTGTTTACAAGACCATCCCTATGCATGTGCACATTTGGTTCGGTGCCACAACCCACCGTTTGTAAAATATATCGTTTGACAACCTTACACTGGCTTAAACTGCACTATTTCATGTGTTTACAAATAATAGGGAAGCAAGAGCACCGATTGGAGAAGGAAAAACCAAGAAAGGCTATTGTAGAGGGTCTCTACGTCGAGGTGTAAGATCAGATGAGATGTCTCTAGGTGCCACAGGGTGCGCGTAGCCACCCATCGAAGTTGAATGATTTTTTGGTATCAAGGCTCTTAAGGGACTCCGCCCGAACGAGGTAGCCCGGAAGTAAAAACGTTGTCGCACACCAAAACAACACTTCCTCTAGTGTTCACCTGGCCACCCGGACATGTTGGCGTAATCAGTTCGGTGCCACGACCCTTTGTTTACAAAATATACCATTTGACAGCCTTATACTAGCTCAAACTGTACTATTCCACGTGTTTGTAAATATTAGGACAACAAGAACACCGATTGAAGAAGGAAAAAACTGAGACATAATATTGTAGAGGGTCCCTATGCTGAGGTGTAAGATCCGATGAGACATCTCTAGGTGCCACGGAGTGCACGTAGTCACCCGTCGAAGTTGAAAGATTTTTTGGTCTCAGGGCTCTTAAGGGACTGCGCCCAAATGAGGTAGCCCGAAAGCAATGACGTTATTACACACAAAAATGATGCCTCCTTTAGTGTTCACCCTGCCACCCAGATGTGTTGGAACAGTTGGTTCGGTGCCACGACCCACCGTTTGTAAAATATATCGTTTGACATCCTTACATTGGCTCAAACTACACTATTCTGCGTGTTTGCAAACAATACGGCAGCGAGAGCACCGATTGGAGAAGGAAAAAACTAAGACAGGTATTATAGAGGGTCCCTATGCTGAGGTGTAGGATTAGAAGATACGTCTCTAGGTGCCACGAAGTATGCGTAGCCACCTGTCGAAGTTGAACAATTTTTTGGTCTCAAGGCTTTTAAGGGACTGCGCCCGAACAAGGTAGCTCGGAAGCAACGACGTTGTTACACGCCAAAACGACACCTCCTCTAGCATTCACCTAGCCACTTGGACATGTCAGCACAGTTGGTTTGGTGCCATGACCCACTGTTTGCAAAATATATCGTTTGACAGCCTTACACTAGCTTAAACTGCACTATTTTGCATGTTTACAAATAATAGGGTAGCGAGAGCACCGATTGGAGAAGGAAAAAACTAAGACAAACTATTATATAGGGTCCCTACACCAAGGTGTAAGATCAAACGATATGTCTCTAGGTGCCACGGAGTACACGCAGCCACCCGTCGAAGTTGAACAATTTTTTGGTCTCAAGGATCTTAGGGGACTATGCCCGAACGAGGTAGCCTGAAATCAATGACATTGTCGTGCACCAAAATGATGCCTCCTCTAGTGTTCACCTAGCCACCTGGACATGTCGGCATAGTCGATTCGGTGCCACAACCCACCGTTTGTAAAATATACCATTTGACAGCCTTGCATTGGCTCAAACTGCACTATTTCATACGTTTACAAACAATAGGGGAGAGAGAGCACTGATTGGAGAAGGAAAAAACTGAGATAAGCTATTGTAGAGGGTCCCTACGTAAATATTTAGGATCTAATAATACATCTCTAGGTGCCACAGAGTGTGCCTAGTCACTCGTCAAACTTGAATGATTTTTTGGTCTCGGGGCTCTTAAGGGACTGCACCCGAACGAGGTAGTCCAGAAACAATAATATTATCGAGCACTGAAATGACGCCTCCTCTAGTATTTACCTGGCCACCTAAACGTGTCGGTGCATTTGTTTCGATGCCACGACCCACCGTTTGTAAAATATACCAATTGATAGTCTTACACTGTCTCAAACTACACTATTTGGTGCGCTTGCAAATAATAGGGCAGCGAGAGCACCGATTGGAGAAGGAAAAACTGAGATAGGCTATTATAGAGGGTCCCTATGCTTAGGTTTAGGATCGAACGAGACATTGTCGACACTAAAATTTTCCTCCGTAATTTCTATTTCATTAATGTATGTATTAGGAACAGGATGTTGTTAAGTATAATTAGTAGTAGCGTCTGATAGAAGATAACGGCACCGTCAGTACGGTGCCGCCAATAATGTGGAGTACGGTAACAGTCAAAGTACAATAGGAATGTTGTAAAAAGTAAATATTTGTCGTAAGTGGTCCGGTAATGTTAAAATGTCAAAGTTTGGGTAATTAGAGAAGTAGGGTCTACATGATTAGGAATTAGAAATATTATATTGGTAATAAGGACAAGGAGTGAGGTCATAAATATTTTGTGTATTTTATTTGTAAAAAGTCTAAAAATGTGGAACCCATGTAAAATGATAAGGTTTATCTTATCTTAAAGGATAAGCTTACATGTACAGATAAGAGTTAAGGTATGGAATATGATTCGTCAGAGTGGATTTCTTATCCTATCTTAGAGATAAGATGGATAAGCCTGGAAGTTCTATAAATAGAGAGGCCACCCCCCTCATTTAGCATAGAAGGAAGTAGTGAGAAATATTGTAGGAAGTGTGCGAAGGAAGCCATCAGTTTAAAGGTGTGTTGAAGAAGCCATTAAGAGGTGTAATTGTAAAGTTTCTCCCATAGTCTTGGTGAAAGGCAAGTGAAGTCAATAACACTTGAAGTACCTCATGGGTGAGATTGTAACAATTTCATGTTAATATTATAATTTACTTTGATATTTCAGATTTGTCATCATTCTGTCTTATCATAGTCGATGGTATTCTTGTGTTATGTTGTTTTTGTTTCCAGATTACATCCACCAAACTAAAGGCTGTGCATTAGTAAATAATCATAGCACGATGAGTTCCCGGTGAAGAATTATCATAGTGCCGGATTGGTGATGACATTTTGGTTCCGTTGCCGGGACCATTCCTCGTTGGTGGATTTTCTGGAGAGATATTCCCACTTAATCAAAAATCAATTAGAGGGTAACCTTGTTTTTACTGTGCATAGTAGTTACCATGGTAAAGTCATTTTTGCCATGAATAGTAGTTACCATGGTAAAGTCATTTTTGCTGGAATAGTATTTACCGCAGTAAAGTCACTTTTTACCGTGAATAGTATTTACCGCAGTAACTTCACTTTTTACCATGAATAGTGTTTACCACAGTAAAGTCAGTTTTTACCACAGTAAGTCAAGTTTTACCATAGTTTACCGTGGTCATTTCTATTTTACTGTAGAAAGGTGTAAAGTCACTTTCTAGTATAGTGATTCCAATTATTTGTGCACATAAGTCTTGTTGATTGTACTTGGTTGGTATTTCACGGTGGTTACTTTTGAAAATGGGAAAGATTCCTGTTTTTTCAGCTCAATCTAATGAAGATGCTTCTTCTTTCATTCAAGAGTTTAAGCGATCTTGTATTTGTAATGGCCTTATAAGAAGGGAACAATGGACTGAATTTTTTCCTACCTTTTTGGATGGTTCAACACTTAGGTGGTTTGAAACACTAGGTGATAATGTGAAAAATTCATGGGATTTATTAACTGAAAATTTTCTTGAAGAATTTGGTGAACAACAGAAATATGCAGATCTCATGATCGAGATCACAAAGCTATCCCAAGGAGAGAAGGAGAAGATAAGGGATTATCATGCTCGTGTTCTAGAGCTAAGGAGGAAGCTCGATGCCCAGATCCGGAAGGAAGGATTAGCGGATGGGTTGATGAATGGCGTGGATAATCTCCTCTGTAAGCACTTCATTCTTGGGATGAAGCCAGAGATCAGACAACGAGTGAAGTATGACCGCCCAGCTACCATTGAACAAGCAAAGGAGATTGCAAGAAGGCAAGAAGAAAGCATGGAAGAGGAGCCCAAAGAAATTGTTGCTAAAGTAGAGCCTACACCAACACCTTTGGTCCAGAATCCACAACCACTCCCGGTGAGCACAAATATTTCTCCTAGTACATCTACTGAGTATGAAGATCTGCTCAAAAAGATGGGTCAGTTAACTATTAATCTTCTTCAAGGAAAGGAATTTAGTTCTCAGGGAGGAGATAGAGGTCCAAAAAGAAATATTTCTGAAGTTGTATGTTATGGTTGTTATAAAAAGGGTCATTATAAGTATAATTGTCCAGATAGAGCTTCTACATCTGGTAAAGGAGATAATGATAAAGGAAAAGCACCTGTGAATTCTTTGATGTAGTAGATAAGAGTAGAAATAATGAAGTAGATGTGTTTGTAACAAAAAGAAAGAAAGAAAAAGATAATCAAGATGGAAATGATCCTAAGAAGATGAAAGAAGAAACTAGTAAGAAACATAGGAGAAGAAAGTTGGGTGTGCAGGATTTTCTGATTTCACAGGGGCAAGGACCATACTCCATCTTGGAAGATCTGTCCAAAAGGCCTGCAAATATTACATATGGTCAACTCTTGGCTATGTCTTCTGAGAAGAGGCGGGAGTTGCGAGGTGGACTCAATGCTCGAAGAAGGAAGGAGGTTGAGGTCCCTGTTTTGGAGGTAGAGGCAGATCCCTATGCTCCACAAGCTGAGGTATTATGTAATGGTATTTCAATTCATGATGTCTTAGTTGATGGAGGTGCTGCAGTTAATGTAATGACCGAGTCTGTAATGAATATGTTGGGTTTAAAAATTGATCGCCCTTCAACACTTATGTTAAGGTCATTAAATAAAGGAAAAACTAAACCAGAAGGTGTAGTTTCAAATGTGGCAATATCTGTTATGGGTGTTGTATGTGTGGTAGACTTTCAGGTGATGAAAAATGGTACTGTTGCATACCCAATGCTGCTGGGAAGACCATGGCTAAGGAGAGTTCATGCAAGAAACTACTGGAATGAAGGTTTCATGACACTTGGACGTGGTAGAGAGAGGGTGAAGATAAATGTGATCCCTCGACATCATAAGGTAGAACCTGTGGATTCAAGTGATGAAACTGATGATTGGACATCCTCTGATTACTCTAGTACCAGTGAAGTGGACACTTGAAGATGAAGAAAGCGAGGTGGATGTTTCAGTCATGGATATCCTTCCAGTCACACCAACTCATGACCCCATAAAATTATCTGAAGAAGAAGTTGATGATCGTCTCCAACAAATAAAGATTGGTGATGCTGTGATGGAGAGTGAGAAGGAATCCTACCTCCAGCTCTTTCGAAGGTACATACACCTATTCACTTTTGATTACAAGGAACTCTGTCAAGTAAGTTGGGTAGAACATTGTATTGAGCTGGTAGATGGTGCTAAGCCCATAAAGCAAATGCCATATAGAATGAATCCTAATTTTTCCAAGACTGTAAAAGAAGAAATAGATAAGTTGCTTGATGCAGGATTCATATTTGCTGTGGAGAATTCAGAATGGGTTTCTCCCATTGTGATCTCAATAAAAAAGAATGGGAAGCTACGCATTTGTGTTGATTACAGGAAGCTCAATAAGGCAACAAAGAAGGATCATTACCCTCTTCCATTTTCAGATCAGATCTTGGACGAAGTAGCTGGCCAGGAGTGCTATAGTTTTGCTGATGGATATAGCTGCTACAACCAAGTTCGTATAGCAGAGAAAGATCAGCTGAAGACCACGTTCACCACTCCTTGGGGAACGTTTGCTTATAGAGTTATGCCTTTTGGGTTGTGTAATGCTCCAGCAACATTCCAGCGTTTGATGAATAGGGTGTTCGAACCCTACATTGGGACCTTCATCAGAGTATTTCTAGATGATTTTTGCATCTATGGGAGCAAGTTGGACCACCTGCACCAAATGGAGACAGCATTTCAAAGGTTAGATGAAGCACAAGCCTCACTAAACCCTACAAAGTGTGTCTTTGGATGTTCTAAAGGAGTTTTGTTAGGGCATGTTGTATCCAGAGATGGTATTGGTACTGATCCTGATAAAGTTTCAAAAATCAAAGATTTACCATTTCCTATTAATAGAAGTAAGTTGAGATCATTTTTAGGCCATGTGGGTTACTATAGAAGGTTCATCAAGAATTTCTCAAAGATTGCACAGCCACTAACCCAGTTCTTGAAGAAGGATGTTACTTATGAACCAGGAAATAAGGCGCATGAAGCTTTTGGACAACTGAAGGAAGCCCTGGTGTCTTCACCTGTTTTGAAGAATCCAGATTGGAGCAAGCCATTCATTGTGTACACTGATGCCTCAGATGCAGCACTAGGAAGTACTTTGAGCCAAAAGGATGAAAATGGGAATGAACATCCAATTTACTTTGGGAGTAGACAAATGAGCAGTGCTGAGGTAAATTATACTGTAACTGAAAAAGAGGCTCTGGCTATCATTTTTGCTGTAAAGAAGTTTAGAAATTACTTGCTAGGGAAAAAATTTCTAGTTGTAACAGATCATCAGGCTCTAAAATATATTGTAAATAAGCCTAACCCATCAGGGAGGATAGCAAGATGGATAATTTTGCTACAAGAATTTGAATTTGATATTATAGATAGGCCAGGAAAGAAGCATGTCAATGCAGATGCACTCTCTCGAGCCTATGATGGTTTAGGATCATCTTGTGATGATGATGATTTCCCCGATGCAGCATTGTTATCCCTTGACACAATCCCTAGTGAATACATAGATATTTAGAATTATCTGAATGAATTCAAGTTTCCTGATGGTGCCAATGCAAAGACTAAGAGAAAGATTACTCAAGCTCAGTCGTCCATATTCTATTCTGCATGGAGTATTATTTCGAATAGGACCTGATGGACAGTACAAGAGGGCAGTTGGACGTGATCAAGGGAAGGAACTGCTAGAAGAATTCCACAATGGTACATGTGGAGGGCACTTCTCTGGACAACTTACAACAAGAAGGATCTTGGATGCAGGTTATCACTGGCCCACTCTTTTTAAAGATTGTTATAATTATTGTAAGACATGTGATATTTGTCAAACACATGGTAACCGTAAGACTTCATCAGCTCCATTATGTCCTATTCTTCCACTTGGTCCCTTTGAAAAGTGGGGAATAGACATTGTAGGTCCACTTCCAACTACATCACGCCAAAATAAGTATATTGTAGTTGCCACAGATTATTTAACCAAGTGGGTTGAAGCTAGGCCATTGAAAACAGCTTCCATGGATGAAGTGGCAAGGTTCATGTATGAACGCATTGTCACCAGATTTGGTTGTCCATTAGAAATTGTAACAGATCAAGGAAGCCACTTCATTAATGAGGTGGTAGAAGCCCTAGTCAATAAGTTTTCTATTAAGCACAGGAAGGCAACAACATACAAGCCAAGCACAAATGGACAGGTGGAACGAACAAATTTTGTGTTGTGTCAAATTCTAGCAAAAGATGCAGCCTTGCAGGTACATAAATGGGATAAAAGGATTCATGCAGCATTGTGGGCATATAGGGCAACATCAAAGTCAGCAACAGGATACTCCCCATTTCAGTTGGCCTATGGCATTGATCCAGTTCTTCCTATTGAGTTTGATATTCCCACTGTGAGAGTTATGAAAAATGAAAGGATGGATGAAAGTGATTCAGTAAAAGAAAGGTTGGTACATCTTCATTTGTTAGAGGAAATGAGAGAAATAGCAAAGGATACAAGCCATAAGAAGAAAATGAAGCAGAAGGAATACTTTGATCAAAAGATCCGGTGGTCTCCATTTCATGTGAATGACTTGGTTCTAGTATATGATTCCAGATACAAAAAAAAAGACAGAGAAAATTTCTTCCAAAATGGATGGGGCCCTACAAAATAGCAGCTGTGCATGAAAATGGTACGTACCGACTGGAGGAATTGGATGGCACTCCCATTACGAAATGGGTCAACCACGACAAGTTGAAGATTTTCCAAGCACCAGAATAGTCTACTCCGAGGACGGAGTAGAAGCTAGGAAGGGGGAAGATGTCGACACTAAAATTTTCCTCCGTAATTTCTATTTCATTAATGTATGTATTAGGAATAGGATGTTGTTAAGTATAATTAGTAGTAGCGTCTGATAGAAGATAACGGCACCGTCAGTACGGTGCCGCCAATAATGTGGAGTACGGTAACAGTCAAAGTACAATAGGAATGTTGTAAAAAGTAAATATTTGTCGTAAGTGGTCCGGTAATGTTAAAATGTCAAAGTTTGGGTAATTAGAGAAGTAGGGTCTACATGATTAGGAATTAGAAATATTATATTGGTAATAAGGACAAGGAGTGAGGTCATAAATATTTTGTGTATTTTATTTGTAAAAAGTCTAAAAATGTGGAACCCATGTAAAATGATAAGGTTTATCTTATCTTAAAGATAAGCTTACATGTACAGATAAGAGTTAAGGTATGGAATATGATTCGTCAGAGTGGATTTCTTATCCTATCTTAGAGATAGGATGGATAAGCCTGGAAGTTCTATAAATAGAGAGGCCACCCCCCTCATTTAGCATAGAAAGAAGTAGTGAGAAATATTGTAGGAAGTGTGCGAAGGAAGCCATCAGTTTAAAGGTGTGTTGAAGAAGTCATTAAGAGGTGTAATTGTAAAGTTTCTCCCATAGTCTTGGTGAAAGTCAAGTGAAGTCAATAATACTTGAAGTACCTCATGGGTGAGATTGTAACAATTTCATGTTAATATTATAATTTACTTTGATATTTCAGATTTGTCATCATTCCGTCTTATCATAGTCGATGGTATTCTTGTGTTATGTTGTTGTTTTGTTTCCAGATTACATCCACCAAACTAAAGGTTGTGCATTAGTAAATAATCATAGCACGAGGAGTTCCCGGTGAAGAATTATCATAGTACCGGATTGGTGATGACAACGTCCTTAGGTGCCACGGAGTCTGTGTAGTCACCTGTCGAAGTTAAACATTTTTTTGGTCTCAAGGCTCTTAAGGGACTCCGCCCGAATGAGATAGCCCATAAGAAACGACGTTGTCGTGCACCAAAACAAAGCCTCCTCTAGCATTCACCTAGCCACCTGGATGTGTCGATGCAGTCAGTTCAGTGCCATGACCCACCATTTGTAAAATATACCATTTGACATCCTTACACTGTCTCAAACTACACTATTTGACGCGTTTTCAAACAATAGGGCAACGAAAGCACCGATTGGAGAAGGAAAAAACCGATACATTCTATTGTAGAGGGTCCCTACACCGATGTGTAGGATCTAACAAGACATCTCTAGGTGCCATGGAGTGCACGTAGTCACCTGTCGAAGTTGAACAATTTTTCAGTCTCAAGGCTCGTAAGGGACTCCACTCGAACGAGGTAGCTCGGAAGCAACGACGTTGTCGCGCACCAAAATGACACCTCCTCTAGCATTCACCTGGCCACCCAGACATATCAGCACAGTCGGTTTGGTGCCATAACCCTCCGTTTGTAAAATATACCATTTGACATCCTTACACTGTCTCAAACTACACTATTTGATGCGTTTGCAAACAATAGGGAGGAGAGCACCGATTAGTGAAGGAAAAAACCGAGACAGGATATTGTAGAGGGTCCCTACATCGAGGTGTAGGATCAAACAAGACATCCTTAGGTGCCACGGATTCTACGTAGTCACTATACGATGGAAAAGGGACAAGCGAGCGTGGGAATATACAAGCAACTCTTCCTCGCACCCAACCTCCTGAGGTCGTGCCGAGACAGCCGATGGGAATGGAATATGTGTGAGATGCAGACAAACTAGTTAGGCAATCTAATGTCCTTCAATGCGCACTAGTGGAATTTGCAAATCTAAGGCAAAGAAGGCCCTTCTAACTTGAACTGGTGTAATAGATCGATCGGCAAGGATGACTGCTCGAAGGCTCTAATCAATATCGAGTTCTGGCGTGATTTGATCTATGGGTTGTGGAATAAATGAAAAATGACCCGGGATAGTTTTGTGTACGTCCTCCGGACAGGGTCATATGGTGGATGGTAAGTATAGCCAATTCTATGGACGATTCTCTGGCCTAGTCCAGAATTCCCTAGCTCTGTTAGTTGCTGTGTCTAGCAAGGATAATTGTTCGATGATGACGGGTGGAAGTGGGGTAGATCAAAATACTAGTGTGTGTAGGCCAATTTCTATGTCTAATTCTCCTATGGATTTGTTAGGCTGTGGGATTTGTGGGTCACAACTGTAGATTCTTAATTGTTGTGGACTTATTATGGTCATGCGTGAAATCAAGTCCTAATCCCTAATATCCATTAATCATATGCTTTCTTAGCTTCTATATTTAGGATCAATAACTGTGTGATTTTCTTAAAATATATTACAGGTGTTCTTGCAACCTGGATTCTTAGGCTGGTATCTATATCTAGAAGAGTGTCTCCTACATCTGGCTGTGGGACCAAAGGATCACAACCAAAGGTTTGTTCTCTTTCGAACCCTTCTACAGTCATATGAATGTTGCGTAGAGTAATCTGTAGTTCGGTTGATTTAACCAAAACGTGTGTGCTTGGTCGTCTTCTATGTTTAATCCACTCAACTAGGAATTGATTTGTTGCAAGCTTACCGTTGTTCGGAAGACTTGGATCCTGAGATTTTGATCTATATCAGTTATCGCTATGATGAGATTGGGTTGAGGCACAATTGGCTCGAATACGTATTCGCTGGGCTCTCTAGGTCCCGTGATTGTCATACAAAAGCAACACATGTAAAACGAACTATAGTAAAATGAAACTTAACTATGTCGAAGTATACCTATATATGATTTCTCTATTTTTTTGTGTTTTTTGATGAACTTTACGAATTTAAGAAAGCAGCTATTTAAAATATCTAGAAATGACAACTAAAATAATTAATTTAGAGGAACAAACAAAATAACCGAGTGTAGCTATTTGTCTGTGCAATTTGTAGATCTATTCTAAACAATAAAATAGCTCATCTAATCTATTTACAAGATTCTCAATCCTACCTTAGAAGTGAGGAATGAATCATAGTTTCTCAGAAACTATCAATCCCCATAGCTTCCCTGGCAATATCGAGAATAGAATTAACTAAAATAAAGCAATTAACTACTCTATTTGATATGATTCTAACTAGAAATTTGAAAGCTAGAACCTAGATTCTATAGAAAAGTGGCGAATCCAATGGTGTGTGTGATCTTGTCCCCTCAGTGTGATCTCCTCATTCCTTCGTGTTCATGTGGATCCAGAAAAGTGTGTAATGCTAGCATCAACATAGAAGTAGATATTGGGACAAAGGAATCTCAGAATACAGACTGAATACAATGCGAGTAGGAGAAGGATAGCGCAAGAGTACAAGGCTTGGCTTATGCAATTCCTAGCGGGATCTATTGTGAGTCATGCAACATGAAGCATCCAGAACCTGAAACTATCCTGTTTGAGGAGCAAAACCTGTAACTTTAATGGCTTCCTAAGCTATTATACTCCAATGGATTGGATGAAATAACAGCACTGCCTGCACAAGATGGATTTGTGGCTTACCAACAGTAAAACAATGCTAACAAAGCATGCAATGAACTAAACTATGAATCCTAAGAAAAATAAAAGACTGAATTACTGAAATGAGAAGATGAGAAGTGAATGAGGGGCCTGAAGTAATGAAAGCAATTGCACAAGATGGATATGTGGCTTTCTAACTGCAAAACAATGCTAACTAAGCATGCAATGAAAGAAACTAAGCATTCTAAGCAAAAGGAAAACTAAATCTATTGGAAAGAGAAATCAGAGGCAAATTTTGAGGGGCCATTTGCTTGAACACAAGCCAACCATTTATAGCATTTGCATTTACCCAAGGTAAAAACCAAATAGAACTCTTAAACTATAAACAATGAATCATAAATGCAAGCTCATGGTGGTGAAAGAAAGATGGAAAAACATTGAATTTACGTGAGTCGTGTTAAAAGAGCTTTCTGGAAAACACGTAAAGGACCGCCGCCCTGAGTAGGGTGGCGGTTATAGGACCGCCGCCCTATTCAAGGCGGCAATCACAAGACCACCGCTTAGGTAGGGCAGCGGTTTCGTCACTGAAGAGAAAAAGGCTAAGAAAAGAGGGGAAAAGGAATTCCCCTATCACTCGGGGGCTAAGCCCTAATATCATACCTTCCATGTTAAGTCGCATATTCTAGGTGAGCTAACTTTCCCATCTCCTTTATTTTATCCTTGCGATGGGGATCTTTATCATTCTTTAAGAGCACGTGTCATGTTGCTTCTTCACCACTACAGTACCTTACAATTTTCTTCCCGTACCTATAGATTCATCCTTCTTCACTGCTAGGACCTCATTTTTTGGTCATGTATGGTCCTCGTCTTCAGGGATTTTCATTGGATCCAGGTAGTCCGCAATTCAACCACGTTGTCGCGCATCCTAAAAGACACCAACTCATAGCGTTCAAAGCTTGTCCACCCGTATGAAATCATATTCAGTAAGATTTTGTACACAATGACCCTTCTTTTTCAAAATATCTCCTTCTGGGTCATTTCTTCTTACTTTTGTTGTCAAACTGTCATTGTTGGGTCCTTCTTGCAAGTAATAAGGCAGCGATGAGCATCTTATTCAAGAAGTGCATGGCTAAACTGAGGTAGACTCTTCTAGAGATTTTCTACATCTGAATTCTTGACGCACTTCCAAAATAGACGTCCTCCAATGTGGGCTTCGAAATAAATGATATCCTTCTTAGTCATTCCTGTCCAATTTGAAGCAATTTTTTGAGTCTCGATGCTGTAATATGGTCCTTCATGTTAACTGAGTTATCCTCGAAAGCAGTGACTTCGTCAGGCACCTTATCTAATGATTCATTCACACCAACGTTCAATTGTCATCTTACATTAGAGGTATTACTGTACTTGGTTCATCAGTGATTTCAATTGGCTTCACCATTTGCAAAATATGTGCCTCTTGGGTCATCCTTACTTACTGTTTTTATTTGGACACATGATTCTTCGCGTTTACATCATAATAGGGCAGCGAGCTCATCCGATATGGAGTCTACATGATCCAAGATATTTTACATCCTATGTGTAGAAGTGTTTTCTCCCTAAGTTGAGGTCTATCAGACTCCCAGTCATGATAACTATCTCTAGGTGGTAAGTGTGTGCATATAGCCATATATATGGTGTGGATTGTCTTTGAGGGATCATTGACATATCCTAAGTATGAATCCGCTTGAACGAGGTATCCTCACCCCTCTTCCTTCGTTGACCTCCTCTACACTGGGGATGTGTGTACCTGACACTTTCGTATCTCCACCTATGACACCCGAATGTTTCTCCCTCGTTGGTTCTTCAGTCTAACGACTCATTCTTTTCAAAATATACTTCGTTTAGTCATGCCCTGCACTTGCTCAAACTGCACTATATCGCGACGTTCTACAAACAATATTACAACTTCCTCTTCCGATTGGCTCCTCTCCTCCTTCCACCTGAGATAGACTGGTTGTAGAGGATTACTACGCCAATGTGTAGTGATCTTCTTCTATTGTCACTTCCTCACTATAATGCCTTAGGCATTCATAATTGTTGAAACCCTTGTCTTTGTTGAAACAGTTACTGGGATGGGCTTCTCAGAAACAGAAAAAGAAGAAAAATGACAAGACCTTGAAAAAGAAGATCTTTTTGGTGGCTCTGATCTTCTCCATTCCTGCACTCTCTAATTTATCTCTTCTACCTTAATACTCCTTCTCAAATCTCTGATCACATTTTACATACAACTTCCTAGTTCTTTGTTTCTATGGTATCTTTCTCAATTCTCACGTCCTCCTCTTCACACCTTGTAGAAGATGGTTATGTAATTCTTGGCTATTGTACCTACTTGGTTCCAATAAAGATCCTGAATTGTTTGGATAGATTCTATGAATCCAATGTACTCTTGTTTAGTGTTCACCCACTCATTAAAAAAAAAAAAAGCCTCTTCTTCTACTTCCCAAGCAAAACACTTTAATCCTCAAATGGTGAATTGATAGAGAAAAACAAAAAAAGAGGAACATCATTCCCTACTTCTATGGGGTCATCCAAGAAGAATCCTAATACTACTTTAACCAAGACTCGATCTACCACTTTGAGTAAGTCTCTTGCACCTCCTTTTGTCAAATCTATTTCTATTTCAATTATTCCTAAGAATGAAAATCCTACTCATGTCAAGGATTCCAAAGTTCCTAATGTGCCTACCACTTCCTCATATTTTTACATCAGTGACCATTTTAAGAAAGATAAAATTCAAATATCTGAATATGAGTACATAAAAAAACACCCCAAGCATTTTGATATACTCGTCTAGTTTATCAAAAGAAGTAGTAAAAATACATGTTCCAAGAATCCTACCAACACTAAAGAATCACTTCCACTCCTAGAACCACTCATTCCTAGAACCTTCTTTCCTTAAAATCCTCCTCTTCTAGAAAATAAGAACCTTTCTATCTTTCCTTGTTGGTCAATGGACCTATAAATTGAATAATTCCATTATTGACTCTGACGACTCTGATAATGTCATGCTTATAAAATTTGCTAACTGTATTGAAATTACTCTCAGCCTTGTTATTGGCCATTGTTACTACATGAAAACAAAATAATTACCTCTTTTTGGTCAAGTGAAATATTCTCAAGTAGAATTTGCAGACTTTTCTGACAAGAAAATCAAGATGGAAATACTTGTGGAAGACATGCTAGCTACGTATGGTATATTGTTGAGCCAAAGTTTCTATCACGATATTGGTGGGGATATAAAGATGGATTGGTCATACACCACCATACTCATCAATGGTAAAATTAATAATATCCTTCTTATAAATAAAATTAAATACACATTTCAAAAACTAAATGACCCAAGGGAAGACATCTTATTTCAAGATTCAAGGTATGAAATATTTTTCATGACTTAAGAGGAAAATGATAAATTGCCCATGTTGATGGAGGAATACACATGCTTGCCTTAATTTCTTAACAACTGTACCATGTAATGTTGCACCATAGTAATGCTATATTCATATATGTTACACCATAGTTTTTTAATTTTAAATCAAACATACATATAGAATTAATATACATACATAGAAGGATATCATGTGTAATGAATTTGAATCAAACATAGAAGTAATATCGTTATGAAAATAAACACATGGATATATAATGTATCACACTAAGTGTGATGAACGCACGTCTATGAAAATATAAGTTCATAACATGTGTACATCTCAAACCAAGTGTGTTATATATATAGGACCACATGCAGTCGCATAAGGCTATATATACAATGTCCTATGAAGAATCATGAACTAGGACCAGCTGGCCCATATGTGTGTGTGTGTGTACATCCATGTCCTATAAATCTAATCATGAAACATCTTCCCTCTCTTCACCCTACTAGAAGTAACATGTCCATGACCTGAGGATGTAGTGGAGGGAGATGCCACTACGGATTTCATTCATGTGGTCCTAGGCGTCTCTAAGCATACCTACAACCTAACTTGCACATTCATAAACAACAAGTTTTTAACACCTAGATTTTTAAAATACATTCAAAATTTAGAAACTTAGAATTTAGTTAAAATGCATGTGAAATCTTACCACAATGTCATGATCCCTATCAATTTGTCGTTGACGTGTGGCAGGGACAACAATAGACTCATGAGAGGTTAGCTACATACAAATAATTAAATTTCAAATTAAATATTTCATGTACAAAATTTGATATTATAGATTTTAGTAATAAGAAATAATTCCTAAATAAATTTAACAAATTTAAAAAATTGTACCTCAATTAGTGGATCTGCAGATGTTATGGCAGTATCTACAGCAGCCTCTACAGTCTGCATATATGGAGGAGTCTCTCTGGTAGTCATAAGCTATACAAAAAACATGTACAAGTCAATATTAATCTACATGACTGCCACATAACAGAGCCAAAGCATAATCCACGTGAACTTCCATAATTAGAAACAAAGTGTAAAGAGAAACTAACATGCGTGAAAGTCACGTAAGGTGTGCCGGTAGCTTTAGTTCTCAGAGTAGATGATGACCCGCCAGGCTCCTGCATATAAAAAATAAACATATATTAATATGTACATGTACAAGTGAAACATTATAATAATAAAAGTGCACAATCAAATGAAATTTAAAATTTAAGTACAACTTGAAACTTACGTTTGTAACATGCCCAGCTGCAGTAGCTAGCATGTCGACGCTGGATGTTTCCTTCACCAGTTCTTGCTATTTAAAATAAAATAAAAAATTAGTTTTTACATGTATGTACATAACGTACAATGAAATACATATATATTAAAATCTCAAACATGAATTAAACTATTGTATATATATATATATAATATTTATTTGACATTTACTTGTGAAAGATCAAAATACTTTGCATCAGTTCCAAAAATATCCACCATCATCTCATCTAGAGAAAAGAAATCATGTGATCCAACAAATGATATCTCGCCCACAATACATACAACACCACATGATCCACAGTGGTGTGGTGCGCTAGAACTGACACCTCCACCAACATCACTAGATGCAATCTACTCACTATGTTGGGTCAAAGTGTCAGTGAGCTCCCTCAATACATGTAGTGTGTCAATCTCCACAACCTCCCTCACTATAGGAGGGATAACTGAAGGCAGTGGGGGTTTTGGGGCATGGGGGATCTTTGGTTGACCTACGCGTGCACTAAGTCTACTCTGTACAGAGCCACCACCTCACCCATAAAAATCAGAAAAGTCAAAATAATTTAGGATTTCATTAAACACGAACTCGCAATATAATTTCTTCAAAAAATAGAGGGGAACCTCATTGTTGTTACATGGTGGATAATCAAAAACCATTCACCATCGGTCCCAAAAATTGTTCTTGATTTAGTCATCATGGCACTAATGGATTATGAATTGTTTGCAAGTAACTACAGGGGGCAGTGGTTCTTGGGTCAGTAAATAATGCACAAATGTGGTCTTTTCCATTTTTTTGTCTTTTACGGCCGCATGAGATAATTTATTTATATATCACTACCTACAATCACCTCTAAAGGTATTCCATCTGTCTATTTGGTTGGTTACGGAGTCAACTTCGCTAATCAATGCTTGCAATGTGTTGGCTAAAGTCATGTGGGATGGATTTGTGGCATGATTTTGTCTTATATTATGAATAAGGTTCTCAATGACAATTTTATTTTGTCAGATTCTTCCAACGATATCACCTTGTGTTCCTGTTGGTTCCATGGGGATAGAAGGAGCTACAGGAGGCGAATCTATGTTGGGAGGAGGGTTTTGCAGAATGTTTGGAGGGTTTTGAGGAATATTTTGATGGTTTACAGGATTACGAGCTTGTCGAGCAACTGATAAAACAAAAAAATTGTATACATAAATAAAAAATTGAAAAACTCATGAAAATCACAAAAAATAACCTAAAATACAAACAAATTGATCAAAATCGAGGGCTTACATCTTTGTCTTGGCGGCATGGTTGAAACTATCGCAATCCAGAAGTCTGAAGAGTAATTTTTAGGGGGTATTCAAAGCGTGAGTGCCAAAGGTCTAGGAGAAATCGCTGTTGGAAAGGAAAAATGAGAGAAAATGAGGAGTCACGAGTCTGTTTTTTTGGTCTCAAAGGACCGTGATCACGGTTGTAAGTTCAGAAATCACCGAGCCTATAAAAACAATTACATGAATGTGGTTTAGAAACCACGCTCATGGTACCTAAATTTTAGGTTTTTATGTTCACTTAATTGTCCACCAACTTGGTGCACTTACTCGAAACTTATGAGCTTAAATTTGACATCTAAATGACTGTCATATTGTCTTATGTTTGGTCTACCATGACGGTCATTTGACCATCAAATTTAATGAAGCTAAAACTTGTGTATTTCTAAAATGTGAAATTCCAGAATTTTTTCTTCTGTATAATATTAGGGAGGTTATATTTTAACACATTATAATAACCTATTATAATTTATGATGTAAAAATATATACACTTTTTTATTAAAAAAATGTATATAGTTTATAAAATAAAAATAAAAAACAACATATAGTTCATAAAAATTATAAAATATTGTTTTTATATTAAAAAACACAAAACCCTTATTAAAAGGGTTTAAAGGACATAGACCAGGTTAAAAGAATTTTACCAGGTGCAAGTAGATTTATGAGAGTATAGATTAACTTGCATATTTTACAGAGGGGACAAGTAATTTCACCCGACCAATGAAATAAAATTGAAATCCTTATTTTCATGAACCTTGTCTCCTCCCTTCATTTACTCTTAATTTTACCCCGCACACATTTAAAAGTATAGAAATATTGCAAAATATTTTATATAATTTTTACAAGTTAAAAACTTTAAAACTTTTATGTGACTATAACTACCAATATTTTAATAAATATTTACCACACTTCAAGTGGGCCACCACTAAACTAGCCCCTTTTTTTTAATTCTTCATTTATACTTGAAAGTTCCACATTTATACCTGAGATATTATCTCATTTTATTCTCCACTCCCACTCTTATATAAAAGAAAACCTTTAAATAAATTTATTTAGGGAAAAAAAGAAGGGGACTGGATACTTTTAAATACCCTTTCGGGTTAGTTGAAAAAATCCATACAAATTAAATAAATAAAATACAAAATATTTGATCTTAATTTATTCAATTTACATCGCTCTGTTACTAGAATTTTAGGATTCTAATAAATACGGATTTAATCAACTTACATATAACAATGTTACAATAAATATTTAAATAAAAATTACATCATAACATAAGTAAATAAAGAAATACTTACAGGAAATAAATAACACATGTGACACAGTATTTATAGTGGAAAACCCCAATAGGGTAAAAACCACTTTGAAAATAACCTTTTATTTCAGAGAACCTATTTTATATCTAGTAAGATCACCTCCTCATTTGAAACCCTATTTACCAAGGGTAAAACTAAATCACTTGATTTATACACCTTTGATATATTTCCCAAATATATCAAATGAGGACCTAAAGTCCTTTTTAACCCACCTTTTCAACCTAAAATGGTTGACACATACACATAGGTTTATAATATTTAATATTAGAAATATAATCATTTCATGATATTAAATATTTAACCTAAAATATATACCTAGGTTAGCATATTTAATAATAGAAATATAAATATTTCATATTATTAAATATTAACCTATATATTAGTGATGGACCCATATACATTAAGGGTTGGCTAGAACACTTAATCATTATGTTCTAACATTATCTTTCCCAGATCACTTCATGTTTATTCAGAAAATTGACTAAGTCCTCTATCTCTCTTCCTTGTTTAGGGTTTCATACTTTATATTTTAGTTTGCTTGTGTCGTTACTGTACTTTATCATTTGTTTCAGTAGTTACTCTGTAATTAGATTTATTTAGTTTTAAATTAAATCAATTTTCCTTTAATCATGTAATTTCATTTCATACTCAAAGGGGGGAAAATGTAGACACTCAAATTTGGTAATTCTACTCTTTGATGTTGTTGTTCTTGACATTGCTCTCTTGCTCAAACAACTACACTTTACCCATTCTCGTCTGGTACACTCCTAGGCCTCTTTTCTAGCTTGTTTGATCTTACATACTCACATGTCTATACTTTCTGAGAAGTGAATATATGAAACATGGTGAGAAATTTCACTTGTCAGATTCCAAACTTCACATTCCATATTATCACCCTTGGGTCAAAAATGTACAACAAGGGCAAAAAGGTCCTGATCTTATTGTATAGTTTTGACCCAACTCACTTTGATCCTAAACTTCTTGTTGCACATTATTCTTTGGGTCACTTACTTCCCTTCAACCAACCGTTTCAACTTAAATCACCTTTGGAAGCATATATAAGCAAGTGAAACTCACCTCATTTGAACTAGAGTGGCACAACCTAATACTGTTATAGAATCCTATTGCAAAAGCTAACACAAAAGGTACCTAAAACTCCCTACACTCTAAAAATACCTCTGTAAATTCATTAGAGTAACACTATCTACAAATATGAAGCTTCCCACTACGTCTGGGGAATTTATTCCTACATTTTCAAACACTCAAAGTCACCCACTCAAGTAGATTTACAAGAAAGAAACTCAAGTCAAGCATTGCCAAAGAAAGGATGTCAAATTTGTTTGCCCTACAACTAGATATCACATGTTATATGGAGAACGATGTGTGGTTTGAGGCCTCTTCAGAGTAGTGCCAATATCAATGATGCATAGGGTGCCCAAAACCCAACTAATGTTTGTTTTTCAGGACTTCATCCATGGTTAGGGTTTGAAGAATTGAGTAGAGTATTCAAAGACCCTTGTAATGTGATTGAGGGTGACCGAAAAACAATGACAAAGTGAATCAAACAAGCGACAAACCTAAAAAGTGACAGAATACAGTTCTGAGCAAGTGTAAAAGTGTATAAAGGGTTCAAGGCCGTACAGACATTCCTGCCCCATGAGATCTTCAGCTCATAGCCTCAGTTCCAAAGCCATGTTAGGTCTTAAAACCCTTGTTTTAGCATTTAGATCACCCATATCAACCTGGAATCACATGTAATCAACTAAATGCACTCAATCCCATGTGTTTATGAGATTTATATTGTATAGTGTACATTTGTTACAAGTATTAATGCATTATTATAATATTGAATGATTAATGTTAGAGGTTAATTAGTCACAATAACCCCATGTAGCTCCGCTTTCATTCATTCGTTTGGCTAGGAGTGAAAACCTTAATCAAACTCTCGAAAGGGTGAACTTAATATCAGTGCAAATTAATATGGAAAAAATTTATAACGACAAGCCTAGTTTATCCATACACTATTTCTGGTGAATGATAATTTTAATTATATTTATTTGAATACATTTTTTGGAATATTTTTAATAGAACTTTAATTTTTCAAAAATAATAATTTCTTGAATTGTGGCTTTCACGGGCTTCCTGCATGGAGTTGAACAAAAATTAGATCAATGCTCTGTTTTACTAATGCCTCCCCTTGTGTGAAGGCTAATGAAACTATGGAAAATTACCTTAAACCCATAATTAACAATTTTTTTGTTGTGCTTTGAACCGCTTTAAGTAGATACATAAATATGTAATATAAATGAGTTGCCTTCATTTTGATTAAAAAATATCGAAATTTATAGTAACCTTCCTCGAATATCTAGTAAGTATATTGATAAACATATCTAAGTTCAATGAACAAGACTTGTTGATGCTTTCTGAATCAATGTTTGGCTTTTTCAATTGGTGTAGATAAAAATGTTGTGTTTTCAATAACTATTCCCTAGATAACAATGAAGAAAAAAATTGTTATGGTCTCGGCTATTGTTTTATCTTTACATCATTGGTTGAAAATTCCAAATCGTTAGAAGTCAATTAGATGATGCAATGTAAGTTGTGTGCCATTATTGATGCAACTATGATGTTTACAGTGGCCACTTTTGGAACACTTGATGTTATTGAGATCGATTTCAGGCAATATTTTGACCCTCTTGATTTAATTTAATTGTATTAATTTTTGTTGAACTCGTCTATTCTTGTAATTATTTGCATAAATGTGAGGTTGTAGTGAGGAACTATTTTGATAATTTGTACTTAATTAGTTTAATATTTTTAAGAGAACCACCCAATTACAAAAATTGGTCACTCCATGGATTAATGTACATAAAGAAATATTAGGGGTTAGTGACTCATGTTGTGTGTATATACGGAGGATATATTATGCTTCATGCAAGTTTCCTTATGTTGTTGATCGCATGAGTAAGGAAATTACAACTCTTGCTCCCAATAAAAAAATATAGTGTTTGGATTGGAGAAATCACTCAATGCATCCCAACAGGTAGCCTTTTTCACCAGTCTCTTTCCATTTTTGATAAATTTAAATCAAACATAATTTAAAGCTTCAAATATGAAAGAAAGGCCCAAATCAATAGATTTTGAGATTCTATAATAGTTATCTTTATATGAGAATGATTTCTTTCCTACAAGGTTTCCTTGGAATTAACCATGTTTTGTGTTCCTATTTTAGTAAGCAAAAAATGTGGAGGATAGATATGAGAGGGAAAAGAAGAGGAGTGTGTAATCTTTATAAAAAGTTAGAATTGGTAATGATATTTTATTTAAGGATCTCCTTTGAACATGTAGACTGCTAAGTAGGATTTATGTGGTTAGTTTGAAAATATAGTGTTTTTATTATATTTTAAATAAAAATTGCAAGTTGAGGTATGTAATGCACTTCAAAGATTTGAATGGCTATAGGTTATACATTTTTTTAAGGTTCTTAAAGACAATTATGATATTGACTAGGGTTGTTTTATACAACAATCCATGAAAGAATATTTGGTTGTTGCATTTAAAAAAAATGTACGCTTTGTATTTTTGATATCACCCCATAGGGATTGGGTCTATAATTTTGTCTTACATTTTTTCTTTAAAATATATTGATTTGACATAATAAATAATTGAAAAATCATAAGAAAATAAGATGGGAATCCACATCACTTATCAGCTCCCCAATTTTTTCCCCTTAGACCCAATGTAGTTCTGTGTGTGTGTGTGCGAAATCGTGCCCTAGGTAGCTCTTGTGTGTGTCACACTTGATAGCGAGCAAATAACTAGATGTAAAGAAATGTAGTAAATCTGTGCATAGAATAAAATGAACTTCCCTCCTATGAAGTGTATGCAGAATAACTAGCCTTTGTATCCCTTATGATGGTGCTAGATGGATGCAATGGAGCTCTTAGATGCTTGATGGATGCAACCTTAGGTGGTGATAGCTAATGTTTAGTGCTTGGTCATGTATTATGATCACATAATTTTATATTTATATGATTCCTTTGCTTGAATTTCATAATTAACCCTGAGAAGGAAAACTACCAAAAATATAAGATGCTCAAACGGCTAGAAAGGACCCAAAAAGTGTGAGTACAGTATAAAGGGGCCAGGGGCACCCAGAGGGGACGAGGGCGCCTTACGCTGGCATCCTGGATGGGCGTTGGTGTCTAGGATGATAAATGCTGAAGTATAAAAAGGCAGACTGAGCAAGTAGGGTGTAAGACCAAAAGTGGTAACATAAAGCAAAGAAGGGTGACCAAAGACATGGGTTGATTAGTACTTTTCTTACTTAGGAATCATATGAATAGTAGATTTCAATCAGGACTAGATAATTACCCAAAGTGCATGATTTTGTATCTACACTTTTTTCACTTAGGAATCGTATGAATAACGGTATGTGATTAGGACCTATAAATATAACCAAATGTGATTTAGTGTCTTCAGTTTCACCATGGAACGTGCCAACACGAATACAACCGAATCTTATAAAACAAACATCAAACGAATACAAAGCGTGTTTATAGACTCGTGTTCCTTTTCCTTAATCATGTAATTTCATTTCATACTTAAAGGCGGGTAAATGTAGATAGTCAAATTTGGTATTTATACTCTTTGACGATGTTGTTATTAACATTTCTCTCTTGCTCAAACAACTACACTTTACCCATTCTCATCTAGTACATCCATAGGTATCTTGTCTAGCTTGCTTGATCTTACACACTCACATGCCTATAGTTTCTGAGAAGTGAATACATGAAACATGGTGAGAAAATCCACTTGTCATCTTCCAAAATTCACATTCCATATTATCACCCTTGGGTCAAAAATGTACAACAGGGGCAAGAACGTTTGTACGGTCTTGACTCTATTATACAATTTTGACCCAACTCACTTTGATCCCAAACTTCTTGTTACAAATTATTCTTGGGGTCACTTACTTCCCTTCATCCAACCTTTCTAACTTAAATCACCTTTGGAAGCATATATAAACAAGTGAAACTCAACTCATTTTAACTAGAGGGACACAACCTAACGTTGTTATGGACTCCTATTGCAAAAGATAACACAAAAGGCACCCAAAGTTGCCTACACTCTAAAAATACCTTTGTGCATTCATTAGTGTAACATTATCTACATATATGAAGCTTCCCATTAGGTCTAGGGAATTGATTCCCACATTTTCAAGCACTCGAAGTCACCCACTCAAGTAGATTTACAAGAGAGAAATTCAAGTCAAACATTGTCAAAGAAAGGATGTAAAATTTGTTTACACTACAACTAGATATCACATGTTACGTGGAGAACAATGTGTGGTTTGAGGCCTCTTCGAAGTAGTGCCAATATCAACGATACATGGTGCCTATTTTTACAGGACTTCATCCATGGTTAGGGTTTGAAGAATTGAATAGAGTATTCAAAGATCCTCACAATGTGATCAAGGGTGATCGACAGACAACGACAAAGTGAATCAAACAACCAAGAAACCCAGAAAGTGACACACTATAGTCCTAAACAGGTGAAAAAGTGTACAAAGGGTTCAAGACCATACAAATATTCCTACTCCTACTGTATAGTCCTACTCTAGGAGATCTTCAGCTCATAACCTCAGTTCCAAAGCCATGTTAGGTCCAAAAACCCTTGTTTCAACATTCAGATCACCCAGATCAACCTGGAATCACCTATAATCAATTAAATGCACTCGATCCCATGTATTTGTGAGTTTTGTATTGTATCGTGTACATTTGTTACAAGTATTAATGCATTATTATGATATTAAATGATTAATGTTAGAAGTTAATTAGTCAGAATAACCCCATGTAGCTCCTCTTTCATTCCTTAGTTTGGCTAGAAGTAAAAACCTTAATCAAACTCTCGAAAGGGTGAACTTAGTATTAGAGCAAATGAAGATGGAAAAAAGTTATAGTAACATGCCTAGTTTATCCATACACTATTTCTGGTGAATGATAATTTTAATTATATTTATTTAAATACATTCTTTGGAATCTTTTTAATAGAACTTTAATTTTTAAAAAATAATAATTTCTTGAATTATGGCTTTTGCAAGCTTCCCACATGGAGTTGAAAAAAATAGATCAATGCTATGTTTTACTAATGCCTCACCTTGTGTGAAGGCTAATGAAAGTATGGAAAATTAACTTAAATCCATAATTAACAATTTTTTGTTGTGCTTTGAACTACTTTAACTAGATACATAAATGTGTAATATGATTAACTAAAAATGGTGAATAATAATAATTAATCTAATCTAGAACATCATATAAATATAATAAATAAATGCAGTAAATGACTATGGGAAAATGACCCAAGCAACTAATCTAATGGAAATAGAAACCCTAATATGCAAGAGAAGTATGGAAGTGACTTAGCTGGTTTGATGAGTTCGCTGGACTCTATCACATAATAAATAGAATAATCTTGAAGTAGGAACAACTATGCAAAGGTCCCAAAAAGGAAGGATTTGAGCTATCTATCTGACCTGGAGCACCTGGAGAGGGGCTAGGGCACATGTGGGTGCTCTGGTCTACAGAATGGGCACCCTGGTCTGTGTCAAAGGTTCGGGATTGAATTTCATAGGTTCGGCAGGTGGTCCAAAACCCTCCCTATTTGTCACATTAACTTCTCTGCACTACTCCAGGTGTCGCTGATAATCCAAGATGAAAGAAAGACCTACAATGGACCACAAAAAGTATCAAAACCCTGAAAAAAGAATGCAAATAAATGGGTCAGATTGACCTTAGCTGCCATAACAGTGGGCTTACTAATTGAGCATTGCAAAACATTTCAGACCCAAATGTAGTTATGGTGTGTGTGTGTGTGTGTGTGTGTGTGTGTGTGTTGTGTGTGTGTGTGTGTGTGTGTGTGTGTGTGTGTGTGTGTGTGTGTGTGTGTGTGTGTGTGTGTGTGTGTGTGTGTGTGTGTGCATCATGGGCCCTAGGTGCTCTTGTGCTAGTCACACTTTGTGAAGTAACGAGAAATAACTAGATGTAAAAATGTAGTAGAATGGAGGATGAAATAGAATAATATCCCCTCCCGTGCTTGTGTGATGCAGATGAAACAACCTTGTCCTTTGTGATGGAGCTAAATGTATGCAAATGTTCTCCAAATGCCTTAAATGAATGCAACTCTAGGTGGATGATAATAGTGACTAGTGTTTGGTCCCTCATTATGATCTCATAACTTTATATTTATATGGTTATCTTGTTCTAATTTCATAATTAACCCCAAAAAGGCCGACCACATGAAAGATAAAGTGTCCAAAACAGCTAGAAAATGCCCAAAAAGTGGCGGGAAAGTGGGAAAAGGATTAGGACACTCTAACTGGGACCAAGGCGCCGATGGGCACCCCAGTACTAGCCCGGGCACCCTAGTCAAGGCTAAATAACAGAAAGTGTCAAAAACAGATTAGGCATATGTGTGGTGAAGGTCGGGATCTATGACAGAAAGTAAATAAAAATGACCAAGAGACGGGGGTTGATTAGTACTTTCTTCACTCAAAAACCATATGAATAGTAGTATAAGAACGAGACTAAATAATGTCTAAAGTGCATGATTTTGTGTCTACATTATATAAATGGTTTGCCTTCATTTTGATAAAAAATATTGAAATTTATAGTAACCTTCCTTGAATATATAACAAGTATATTGATAAACATATCTAAGTTCAATGAACAAAACTTGCAAACTACGTTTGATGCTTTCTGAATCAATGCTTGGATTTTTTAGTTGTTGTAGATAAAAATAAATATTCCCTAGATAAGTACGAAGAAAAAAATTATTAGTGTCTCGGCTATTGTTTTATCTTTACATCATTGGTTGAAAATTCTACATCATTAGCAATCGATTAGATGATGCAATATAAGTTGTGTGTCATTATTGATGCAACTATGATGTTTACAGGGGCCACTTATGGAAAACTTGATGTTATTGAGATCAATTTTAGGTAATATTTTGACCCTATAGATTTAATTTAATTGTAATATTTTTTGTTGAACCTGTCTATTCTTGCAATTATTTTCTTAAATGTGAGGTTGTAGTGAGGAACTATTTTGATAATTTGTACTTAATTTGTTTAATATTTTTAAGAGAATCAACCGATTACAAAAACTGGTCACTCCATAGATTGATACATGAAGAAATTCTAGAGGTTAGTGACTCGTGATGTGCCTATATCCAGATGCTATACTATGGTTCATGCAATATATATGTTTCCTTATGTTGTTGATTGCATGAGCAAGGAAATTACAACTCTTGCTCCCAATAAAAAATTCAGTGTTTGGATTGGAGGAATCACTCAATGCATTCCAACAGGTAGCCTTATTCACCATTCTCTTTACATTTTTGATAAATTTAAATCAAACATAATTTAAAGCTTCAAATATGAAAGAAAGGCTTAAATCAATAGATTTTGAGATTCTATAATGGTTATCTTTATATGAGAATGATTTATTTCCTACGAGGTTTCTTGGAATTGGCCATGTTTTGTGTTCCTATTTTAGCAAGCAAAGAATGTGGAGGATACATACGAGAGGAGTCACAATTGGTAATGATATTTACTCTAAGGATCTCCTTTGAACATGTAGACTGCTAAGTAGGATTTATGTGGTTAGTCTGAATATATAGTGTTTTTATTATATTTTCAAAAAAAAAGTGCAAGTTGAGGTGTGTAATGCACTTCAAATATTTGAATGGCTATGGGTTATACACTTTTTAAGGTTCTTAGAGACAATTATGACATTAACTAGGGTTGTTTTATACATCCATCCATGAAAGAATATTTGGTTGCTGCATTTAAAAAAATGTATGCTCTGTATTTTCGATATCACCCCATAGGGATCGGGCCTATAATTATGTCTTACATTTTTTCTTTAAAATATATTGATTTGACATAAGGAATAATTGAAAAATGATATGAAAATAAGATGAGAATCCACATCACTTATCAACTCCCCATTTTTTCCCCCTATCGGTGTTCCCATTGCACCTCAAGGTTCAATTGTTAGTCTAAAGGCTACCAAACAAAATTTTGGAGGCTTAATAACCAAGAGGCTACAAAGTCTATCCACCACCATTTTAAATGTGTGGAAGAGAAAGGGGTTAGTCAAATTTGAACCGCTGAGAGTCTTTACTCACATGCACTAGCCGGTCGACCGACTAGTGTTGGATGAAATAAGATTTATTACACTTTAATTTAACTTCGATTTTTGTTTCAAAAACCAATAAAAAATAAGGCCGACTCAATTTTGTTGAGTTGACAATTTTCTTGGAATTTAGTTTTAGAAAAATAGGGTTTGTGAATTTGATTATAAAATATGCAAAGAGGCAAAACTAATTTGTTGTTCTTGTTTTGCAGGGGGTTGAGCATAGAGAGGGCACGTTAGGTGGATAAATCGAGCAAAGGCGAGGATGGTGGACAAACCATAGTGCACTGAGCGAGAAGAAGGTGGGTTTTACTCAAAGGTGGATGAGCAAAGAAAAGAAACACAAGCCAATGACGATGCAAACTAGGATGGGGTCGAGCCCTTAGGTCAAACAATTTACAGAAACAAGCGACTGAGCGAACAAAAAACCAATCAATATAATTTTGAAATTATCATGATAACTTGGGCTATGCGAGTGGAGTTTCAAATATATACTTGACTGTTTATTATAATTGCTTGAAGATCCAAGTATATAGCTTTAGGGTATATATTTTGGTTTATAAATATTAGTTTTTAGTTTTTAAAAGACAATTTTAATATCCAATGCACTTTGAGATATTGGATTTGTAATGTATTTCTTGTATATTAGATACGAGGATTTAGATCTAAGCTAAATTGTAAATACAAAACTAGGACTCATGAATCATGTAGGAGGTGTTTCAGGCACATGCAAAGATTTACAATTTTAATACAAGTTCTTAGTTTGAATTGTAGCTTGATTTTTTTCTTTGCACACGGATATGATATTTTCCTGTAAACTTTCATTTGCCCCTGAACAAAACTGTAAACTTCCAGTTGCCCCTAAATAAAACTACAAATTTTCAATTACCCTTGAAAACCTTGCATAATTTGCTAATTACCATTGAACCTGCAGATACACCTTAAGAAAGCTATGATGCCATGTGAAAACAAGTGGATTTATTGATTAAATTAAATAAATAACATTTAAAAGGTAAATGTGCAAATATAACATGAAATAATTAAATAGTAAATTCGTAATTAAATAGTAAATTTGCTATACAATGATAATGAAGACACATTGAACACAACACATAAGTGGGCGGGGGGGGGGCACTTGAGGTAACAAACACCATCGTAAAACCATTGTCTTTTAATTAAGGATTCACTCGGCTCCCACAAAAATGTTTCTCGTAAAGTGGAGTGGAATGGACCCATGCATATTAAATAACATATATATTTCACTGTGGTGGTCCATCAAAAGTGACCTCACTTAATTTTACACTCCACACACGACATATAAAACAATACCCTTTTTTGAAATTATGAAACCAAAAAGAAGAAGTTAGAAAGACGAGCAAGCAAACATAATCATCCCATCGTAATCTAGTAGAAGTGCCACTTCCCCACCAACAACACAAAAAAAAAAAAAAAATTCAAAATTAGTGTTGCCTTAGCAATCTCACCTCATAATTGACCCACGAACACCATATCAAAGAAGGAAGGAAACAACATGGGCCCTAATATCCTAAAATAATTAAAGACATCCCAATTTCCAACCTGGTTAGTCACCCACCCAAGTCTTTGCCAGCCCTTGACACACACATCACATCTTAAATAAAATACCAAAACTCAAATAATGCCAAATAATCTCTGACAAACCAGCCACACCGCACATGACACATACTTGCGCCAACTCTAAGCGGACCCCACAACGGTAAACGGCCGTCGAGTAAAAACGGGACGGCGAGCGGCCGTTCCGTCCGGTCCACCGAATTTAAAACGGCCCCGCCCATTTGCCTATAATAAAACAAAACAGCCCTTCCCTTTCTCAAAATAAAATACTGGAACGCTTCTATAGGATAACAGAAGCCTTTCTTCTTTCCTTTCTGATTCAAATCTGCTGTGTGGGCGGTTTCTTTTTATCGCCGAGCTTCAAAAATGAGGGAGATTTTGCATATACAGGGTGGGCAATGCGGAAACCAGATCGGCGCCAAGTTCTGGGAAGTGATCTGCGGCGAACATGGTATCGATCCAACTGGGCGCTACAGGGACAATGAAGGTGACAGTGCGCTCGAGCTTGAGAGAATTAATGTCTATTACAATGAGGCCAGTGGCGGACGATTTGTTCCCAGAGCGGTGCTCATGGATCTGGAACCGGGCACCATGGATAGTGTGCGGTCTGGGGCTTATGGGCAGATCTTTAGGCCTGATAATTTTGTGTTTGGACAGTCTGGCGCTGGAAATAATTGGGCTAAGGGGCATTACACTGAAGGCGCTGAGTTGATTGATTCTGTGCTGGATGTTGTCAGAAAGGAGGCAGAGAATTGTGATTGTTTGCAAGGTCTGTGCACTCTTTTGTGTTTTCAATTTTTGTGATTTTGTGTTTTAGGAAGTGGGTGTTTTGTTTTATTTGGAAAATGGTATCTGAACTGTTGCAATGCGATTGTTTGCCATGTATGTGTATTTATTTTATTTTTGCACTTAGTTTGTATTTTAAAGATTTTTAAAAGAAAGGGTGTGCACAACCGTAGTTTGCAAGCTAAATCATTGTTTTGTTTATGCAATTTATGGTTTTTTTTTTAATTAAAAATTCGTTTCAAGAAATGGGTTTTCAGTTGTTTTTTGGTGAATTTTATTTTAACCGTTACACTATGATTGTTTGTAAGGTTTATGTATAATCTTGTTTTTGCAATTGATGGGTTTTTGTTTTTAAGGAATCGTGTGTTAAGTTGTTTTTGGAAAATGGTATATAACTGTTGCAGTGCGATTGTTTTTAAGGTATATGCATTCTTTGGTTTTTTTCAATTGGTTTGTTTTTGTTTTGAAAGAAACGGGTGTTCAATAATTTTTGGAAAATTGTATCTGACATGTTGCACTGCCATCATTGTCTACATTCCATAGCCATTGTTTTGTTTTTGCAATTGCTGTGCTTTTATTTAATATTGAATGATGCAAAAGAAATAATACACTTCAGTCAAAGCCCAGAGCTTTAAAGGGCGAAAGATACTAAAATAACAACTATAACACAAGCAGCAAAGTCATAATAGCTGCAGCACATACACAATAAAAAATACCCTTAACCATGCATATAACCAGCAACTGTACAAGGTAATATTTGTCTGAGTTCCTAGATTTTTTTGTTTGAGCCTTCCCTCAGTAGCAAGAAGAGTAGATTGCAGGCCCTGTTGCATAGATAAGGTCTGAAGCAAAAAATCAAAGTAAAGTCGATGAGTAGCTACAGAATCAGACTAAAGTCAATGGATAGCTGCAGCCTAAGAAGTAGTGTTTGTTAAAGAAGCAAGATTGACCCCTTTTTTTTCCAAATATTACAATCTGTCTAAATGTATTTGAAATCACATTGCTTGATAATCCCATTCCAAGAAGAGCTTTTTTCCAAGACAGTTTGCTTGCGAAGAGGGCTGGTAAATCATGTTGAACTTGATTCCAGATCGGTTTGACTGATTTGCATGACCAGAAGGCATGCATAATAGTTTCTTTGTTACTGTCATAAGGGCAAGACAGCTTAACCTCCCGAAGAAACCCGTCTATCAGTAACAGGCAGCTAGTAGTCAATCACTCTCTGAGAAAGGAGTTGGGCACTAGATTCAGCCTTTGATCTACAAACATTAGTGCATAGTTGGACACAGCTATGCTTAGTCAAATTACAACTCCACTTTAGATTTAACCTTTTTTGGACAGAAATAGCAGGAAGCATATTGAGATAGGAGGTTTCTAAGAGGGAATTGATCAAATCTAGCAACATTGGACCAGCCCGAGTCCTTGATAAAGTTACAAGGAATCTCTGTAGACATCTTAGTAAGTAAATCTTCATTGTTGAATGATCAAAGGAAATCAACAACAGGTGTATCCTATTCATCTACATGAAAAAAGTTCTTAATAGCTCTCCCAGGTGACCATTCCATTACTCAGGCATTCCAAAGATCTTTAAGTGTTCTAATCCCTTCACCAAAAAGGTTTTACCTTCAAAGTGAATTCTCTAGAGCCAAGGGACAGTCATTAACTGGTATCAACCAATATCACTGAATTGAGGAGTTGGGGAAACTTAGTCTATGCCTAAGAGAAATCATTCCAACTAAGCAGCTGAGAAATTTCTTGCCAAGCTTTCCACAATCTATTTATTGGTGGAAAATTTTTGACTTTGAAGTATTTTGCACTAAGTACTTTATCTTGTAAATTTGTACGCTCCCATTTGCCTTTAGCTGTTGCCAGCTGGATTCTATGTCTAAGAAGAATTTTACAAGCTTCATTGCCAAAAAGAGCCATTACTATCCTCTTGGCAACAAGACATTTTCCTCGGTTCCAAAGGGTCAATGATACCCAGGCCACCCTTATGTTTGGGCTGTGTACAAAGATTCCAAGAGATAACAGTTGCACCTTTCTGGCCATCCCATTTATCCCAAACAAAGCGTTTCACCTTTTGATTCTGTTTAAGCTAACATGATTTGGATGGCATCCAACAAGAGGAATAGTATACGTGTGTGGTTACATAGATGCTATTAACGATTTGAACCTACCCAGCCAATGATAAGAACTTAACCTCCAAGCTGTCAATTTTTCTATTGAATTTGTGAATGAATCAGTCTGACGTGTGAGAAAGATTAATTTCAATGCTAAAGGGAATGTCCAAATATCTCACGACTTCTGTATGTTTCAACTGCTTCCATTCTTTGGTTATCCAATCAACAGGATTTTCCATTCTTGTGAGAATGAATTTAGTTTTGTACATTGAAAGCTTAGACCCCAAAGCCATGCAATACAAATCCCAGATGCCTAGAGCATTGTTAACCTCCGATTTTTCATTTTGCAAAAATAGCATGCTGTTGTCAGTGAAGTGAGAATTGAGAACAAAGTTACGATGTGATAGATCAATTTCTTCGACTTTCCCAAGAGAATGGACATTTTGAAGAATGTATCCAAGAGCATCAACTGCTAAAACATAAAGAAAGAGAGCTAGAGGGAAACCCTGTCAAATGGATTTTTGAAGACAAAAAGATTCGGTGAGAGATCTGTTAACGACAAGTCCAGTAGAGGCATCAATAAAGAGGAATTCGATATCGTTGATCAATCTTGTACCAAATCCAAGACATTGAAGCCTTTTGAGGACAGGACCATTTGATCCTATCACTGGCTTTGTCAAAATCAAGTTTGATAAGATTATTGTCTTGTCCAGAGTAAGTGGCCCAATTAGCGGTTTCCCAAGGCAGGATAAGATTGTCAAGGATAAATCTTCCTCCTAGAAAGCTTGTTTGTTCAGATCTAACAATGTCTTTAGCCACTGATTTTATCCTGGTTTTAGCCTTGGCTATAATCTTATAAGTGGTGTTGAGCAGAGTGATGGGGCGCCAATCAATGACAAAGTCTTTATTATTTCCTTTGGGTATCAGCCTGACGAGACTACTATTAATTTCCTTCCCCAACGAACCAGAATGTTCAGCCTCCAAATAAAGTTGAAAGAAATCATTGTGTGTTATAGGCCAAAGGCTTGTAAGAATTCCACAGGAAGTCCATTAGGGCCAGGGCTTTTGTATTTCGCCATTGAAAATAGAGCTTTCTTGAGTTCCTTTGGATTGAGGTGATCAAGCCCTTGGCTGATTTTTTGAGACACTTTAGTAGGGATGTAGTTTCAAATTGATTTATTGAGATTAAACTGAACAACATCTTCAATCAGTGAATCTTGGAATTGAGTCTGGTAATGAGAGAATAGAATGTGCTTGATACCATCTGTGGTGGATTCAACTCTGTCCCTTTGTGTCCTGAAGAGTAAGAATATACTCCCTTCTGTGATTATGCTTGAGGAATTGAAAGAATAACTTAAAATTCTTATCTCTTTCCTTGAGCAGTTTAGGTGAGATCTGATTTTAGTTCCTTTGCTTTAATACAATTCTAATTCTCTACAATCTATCTCAATAGAAGATGTACTTTTCTTTCTGTTGAAATTTTTCAGATTAAGCAGCCCTCTTATCACACAGTTGTCTCCTTAAGGGCTGTTCTTTCCTCTTTCTGGTTTTTGCTATAATTCTGCCAAATTGTCTGAGAAAGGTAGTGCATTTGGAAAACATAATGCACCACCATTTGATCCAGCGTTCACTGTGGTTGGGTTTAGGCTCTGAGCCCCAAAGGGAAAGGAGAGCATGAAGGCAGACAGGATTCTTGAGGTGGGAAACATTAAGTTTAAAGGCGAGATTACAGTTAGAAAGATTATTGATGGTCAGGGAAATAGAAAGGCCAACTAGGGTATAATTAGAAAGATTGGTGGAGAGGTCATGAGCAACTACAATTCCTTGAGGTGAAGCGGCAGGGAATAAGTTGGGACTTAAATAAAATCTATGCAGCCTGATGAGCCCTCTTTCTGCCCCTGCCCCATCATTGGACCAGGTAGATCAGCAGGTCTGATGAGTAGAATACTCACTCACTAAGGGGTCATAAATTCCTAAATTGTTCTGGCATAGGATCCACACATCAAATTCAGATTCGGACAAACATTGTTTACCTCCCCAAGATTGATCAATAGTTTCTTCCACCATGTTGAAATTCTCACCAATGATCCATTCGGCATGTGGAAGGTGATTTTCCATCCAATTCCATAGGCTGATTCTAGAGATAATATTGTTTGGACTCGTTGGAGCATAAATAGAGCAGAAACCAATGAGCTTATTTTGCGGCATTAGGATCCACACATCAAATTCAGATTCGGACAAACATTGTTTACCTCCCCAAGATTGATCAATAGTTTCTTCCACCATGTTGAAATTCTCACCAATGATCCATTCGGCATGTGGAAGGTGATTTTCCATCCAATTCCATAGGCTGATTCTAGAGATAATATTGTTTGGACTCTTTGGAGCATAAATAGAGCAGAAACCAATGAGCTTATTTTGTGGCATTAAGGCGACCCAACCACACCAATGTAATGAATTGCTTTATCATCTATATAGTTTTGAAGCCAAGATGCAGGACCCAAAACTGCACCTCCCCCTCCATCTTAATGGGAGGTTGGCAAGAAGTGAAACTCTTTTGAGATACATTTCAAGGCAAAGGAGAGTCTAACTTTATTGATATTAACCTCTTGTAAAAGGATAATACTAGCATATTTATATTAGATAAATATATGTAAAGATGCCGAGAGGTATCATTCTCAAGGCACCTACATTAAATTTGTGAAAAAAGCTGAATATGAGCCTCCATAATGAGACCTTTCAAAATAGTTTACATAGAATTATCCAATATAGGCATTTTAGTTGATATTTTTTTTTGTTTTTCTTCATTTTAAAATTTAAATTATTCCAAACTTAATAATTAGATTAAGAAACATTTGATAACTAGATTTTTATTATCCTTTATAACATTATTTTTTTGCTTCCTTAATATAAATTTAAGTCCATATTGACACACCAAAATAAAAAGAAATTCTTTACTAACATATAGTAAGGGTATTTCCCTGTTCACATACTTAAATCAGCTTAATAAATTAAATAGTCAGATACATATATAATAACAAAATATATATCTTAGATACATTTTAATTTAGCATATCTAAGATCAATAGATTTAACATCATTGTGTCCTAAAATGCCTAGGTTAAATTTTAGATTAAATAAATTTAACACTATTTAGGAGGTGGATAGATAGATAAATAGGTAAATAAATATAATACAAATGTAAGAAATAGAAGGTAAATAAGTACCTTAGATTATAATGATGTACAAAGGAATTATTTATATACACTTAAATCAAAACTAATTCACCCATATCACCCATATGTATTTTATTGGAAAACCTAAAATAATAAATTTTATATATTCATTAAAAAGTGCAGCAAGAAAGAAGGCCCCTAAAATGATAAATCTTATGTAATTGGTTAAAAGTGCAGCAAGGAAAAATGCATTTTATTTATTTGTTTTGATTTTCAAAAGTTGAGTGGGATAATACAAATGTATAACTTCTATAAATTAAACTGGACATACAAAATAATGTCAGTCCAAGTTTTTATTTCATGGGCACAACATGAGACTCTTCCACTCCGTGCTACCATTGTAGAATGCCTCTCGGCATAATCAGGTGTGTGATCAATGGAAGTTTGTTCAAATTTGAATCTTCTTTCTGGAAGGGATAAACCTCTAACATTCCAAGATTGCACTTTGCAATTAATTGGGACAGGTCAGCACTGTCTTTGCCATCTGTTCTATGTTTTTTTGATAATTTGTGTTTAGTTATGTTTGGAAAATGTAATCTTAACTTTTGCACTGTGATTGCTTGAAAGGTAATTGATGTGTTCCTGTTTTTGTAATTGATGTGTTCCTGTTTTTTACTAAATGGGTGCTTAGTTATTCTTCGGAAATGGTATATAGCTGTTCCATTGTGATTGATTGCAAGATATATGCTTTGTTTTGGTTTCATTATTGATATGTTTTTTTTTTTGTAAGAGATGGGTGTGCAGTTATTTTTGGAAAATGGTATCTGAATTGCAATTTTTTTTAGAAATGGGTAAAGTTATTTTTGGAAAATGGTATCTAAAATGTTGCACTACTGGTACTCCAATTAGTTTTATGAAATCCCAGAAATGAATATTTATAAAGCAAATAGTGGTCAAAGGTTCTGCAAATGGGGTGGCAAGTTGAAAGTGGGTTTTCCTGTTTTGTAAATGGGCAGAAGGTTAAAAGTGGGTTTCATTGTTTTGTAAATGGTGTAACAGTTTTTTTTAAAGAAATGGGTGCTTAAAAGTTATGAGGAATGGGTAATTCAAACATTGACAAGTATTAGTTACTGAGTGTGTTGATATTGAGGAATTATATCTAACATTTTGCTCTTTTCAAACCATTAAAACGAAGAGTGTATAAGGCTGCTGGCACAGTGCTTGTTAAGGGTTTTGTAAATGAGGTTGCAAATTAAGGGGGGCTTGATTGTGGGTATTTTGAAGCTTGAAGCACACTTGAATCAAATGATATATTCGGTTGGGTAACCTACCTGGAAATCCTGGCTGTAGTCTGGGAAGGGTTCAAGCACTTGTGATGACACAATTGATGTCATGGGATGGTTCATTTTGCTAGTTTCAAGCTCGCCACTTCTCCCAGTAAGCAAACATATGATCCATTGAATGCTAAGGTCACGAGAAGCTTGATAAATGATTATCTAAAATGTACGCTTTAAAGAATTTAAACAAAGCTTTTATCATTATATTTATTTTCATTGGTATTGGTTGAAATATGTGCTGCGCTGGAATCACACAAATATATTGTACATAAGTTGTGTTGTAGTACCTCTAACCATCTGGAACTTATTGAAAATTTTGTACCATGTAAACACTTCAGGGGTTTTCCGTTTGCTCTTTGAAATGGATCTTAGTGCACTTAAGGGATTCACCATTTGCTTATTGATTTTTGAGGTTTTTGGGCCCTGCTCTTGTTATTTTTTGTGCAGGATTTCAAGTGTGCCACTCACTTGGGGGAGGCACAGGGTCTGGGATGGGTACCCTCTTGATTTCCAAGATCAGGGAAGAATATCCAGATAGGATGATGCTCACATTTTCTGTGTTTCCATCTCCAAAAGTGTCGGACACGGTCGTGGAGCCGTACAATGCCACGCTGTCGGTGCATCAGCTGGTGGAGAATGCTGACGAGTGCATGGTTTTGGACAACGAGGCACTGTATGATATCTGCTTCAGGACACTTAAGCTCACTACTCCTAGTTGTAAGTTCGTCTTTCTTCTTTTTGATCTTTTCCTGGCAATTGTTCTAACTTCGTCCGACTTCTTCTCGCATAAATTCTTCCATTTTTTTTTATGACCGCAATATGAATGCATTTCGGAAGACGGTTGAACTTGTAGTAAGGGGATCTTTGACAAAATTTTTATTAAACATGTATTTTTTGTCTTTGTTTTCTTACAGTTTAAAATGGCTCTGAATCTTTTGATGAACAGGAGTCAAATGAGAAGTATTTTTCTACTTCTTCTCTCTCTCCTTTTTTTTACAATCCCTAATTTATTTCCCAGTACATTTTAGATAGCAATTTTCAGAGCCCCGTCCACTGAAATTATTACTCATTGGATATTACAATGTGCAATAGCTGAATGCATTTTCCATTAATTAAAGGAAATTTTATGGTCTGTCACGTTGCCTAATTGTACAGATCTCGTTCCAGCAGGGGATGAATAATCTTCAAACCCTGTTATTGGTAACACAACGGACAATGCTATTGAATCTTACGAAAGTGTTGTTTACTGTTTTTGTATTGGTCACAAATGGGGATTATTGCATTGGTCGCTCATTTCAGGGGTCCCAGGGTGAGATTTGAACCTCATTTGCCGTAAATTATGAAGAGCACAGGACGGCCTTCACTTCCCAGGGTGAGATTGGCAGCCTGTTCCTCTTACAAATGTGTAGGAGGCCTGAAATATGATACTATTTGACTGCAAGGGCTCTTATATTTGCTTAGAGACAGCTTCAAGGAAAGTTAAAGGAAGTTCCTTCCTTACACGGTAATCCCCTGGAAGGGTTTTTTAAAGGAGGTGTTTTGAAATAAATTATAGGAGCCCTTTAGCAGTGCACAACATTTCTCCAGATGAGATTTGAGCCTTTACACCCATTCTTGTAATGTTTTATCTTTACCGCTGAGTCATCCCCACCGGTTGGTTTTAAAAAACTTCAAAGAACTAAACCGTGAAATGTTACCTGTGTAGATCCAGTCGTAACCTACTCCACGGTTGTGTCTCATTGTACCATTTTCAGGTTTTACAGGGTGAGATTTGAAATGGGGTCTTCATTGTTGCACTTTTCCTCTCAGCTTCTGAACATTTGGGTCCCTACAGGGGATAGGTACCAAGTGCAGATCCATATCTTTCAAGCCTACTCAACAGTTATGTCTCACTTGTACAAGAGCTGTTCAGGGTTACCAACAGGGTGAAATTATGAATCTTGAAAGTACCTAAAATACATTGTTGTACAGTTTCCATCCATATTTTACAATGGCAGCCCAATGTGGTAGTGATGATGGTGAACTGTAATTTCTGTGCGTATATCCCTATTTTGGAGATAGCTGCCCCAATTGATCCCCCAATCGAGTTTGGGGCCCTTTTTTGGCTGGCCTTGAAAATAGGTCCCTCTGTTCCCCTGAGCCCAACGAGAATTGATGTAACAATATTGGCACCATTTCTAACCAGCAGTGGAAAATTTGTGAAGAAGGCAGTGAAGTTATTAATGATTGTGGTATGTGAAAAATCAATGATAAGGGCCCTTGGCATTTTTCAGATAGATGTATTTAAGACATGTACTAGTTATCACTCAGGCATGCAGCAACTGGGCTCTTTGTATAAGCATTTTCAAATGCAGGAAGGTGGTTATTGTTTGTAAAAACATCACATTGAAACTCAGTTTAATGTAAATAATGCAATAACAAAGTGTATCAGCAGTATGATTTGTGGCCAGGGTTATTATAGTATATTTAGTTAGAGGTAACCAGGTGCTGTAAGCTCACTCAATTTGTTTTTTTTGGCACAAAAGACATTCATCCGTAGCGATTGGTAGCTTGTATCAATGTCAATCCAATGGAGTCTCCCCTTCTTCCATTTAAAGATGGTTTACACGTTAGTCTCTTTTATTGTATAACATAAAATGTGCAAGACAACCCTTTTATTGAATACATTTTAAGTGCCGCGGTTGACACCTGCTCCAACCTTTGTGGGGATACACATGCATCATTCTGCAGGTGCTAATACCATTTTAAAGCTCGTCTGACCTTTTTTCTCGTTACTCTATGATCTATGTGATGCCTTCTCTTGAGGTGTAGTTCCAGATTCTGTTTCACCTGTCTTTGGTATGACAAGTGTTCTATTATATGTATTATTACAGAAGATGCTTTTAAATAATTTTTGTTCTTTTCATAACTTGAAATGAGTTGACAGTGACATTTTACCGGTTCAGATGCTGTCCAATTTTACAATTTTTCTGAATGGGTGGTATCTGAGATAATGTCCACTCAGCTTCGCAAATTTCATGGTGAATTATGGCGGGTTTAGGGGCAAAACTTGAAGGTCGTGTAGTGCTTATTTGAGCCGCAATTATCAGATTTGTGAAATCCTGATTGTTACACGTGAACATTACATGTTTAATTGTAAACAGTCTTGTTTTCAGATTATCAACATATGTGGCATGTCAGTGATGTATTCTGTCTGTGCACTGATGGATCTCAGTTTACATGTCTTTAATTTGTGTATGGAGCAGTTGGTGATTTGAACCACCTCATTTCGGCCACAATGAGTGGGGTGACCTGTTGTCTCCGGTTCCCTGGACAGCTGAACTCGGATTTGAGAAAACTAGCAGTGAATCTGATCCCATTCCCCCGTCTGCACTTCTTCATGGTGGGATTTGCCCCACTGACCTCACGTGGATCCCAGAATTACAGAGCTCTGACTGTCCCTGAGCTTACCCAACAAATGTGGGATGCCAAGAACATGATGTGTGCAGCAGATCCCCGGCATGGCCGCTACCTGACTGCCTCGGCCATGTTCAGAGGCAAAATGAGCACCAAGGAAGTGGATGAGCAAATGATCAATGTCCAGAACAAGAATTCGTCATACTTTGTTGAATGGATTCCCAACAATGTCAAGTCCAGTGTCTGTGACATCCCTCCCTGGGGCATGTCCATGGCTTCAACCTTCGTTGGGAACTCGACCTCCATTCAGGAGATGTTCAGGCGTGTGAGTGAACAGTTCACTGCTATGTTCAGGCGAAAGGCTTTCTTGCACTGGTACACTGGCGAGGGTATGGATGAGATGGAGTTCACCGAGGCTGAGAGCAACATGAATGATTTGGTTTCTGAGTATCAACAGTACCAAGATGCAACTGTAGATGAGGATGTTTATGAAGAAGAGGAAGAAGATGGGGCAGGATCCACATGATATGATGTTGCATGCACCCAATGTTTGCTCTGCTCCCTGCTGCTTGCTCTCTCTGCGTTAGCTGTCAAACTATATTGTTTGTCTATGCAATTTGAATTTTTGTATTAGTTTTAGTCATATAAGGAGTTTATTCAATGCGTGGTCTGAGAGAGGTGGTAATCTGAATTGTAAAAATAATCTCCAGTGTTCTATGTTTGTTGCTTCATAAGAGCAATATTTGTTGCTGCTGTTGCTGTCTGGATAATGACAGAGAACTGGAGTATTTCTTTGGGTTTTAGTATCTGCTACGTGTATTTTGTTAGATTTCTATAATAAGTAACTTGGTATTTTTTGGATATAAATGGCATGCAAAAGGATATATATATATTTTCTGTTAACAATTGTTATTTGTTTGGTACCTTTTTTTTTGTAGCACATGCACTTCTGAAAGTAGCTACATCACATTAGATTGTGCAAATCAAAATTTTTGTACGGCTACAATTTTTGTGTTGAAATTATACGGGCCCAATTTTGTTAACAGTATTTTGTATTATAATGTACTATGTATTTTCCTCCAAATCCTTGTTTGATCACATACATAGAATATGATTCCCAATTTATTTCATTCTAAATTAAAATATATTATAACAAGCAAAATTTAGAGGTATTATTTATAACCAGTACAAAATATGACCTACAGACCATCAATTTCCAGGCTTGCTTTAGATATTTAGTCCGTTTTTGTAGATTTATCTCAAGTCTCTATTATAAAACAGATTCATTAGAGCTGGGACGTCGAAGACCCATTCTCGATCTAATGTCCAGATGAATGAAGAACCGGGATGTCTAACATCCACTTGAATTTTAGGAGGTTATGATAAAATTTTGGTGAATAAATACCACTCAATTTTTAAAGCTAAATGAAAAAAGTTTTTGATATTACCCAGAACCAACATCTCCTAAAAAATTCTCAGAGTTTCAATGTTTAACATCCTATCAAAAAATAAAATAAAACCGATATAGTGCAAAGAAGGGATAGTGCTATTAAGGGAGCAGAATGGTCATTGGTCACAAACCTAGTTCTAGATCGGGTCATATTTAAATTATGATCATAAGGACAACTGCACCTCGGGCTTTATAATTGTGTGCTATTTCCACATCAATTATCATTCAGTTGGTCGTCCTTTTTTCCAAAAATGATAACTGAAAGACTTGACCGGACAACTGATACGATAAAGATTTTTTTAAGTTTCTAAATTTCTTACAATGAGGTTGTCTGTTTGCTGAGTTTTTTATACTAATGTTTATTTGACATATGTAATATAATCATTTTATGATTGTAATTTATGTGGTGGAAGTCTTAATGAATATATATAGTTTAAATAAAGTAAATGGATATGGTAAATAAAGACGATTATGATAGTTATCATTTCCTGTTTGTAATTTATAACATGATAATTGTGTGATGATGGAGCAGCAGGCAGATGAATACGAAGCAACAAGCAGATGGATATTATTCTTCTGTTTTTTAAGCCAAGGTTGTAGTTGTTAGAGCAGTGTTGGTGATTCATGAACTAGCATAATGAAATTTGGAGAAAGTATAAAAGTTATTTCATCAATTTTTTTTTGGGAGAAAGTATTTAGGTTAGTATCCTTTAGCATTATTAGAAATGAAACATTTAGGGCATCTGATTAGCAATTACGAGGGTAACATTAATGTTTGCATTCTAAAACCCTGTGAAATTGGAATTGTGGGAACTTCGAATAGAATTTTATATGATGTAGAGAATAGATTCATGTTTTTTGTGATCTGGAAATGTTATGAGTATTTCTTAGCATATTTAGGATTAAATGTGTATTCCTAAACGAGAGCACGAAAATGATTTGACATCCTTGTTTGATGATGGATTTACAAAGTTTAGCTTTAACCTCTTTCTTTCTAGGTTTTCATTGTTCTATGAGTGCATTGGATTTCGATAGTAGATATTGAACCTCAAATCAGTTTGAGATTGCAAGACAACTGTTTCTTATGCTTACCATATTGAAATCTCTTCTTGAAATCTATGGTAGTGGTTTGGCAAAACTTGAGCATATATTGCAATTGATGGTTGAAGTTGTAAAATTATTATTGAAGCATAATGCCAATTCCTTGTGGAGGATGCTTGGATATTTGAGGGCCAAATGGTGTTCGTCATATGATAGAGTGGTTGTTGACACCTAGAACAATTTTTGCAAGGATTTAATATGGACATGAGAAGTGTTGATCTTCACTTGAAGCAAGGGTGATGTGGTGAGAAATTAAGAAGGTTTAAATGCTTATTGAAGCTGAGTTTGCAGGCGTGTTAAAGCCCATATCAATTGTAAGGAATCTTGGTATATCAATAGATTAAACACTAAAACTTGATTTCATATTCATGCGGAACAGGTTACATATATATAAGAAATACAACAACTATAATTAGGGAGGTTGGTTTAGCAACTCCTCCAACTCCCTCAACCTATTTATGTGTGTGCTTATAACAACCACTATTCACGTAAATCATGTGTAACTCATTATACAACAACCCTCATTAATTTAATGAAGCACTAACAATGTAATTTCCTAACATTCCCCCCCTTATTGCGAACATGGAGAAAACCTATCTTTGTACTTGCACCTGTTTTCATGATTAGGTGATTTTCATAGGACAATCACAAACCCGACATATGGTTTTACAACGGTTGACCACAAAATGGTACTGGTGGTTTTCAAGTGGTTTACTACAAACCACATCATGATGTGCCAAGTAGTATTCTTAGCCCTCATCAATATCTCACTGTAGGGAATAACATAGGAAACACAATTCACCAAACTGAACAATAGAACACATACTCGAAAGATTTCACATTTCCACCTCTAAGAATTGCAATGTTCTTAGTTGCGGCCATTGTTGTCGATCGCTGCCACTCGATATCGAACAACATAGACAACTGCCACTGCCACTGGAAGCTGCCATTGACTTTAGCCGTTTTGGCGCAGAATCGAAATGAAACATTGGTTATTATTCCCCCCCACAATGTGAAATTCCAAATAGGAAGACAAAAATAAAATTATATTGTGTTGCATCCTATTGTCCAAATCTTGCTGCACATGATCACCATTGCCAATGAACGTATTCACTGACCGATCATTTTCCAATGAAGTACGGCAGTCAGAAGATCACCGCAGTTAGAGGATCACTGCAGTCATATGCCATCTTATACAACCATTTTCCAGTATACACAATGCACATAATGCTATAGGGACACTGCAAAGAAACACACTGCAAAATTGATAAGCACATACTCACACTACACAAATGTCACCATAGCTGAAGCGGCCCTGTCGTTGGCGACTGATGAGAGGATGTTATTTGTCCTCCATCCTCCTGTGCCTCCATCCTCCAGTATCATGTTGTTAACTCAGGGGATTTGATTTGAAAGGTTTATTAGTTCCTAGGACGTCGGGTAACACCAAAAATGCATCCGTAAGACACTTTTTATTTTTTATTTTTTTTACAATTTTTGACAATTTGACAATTTGACTATACAGAATTTTTTCATTGTTGACATTTGATTGGACAATGATGACAAATAAAACCTATTATTAAACAAGCATAGTCTTTTGCCAACTAGACAATGATGATAAACACACTACTTTTTACTTTTGTGAGGAACCAAATAAATTGTATTTCACGGGTAGGCTATTCAATCATATGGTATTTCACGAGTATTAAATGTGTATTCTTAAACAAGAGCACGAAAACGATTAGACATCCTTGTTTGATGATGGATTTATTAAGTTTAGCTTTGACCTCTTTCTTTCTAGGTTTTCATTGTTCTATGAGCACATTGAATTTTGATAGTAGATATTGAACCTCAAATTAGTTTGAGATTGCAAGACAACTGTTTCTTATGCTACCATATTGAAATCTCTCCTTGAAATCTATAGTGGTTTGGCAAAACTTGAGCATATATTGCAATTGATGGTTGAAGTTGTAAAATTATTATTGAAGCATAATGCCAATTCCCTGTGGAGGATGCTTGGATATTTGAGGGCTAAATGGTGTTCGTTATATGATAGAGTGGTTGTTGACACCTAGAACAATTTTTACAAGGATTTAATACGGACATGAGAAGTGTTGATCTTCACTTGAAGCAAGGGTGATGTGGTGAGAAATTAAGAAGGTTTAAATGCTTACTGAAGCTGAATTTGGAGGCGTGGTAAAGCCCATATCAATTGTAAGGAATCTTGGTATATCAACAGATTAAACACAAAAGCTTGATTTCATATTCATGCGGAACATGTTACATATATATAAGAAATACAACAACTATAATTAGGGAGGTTGGTTTAGCAACTCCTCCAACTCCCTCAACCTATTTATGTGTGTGCTTATAACAACCACTATTCACGTAAATCATGTGTAACTCATTATACAACAACCCTCATTAATTTAATGAAGCACTAACAATGTAATTTCCTAACATTCCCCCCTTATTGCGAACATGGAGAAAACCTATCTTTGTACTTGCACCTGTTTTCATGATTAGGTGATTTTCACAGGACAATCACAAACCCGACATATGGTTTTACAACGGTTGACCACAAAATGGTACTGGTGGTTTTCAAGTGGTTTACTACAAACCACATCATGATGTGCCAAGTAGTATTCTTAGCCCTCATCAATATCTCACTGCAGGGAATAACATAGGAAACACAACTCTCCAAACTGAACAATAGAACACATACTCGAAAGATTTCACATTTCCACCTCTAAGAATTGCAACGTTCTTAGTTGCGGCCACTATTGTCGATCGTTGCCACTCGATATCGAACAACATAGACAACTGCCACTGCCACTGGAAGTTGCCATTGACTTTAGCCGTTTTGGTATAGAATCGAAATGGAACATTGGTTATTATTCCCCCCCACAATGTGAAATTCCAAATAAGAAGACAAAAAGAAAATTATATCGTGTTGCATCCTATTGTCCGAATCTTGCTGCACATTATCACCATTGCCAATGAACGTATTCACTGACCGATCATTTTCCAACGAAGTACGGCAGTCAGAGGATCACCGCAGTTAGAGGATCACTGCAGTTATCTGCTATCTTATACAACCATTTTCCAGTATACACAATGCACATAATGCAATAGAGACACTGCAAAGAAACACACTGCAAAATTGATAAGCACATACTCACACTACACAAATGTCACCATAGCTGAAGTGGCCCCGTCGTTGGCGACTGATGAGAGGATGCTACTTGTACTCCATCCTCCAGTATCATGTTGCTAACTTAGGGGATTTGATTTGAGAGGTTTATTAATTGCTAGGAAGTTGGGTAACACCAAAAATGCATGCGTAAGACAATTTTTATTTTTATTTTTTTTTACAATTTTTGACAATTTGACTATTTGACTATACACAATTTTTTCACTATTAACATTTGATTGGACAATGATGACAAATAAAACCTATTATTAAACAAGCATAGTCTTTTGCCAACTAGACAACGATGATAAACACACTACTTTTTACTTTTGTGAGGAACCAAATAAATGGTATTTCACGGGTAGGCTATTCAATCATATAAATCAAATCTTAATCATTAAACAAAGGACAATAAATTTAAAAGACTTGACACTAGTAAATCGACTTACCACAACTTGACGATACTATCAATGTTGAGCTTAAGACTTAGTAGACTTGCATGATGAATGATGTCCAGTTGGAGATGATGTAGTGGTTTTAAAAAACAGATGTAGTAAGACACCATTGCTGGCGCCGCTTGGAATAAAAAGGGCCACGTTGATCACAAACTGTCAATTGTATTCTCGTCCATCCAGAAAAACACATAGGAAGCTCGACAGTGTGATTCCACGCACTAGAAGCTACGTCCTGCAAAATACAATCGTTTGGATCGAGCTGAGTCCGGAAGGATGGTTGGAGATCGAGATCGGGTTTCGATAGAGGTGAGTCCAATGTGGAGCAATGGAAATATTAATGCATGTGGCCATAATTTTCGAGATCAACACAATTGGATATGAATGATTGCAATAAATCTACGCTCTAATGCTTGCTCTCCAAGAGCACATAGTTACATCTGGAATTGGATCTGGCAGCCTCGAACGACTCCCAATGGAAAGCCTTACATCTCTCTAACTTGATGCAGTTACACAATGAGTGTTGATACAGCTGGGCGTATACATTTACTGCAAGTAGGATGTCTTGTATACTCTAAAAAATCCAATGTATAGTAAACGACCAATAACCCTCTGCTTTGTTAATCCCAGGATAAAAAACTTAGTGCACTAGAACGGATTCTACATATTTTCTCACAGCGAGCATATATGCAAGAGTTGATGCTACAATGACATGCTATTATGATCAAGAACAAACTGCACACAGGAAAATCTGATCATGAATGTGTTAACAATGCCATACGAGCAATATTATTAGACTCTCATTTTCAACCGGCCTTGTTCTAATAATCTTGCCCACTCTTCATATTAACCGACTCCGATACCAAATCTTGGTATATCAACAGATTAAACACAAAAACTTGATTTCATATTCATGCAGAACAAGTTACATATATATAGGAAATACAACAGCTATAATTAGGGAGGTTGGTTTAGCAACTCCTCCAATTCTCTCAACCTATTTACATGTGTGGTTATAACAACCACTATTCACGTAAATCATGTATAACTCATTATACAACAACCCTCATTAATTTAATGGAGCACTAACAATTTAATTTCCTAACAAGGAATATGAGCACATTCTAAGTGACAGGAGGTCAAGTATCTTCTAGGCTTGAAGACACATGTATCTTAAATTTTGAAATGATTAGTGTGTGTAGTGTGTGATTCGATTTATTCTTTTTTCGCAAGAGAAACCTTGCATGTACATCTCTGGCTTCATTGTAATACTAGTAATATACAAAATATCAACAGGTCTTAAGGTTTTATGAAACTTATGATATATTTATTTTGCCCTTCCCAAGAGTATGGTGAAGAGGTGTTAAGACAAACATGCCTATAGGTTATAACATAGTTATATGGTGTCATTCTATCAACCAAAGACTCGATAGATAGATTACAGAATAATGAGTTTCATTTTGCATTGAGAATAAATATTTAATTTATATTAGTTTCATTTTCATTCTGTGGTGATTTTCAACTTATTTATAGTCTTTAGATTTTGTTTTTATTTTATTTTAAATCTCTTCTTTTTAGATTTATATTTAATTATTTTAGATTTTTTAATGATCTATTTTAAAATCTTTATTTTAATCTACATTTAGTTTTTGCATGTGTAGTTGTTGGTGTTGTAATATTTGTAGATGTCAAAAATAGATCGACTCTCTTAGTATTAATATTTTAAAAATAAACTATTATTTTATTCTTTATTAATATCTTTTGCAACAATTGTTGCAACTACTAGCATAATAATAATGCATCTAGTGATGAGATTTGATGGCCAACCTCATAGAAAAACGATTAAATGTATTGGTGAGTTTATAATATTTTGTATGTAGTTTTTTGTTGATGTGCACTCCAATGCCTAATTTCCATACCAAGATTATTTTTCTTTTTTCAGTTCCAATGATTAGCCTATCAACATTGTTGATGGTGTTAGTTTTTTTATTATCTCCCCATTCGCTTTTGCATTGAATGGTCCACCCTGCATGTTAAGTCAATTAACACCCAACTTTATATCAACACAGTGCATCTCGAGCACAAGAGAACTCTCTCCCACACAAAGAGGTCCTTGAATATAGTTCCTAGACTTAAAGGAGACATTCACTGGATTAACTTGTGGTCCGATCTATTGGCGTTTCGACGAATGTGAGCCTTGATTCTACATGTGGAACAAGCTTGGTTTTTTAGTTCAATCATCATTGGCGTGGAATCTCTGCCTTGACCTAGTTCACCAGGTGTAACTTTAGGCAAGGCCAAGATAGATGTCAAAATTTCGGATTGCACCCTACTTGCAGATTAAGATTTATTTCTTTTTCTAGGTCCAATGATTACATTGTTAGTGTTGATGGTACTACTCATTTGCCCACCTCCTAATTCACTTTTGTATTGAATGGTCCATCATATAGGTCAAGGTAATTAATCCCAATTTTATCTCAACATTGCTCATCTTAAGTATCTGATAAATCCCTCCCACATCAGGAGGATATGGTACCTAGTTCATAGACCAAAAGGAGTTATTGTTTGGATTAACTAGTGGGTCGATGCTTATCACTCTAACAACCACCTTCCTTAGAATTTAAGGTAAGAAGAAAGCCGTTTTCTAACAATGGGCTCATGAGGCCTCACATCACAAATTCACTAGAATCTCACAAGAACTTGTTCTCTTGTTTCAATGTGAATATGCAAATTCAAGCTACTTAATGCAGACATAAGTTTAAAGTTGATGAAGCCTACAAATCGAAGGGAGCTCAATTCAGAGCTAGAATACATTAGTTGAGGGTGGGCGATATAGTTACCAAAGAATTATTTTTCCTTCTTTGCTCCATGCAAGTTATAATAAGGATGTCAATACTCATATCAAAAAGTTTCTTAAAAATCCTTCAGAGTTTTGTGACATTACCACTAAGTGCTTGCTGCTAAAGATTCTTCTCTTGTTAAAGAAGTTGCCCTCTTATAATACACTCACATTGTTCCTTGCTATTAAAACTTAGACTTGTTTGTCATAGGCTATTCAACGTGAATGATCTTAGAGATGTTGTGATACAACTGCCCACTAATAAATCCTTTGGAATTGATGATTTCCCTTGTCTAGAATGGATATGGTTGGTTTGGACCTCCAAAAGTCTATTTAGAAACTGTCCAATCCAACTCTTTGATATCCCTTATCAATCAGGGAAATATTCAATTCATTCCTAATATTTTTGATCTAGAGCTTATCACTACCTAGAGACCTATCATCTCTTTAACGTGTCTTATAAATTCCTTGTCAAAGCTCTTGTATTTAGGTTTCAACATCTTATTCTTCTCATTGTTAGATCTAAGAAGGCTGGTTTCATATAATATATGTATATTCCGGAAAATATCATTCTTGTTTGGGAGGGTATGTAATGGGCTAGAGTCTCTAATCAAAAACCTCTATTTGTCAAGATCGAATTTGAGAAATCTTATCACTAAATGGAGACCCATCATCTCTTTAATGTTTCTTATAAATCATTGTCAAAGCTCTTGCACTTAGATTTTGACATCTTCTTCCTCTCATTGTCAAATATGAGAAGACTAGTTTCATGTAATATTGGTATATTCTGGAAAGTGTCATCCCTATTTGGAAGGGTATGGAATGAGACCATAATTTATACCCAGATCCCTTATTTGTCAAGATTGACTTTGAGAAAGCTTATGACAAGATTGAGTGGCATGCCATTCTTGCCATGGTTTGGGCATTAGTATTTGGTCCTTAGTTTTCCCACATTGTTAACATGTTGTTTCAAGATGCAATATCTTGTATTATTATCAATGGGGTGCAATCTCTCGATTTTGGTCTCTTAAAATCAATTAGGTAGGGTTATCCTTGGGCTCACTCTTTATTTTTTTTAGCTCTTGAAGGGTTCAATTGCTTGCTACTTCTATTTTAGAGGTTTTTTTGAAGGCATTTTTCTCCCTCACTATGACCACCATATCATTAATGACCATTTTGCTGGTGAATCGTTTCTCACTCTTTTAGAAGAGGAATCTTTAGTTAAGCATGCTATGGAATGCCTTGATATATTCTCCCTTGCTTCTGGCTCCTCCATACAATGGAGAAAGAATCAATACTACAAAGAATATCACCCCCACACTCCTTGGTTAGAAGGATATCGATAACCATGTATTCAACCAAGTGAGCAAGTCAAGTTTTTGGGTATACCTTTGCTTTTCAGAAATTTCCTTCAAAACTTTGATCATATGCGATTTAGATAGGAGAAAATGATCACCTATTTAATTAACAAACCTCTCTCCTTAGATGGGAAGTTCCATGTTTGTTATAAATGGCTTATTACTAGTCACATTTATTATTCTTCTTTTCGGTATCCTTCTAAAGCTTCCTATAAAAAATTGGAGAAGCTTTCGAGGGATTTTATATGGGCCATTTTTGAAGGGAGTAAGGTCTTCCCCATAGTCTCTTGGGATATTTGTTTCAAACCCAATGAATATGGAGAAATTGGCTTCATTGACAAAAAGCTTTATAAGGATATCAATGATCATGTATTCAACCAAGTGAGCAATTTAAGTTTTTGGGTATACCTTTGCTTTTCAGAATTTTGCTTTAGAACTTTGATCATATGTGATTTAGAGAGGAGAAAATGATCACCTATTGAATTGCCAAACCTCTCTCCTTCGATGGCAAGTTCCACTTTTGTTATAAGTGCTTATTACTAGTCACATTTATTATTTTTCATTCTGGGATCCTTCTAAAGCTTCCTATAAAAAACTTGAGAAGATTTCGAGGGATTTTCTATGGGTCATTTTTTAAGGGAGTAAGGTCTGTCACATAGTCTCTTGGGATATTTGTTTCAAACCTAATGAATATGGATAAATTGGCCTCAATGAAAAAAATCTTCAAGGACATGTCCTTCGTATCAAATGTATTATCATATGTTTGGAAGGTTTTGTGGCATGGAAAATTCTATTCAGAAATTACACCTCTCAGGAATCCCCTCTTGGAAAAAAGGATTGGAATGGTCTCAAGTTGCATGCGCTTCTTATTATCTGATGCAAGAGCATCAACAGGTTGTCATGAAGTGTTGATATGTTTGAGGTTGAGTCTAGAATGTTTTAGGAGTGTGTGTTCTCATTTCCCTCCAAAATTTGTATTTCAAATTTTTGAAATTTGACAATTTGGTGTGTAAAGCCTAAATAAGGCATATATGTGGGTAAATGGCCAAATAAGGGATAGGGGATTTAGATTGAAATATTCCAGGAGGAAGAGAGAATCTCTAAGCCTATCTCCATGAAGGGAGAGTGTTAAAACTAGTTTCCTAAGTCAGGAAGTTGTTGACTATTTTGAGGTATATGGTTGAGTGAAGATAGGATAATATGGTTAGTGGTGTCAAACCTGAATTCTTGATCTCCATATATAATTCCTTCATGGAAGGTGAATGTATCAGGTAGAAGTAAGTGTAAATAAAAAGTATTGAATATTTAGAGGTGTCATATGATGTATTTTACAAGTTTTATTCAATTTCCTTTAGGCATGCATTGAAGATCATGTACAAATCGAGACCCAAAAGTTGACAGTTGAGGAATTTTAGCTTGAAAGACGACTGTAATGCTAGGAACACTTGGACAAGATCATTACAATATTAATGCAATTTATTTGAGTTCTTGAAACATATGTGTGAGTCATGTGTGCTAAATTTTGCAGTCTTTGCCCTGAACTAGGGACTCCTAGATCTCACAACCCGTACGGTGGAATTTTCTAAATTTTTGAATTCTTCATGGTCTCAAGGTCATCTACCACTGTCCAAGAGTGAAAATTTAAATTCTACTGGTAAGAGTATTTTTCATGAGACCCCTGTAATCTAGGCACGTGCTTACCAGTTTCATTGTCACAGTCAGGGTTTTATGATGTTTTGGAGTAAACAAAGACTAAATAACCTGGGAGTAGTTGTAAGATGGTCCATTATACCTAATTAAATGAGTTATAAGATTGAATTCTTCCCAGAATTCTCTGAACCATATCTATAGCCTTATAGGAGACCTAATTAGGTCTATAACAATCATCAAAAAGTGTCATTCCTTGCAATATAAGCATACCTGCACTCTTGAGATGTTGTGCAGTTCTATAATAGATATATAAATTTGTGATTAGTTTTTTGGTATCAAGTAATATGAAGAAATTATCATTAAAAATCAGGGTGGATAGGGTTAGTAGCTAATAGCTTGAGTTAGGAAGGGTAGATGAATTCATGATCAAATTTGATTGGGCTGAACATTGTAGATGATGTGATTAAAGGTGTAAGGAATGATCAAAAGTATATACTTGTTCTCAAGTATCTATGAACTCTGTATTAGGGGTTTTAGTCAATTCTAGTTCCTTTGCCTAGTCGTGCATGAGTCTAAGAGAAGTGCAATTATATCATCAAGAAACAAAGTTATTCTAAAGTGATAGGAGACCTTGTTTAAGGTGGCATCATTATCTAGTGGAGGTTTGTGGCTAAATTTGGAAGGATAAAGAAATGGTCAAACCTAATCTCATTTTGATTTGAGATGGTTTTAGGAATGGAATACCCCTTAACTCTCAATCTATTTGGTGGTATCTTGTTTTTAAATTCCACACTGTCCCTTTTTCTATGGTTCCATGGATTAAGAATCTTTAAACATTTGAAAAGGGAATTAAGACTATATATGATATCTTTTATAATGTGTCTTGGAGATGGGTACCTTTGAATATTCTTAGGGACAAGTTTCAACTTAAAAGTGAGGATGCTAAGTCTATTGTTGAGGTTCAAAATGCCATACCTAATGATTACTTCCATAAAATTGGGATTCTATATAGAGCTTCCTGGAGGAGAGATTGAAAGTTTCCAATAGAAACCCTCTTTGCAAGTATACACCATGGATTGGTTATCAACTTGTTCTACCCAACATATTCAGACAAATACCCTTAATCATTACTGGTAATAAAGATCTCCATGTTCTACTTAGGCTAGGTGTTTTGCCAATGTTTAGGAAGCCATAATAGAATCCATATAAATCTCACTTTGGTGTATCCTTACCATGGCTTGCTTGTTGGAGTAGGTTGAAACATGTAGGAATTTCAAATCCCATTTTTTTCTTTCCACTAGGGTGAGACTATCAAACATTTATTTTGGGTTTGCATGCATGTTCACTCTACCTGTATGTGGATTCATACCCTTTTGTTTTAAACGATTCTTGATTAGTTATGTATGGATGAGTGAATTAGATACAAGTTAAAGAGTGTTACAAGATGATTATTTTGAATTGATTAATATCCATTCAAAATAAAGCATTAACACTTGTAACTATGCTAATATGCTATGACAATTTCTTAAAACACACAAAGGGATAAGAACTTAACTATGCACAATGGTACAAGGCCAATCTGGGTGTGCAGATTGGGATAAATAATTGTTCTGGATATGTAAATACTTCATCTTTGATTCCAAAATGGAAAAATGCTCTTGTGAAGGACCATACAACTACTATACGATTTCTTGATTTTGTATGGTTATGCCTTCTTATGTATGATCTTGAACATATGCATAGTGGGGTTCTACAAATTTTTCCGCCCTTCTCTTTCTTAACAATGAGTGTCATTATTTGTCACTAGGGATCACACAACTTCAACATCACATGTAATAACATGCAACAAGTAGAAACCCTAGATACGTGAAACAAATTTTATGAAAACATTAGATAATCAAAAGGAGAAACCAGTGTGTGAGTGAAGCTAGACTACCCTGAGTAGGGAATATTGCAGGTAGTTCAAATTGAGTTTCAGAAACTAAGAAATAAGCATGAGGTGATGATGGATTAGCCCCTTGAACATTTAGTTGGAATTTGTCCTAAATGGACTTAAGAGTTTGGGTTGACATATTTGTTTTGGAGGGAAGGACATTAAAAGCTAAAAACTGAAATAGATAAAACAATGGTGTTATTGAAGAAAGTCTTGTTAGGTTGTGGAGCCTATTTTCATGTGAGGGAGCTCCAAACAGATCTGAGTATTGTATTGAGAGAGCGGTGGCTTGTAATAAAATTTGAGCAAGTGATTCTTAGTGGACGTAGCCCAAATTGGGTGAACTACATTAAATACTGTCTCTTTGTGTTGTGTTATTTTATTCTGCAATTTTATTTGAGATTTGTAATATTTTTCTGCTTATTAGTTTCTACTGTTGTGATTTTGTGAGGGATTGTTCCGCATATTTTATCCCTTATTTCTTAACAATTGGTATCAGAGCAAGGTTTGGTTTGTTGAAGTGTTGAATCGTAGGGAAAGTTTTATCTTGAGTGGGACCTATGGTAGATGATGAAAGATCTAGGGTTGATAAATTCAACGGGCATAATTTCAGTCTTTGGAAGATGTAGATGGAAGATTACCTTTATCAGAAGGATCTTTATATTTCACTGTTTGAGAAAGTGAACAAACTCTCGAGCATGACGGATGCGGAATGGGATTTGCTAGAGAGGAAGACACTTGGGACAATCTGACTGTGTCTTGCATCTTATGTATTATTTAATGTTTCAAAGGAAAAGACTACAAAAGAACTGATGGATGTATTAGGGAAGTTGTATGAAAAAACCCTCTGCCTCTAATAAGATATTTTTATTAAAAAATTTGTTTAATATGAAGATGTCTAAGACTGATTCAGTAGCAGATCATCTAAATGATTTTAATACGGTTATAAATATGCTAGCTTCATTTACAATAGAAATTGATGAAGAAGTTAGGGCTTTATTAGTTTTGTGCTCTTTACCTGAGAGTTGGAATAGCCTAGTAATGACGGTAAGCAACTCAGTTCTAGCTAACTCAAAGTTGAAGTTTGAGGATGTTGTAGGGGTGATTCCAAGTGAGGAAATGTGAAGAAAAAAATCTGGTGAATCTTCTACTTCAAGGAATGTGTTGACAGTGGAAACTAGAGGGAGACAGAAGAATAGAGGAAGCTGTGGAAAATCAAAGGATCAGGTAAGGTAAAAATCCAAAAGAAAGATAGTATGCTGGCACTATGGAAATCTGGGCATGCAAAGAAGGACTGTTGGGAGCTTCGGGATAAGAAGAAAAAACATGAAGAAAATAAGGAGGAAAATGTGGCAATGGGTAATGTATGTCAGGATGCTTTGATTCTTTCTTTGCACAATATTACTGAATCTTGGGTTTAAGATTCGGGGGCTTCTTTCCATGCTTCTCCATATAGGAATTATTTTGTTGATTATGGTCAAGGAGATTTTGGGCATGTTTTTCTTGGTGATGAGCCTTGCAACATAGTTGGAAAAATTTATGTTCAGGTTATGATGCAAAATGAGAATACTTGGCTATTGAAGGATGTCAGACATGTGCCTACATTAAGACATGATTTGATATCGGCAGGGTAGTTGGGAAGTGATGGTTATATTGTGATATTTACAGTGGACTCTTGGAAGGTTACCAAGGGTGCTCTTGTGGTGGCAAGAGGTAATAAGGTTATAACCTTGTATTTAACCACTTATAGCACTAATGTTTGTAATCTCGTGGCTTTAGAAGTAGATACGACATTGTGGCATTATAGACTCAGTCATATGAGCCATAAGGGCATGAAGATCATAAAGAAGGATTTTCCTAGATATACAGAAATAGGTTTGGAGTTCTGTGAGGACTGCATATATGGGAAACAGAAGAGAGTAAGGTTTCTCAAGGTTGGATTTACAAATAAAGAGAGTAAGTTAGAGCTGGTGCATTCTGATGTGTGGGGGATGGCTTAGGTATCATCTCTTGGGGGTTCAAGTTTTTATGTTACTTTTATTGACGATGCAACAAGGAAATTTTAGGTTTATTATATTAGAAACAAATCTAATGTATTTGACACTTTTGTTAAATGGAAAGCCTCGATAGAGAATGAAATAGGTCTTAAGCTAAAATGTCTCAGGTCAGATAATGGAGGGGAGTATTGCCATAATGAATTTGATGATTTTTGTTCTAAGAATGGAATTTGCAGGAAAAAGATGGTTCCAGGAACTCCACAACAGAATGGGGTGTTAGAAAGGATGAACATAACAATAATGGAATGTGCTAGGAGCATGATGTTACATGCAAGATTGCCTCTTTCTTTTTGGGCAGAAGCGATGAGCACAACTGTGTACTTGATAAACATAGGACCTTCAAGTGCCTTGGATGGAGGCATACTTGAGGAGGCTTGGTATGGTAAGAAAGTTGATTATTCATTTCTTAGAGTCTTTGGATGTGAGGTGTTTGTCCATATAGACAAGAATGATAGGACCAAGCTAGAGGCTAAATAAAAAAAAATGTACTTTCATCAGTTATGGTGGTGATGACTTTGGATATAAATGTTAGAGTATTAAGGACAAGAAAATCATTCGATCTAGGGATGCGGTCTTTAATGAGAAATTCATGTATAAGCAACAGTTGCAGGAAAAATAGGGAAGAATCCAAGAAAGAATATGCAGCGGTAGAGGATCTTCCAGATGGGAAAGTGACACATGAATCACTTTAGGAACCTCCTCAACAGGAACCCCAAACTCCTATATTGAGAAGATCTTCTAGGGTAAGAAGAGAACCTGAACGTTTTTCTCCTTCTCTTTATTATTTATTACTCACTGATAGTGGAGAGCTAGAGAACTTTGATGAAACAATGCATGTAGATGCCAGGAAGAAGTGGGAGCAAGCCATGAATGAGGAGCATCAGGTTCTCATGGAGAACTAGACATGAGATTTAGTGAAGCTACCCGAAGGCAAAAGAGCATTACAGAACAAGTGGGTGTTCAAAGTCAAAGAGGAAGAAGGAGGCAAGAAAAGATACAAGGCCCGGTTTGTGGTCAAGGGATTTGCACATAAAAAAGGTATAGTTTTTAATGAGATTTTTTCTCCTGGAGTAAAAATGACTTCTATTAGAACTGTTCTAGGAATAGTTGTAGCAGAAGACTTGCACTTAGAACAACTTGATGTAAAGACTGTATTTCTCCATGGTGATTTGGAGGAGGAACTATATATGCAGCAACTAGAGGGCTATGAGGTCAAAGGTAAAGAGGAGATGGTGTGCAAACTGAAGAAGAGTTTGTATGGCTTGAAACAAGCTCCACATCAATGGTATAAGAATTTTGATAGATTTATGATGGAGCAAGGTTATATTAGATGTCATTCTGACCATTGCGTGCATACAAAGAAATTTGAGGATGGAAGTTATATTATCCTTTGTCTGTATGTGGATGACATGTTGGTTGCAGGTAAAAACATGCAGGAAATAAAAGTACTCAAGAAGCAGCTAAGTGAATCCTTTGCTATGAAGGATTTGGGGACAACCAAACAAATCCTTGGTATAAGGATATCTCGGGATAGGAAGGAACGGAAGATGAATTTATCTCGAGAAGATTACATTAAGAAAGTCTTGGAGAGGTTTAATATGTAGGATGCTAAACCAGTTGGGACTCCTTTGGCAGGCCATTTTGAGTTATCAAAGGAGCAGTGTCCCAAGACAGAGCAAGAGAGAAACTAGATGTCTAAGGTACCTTACTCATCATCAGTTGGCAGTTTGATGTATGCCATGGTGTGCACTAGGCCTAATATTTCCCATGTAGTGGGAGCGATGAGTAGATTTATGAGTAATCCAGGTAGAGATCATTGACAGGAAGTAAAGTGGATCCTTCGGTATTTGAGAGGGACCATGGGGACAGTTTTGTGTTACAGTGGATTAGACACCACTTTTTGTGGTTATGTAGATTCAAATATGGCTGGAGATATAGATAGCAGGAGGAGCACAACAGGTTATGTTTACACTGTAGGTGGGACAACAGTAAGCTAGATTTCACGACTACAGAAGCTGGTGGCTTTGTCAACCACAGAGGCTGAGTATGTTTCTACCACAGAGGCAAGAAAATAAATGATTTGGTTACACAAATTTCTTGAGGAGTTGGGGCATAAGCAGGAGGAAGGAAATTTGCATAGTGATAGTCAGAGTGCTATACACCTAGCTAAGAACTCTGCTTTCCACTCTAGGACGAAGCATATACAGTTAAGGTACCATTTCATCAGGAAAGCTTAGGAGGAAGAGAAGTTGAAGCTGGAGAAGATCCATACCAGTCAGAATCCTACAGACATGATGACCAAGGTGGTCACAAGGGAAAAAATGAAGCTATGTTCAAATTTGGTTGGTCTTCACGGAAACTAGTGAAGGGTTGAGAAGCTTTCTTAGAGGAAAACTAGTCTCCAAGTGGGAGATTGTTAGGTTGTGAAGCCTATTTTCATGTGAGGAAGTGTTAAAGACTGTAACTTTCCACAGTTGTCTCGCCAGGGTTTGGGGCTGGTAGCCCTCGATAGCAGGGGTTCGGGGGCGGAACCCCCAAAATGTTTTGGCCTTAAAATGTGCCCGATATACCGGGAAATGTGCTTTTCTCATATGGGTGGGATTTTTGACCCACAGGTTTATGGGACGGTTTTGGCCCATGGTTTTTGATACCCACGGTTTTGTAAAACTGCTTAAGTAGTTGTCTATTTATATGGTTTTGTGCATATGGTAGGGATGATGTAACATTGTAGATGTGTTTTGAATTCGGGTGTGAATTATGTAAAGTTTGTTGAGCATAGCTCCAAAGAGATCTGGGTATTGTATTGATAGAGTAGTGGCTTGTAATAAAATTTGAGCAAGTGATTCTTAGTGGACGTAGCCCAAATTTGGTGAACCACGTTAAATACTGTCTCTTTGAGTTGTGTTATTTTATTCTGTAATTTTATTTGAGATCTGTAATATTTTTCTGCTTATTAGTTTCTACTGTTGCGATTTTGTGAGGGATTGTTCCACATATTTTATCCCTTATTTCTTAACAAGTCTTGCAAGAAAACCATACCTCATCTTATTGGGTTTGGAAAAAATAGATTCCATTTCATTTGGGTCAAGTAAGCTAAGTACATGACGAACAAAGATCTTCGCCATCCCTTCCAAACAGAAACAATTTCTTAACTTGTTGAATGAGAGGTATGTCATCCTCGTGGTTTTTAGAAATCAGAGAAATTGTTTGTTTTGGAATGAGAAACCATGACGTTTAGAGGAGGTATATAAATAAAGGGAGAAGCTTCACACATTTCAAATATCCTCCTGTGTGTGATGAAACCCAATGGCATTCTCGATTACTATCTCTCTGCAGATACACATTTGTGATATACGCTTTTCTCATCATCAACCTGAGCCACACCATGTTAGATTTGAATTAGTTTTAGGATTTCAATCCGAGTTCTAAAGCGTGAACCTGTTTTAACATTCGGGATTGTCTCAAATCTTGCACTTAGACTTTAACCCCCACACCATGTGGAGTTCTGATGGACACCATTTGGCTTCGATCAATGCAATGTGAGCCTCCAATATAATTTTTGATCGGGTTAAATTTGACAATTTTTGGTCATGGAAAATAGAGCAAGGGAACGTCAAAATGTACATCTCAAAGGTAAAAGCTCATCATATAGCCTATTCTTCGTGTTATCTTTGATTTGTACACATAATTAGAAATGAAGTTGATTGATTTGGCTTAGATGGATGCCTATGGACCAATAAAATAGTGCCAAGTAATCATGAGATCTTATTTTAAGGGAACTATAATTTGAGGAGTAATTTTTCAGCAAATATTAGAGCAAATTTTAATAGAGTGGGGAATAAATAGAGCTCTAGTTTTTTGGGCATAAATTTTGGCTGGGAGATCTGTTTTGAGAATGGATGGGTACCATTGGAAAGCTTATTTAGATAGATTTGTAATGAATTTTATTTTGTGCTAAATGGTTAAGAAATTGATGAGAATTTTGTGACAATCTTTGAGATTTTTCTTGGCTTCATAATCAAATAAAGCTCTCCCTTTGGTCCAACATGGTATTTTTTATCTATTGGAGAAGTAATAACCCCATTTCGATCCATTCTCTTGATTTTAAGGGTGTGCATATACTCTTCTCATGGATCTCAATTTTTGCTTTCTTAGGGATTACTTATATGTCAAATTTTTCTTACTTCCAGGCAATGCTTGTGTTTCCCTCCATGTTGATTTGACAAGAATGATCCGAACATGCTCCTATCTCTTCATTCATTGGTGGATCATATGTTTTCACTTGGTGCTGACAACTAGATCTTCATCAACATCTAATTTCTTCTAGAGGAATATTATGAATACCTTTGCTTTTCAATTTTGCAAGGGGATTTATTATAAATTGGAGGAGAAACCATTCATCCTAGTCTTTTGGCTCATGAAAAAACTTTGTTTTCAAATTTAGCATTTTGTTTCTCAGTTTCTAAGAATTGTTTAGTAGCACCCTTTATGATTCAAAGAACAATTATCATAGGATGTTGAAGAATTTTTGTCAAATTTTTACAAGGAATTGAATTTGTAGATCATTGTTTGGTGATGATGTACTTATTTGTGTTGTCTATACATTTGTAAATGCTGATTTATAAAATCCTTGCTTGATTTCACTTCTCTGTATTTTTGTGCAAATTGTTTCAATATCAGTGTATTGTCATTTTGTGATATGTTGTTATGATAAAAAATGAGGGGTATACATGTGTGAGGAAATTTTATTGTATGTCTGGATTATGGTGGAGTGTGCAATAATTATGTAAATTATTGTCCTTTATTAGCCATTACTAGTTGATTTTGTTTAAATCCTGGAGACTCTTTACCCAATATATTCCAAGCACTGATCATAGTTAAATTGACCCTCCCCTTTTATAATATTTTCATCAAACAACCTACCTTACTGAAATCTCCATGTCTTTGCAAGTCCTTTAAGGTTTCAATTGTTATAACTAAGGAATGAGGTTTATAATATTTCTTTTGATCATCCTATTTGTTTCAAGAGAAATCAACTTATAAATCATGGATATCTATGATGTAATAATATGTTTTCTTGTAGCCTTTTCCCAATCTTAAGTAGTTTTATGATTCTTCCTTCCCGTAACAACAAATTGGATGGGAAATCACAATTGTTAGGTTTCTTACTTAGGTCTACTACACTATACTTTCATACCTTGTGCTATTTGGCACATTTTGGTTCATGTAGGTCTCTACCTTGGGTTTCATAGAGACCAAAGAGTGAGAGGTTAACCGCCTTCCTATTTGTTACCTTAAACATGGCCCTAATTGGTGATGAAGTGTACAACTATAACGAATCATTCCACTCTCTTCACTCACTTAGACTATGACACATATTTGAGATCCAATAGAACCAATCTAAGTATTGCACTACATCCCCTCGAGTGGGAGAAAGCCTCATGCAGTTCTCCTAGTATAGGTACAAATGTGTGTGTGTGTGTGTGTGTGTGTGTGTGTGTGTGTGTGTGTGTGTGTGTGTGTGTAAGAAAACCCCCTATTGGTGCCCTCCTGTATCTGAACACAAAGATAGTGGGCTAACTATAGAGTAGAGAATGAACCCAACACATTAGCAATGTGATGTCGTGTTCTTCAGATGCTTAGACTATCCCTTGAAGACCTTTTAAAATACTTGGAGTGACTTGTTTTTGCTAAGACATAGCTCTAGGACCTTTGAGTGCTTGGAAATGGAGGAAGCTAGATTCTTAAACCTGGTTTGAGTGCTTTAGATGTGAGCGTCTACATATGATATAATCAATTCAAACATATGCTAACTAGCCAATTAGTTGCAATTTTATCCATCCACCATATAAAAGATTAGAAACCACTATAATCATCCATGCCATTTTTAAAAATTATAATATGAGATACATGCTAATCTAAAATCAACTTGATCAATAAACATCACACAAAAGTCAAATAATGATGATAATAATCGTGAATTGGCCTCATGTGCCAAACACAACATCATGCCATGACAAGTTAGCATATACAAGATAAAGTGATGAAAAAACAATATATATTCTAATTAGATAATCACGATAATAATGTGTCTAATGTTTCAATAGGAATACATACAATGAGTCAACATAATCAAAATAGAGAGAGAAACTGATGGGCACTACACAAGAGAATCAAGGAAATTAAGATGCATATAAGATATTTAATGTCACAAAATAAAGGCATAGAGTAAAAAACATGGGACATCCATGATGTCACAAGATAGAGAAGAAACACATGCCACATATAATAAAATAAACAAGTAACAATAAAATCAAGCGGAAATCATGTATAGAAAACAATGATATCAAATAATGATAAGAGTAATATAAGTAGTAATAAAACTTATGAAGCAAGATATGTCAGCGTTGCACAAGACACATGCATTAGTCCCATTATTTAAAAAGATAACATGCACACCATATATGTAATCAAGTGTAATGAGGAAGTAAAAAATAACTATAATGAAATCATAACACCTATATAGTGTGGAGGGATGCTCTCAAGAGAGTGATGCAAGGAACCAAACTAGCTCCTATTAAAATTTAATGATTTGTGTGTCTTGCATTAAGATCAATATACCTCATGAACATATGTGCGTAAATAGTAGAAAATATATACTATCAATCAAATCATAGTGATAAACAACATAGGAAAGGTAAAGTTATAATAATTTAATCCATGTGAATAGATCTTGATTTCGTATTTTTACAAATATGCGAATGTTTTAAATTATTGAATTTAGCAATACATGATATAGAATCCATAAATGTAGCAGTGGTAGATATAGCTAGAAGAAATAAAACACTATATGTGTAATATTAGAAAATTAACAGAAATAGAAGAGCCATCACCTTCACCGAAGTACGTGGAAGCATGCATGGAAACTTCTTCTTATGAAAGAAGGAAGGGATATCCTCATATACCCCTATGTATTTGAGAAGGGGTTTGACACTAGTGAATATCATGTGGTGATTGATAGAATGGAATGATTAACTAGATAGAGGATGTATTCTCACTTTAGCTTCTAAAGATGTATGCTTGTGAATTATTGTGGTATAAAACACTACTTTCTCATCAAAAAATTAGTTGCATTAACTAGTTGTATGTAAGATTTAGCATTGTGTGTAACTCAATGTTAGGAATCCACACACGAAGAAAGAAAAATGCATCTTGGGGAGAAGAAGCATGGGTGAAGACATTAATGGAAGAAACATTATGTCCAATATGAAGGTTATAGCCAATACCCTATCACGTGATAGTGATAGGAAATGTCATGCGTTCACAAATACCTTGTGTATGGGAACAAAGTCCTTGTCTAGTAAATCCCTATTTTTACAAATAATTTTAGCCAATCCCATATTGGTGAAAGAAATTAATTGTATGCTTGGGTATGAATATTCAAGTAGGATCAATAGACTTTGGTATGGAATTTTGAGTAGGAACAAAAGACTTTGGTATGGATATTCGAATGTGAGCCGTGGAATTTGGTATGGATATTCAAGTAGGAATAATAGACTTTGGTATGGATATTGAAGTAGGAAAAGTAAAATTTGGTATGGATATTCAAGTAGGAGAATTAGGCTATGGCTATGTGTAAGGAGTGTACATGTTGGTATTATATGCTGCAAAACATTATTTAAAGGGGTGAGGATTAACAAGGTAGGTGTATATAACCCTTTGGTATGTGTTTTTGAAAGAAACATATAGAGTGGATGGAATATCATTCATGGTGTGTATCAAACGACCCCCTAAAAAGATATTGTAACTAAATTCATGAGGCATACCATGTAAAATAATATCAAATATTTGGTTTACCATAGTAAGAGGTAATGTGATTTGTTCAAGAACCCAACATGGCATATTATCAAAACCACAAATATTTATATAAGATGGAGTAAGATCAAGGGATTAGATTCCCAATATATTAAGGAAGGATATGCTACAAATATTCAGGATAGATCCATTATTGATGAGTATATGTTTAACCAACTTATTACGTATCGTCACTTGAATATTTAAGGGGATACCATTGCCTATGACATATTGGGGGGGGATAGATCAACAAAATTAAAAGAGATTGGTTCCTCTTGAAAACAAAGAAACCCTTACATGAATGCCATACATAATTAAGAGATGTGCTAGGATGGATCCAAACATTTTGAAAGACCTCATAATTAATATCCCTACATGCGAGATTAAGCTGGAGAAAGTCAAGGAATGGAGTGGAGGGAACATTATAACAAGCCATGCTTATTCAAAGATTAATGCATCTTAGAGTCAATAGTATATAGTCAATTATGACTAGGAGGCCAAAAAACGCGATACCATAGAGGACATAACCTAAAAGTGATGTTTAACCAAAAATGACCATATTTGAAAATAGAATTTGATTTTTTCTAAAATAATATATGTATTTTAGGATAAGACTATTGTGAACAAAAACCTCAAGGTTATTTTCAAAACAATGTGTATTTTGCAGGTTATTCCCTTATAACTAAAATTAGTAATTTTGCAATTCTGAAAATTGAGCTAAAATTTGGGAAGAACAAAAATAAGTTTTCAAATTTAATATCCAAAAATAATGAAAAACCTTGGAGGGATTTGAAAATAGATTCATTATGTTTGATATATGTCCCTAAAATAAAGGTAGGTCCAAATGTGAGTTTAGCAAAAAAGGACCACCATCAAATTAAGAAAACGACACATTATAGATATAAATAGTTAATTTAACTAAACTAAGAGAGATAATTTATGATTTGAATACGGGGAATAAAAATCTCCAAGGAATTTGCAAGAAAGCATATTTTTTGATTATGCCCTAATTACTAAAACTAGTAATTTTACATTTCTGAAAATGGTGCTGAGAATTAAAGAAAATAAAAAGAGGTTTTCATGAAATATATGTAAATGAATAAAAACTTAAGAGGAAATTTAAAATAGAGTTGTTATTATTGAGATATGGAATTAAATGTGATTCAAAAATTAGGAAGCTCTAGAAAGAGACCCAAAGGGTAGGAATGACCATGAAACCCTATGAAAATTTGTGCAAACCATATTTAGGCTAGGTGATAGATGAAAATAAGGATTGGATATGATATGCAATGCAAATATGGAAGTCGAGGGAAAATAAGTTTTGAAAGGTGTAAGATACAATAAATTATGAAACCTCTCTTCAAAATAAACATAGTAAGACCACTATTACATAGAAAAGCTTTTACACTTGTTGCCTTAACTTGTTCAATGGTTAAACATATTATATATCAAGGATTTATTAGTCTTAATTTATATTAAGTTATGAATAATCAACAAGATTAGACTATTTTATTCTTCAATACATAAATTATTTTTCGAAGTGTCTATTATATTGCTTTCCTTCACATATACCTATACAAAATCTTATAAAACAAGATTAATATCTCAATATGTACATCGAACTAAAAATTGATCAAATCTTACCTCCCATATTTCCCATCCATAATAAGATACCAAATGGAATAACTCTATCATCTCCACCTCTATTGATTCATGTCAAAATCAATAGATGTACACAAATTAAGTTATCTTGGCGTCAACCGAATCTCTCTTTGCTCAACGTTCACTCTACCTATGCTCATGGTAATCTCAAGGGTTTACACAGTTCAATGCAAGTTAAAAGTATGGGGAGAATATTTTTTGTTAGGAGGAATAATATGATGATTTAATATTATTCTCTCCCATATATTCTTTAAACGCTATTTTGCATGCCATCTTGTCTGTTTCAAAGGATTTAACATTAAGGATCCAACATTAAATCTTTGATTAGCTGAGATTGCATGAACAGTTGTATGTAATGTCATCACTTCACTGTAATGGTCTTGTAAGTTTAGTTGGTCTTCACATTGCTAGAAAATTATTTAGATCAACTACATCTGCATCCGCAGACTATTTTGCATTGAATTATATTCTGCATTGAACTCAACAACTTACGTCACACTTGACTCTCCACTTGCCTCGACATTGCATCAAGATATGCATATGTTGTTTTCCTCTTTCAATTTCAGAATTTGGATCTCACTTCTGGTAAACTCACCACTTGTCCCAAAGAACACAACCTATACAATACTAAAAAGATATGCATATGTTGTTTTCCTCTTTCAATTTCAGAATTTGGATCTCACTTCTGGTAAACTCACCACTTGTCCCAAAGAACACAACCTATACAATACTAAGGGTTATTAGATGAGGCTATGGTTTTATGCAACCATATAAAGCTTCCATAATATATAAGAATGGATAATTGAACTCATGTACTCATTCAGATTTGTCATTGTATGATTTTTTATTTTGTTAGGATTTAAAAGCTTCATCGTATGGTATCTCATGTTCTTATTTAATAAGTTAAGGCCATGCATTAGTCTTAGAAATTGTCAAGTCATTAAAAGTATCGAAAAATTTAATAAATTAAAGAATTTTTTTTTCCTTGCAGTATAACTTGATGTATTATTGGTTGAATCCGACATCTATTTTGTGGTGGGAATATTCTAACTACATATATTATGTGGTTATCCTCCATCAATTTGAGAATTGGATGTTACTTCTGCAAAACATACCCTCTGTGCTAGAGAACACAACCTTTATAATACTAAGGGTGATTGGATGAGGCTATGATTTTGTCAAACCACATAAAGCTTCCATAAAACATATGGATGAATAATTGAACTCATATACACATGTAGACTTGTCAAATTGTATGTTTTTTTATTTTGTTAAGATTTAAAAGTTTCATTATTTATCATCTTAGGTTTCTAATTCGTACTAGTTTTTAAGGTTATGTATCATTGTTATAAATTGTAATATTGTCAAGTTGTCAAAAGTATTTATAAATTAAATAATTAAATAAAAAATTGTTTGTATTTTAACTGGATGCATTATCATTTTTACCTGAAATCCATTTTATGGGGGAGTATTTTTTCCTAAAAATATGTAGATGAGCCTCATGACCATACTCGCCTTAGTTGGCAACATCAATTTAGAGGAAGGAGGCAACAAATGATGGAGTTTGATTAATGACCTCTCATTAGTCACTAGCTATGGGGCCACAATATTGGAGTAGTGTGAAACCTACACAACACTAAAATGAATAAAGCCGAGGATGATTTCTAAGCGGTAGAAAAGATCATCTCATACCGTTCATGATTAGAATGACTGCAATATACAATGGTGGCTACATATGAAGAAAATGAGGAAAACATCCTCATCATTTCTATTTTTGATTATTGTTTTCCATTGTGTTGGGTGTTCAATGTTTTCATATGGTGTTCTAAATAAATCCTTGTGGACATTTGAAAAAGATGAATGCTCAAAAGAATCTAAGTTTTTTGGGGTAGGAGAATATTTCAAGGTAGAATAAAAATGGATTTTTATCCAGATAGTCTGAGATATGTAGGAATATGGAGGATTAAAAATTATGGAGTTTGGAGAAAGGGAGTTGAGAACTGCCCCATGAGATTTAACTTGCAACTACACCATTATGAGGGTAAAGAGACCACTTGATGGAGTTGTACCCAAGGTTCTAAGTCTAGGAATGTAACATTAAGATAGAAGCTTAAAAGGAATGCTTAACTAATATGAAAACAATGCAAAATCAAACTAAACATGCATACTAATATGCTTGAATTACCTAACATGGGCCTAAATAGACCGAAGAGGGCAATCAAATTGTTATGGTTGCTACTCCAAACAAGGTGAAATGGCCTCTCCAAATGACTACTTGGTCATTTTGGATATCCATCTACTAACCCCATTGAAGGCTTTAGGCAAGGATTGAACTTGGCTATATATCATATTTATTATATGAGATGCAAATCAAAGCATGGTGTAAAGTATAAAGGAATGAGGTGTACTTAGTCTTTTTATAGTTTTCATTTTGAGGAAAACTTGTATTTTGGTGCATGTGGGACTAAAAGTAAAATTAGATTAGAATTACTAATCATGATTAAGCCTTGCTAATCATAATTAGTGAATTACCAAGTGATTAAGAGGTATGAAGCCTTAATCAACCATTTAGGGTCAACTAGGAGGCTAGGATAAGCTTTTGAAGCTTGTTGAGACGTTGTGGAGGTGAATGGGGTGATTTTGAGTGATCATAAGAGGGGTTTGAGACAATATTAGGGCATATTAACCAAATCAAGGGAAAAATAGGCTTAATTAGCTAATAATGCTAATTGTTGTTTTGAAGAGGATTAACAACTTACAATTTGATGTAAAGTGGCATCCTGAATGCAGAAAGGGGTTACATAATCAACAATGTGGTGTTAATTGGCTAATTTGGTAAGGAACAGTGTTAGTTAATTAGTGAAAATCACTAATTATAATGGAATTGGCAAGAATGAGAGTGATTTGTGTGTGTTTTGGCAATAAGATTGCAAAAATGGAATTTAGGTGTCTACATTTGCCCCTATTTGAGGTGAAGTTAGTGACTTCACTTCAAATATAGTAGACAAGCATAAACAGGTAATTTTTTGAAGAAAAATTAGTGGAATGAAGGATGCCCCCTCAAGTGTCAATGGGGTGATAGAAGAAGTCCATCAATGATCGAAAATATGATTGAAATGGATAGAAGAAATAGGATAGAATGGGCGTGAAACCCTTGGTTATTTTTTTAGAAGAGAAAAGGATAGGGATAAACATGGTTGTTTATTGCCCCAGGTGATTTGGAAGAAAAATTAGTAGTGGTAATAAATGATAATGGAGAAGAAATGATTAACGGAGAATATAGGACAAGCTCAATCTTTGCATCCAACCTTTCAATAAGCAACCTGTTTATATCATTTTGCCCCTATAGGTCTACATCATCAACCTTTATTTAAAATAAACAAAAGTGTAAGATAACATGAAAAGCTAAATTACTAACAATTGTTTACTGCTAAAAATATGTAACTCCATGCAACATACATTATGCAATGCAATACGAGAAAGTAAAATGATATTTAACTCTAATGCAATGCAATACGAGAAAGTAAACTAGCTAACCTAATAGAGAAACTAGTAAAATCACATGCACTCAAACAAACAACGTTTAAGACAGTTGCACCAATGTTTTTTGTTATCAAGTTACAGTTCTTGAATGTTCGTGTTGTAATGACAAGGGTTAAAAATGGTGCCCCAAGCAAGGATACATGCAAGGGGAATAACAAAGGACACAAGTAGTCCCATGGAAAAACTTTCATGCACTACGACACAGTCTTTGACAACTCACTGTTGCACAGGAGTACTGACATAACATGCAACCAAGATTTTATTAATGGAGGTAGATCACAATGATCTGTAAGTTTCCTAGATTTTTTTAATGGAGGTAGGATCATGCAAGCCATTTAAAAAATGATTCTAGGAATCTAAATCCAAAATTAATTACCATTGTGTAGACCAAAAAAAAGATTTGTTTCAAGGTCGGGAGAACAAGCAAGAATGCTGGGTGTGCCTATGCACTCAGGGGAGTGCCTTTAGAAAGATGCCTATTTTGAATTTTTTTCAGGACAAATTTTGATGCTTCCTTTTTGAGGATAATGTAATTGACACATTGACATCTTCCAGAGCATGTTTTCACGTTGTGACTCCATTTTTTTTTGTGTTGGAAAGGTATCAAAGAGAACTACGCAATGGTAAGATAAATTTGGGTTTTTGAATTTTTATTACTAATTTTTTTGGGCTTTTAAGTTTTCTTTACCAATTTGGGTTTTTTGGGTTTTTCTTTTCCGAAACATATTTGAATCTTTTTTATTTTTGAAACATATTTTATTTTTTTATTATTGAAACATATTTGAATGATAGTTTTCTAAAGCTATGTATAGGAAACGAAGAAACGAGGATGGCCCCAATGACAAATGGGATGTACAAGGGCAGAATGCCACACATATGCGCAAGAAAGTGAAGATGTGAAATTACCCCAATGTTAGATGGGAATATTCAAAGGCAAACTCTTCACGTGTAGAAGTTGGATCAGGGCCAATATAGATAGGTTCAACATGATGATGAACATAACCCAATGATGTGCTAGGAAGGAGAAAGGATGCCTCCAACGTAAGTTGGCCAAAAAGCACATGATAGAAAGAAGTGGAAGATTGTTTTTGTGAAAGGGGAAAAAGGTGCCCACAAACATGGAAAAAAAGGAAATATTATACACATGGATGTTTTGAACGAAGTATAAGAACAACATGAATGTTGTGAATGTAGCTTAGAAGCCTCGTGATGAAGAAGTGATTAGCCAAAGGCACGAATCGTGAGACAAGATACATACTAGAGTAAGAGTTTGAACAAGGTCCAAAAAAATACACTTGGTAACATACTAATCATGTTTTCTCATAGAGATCCAGTGTGTGCACGTGGAAATTTATTACCTCTTGGAGGGAAGATTTGATAGACAACAAGTGAAGACACCCTAGCCAATGTGTAGGAATGATTTATTTTTCAAAGTTGATTTTTATGAATGGATTGCGGAAGGAGAGCCGTACATTGCTCCACTACCATCCAGGCATCCATAGCCCCGATGGAGATGCATTTGATTCTAATCACAACATTTCTCTACTTTCAAATCAGGAATCCATAGCACCAGTAGAGTTTATTGGAAATACCCCAAGAGAGAGTTATATATCAATTTTCTTTTGCTTTTAGCATTTTCTTTCAGCTTTGTGATTTTTGATTTGATTGATTTTTTTCTTTCTGAAAACTTATTTCAACTCTCTTATTTAACAAGGGGTTAAGAACCACTAATGGATTGATGGAAGTAGGTGGAATTGATTGCGATGAGGACATTGGCTAGTGTCAACAAATATATCCAAAATGTCTTCGCAACAATTTTTTTAGATGTTGATTGTGATAGGATCTCTAAGAGGTCGGTCATTCTTTAATTTACCAAGGTGATAAAAGACCAAGGACAAATGGATACCATAGAGATAAATGTCAAAAAATGCATGTGTAAATAGGCTAACCAAAATATCACCGAAGGGATGAAAATGGTAGGAAGACTTGCAGAAGAAAAGCAAGAAAGGGAAGAAAGAACATCCATGTGTATGCAATACATGGTTGCAATGTTTGACCTTAGTACCTTCGATTTTTTGAAATGTTTTCTCATTTTTTTGTATTTTTGAATTTTTTTGAAAGGTGTCTTTTTTGGAGGTGGGACCGACAAGGTCACTTGATGTGATAAGATCCAACAACAATGTTAGAAATTTCCTTGATAAGGAAGACTAGGTGTGTTCACTTATTAAGGTTCATATTATCCCTGATCTCGATGATCGTGGTGAGTTCATACTCAATAGATGATTGTGTTTATTATGAAACGTGGATTTGTGTTAAGTGGGAGATTGAATTCCCTATCCAGAGGTTTATGCACTTTGCGCCATACTTGATGGTGTGTTGATGTGCATTTTTGAATCGTGTTTGATTTTGAACTTTAAGATCATTTGAATTATTGGGATCTTTGGAGCTCTTGGAATTTTTGATCTTAGTCTGATGAAGGAATTGTTTGGGTTTCTTATAAGCTATATTATGTGACTTGTCTGATCCTAAAAAGTGGGAGAAGAAAGTGGACATGAATAGAATTGATGTGAGAAATGACGGTGGGTTTTCCACAATCATTGATAGAAGGACAATGTGATGGACGCGAAGGATACGATCCATGAATTGAAGAGGATGGGCTACCAGGAGGTGTCCCATAGACTGAAGATAAAGGACTACAAGGATGTGGCCCTAAGATTGAAGATGAAGGAATTCCTGGTGGCATCCCATAGATAGAATATGAATGCTACCTGGTGTCCCATATACAAAAGAATATGGGCTACTTGGACATGGCCATAGAATCAAAGATGAGGGACTTTTAGGACATGCCCCCAGTATAGACTAAGATGGGATGGGCTACCAGGAGGTGAGCCACATATAGATGATGTGGGGCTACTTGGAGGTGTCCCACATATAGAAGAAGATGATGGGCTACCAGGTGGTGACCCAAGGTAAGATTGCGATGGAGGAATCTTGATAGATAAAGAATGATTAGGTAATGAGAAGATAGGTCGTGGATCAATGCTAGACCTAGGCATTTCATCGCCCAATGAAGAATGTGAAGATGGAAGAATAAGAGGAGGATCATGTTCAATGATCTTAGGGTCTTCCTCTATTTTCTGACAAAAGGAATCAATCTCTTTCTCCTAATATGCGAACGTATCGAGGTCTAAAGAGGTTTCTTGCTCACAAACTTCTAAAGGAATGTCTTCATGTACCCTCATAAATTCTCTAATGGCTTCTTCATTCTGAAATGAATCAATTGGTGTGGGTAGTTGTTCTACCACAAGAGGTTGATTGGATGAATGCGACATGGAAGTCAACTTGGATGATAGATTAGAAATACCTTGAGTCGAAGAGATCTTCGATGGAAGAAGGGGTCGTTGAGGTGACTGAGAAATGGGGTCCTGCAAAGACGGGGAGGACCATGACTTAGGAGCCATATTAGATGAATAATTTGGATTGGAATCTTCAGAAGAATAATAATACTTAGAATCATTGGGATTGGAATCTTTAGAAGAATCAAAATCATACCACTTACCATGAGTTGAAGATGGGGGAAGAGGTAAGTGAACAGGTTCTTTAGCGTGAAGAATCAAATGAGGTCTAGTTGTGATAGGCATCCTTTGATGGGAATGTTGAAACCTAGGTTCCTTACTGTCATAAGTATGTGGAACTGCATGATAATCAATCTTTGTTTTACATGCCTAGACATAGATAGTCTAGGGGATATCACATGGGTTATTGTGTTGACATGTTCAACAGGTGTATCTACACAACCAATGAGAGCATTAAAATGATTCTCCTCATTAGACACATAATTAGCATTCTTGTCCTAATTATGTTTAGGAAAAGTCTTCGTATTGGGGGATTTGTTAGGAGTGGATGAATCCATCTCCACATCGCCACTTTTGATTAAGTCCTGGATGTAGTACTACAACTTCAAACACTTATCTATTTTGTGACCTTTAATGTGATTGAATTGGAAATATTCATTATCTCTAAACCATGATGGTTTAGGCACGTCATCCTCATAAGGCATAGTTTCAAGATATCTAACCATATTAATTGCTCTATCTATTTTAGTATTGATGACATTAAGTTAGATAGAGGAGTGAAAGTACGACACTTATACTCCATAGGTGGATCTCCTTTTGCAAACTTCAAAGGAGTGTTATTTTGAACAACTTGTACTCATTTATAGTCTACTATCCCATCACTAACAATGTTTTTGTTCTTATTAGGGACAAACACTATTTTTTCATTAGATTTGGAATCGTTTTGATCGTAGGAGAAAGGTTTTAGAGTCCCCCTAACTAACAATGCCTTTTCAATTTGACTCCCTTTTTCGATGGCCTCTTAAAATGTGTTGCCACAATGCATTTGTAAGTGGAACGTAATGTCTGGATGGAGGTTGGGAATAAATATACTGATTAACTAATTTTCAGGTATGGAGCAAGGAAAGTGGCTAGCTAATCCTCTCCATCGTTGTAAAAACGCAACGAAGTTTTCATTGTTTCTTTGTTTGACATTGTAGAGATCCAACATGGTGATGCCATTCTCTATATTAAAAGAGAAGTGTCATACAATTTTTTTTGCTAGTTCTAGCCATGTTGATATAGATCCCTTAGGGATGTGAACAAACCATTCTAGCGTTGTTACTCCTAAACTTCGTGGAAAGAGGCACATAAGATAATTGTTGCTAAATACCACCTCCTGAAATGCCACATAAAAATATTTAATATGGTCATGAGGGTCACCTTTTCACTTATATTTGTCAAATTTTAGAAAATCAAAGTGTCTTGGGAAAGGTACCTATAACATGGATTTTTTGAATGGGTAGGGACATAACTCATCGAACCAATACTTCTTGTAATTGCTACCGGTTTTTCCCTCTTGTAACGCTTGAAGGGAATTCTTCATAGTAGAGCATTCTTGGTGGAAGAGCTAGTCTTGCGTGGGTGGTGGCGTAGCTTTATAGAAATGGTTAAGCATAGGTGTATGCCCACCCTGATTCTCAACAAAAAGTCCTCATAAGGATCCTTTCGTGTCTCTCGTTGAGGAGTGTTTATTGGGAACTCGTGAAACAAAGCTTTAGGTTTTTCCTTTGGTATGGTTTGTTTCAAAAATTTTGGTTGTTCCTTTTGTATATGCGAAGCCAAAATTTCCAATTGGCGAATTAGGGCTTGGACTTGTTGTTCTAACGTAACCTCTTGAATGGGTATTTCTTTACAATCTTTGTTAGGGGGAGGTTGTGCATGATGAACATGTTCTTCATGGTCTTTGCAACGAATTTTAATAGGAGATAAATGATAGTCTCCGTCATTTTCGTAAGGTATTTCCTCATTATTTTGTCATGTAGAAGTAGAGGCATGACCTGGGTTCAATATATCATCTATATGGCAATGAGGATGCTCCAATTCCTCTTCCCCTCGAACCACTGCGGCAATGAGAGAAGGGTACACTGTGGGAGGTAACTTAGCTCTTAGTTCCATAACATGCATAAGAACCTCATGTTTGTTTTGAAAAATGTAATAGTCAAAATTGGTGGGAGGACGTTGTATATTCATATAAGGAGAATAGTCTTCTCCACCACTATGGTCAACCATGAGATTATCCTCTAAGAGAGGGTTGTCACCTCTAAATATATTGGTTCCTAATTTTTGGGATCCCATTCTCGTAGTAGGCATACTGAAGATAGGAAATACAACGTGAAGAATTTCCACTAAGGTTCACTAAAAAGGGACCTTAGTCAAATTTTTACAGAGTAACAACATTAATTTTCCAAAACAAGGTGACTATAGAATAACCAAAAAAATTATAGATCAAAGAAAATGTGTGAACTAAATAACAACAAACAAGCTACCCTAACAAGGTAATATATGACACAAGTTTTCTTTAGAATAATACAATGACGTACAACGCTCAAAATATAGTTACACCAAATAGTTTATTCTATAAGATTTTGTCTAGATAGGTTTGCATCCAAATAGTGACAACACAATATCACCAATTAGGTCAAGTTTGAAACAAACAAAGCCTAAATGATAAGAGAATGTTGACGCGACCTTAGATAACAAGATATACTAAATTTTTTTTTCCTAAACACTAGCAAAGTCTAAGTCTTGTAAAATGGACAATACAAATGTGAGCATCGTAATAATGCTATTTAGACACGTAATCAAGATTTGCAAGAAAGTGAGATTTTAGTATCAAAATAGTGTTATAATGATGCTAATAAAGTAACCTCAACACTTACAAAATTCAAGACAAATCTAGGGTGTAAAAACTACGTCTAAGTATATCAAGAAATTGTTATGCGTGTGAACCATGTAACCCTACAATATAGAGATATAGGCCAAATTTCACAATGGAAACAAGATGTAAATATCTCAATTGTATGGCTACAATGTGGGAAGTGTAACAACTCAAAAGAAGACAAGGATGAAATCACCTAACTACGATGATAATAAGTCTGAAATATGGATCTTTGAGACAAGGGGGCCTACTAGATCGTGTGTACGTACCATGTAAAATTTCAACACTTGCTCTCCGACACTGCAACCTAGTCGCGCAAGTAGAATACAAAAGTGGCAGACATGTGATATCTAGCGGTATCCCTATATGTTGTTTCCTTTTGTCCAAAAATGGGCAACAAGAAAACAAGGGTGTAGACCAAGTGGTGTTGAAATAAACTTGGTGTTATTTTGGCAGAGTTTCACCTTGTCTTAGGATAATTGAAAAACTAGGACAAAATGACAGTAAGTAGATTTTGTGATGAAAATCACACAGTTTCAACTTTGAAAGATTATTTCCCTTGTTTGAAAAACAAGAGTTTGAATCTAACAAATTTGTCACTTTGTGAGAGCTCTTAAGTATAACAACTATGACAAGAATAATGGCTCCAAGCCAACAAGCTTCCTAGGTGGTTCTCTCTCTAGGTGTCACAAGATATCTAGAGTGAGCTTGATTTACCAAGGTTTCCCAAGGAGTATCTCGGCTTTACTTTATGCCATTCAATATAATGAGCACCGAAGTGTGTTCAATTATACTTTCACTGGGGTCGCGATACAGATATCTTTGACTCTAATATCACCAAGGCGTACTAGAAAAGTCAGTAGTGTGGAGCACTAAGTTGTTTCGTTAAAAAGGTTCCCTCTTGCGTGAACTACTTTAGGGTTCCTAGGATCACCCCCATTGTTGTAGCTTAAGGCTTATGCCAAAGGGGTTATGTCCTAGTTGAGTGAACGAGCCGTAGCTCTTAATCGAAACCTGCAAATACAAAGTGATGATTGTGGTGTGTTTTTTATCTTATATATTTAATGTGGTTTTTGTTGCACTCCTTTTAACAACCTACAATCGCACATGTACTTAGAAAAATTGTTTAGGTCCTCCTTTCTTTGACTAGCGTTAGGTCCTTCATACAAATGGTTAGTAGTTCCAAAAAGATTCACAATATCATAGGAAAATAGCAATGAAAAATGCTTGTAAATCAACTAACTACCATCAAACTTTGCAAAAACAAGGTTTATTCCCAATTCATCCAAGTGCTTTTTAATGAAAAGACTAAAATTTCTTTTGATTTCCAACATCACACTAGGTGCAAGGGAAGAGCATACACAAATTTTAGCCTTGATTTTTTTATTATCAAAAAATCTCTTAAACTAAAGATCAAGCAGATGCAAAAAAATGAAGGTTTATTCTTTTAAGCACAAAATGAATTATAATTGTTCCTACTTACTCCCAAGAAGAAAAAAGAATAGTTTAGATGTGTTTTTGGTTCTCAAGATCACATTAGGTGCAAGAGAAGAACATACACAACTCTATTCCAAACTCAATCAAAGTATGAAAACACAATCACTCCTCAAACTCTAACCCAGTTTGTTAAAAAAAAGCCCTTTATCAAACGATAGGACAATTTTATTAAGAATATTGCTCTAAAATCAATAATTTAACGAAAACAACATCTAAAAACCCTTAAAAACTGATAGGAATCATAAAATTGAAGTTATGGAATTTTGAGAAAAGTCAACCTTGATGCACATGCGCCCCTATTAGTGCACATGTGCTCACAATCATGTATAGGCACCCCTCTATCATTTTTCACACACTCAATGATGCACAGGCACTTCCAGTGAGGCACAAACACTCACAGTCATGCACATGTACCTTTTTCCTATAGATGGTCAAAAATCTGAGTTTTGAAGATTTTTTTTTGAAAAAAGGTCTAATCTTTGGGATTTCTTGGCAATTTTGATAGGGCTTTGCCTCCTTATATCCTGCAAAAAGCAAGAAAACATAACTTCTACCACTAATCTAGTTAAAACAAATTTTAAAAATGGAAATTGATCTAAAACTTTGAAATTAATCTAAAAATCTTGAGAAACTAATCTAAAAAGTTTAAAAGTACACTAGAAAGCTTGAAAGTAAACTAGAAAAATTTGAAATTAATCTAGGAAACTTGAAACTAATCTAAAAATTTGAAATGAAAAAATTTGAAACTAAGTTAAAAAGCTTTAAAATGGAATGCAATGGGGTATTCTCCCACCAGGCATGCCAAATGAAAGCACCCTAAAATTTACAAAGCAAATTACATGACTAAACAAGGAAAGATAACACCATTGCCATACATCTAGCCAAGGTTCTAAGTCTAGGAATGTAACATTAAGATAGAAGCTTAAAAAAATGTTTAACTAGTATGAAAACAATACAAAATCTAACTAAACATGCCTACTAATATGTTTGAATTACCTAACATGGGCCTAAATAGACCTAAGAAGGCAATCAAATGGTTATGGTTGCTACTCCAAACAAGGTGAAATGGCCTCTCTAAATGACTACTTTGTCATTTTGGATATCCATCTACTAACCCCATTGAAGGCTTTAAACAAGGATTGAACTTGGCTATAAGTCATATTTATTATATGAGATGCAAATCAAAGCATGGTGTAAAGTATAAAAGAATGAGGTGCAAACTTTTTATAGTTTTCCTTTTGGGAGAAACTTGTATTTTGGTGCATGTGGGACTAAAATCCCCAAATTAGATTAGAATTTCTAATCATGATTAGGCCTTTCTAATCACAATTAGTGAATTACCAAGTGATTAAGAGGTAAGAGCCTTAATATAGGGTCAACTAGAAGCCTTAATCTGAGACCGCTTAGGGTCAACTAGAATGCTAGGATAAGCTTTTGAAGCTTGCTGAGACGTGATTTGTGGAGGTGAATGGGGTGAGGTCTTGAGTGGCTGGAAGAGGGGTTTGAGTCAATATTAGGGCATATTGACCAAATCAAGGGCAAAATAGGCTTAATTAGCTAATAATCACTAATTGCCTATTTTAAAGAGTTTTGGATTACAATTCGTCGTAAAGTGACATTATGAATGCGAAAGGGGTTACACAATCAACAATGTCGTGTTAATTGGCTAATTTGGTAAGGAACATTAGTTAATTAGTGAAAACCACTAATTATAATGGATTTAATTAGTGCTAATTATAATGGATTTGGCAAGAATGAGAGTGATTTGTGTGCATTTGACAATGAGATTGCAAAAGCGGAATTTAGGTGCCTACAGAAAATATAATTGTGTGAGTTGTAATAATAGCTATAACGCCACAAATATAATTATAGTGGTTTAAACCACTCATAATAGAACTAGTTGTGAGATATAATAGGGGTTAAGAGATTCATGTGGAGAGATTTAATTAGAGAATGATAATGCATCTATCCTAATATTTGTAAGAATGAAATCCCATTAAATGTAATCTCTTGCTTATGAATTGATAAAAAAATGTTTTATTGTTGTTAAACTTATACCAAATTATCAAAATATTGAATATGCATAATTTTACAATAATTAGTCTTACCTACAAACCTTCTTTCCTCTTTTTTCCATTGGAAAGCCCCACATGTACACATGGTATGACACTCCACACCATTAACCAATCATTCATAGTTTTTTTCTAGATATATTTGATTAATATTTAATGTGTTCCTCGAATATGGATGTGATCTCAAAATGTTTATTTCATGAACAACAAATGAATTTATCTCTATTTATATTTTTATAGTAGTAAAGTTTTAAGGGAGAAAAATAAATTGTTAATCATTTATTACCTATTTGTTCCTTTGATGTGCATCTTGCCAAGGATTTAACACATGTAATTCCATCAAATCAATTTTGGGCAACTTCTACTTGATCGCTATTTTTCCAATCTAAAGTGTCCATATTTGGTGCTCCATCAAACCATACAAAATGATACACATGTGAAGAACCTATATGCTACCATTCATATCTACACAAAAAATCTTTAATCTTTATAAATCTTTGTAGTATCACTTTTTGGAACACTGAATTTTGAATGTGCATGTAATGAGAAACTGTATAAGGATGGTCAATTATGTTTTTTCATCACCATAAATTTGTGCTTCACATGGATCTATAGTTGGATTTCCTGTCATAAATGTATGGAGGTTTGGCCAATACATGACTATTGTACTTAAAGTAAATAATATTGTTAGTGTTCTAATTTGATGCAATAGGTCAACTAATTCTACACAACACTTTATCCAATAGGAAATCTTTACTCATAATGCAGTATCATACTGCATCAAATGATCAATAAGATTGTATTCCTATAAATTCTCCATGTATTCATGTAATTTTTCAATTGTAATGGATAATTCTTGAAGGCTCTTCTTTACAAAAACTATCGATGAATTTTGAGCTTGATTTTACATTATTGATCTTGTTCATGGGAAAATACTTGAAATTGAGGTGTTTTCCAAAATGGCTATCTTGATATTGTATTAGATGTTTCACTTGTTCATGTAGATGTGTGATATTTATTTGTTGTTCTAGATAGTTACACCTTTCATTGGGGAATAAAGCAGAGAATGCTTTGTCTAGTAAACATTTTGTTGCATATTCCTTGAGTAGAGAAGTACCAATTCATGGCCAAGCTATTATTTCAGCATGATTTGTGTTCAAATTTTTTACCCAAGACCGAATGAATTCCATCTCCTTTTATGTGTTAGGCTGTTTTGTGGTAATAGATGATGTGTGATCTATGACATTTCCTTCATCTGTATGAAAACCTGGACCAAGGGAAACACGTTTGTTTAAATTTAATTGAACTTGATATGAATAAAGTTTAAATTTATGAAGACATTTGAGGTTTTATTGTATAGGGTATTTTTTAGATCCATTTCAAAATATTCATCTTTAAGTGGATTATATACTTGATCTATATTCCCGGTAAAGTTGCATATAGCTTGACATTGTTTCTTTGTTCTTATTATGATAAAAAAAGATATTAAATATGATGTGGTAAAAATTTTACAATTTGATTGAATTCTTGTGGAACAAAAATGATATTCCCTTTGTATCTGTATTACCCTAATATTGCATGGGTTATTTGAAAAAATTAGCTAATACAAAAAATTAACATCTTTTTTAGGTGGCTATTGTCCAAGATCCATATTATTATCTTTAAAAACATGCTAGACGTGTTTCTCTTGTTTGCATCTACTGCAAATAGGCCTTTAGAAACTCGATGAATATTCATTTCAACATAACTCTATTGACAAATGTAACTAATGTTTGGAGATGCAATATTTTCAAACTCACCTCAAAATAAATATTGCATAGTCTTTAAATCTATCTCAACAACATTTTATTCTCTTCTTATTATCTATTGTGTTTTCATGCCTTATTGTTGATAATTGTTGTTGTGTGTATTATTTCTAACATCAACATCCATTTCCCTATATTCTGGTATCTATAGCACATGTCATTTGTTCATGTCATTGTCTTCTATATTGTTGGGCATGTTATCTTTTATAATCTTCCCATTCCTCTTTGTTTTCAAAATTAATCTGTAGGTGAGCCACACCTATAATGTAGAAAAATAAAATAGTCAAACATTTATCAAACATTAAATAAATATCAATAATAAGAAACAATTTATACTAAATACATTAATGTATAATCTGATATAATATATCAATTGTTTATTTATTAGATTTGTATCATAAAAAAATTGTATGAATATATAAAACTAATAGTATTATATTACATAATATAACTTATTTATTATATCTAACGCAATTAGTGAAAATATTCCTAAAAGATGATATAGAAAATATCTTACATAACAACTAAATATAGACACATTTTAGAATACCCACATCAACCTTACAAGATGTGAAAAAATTGAATGATGCCAATGGGTATGAGGGTTTGCAAAAGGGATCCATGATCCTAGATCTACTTATAGAATGACACAACAAAACCACACTTTAATCATAAAAAATTTAAAAATCCAACAACTCAATACCATGTTCACAACAAATATCATAATAAATGAATTACACAACAATTGAGGCTAATCACCAATACTAAAGTAGGACAACTTGGATCAAGCCCACATACATGTAAAACACCACAGTGTCCCTTATAACAATCCAGACTTGCTTACAATTCTCTACATGGAAGAAAATTACAACTTGATGATACTCTTCTTTGAGCCTTAAGCTTGCATCCACATTACTTTACAAGTTCTCTACAAATTCCAGATTAAGAAGTAAGAAATGACTTCTTAAGGAAACTAGGATTTGTTTATATGACCATTTAATGCCACAACTTGCTAAATAATATGAAATTATGGTCCAAAGGACCTAGTACAAAATAAAAGCCCCAATATATGACACATTTAGCCTTTTCAATCTTCACGACTTTAAATGATCTTTCTTTAATGCTTCACATAGTCCAATTAGATTAATAATATCTTCATGGCTCAAAATGTAGACTTTTAGTAATGTGTGACATTTGCAAAATCTTATAAAATTTTCTCCCATAAATTTTGTAGACTATGTAATGCCCTGATAAATTACATGGACTACACAACATACTTAACACTGTGTAATGGGACTACACACTATGTTAACAATACACAATAAGATTGCACACTTCACATAACATATAATAATAGTATGTGGTGTGTTAAATACATGTTTCTCCACTATGTGGCCCACCAAATACAAATAATGCACACATAAAAAAACAAAAACTAGCTCTAATTTTGGTTGATAAAGGATTTCCTGTGAACCTAAATGCTCCTGCATCATACACCCATGGTAAGAATAAAATGTAAGTGTAGTGCTCAAATTTTTGGGTTGGTTGGTATAACCACCCTTTTGTCTTTTTGGTAAGGATTTGGCATGGCTACATGCCAATGGGATTTATTTAGCTTCAAGTTCAGAGCTCCATATTCGAACCCCTCATAACCATTTGCTTTATTGTGCATCTAGAATGAGGCACAACTCTGGTAGTTTAATAATTATCTCTACATCTTATGAGGTGGATAGAGAAAATGAGATGGATAACAAAAGATAATAATAGGTTTGTGGAGAGTGTGACAATAGATAAAATATATGGAGATAAAGATATGCCCCCCCCAAAAGGGTAGGAAAGAGAGTACAACGATGAGTAATATAGATGGGAGGCTTGAGGAGACCAAAAAGATGTTGTGAATAATGCAGGTCAAGTTAATGGTGGTATAAGAGGACCAAAAGAAAAGGATATCAAGATCTGCTACCGTTTTCACTGTCACAATACTATTGAGAGCCAATGCTAATACCATAATGATCCAAGATACATTAATGTCTATATTTTAATTTTTCTAATTGTTATTATTAGAAAAAGAAATTAGAGTTGTTAATGCAAGGAAATAATTGGTGTGAATTTAGGTGTTTAGGATCATGTATTTATATTCATTTCTACTCTCTTTTAGTTGGCTTTTCTCTTGGCCATTTTCTTCCTCCATGATTTATTTAATGAAATATTTCTAATAAATTAAAAGTACTTTTTAAAAATTGTTTCAATTGTGTCAATCTTTTCTACAGGATTTTGTTACTTATTTGGTGGTTGTTAAACACGCATACTAAGTGCAAGTTATTGTAAAAATAACCTGTTATAATTATATTTTTATTGAAGTTTAATCTTACACCTGTGTACATTTTATATTATCATCTTCATTGTTAGAATACAACTTACATGATAATATATGTTATAATTTCAATGTTTGTATAGGAATAACTAAATATAAAAGTTGTATGTATGCATGTTAAGATAATAGATTTATTGTGCTGATAGGGATTGCACTTATGTGAATAGGCATTATATAATGACATTGAGAGATAGGATGTGATGGTGTGACTATGTACTTTTTTATTTTATACATTAAATTTGATGTTCATTTCACAATCCCTTTAATAAAAATATAACTTTGAGAAATCAATAAAAAATTAATATCTTGACCATATGGTAGAATGTGGAGTCCTATTTTTTGGAAAGACTTTTTTTTGCTAGTTGATATGAAATAAGAAGAGAATATAATATAATTATTAATCAATGTGGTATACATAAAATTTTGATCATATGAAGAGAATGTAATGAAGATATTAATCAAAATCTAAGATTAAATGCCTTGAGATTCATATGTATCGACATTTTAAAATAAATATATTTAAGATATTTGAGATTGATACTCTACAATGTAGTTTATAAGGTCATGTTTTGAAAGTATCAGTTTCCAAGCTACATTTACACTCTATGATCACAACATGTAATGATTACGAAATTTAACAATGTCATCATTTATTTGTGGTTCATATTGTTTATCATGTGAGTACATTTTTAATTTAGCATGTCTAAGAAAATAATATTATTATAATGCTTTGTGAGTTTTAATCATTAATTATAGTCTAAGGAAAATAATAGTAGTGGTTGAAACCATGACATAGAATAGAATTAGTTGTGAGAGTTAATAAGGGTTGAGAGATTCATGGAGAGAGATTTGATTGGATAATTAGAAGGCATCTATCCTAATATTTAGGAGAGCAAAAGCCTATTAAATGTAATCTCTTTCTTATTAATTGATAACTTTTTTTTTTTTTTTGGAAATGTATAATATTTCTTGTGATATAAGCAGAATGAATTTTTAAAATTTTAAAGGGATTATTATACTGTTGCAATGCACATGTAGATGAGATAATAATTTGATATAAGGTTGTAGAATTACAGTCCTACTTATGTAATGTTCCGACCTGCATATTAGATTTGCTATGGATTAAGAATTTGGTGTGATTTATTAGATCCTTGAGTGATCAATCCGAGCCTTGAAGTGGTGGTCTTGGTGTTAATATATTCTCTCTGTGGTCCTCTTGGTGTGAAGACCTATCAAACTTAGATACTCTCTTACATGCTCATGGTAGTCTCGTGGGTTTACATAGTTCAATGCAAGTTAAAAGTCTGGGGAGAGAAATGTTTTTTTAAGGGAGGAAGAATATGAAGCTTTAATTTTATTCTCTCCTAGGTCTATCATACATGTCATTTTGGATGCCATCATTATTTAAGTCAATAATTTTGTCTATTTCGAAGGACTTTGGATTGACCTCGAAATTGGATTCAACACTTATCGTTGTGTGTTGCAATAGCTGCACAGGTGGAGTTTTGTTTCGTAAGCATCAGCTCCAAAATTAAATATTTCATTAGTTGAGATTTCATGAACACTTATATGCAAGTTGAGTCCTATCGCCTCACTTCCTTGTGACTTGAGGAATGCAAAGTCATAACTTTGGTGAATGATTACATTACATAAAAATTAATTACATTGTAAGCACCACACGAGAAGATTCATCTTGAGGGATGATGTGAGTGTTGTTGTAGAAGAAATAATACCACAAAGAGCACAGGAAGCACCTGCAGGTGGTGTAGTAAGAGAAAAACTAGTGGAAGAAGATATAGAAGGTAGGTTATTGAAGAATGTTTTAAGGACTGGCCGAGGAGTAAGAATGAAGGTTCCTTATTTTTTAATACAGAGGAAGTTATTTATTGGATAAAAAATATGGAAGATTTCTGTGAGTTTGATGAGGTTTTTGAGGATAATGAAGTAAGAATATTATAGAATAAGTTAAAAGGTCATGTATGGTGGAAGGGAGTTCCAGTGGAACACAATAGGAAGGTTAAAGATAAGATTACTAAGTGAGAACAAATGGTTGTGAAATTGAAGGGGGAATTTCTTGCTAGATATTATGATTTGGATTTGTTGAATATAAGCTAAAGAAGTTACGACATAATGAGCTAAGTGTGAAAGAATACATTAAAGAATTTAACGAGGTAACAATTCAAGCTAGTTTCGAAAAAGTGACTCAATATGTGAATTGAATACAGTGTGAAATACAACATCAGATTAGTGTGATCAAGACGTAGAAAGTATAGGAGGCATACTAGTATCCCTTAATAGAAGGAGATAAATTGATGCACATAAATAATGCACAAAACAATAAACTGATGTTTAGGATTGGAAAAGAACTAATAGCACATGAGTGTTAAGGTGGACTAGAATGCACAAAGATTGCATAAAAATTGGAGAACAAGGAAAGACTACATCCACAAGAGGTTGAGTTTTTGGTGCAAGATTCAGTGACACATGTTTTTGATGTGGTGAATTGGGGCATCGAGCTTATGAACGTATGCATAAAGATACGGTAAAGAAAAAGAGTGTAAGTGTGCACATGGCACAAGTAAATGAAAGTGATGGAGTTAAAGAGAAATTAGAGTATAATAATATTAAAAAAATTATACAATATTGAGTTGAAGTTGACTCTTATATTATGTTAACATTTGCAAATAAATAAAGTTGAGAAAGAATTAAAATTTTACATTGCTAACCACAACTGGTGACAAAAAGACCTCTTTAGACTATATCAAACGATGATCAAATGAAACTTAAAAATAACATACAAAGTTTAAATCAAATAAAATCATTAATGGAATAATTATGATGCCTGCATATTTTGAGAAATGAGAAATAGATCAATCTATTTTTGAAAATTGACACCTCATAAGTGGAGTAACTAACTTGTTATATTACATACTCTTCTTTGAAGTCGTAATCTAAAATATTAAAATGAAATTATGAAACCTTTCTTCAAAATGAATACAATAGGACTACTATTAGATGGAAAAGGTGTAAGATTATGATATTTTATTCTCCAATACACAAGTATTCCCAAGTGTCCATTATGTTGCCTTTATTCACAGATTTAAAGAAAATATTAAAAAATAATGTTGATATGTTGATATCTGAATCAAACAAATTATTGATCAAATCTTATTCTTTAATTTCCTATCCATTCTATGATACCAAATTAAATAATTCTACAATCCCATGATCCACATTTATTGATTTGTGTCGAAATAAGAGATTTACAAGTCAAGTTATCCTTTATTAATGAAAGTTTAGGCATTTGTGTTGCGTCCATAAACTTTATAAACTCACTTTGATATCCAGTCTTAGACAACCTTAAACATACTCATAACACTGGGTAATATTATGACTAAAAGAAAAAAACCTTGGATGGGATGTATGCCTAAGTCTCACATATGTTTGCATACGGAAATAAATCAGACTTTTTCAAAACATTAATTGAAAATACTGTGTGACTCAGTGGTTGGCGGATGCATTATTGTAATCCAAGGTTCGATTTTGTTTGACTGTTGTGCTAACTTACATGATAGTTATGAAGATAACGACCTTACTATCTAAGATCATTAAACAATAATTATTTAACTACTGTGCTAACTTACGTGACAATTAGGAATAGTTAGGAAGGTAACTAACTTACTATCTAAGATCATTAAACAATAATTTATTGCGTTGAACGTTTACCTTTCATACGAGAGAACAACCACCTTAAATTGTGTAGCTATAAAACTAACAATAAAAAAGGACTAACCCACAAGTTCACGCAATAATAGAACACCAAAAACTTTATATTTATGGAATTTCAAAGGGGAATTACAAAACATGTAGAAACTGGGTATACAAAAGAATCTAGAATGCTTCATAGTAGCACTCCGACTCCGTGAACAAAAGAATCCCATCAATCTTTATTTTGCATAGAAAAACCAGTCATAATTGGGAGAGGCTGAAAGTGGTGTCGATCAGGATTTACTAGGTGTCAACGCTTTCTTGAGGGCGTGAACAGTGTGGGCATCAGTCTTAAAAGACTTGACAAGAACATCGTCGCTTATACCGCTTGCAAAGAGAGTGGTGGGCACAGACACAGTCCCCGCATTGGCGCTTCCGAATGCAGATATAGCAATGGCTTCATCGTTATCGAACTTATTGAGTTGAAAATGGAGGAGACCTTTGGGAAAGACGAACACATCCCCTCCCTCAACTCATGTCTGATTGAAGAGCTTCCCCGTGGTGTCAACGAACCCAACTTCAAGTGTTCCATACAAAACTAACAACAGTTCAGAGGCGCGAGGATGAGTGTGAGGAGGGTTCACTCCTCCTGCGGGGAACTGCAGCACCGCCATCGACACGCCCAGCCCCGTCACACCAGGAAACTCTGCCATTGCTGCCTTTGTCACTTTCGCTGTCGCCTGCCCCGTCAAATTGTTGTTTCCAATCTCTCGGAATCCTCTGAAGGTGAAGAAATTCTCATCCACAATTACACTCCCTGAGCCAGTCACAAAATCAGTGAGGATATCAGGATCTGCTGCCTTCGTCACCGTCAATACCATACTGATAGCCAATGCCACAATCATCCACCCTCCATTAATCTCCATCTTTTTCTTTTTAGAAGAAGAAATTAGAGCAGAGAAAGAATTGGTGTGAATTTCAGTGTTCGGGATCGCCTATTTATATTCATTCTCTGCTCTCTTTCAGCCGGCTTTTCTCGCTGGGTTCATCGCCCCACCTTCGATCCCACCGCTCCACGATATATATATTCATTCATTTCCTACAAATTAAAAGCTCTTTCTCGAACCTGTCGACTGTCTTCATCATTTCCGACGGCTTTCCTTGCTCATTCATGGTTGTAAAATTAACATGCTCTAATTCCTTTTTATTGAATGTTTAATCTTTGCCCTGGTGTATCATCTTCATTGTTTATATTCTGATAATTAAATATAAAAGTTTATGTATTTTAAGGTAATAGATTTTTTTTGGTTAACTCAAGAGGAACCAAGGTATAGCCCAGCGATGTGGAGCGTGAAGCTCTAACATAGAGAGAGCCCCCTATAACCTTTGGATGGAGAATAGTAGACCACTCACCACTCCCACGGATAAATCTGGAGTTGAACCCACAAAGGTACTAGATTTATTATCTCCATGGGTACCTTTTTTTTTCTAATATATTAAATTTGATATATTCATTTGACCGTCGTTGAAAAAAAAATACTTAAAGAAATCAATCAAAAAAGTATTATGTTGACCATACGGTAGAATGTGGAGCCCTTTTTTTTGGAAATAATTTTTTCCACTCACCAATAGGAAATATGAAAATAATGTTATAAAATTATTAATCAACGTGGTATGCCTAAAATTTAGAAAATATGAAGAGACTAATGAAAATATTAATCAAAATATAAGATTACGTGTCATAAGATTGATATCTATCAACATTTTTAAAATAGATATATTTAAAATATTTTTATTAAGTATACTTTACAATGTAGATTACAATGTCATGGTTTGAAAGTACCGGCTGCCAATCTACCTTTGGACACTATGATTACGACACATAATGATTATGCACTTTGACATCGTCATTGTTTATTTTTGGTTCATATCGTTTATCTCCTATCTTTGTATCTACACATAGTTTTGATCCTTTGAGATGTAAAGGCCAAGGGGCATTGTACTTGCATAAAAGACAAATTTATGTTATTAATCATGTACACAAACATGTTAGGAAATTAGTGTTTCATATACTTGTATATTTGATAGTCTAGGATGTGTGAGAAAATAATATTATTATAATATTGTGTGAGTTGTAATAATTAATTATAATATGAGGAAAATAATAGTAGTGGTTGAAACTACTCATATAGAATAGAAATAGTTGTGAGAGTTAATAGGGGTTGAGAGATCCATGGAGAGAGATTTCATGGGAGAATGATAAGTCATTTATCCTAATATTGAGTAGAATGTAAGCCTATATTTTATCAATCTCTTGCTTATGAATTGATAAACCAAATTATCATTTCGTATTTGAGAAATATATAATCTTGTTTGTGATGGAAGCCTAATGAGTTTTAAAAGGGTTGTTGTATTGTTGTAATGCACATGTAGATGAGAGGACAATTTGAGATAAGATCGTAGAATAACAGTCCTGGTTATGTATTGTTCAAACATACATATTATATTTGCTATGAATTAATAATTTGGTGTGATTTACCAGATCCTTGAGTGATCAACTTGAGATTCAAAGTTTTCTTCTTGGTGTTAGCCAAATCTCTATGTGCTCAATGTTCACTCTTCCTTTTATGCGAAGACTTGTCAAATTTAAATACTCTTCTCTCCACGTAATCATCCCCTATTTTCTTACAAAATAACCTTCTCTCACCCCTCATTCTCATTATTGTCTCCATCTTACAAGGATTGATTTCCCTCTCACACTCCTCAATCACTTGCATGGTTCGATCTCCCTCTTCAATCCTTGATCACTTGTGCGGTCATGTCCCCTATTGCACCACCCAAACTCATCTACCCCTCACATGTTCTTATCTTATTATGGATTTCAATCAACCCCATGAATTCACTCACTCCTTCCCGCTCCTTCAATCCATCTTACATCATTATGTAATCTCGAGTTATAGAACCATGGGTTTACCTCTCTAAAACTAACATACAGTCGATTTTGTTATAATCCAATCCATCATGCAATGACTCTTTGTTTGTCTCCACATCACTTAAAGATGTCCAATTTTGAAAAATTACACACTATAGAGGATCCACAAAGCCATATGCACCTATTTAGATATGTGTTCCATCTTATTCATCATTGCAATGCACTTCTCTTGCGCATATTCCCCCTTCCTCTCACCGACCATACCTTGAATACCATCCTAGCTCAATATAACCTATCATCTTTCGACCAACTTTCCAACCTCTTCCTTTATCGTTTCTTCACCAACATTAGTATTCCAACCACCTTATCTGATCTCCACCACTTGAACCATCCCATCCATGACCATGTTTTGTGTTGGTAAATGGTGTTCCATCACCTCCCATTCCCTATTCGACAACCTGAGTTAAATCACCTATTTGCTAAAATTTGTACCTAATATATCTCTCATACTTTACACATCCACCCATGCTCTACATTTAAAAAATATATCATCATGGCTCAATTCATTGAATATATCCATCTCAATTGTCTTGTCACTTTGTTGCATTTGATGCCTCCCATAAACATTTCTATAGCCACTTCCATGTGTTAACCATGTAATCTTCCAAACTGCCAACCCAATTTCCTCCCCGTAGTCTTAGCCCACTAAATTTTAGTTCATCATTCATCACTCCCACTAATCGGTAAGTTTGGTCACATCTTCTTCAATCCTGCAATATTTTCAAATCTCAACACTATTTCAATCCCTTACAAGAACCACTTTTTATACTCTTACACAGACTATTAAACATTCAAATGATCACAATTTTCTGTTTGATCTAGTATTGTGCCAATTGTGGTGCCTCACGCATCAACATGCACATGTGATATAGAATTTGTTTGACCAATTTGAAAACACCAAGATTGGTGCACTGATGAATTTATGTTTTAATTGTGTAAATGCATTTTGACATTCGGTTGTCCATTAATACTTTTCGCCCTTAAGTAATACCTTATCCATTGGTTGTACTATGTTTGCATATCCCTTAATAAATTTCTTGTAGTATCTTGTATGTCCAAGGAATGTGCGGAGCTATGAGGTTTTTATTGGTGGTTTGAGCCCAATTATAACAACTATTTTTGCTTGATCAACCAAAATTCCTTCCTTGCATACTATGTGTCCCAATAGTACTCCAAATGGTCTGAAGAAAAAACATTTTAAAAATTTAATGCAATACATAAATCTCTACATCTTTGCAACATTAAGTGTACCTTAGATATGTGTTCTTTGAACAAGGATAATACATTGCAATCATCTAGGTATACTTCTAGGAAGTCATGAATGAACTCTTTGAACACTTGGGAAAAGACTATAGGTGCATTTTCAGACCAAATGGCATGACCTTATATGCGAATGTTCCCTTTTGAGTTGCGAAAGTGGATTTAGCTTGATCTTCTTACGTAATTGGAATTTGATGGTAGCTTCTGAATCTATCCATGAATGAGTATACTTCATGTCCCACTATTGCTTCCAATATCTCATTTGTAAACGAAGTCAGGAAGGGGTCATTAACACATGAATCATTTAAAGCTCTATAGTCTTCACATATTCTGATTTCTCTTGTTTTCTTGGGTTGGGTGTCTATCAGACTTACCCAATCAAATTTTTCTATGGGATAAATTAGACATACTTCTATCATCCGATCCAATTCCGCTTTTACTTTGGCTTTCATATTCGGGTTCAATCTGTATGGTCTTTTCTTTATAGGTTTTGCTCCTTCTTTAAATTTGATGTGCATTTCCTCAGTTGATGGGTCCACTCCTTTTATTTCACTAAATTTAGTAGGAAACACATCTTTATAGTCTCGTAATAGTTACAATATTTATGACATCTCCTTTTCAGTCCAGTAGTCTCACATAATAGCTAGTTTTATTATTCCTGTTGGTACGATATCTTCTACCCTTTTAGGCACTAGTTCATCATATACTTTAGCCTTCCCTTTGTTGTGGTTTTCTAGAACCATCCAGGATCCTTCTTTTTCTTCTATATTTAGGCTGCACAACACAACAAAGGAACAAACTCACAATATTAGCACACCATACATACTTTAAAATCAATCATAACAGCCTCACATTAATCAAAATACATTCATTTCACACTACAGTGCTGAAAGCCTGGTTTGGACACTAGTGCCCAAATGTAGGTCACTAGCGTCAGGAACTGGGCGTCAGTGTCCTAAAGGACAGAAACGCCCTGTCCACTTCCGTCCAGGTCAGAAATGTCAAATACTACAAAAATTCAAATTTGATTAAAACTCATAAAAATAAACATTTTTTGACAATTTTTTTTCAAAAATAGTCACACATACCAGCTCCTCGGTCTTCTGCAAAGCCACAGTTGCCACCATGCTCTCAAATCTAATCAGACTAGCCACTCTCATGCGTGGCATTCTCGCAACTCAAAGCTCAAATCTCAAGCACTCTTGGTACAAATGAACTTACTGTTCACTTTTTCCATATTACTCTATATAGTAATTCCAATTTACTCTATGCACTATAGTTACTACTTGCCACCATTCTTACACCTAATACATGACACACGGTTTCGCCTATATCTTGAGCCTCATTACTCCTCTTTTCTCCCCATTTGTGCCATACAAATCACAATATCCTCTAGCACCATCCGGTACACATTTATACATTCCATATTCATATTAGGCACATGTACTAATCAATGCACACACTTTCTTTGTCAATATTACTACCTCTCCTATGCTATCTCTCATTTACTATTACACCTTTTTACAGCCTTGTTTTTGGCTCAGTGCTCATTTCTCCACCCTTCACCCTTTCGCCAAAGGGGGGCATATAATCAAGATCTTCCTATTTAATCCATCTCAGAATACAACACAATTAATTGACACACCTAATACATTACTATCACAATTTTCTCTGATCTCATTCAAACACGGCTATAATTATTCTATACGACAATCAATACTTGTTATTTCAAATTTATCTCCTCAAACGACCTAATATGAGGGAAAAGCAAAATCTCTCAGTGAGTAATCTACTAATTACATCTTATTCAATCAACTACTATCATTCAAATCAATTAACCAATACAATGATCACAGTTACTATCGCTCCTAGATGACCTAACTTGGGAGCCGCCTTACATTACCATCGCTTCCAGATGACCTAACATGGAAGCCATCTAGTACTATTCAAATCGGAACACCCGTTACTTTAGGAGTGGGGGCAATGAGATGTCATTGCCTTTCCTATACCGCTCCTATGTGGGTTATTCAATTAGGAACACACAAGTTACAATCAGAACTAATTGGAACTAACTAGGTAACAAATTCGGTCTTTATCTGTTTGTAGTTGTATGACCTTTTGGGGAAGCATCATGGAAGGAGAGAAAAACAAACCTCTCTCCCCAACACTCTTCCTCTAGCGGAAGGAGACCCAAATCCTCCCATTATCAAAAAATTGGGTTGGGAATTGATCACTCCCTACCCCCTCTATCACCTTTTACAAATGATTCAACATCTCTAACGACATCACAACTATTTCTCCAAGTTGTTGCTTACGAAAGTTTGTTGTCTCCTCTTATGCCACGTGGGTCAAAACGTTGATCCATGATTCACCATGCTACAAGTTTCTATATTCTACATGTATTCTGCAATATGGCTTCTCCGGATTTTATATAGGTATGTTCCTTACTTCCTTTACACTACTTGAATATCATTCAAATAACATAAAGTGGAGACAAATGTAGACATAAAATCATACATATATTACTATTTCACTATGTCGTCAGTATGTTGTTATATTTATGAATCTTAAAAGTAAGAAAAATATTCATTAGTGACAATGTATTTTCTCCATCCATGTTCTTTGATTGGTTTTTATCAAGTGACTCTCTTCTACAACTCTTATTTATGTATCCACTTCTGGTCAGGTCACAGGGATCATTGTCTGTCTTTCTTTTCACATATGTCATTATTTATCTCAGGACACTAGCGCCCAGGCGCTTATGTCCATTCTGGGAACTTTTGTCTTGTTTATTCTTTTTATACATTTTGACATTTTTGGTTGGCCTTTTCACTATTCTTATCCTTATTCCGTGTTCATAGTCGGCCTTTTGTGTCACTAGTGTCGAAATTCAAACAAGAGACTCATATATATACACAACATACACACTATTATTCTGGCTAACAATTCAAAGGGGCTATCACATCTACATACTATCACCACTATCAAAAGGGACCGCATCTTGGGCTGCATACACTACATAGGAATGGGAAGTGTTGAATTTCATACCACACATTTGCATCAAAGCTAGCTATAGCTCGCTACCTTGGCATCATTGGTGCGAGCGCAAACCTAAGGACACTATTTCACACACAAGCACACGAAACTACATGGAGTCTAAATTGTAGTGTAACGCTCGGTACTAAGTTCACTTATTAGGTGACCGTCGGGGTCAGTTTGACTTCACATATTACATATTTTATTCAAATTTAATGTGTTTGTGAACTTGTGCAGATATCTAGGGTTTGTTTTGCTGGTTACATGTGTTATCAAAACCCTAATAGAGAAGTCAGAGCGACAAAGAAGATATAAGAGCGAAGACCCTCAGACCTAGAAGAGTAGCAGATCCTGAATATTCACACAAACACTAGTGCATAGAATGGACACTAGCGCTTGGGCGCTCCTGACTTCCTGTCGATGCTTCTGTCCCACTTAATAAAAAGTCCCAAAACTCCTTGTCAGCCACTGTGACATCATTCCCAGTTAGATCCAACAGATATACAGCCCCACCTGCCTCCAGATTACATAGGAACCAATTAAGTCATCTATCTCTTTTATCTGCTTAAAGTTTTACACTGTTGAGTACTTGGCACTTGTACATTACTGTATATTATCATTTGTATATTCCTTGTTACCTTAGTTACTATGAAATTAGATTTAATTCAATTTATATTAAATCAGTTGCAACAGGTTCTACAGATCATGTTTCGATATAGTATCAACTGGTAAAGATCTATTGGGCATCTTGTAACATGCTCATGAGCTAGTGTTCTTCCGTGGAGGGAGACAAAGTGGTAAGACATCAAAAGGCGACAGATGTGTCCAAGTTGAATAGTACTCCACAAGAATGTTGTTGGTTTTGATAAATGTGGGCTTTGACATCAATATTTCTTCATTGAAATATGCTTTTACAATGTATTTTGTATTTGTTTTGATGCAAAACAAAAATGCAAGACCCAAGAATGGCAATGTTCTAAATGGAATTGTGTATTTGCAATCCATGTATGTTGCATTTGTTGAATTGAAAGACCCAAGAAAAGGGTGATTTGTAAAAGTGGCGACCTGTTGTTAAACCACTTACATTATGCAATGTATTTTTTTTCACTTGTTGAGAATGTTGACAACAAGGAGGATTATGAACAACAGTTCCATGAGAGAGTTTCACTCTATCCTACAAGCATGTGCATGGAAGTTGTTAGGAGGATCAACGAAGAAAAAGAACAAGACACTAAGAGTGCAAGAAAGTTATTTGGTAGAGTGTGAAAGGGGTCATGGACTCTTTTTGCAACCTGATTTTGCTGGTTTCAATGTGGGCAGACACTCTCCAATTGATAGAGGAACAAATTGCATCCTAAGAGTGTGGCACGGTTGGTATCCCATTTGAGAACATAATTCATATCTTTTTATTCCAACCTTTTGTGGGACTAAAAGCCTCTATTTTGGGGCATATGATCCGAAAATGGATCATGAAGATCATCTAATTTAGTCGGTGAGACAATCAACTATCGAGCAAGGTTCACAATATGCCAAAGTCCTAGAAAAGAAATAGATAGCTTCCTATACAAAGGCCTTTATAGAGTTTGGACTTCATCATATTGTATTTTGATTACATATTTGGGTTGTATGCACACTTTAAAAAAAAATGCCCCATGATTTTGAGTTTGTATGCAAAAATTATGGCCTCTGAAAGTTGCAAGTTTTTTTTAAGGTTAAAGATCCTCCTCGGCAGTTTTGTAACACTCAATGGCGGTCTTGAAAACTGCCTTGGTGATTTCGTAACTGCCACCTACAAATAGTGGTGGTTTCATTGCGGGACACAAAAAATGGCTAGAACGTAATAGTTGAGAATTTTTCGACTTCCAAAACGGTTTTTTGGCAGATTACTGAGGTACAAGGCATCATTACAGGTCTGATGAAGACCAGCTATGCTGAGAAAACACTAGAGTTTTGGAATTGGATTCCCATTGCTAATTAAGGCAAGTTGGTCTTAGTTCAGAATTCATTGATGGGAATTGACTTTCATTCATCCAACATTGAAGGGGAGCTAGAAAATCAGAGTTCCATAGCAGAGAGGAGAGGAGAATCAACCATTCTTTTGCACCATTCTCATTTTCCATAGAAGGCACAGCTGAGAAGAGGAGAATATACAGTTGTTATGGTTGAGTTTGGTGTTCATCCATTAGGGTAGCCTCCCACTAAACATTGCAGATTTTGTTAAAAGTCTAGGAGCCCATTAGATTGGCATCCTTGTAAGCCCATGAAGGCATAAACCTTGTAAACTGCAGAGCATAGTGGGGATGAGGAAGCATGGATTCATTCTTGCTCGAGATTTCTCACATTGAGTTTCCCCAGGGTAAAACTCATGTTTCTCTCTTATTTATTGTGTTTGCTTCATTGTTTGCATGTTTCATTGTTGCAACAGTCTAACACTTAAGAGAGCTCAAAAACTCTCATTCACAAGCATAGCACTGGTTCACTAAATGGAAAAAACCTCTCATTCACTTGCACTATCATACAAGTACATTAAAATGCAGTTATGTGTGGAATATTAGCATGTTTAGGGTGAGGAGGAAAGTATGCAATGTATGTACAATGTGGGAAATGCATGTTAAGGGTTGCATTAAGGAATTGTATGCTTAAAGGTTGAAATCAAGAGCTGAAATATACCTTTGTTACAGCCTTCTTAAGGATGTTCCTTTATGTAGAGACTTGAGAACAACACCTTACGATAAATAAGCATTCCATATTAACAAGTTTGGAGTGGACTCCCTCCAAATTATGGATCAGATCTACTAGATGGTCAATGCATTGATGCCCCTGAGGGGACAAACACTATTAATAAGGAAAACAATGCTAACACTGGCTGGGAAATTGTACTAGAGGATTATGACCTTCCTAATGTTGGGTGGGTCTTCAAACCAGATGACTGGAATCTACCTATCGCTGACTTTCTTGCCCATGTTGCTTAGTTTTCTGCCGTTTTTATAATATTTGGATGATGTAGTGGTCAGTTGTTTAGACCACAGTGCTATTGTAATGTTGTTATTACTTAGACATGTGACCAAGTTCGCTTGTCTTTGGGGGTGTTATTCATTTCCACCAACTTATTTTGTGAATAGTATGTGAATCCTTTTTAAAAGTAATATGGTGCTATTTTATTAAAATAACAATAATAATAATCAACCGCAGTATTTTCAGTGACATATTCCATTTCCAAGTTAGAGATGCTACAGAATTTAAGAGAGAGAATGTTACAGTTTGAATGCCTCACTTGATCAGAGATAATGGCTCTTTCCTCAACAATGTTGAAAACTAACATCCTGTTTTTTCAACTGCTACAATCTTCATGGTCTATGTGATGATGCAACCTCTTGATACACATCTTTTTTCAAACCCTCGCACCTTTAAATTTTCCAGCAAATGGTTTCTGGTGATTAACTTCTTCCAGTGACACTTAAAATGCTTCTTTAAGGTGACATCCCTCCAATATTTCTTAGAGTTGGCATTTGACAATGCAAGGGAACTCTCTAATCCTGCAGACAACTCCAACCTTGCAATCAATATCCGCCTTACAGGCACCCAGAAATTTAAAATCATGAACAAATTAATTCACATGCTATGATGGATTTGTGTTTGATGCTTTTGACATTTTCACTCACATGGGTGTAATGTCTTGTTACAAAATAGCATCTTTCTTTCTGCCTGCATCATGCTCTGTTGCCTCCAGGTTTATCGGTTTGTTCCACTCATTTGTCATTGATGTGACCAATCTGTACACAATCATTAGAGACCTTGGTAATAATAATATCAAACTTGTAAATATGATGAGTAGATCCTATTCAACTTCCATGAGAAAGGATACAATGTCTAGTGATGCCGTTCCCAACTTCAATTTTCTTTGTGAACTTAATATCTAAGCAAATTCGAGATTGGAATTCTTCAACATTCCAGAAGTATCCTTCAAAACCCTTGCAAAACTCTCGAATTTGGTAAGAAGTCTTTGATCAATTACTAGCCTTGCCCGTGTGTCTCTGCTTTCAGAAATTTGGGTATTGGTTGCCCCGCATCTTCATCTACGTCATGAGCACATGGCTGAGAAGGCTGCACAGAGTATAATTTGCTATCTAAAGACTCAGGATAAAGAATTTGCTCATCTAGTTTCCTTGTCAATCATAAAGTCAACATTGTTAAGACTTACAACAGTAACCATAACTTTGGCTACACCAAACCTTACTCTTATCTGATAATCGTTCTTAAATGAAATAGCAACAATTTAGCTTCCCACAAGTGACTCCTCTATAGTGAAACATTGGGTGTCTAGGATGGCTAAAACTAAAATTACAAAGAACTCTCCCAGCAAAATGAATCGCATGGAAAGATGATGTCACAATTGAATCTGCAAACCAACAATCAAAATGCAAAAACAATTCCATGCATCAGTTCCAGCCAAATAAGGCAACTTTGAACTGAGTTGTGCAGTAGGGTAAATACAAATCACGCACAAAAAGAGTCACTATGGTAAAAAAAACTCTCTTGAAGCAGATTGCATTCTTTGAGTTTCATTCTGGCCCTCTTGAAGTCTCATAAATGCAGAAGAAAACATTTAAGTCCCCATGGCACTTTTTCTTCATGCCAGATCAAGCTCTGAATAATGAAAGATGAACTATGATTGGTGGGGTATTTATAGCCTTGCGTCCTAACCATGATTATTTTTAATGAAATTGTTGTTATCATTATTACATCATGACACGGCCCACGGTCATGAGTATGTTGTTGCATAGTCTATTATATCTTACAGTAAACATCAATTCTAAGGTATTTATTATTACTGTTCAATGGTGAGTTTCCTTCTTTTCTGAAAGAAATTCAGACATGAGTATCCATGCGAGTTGTCCTTGTAAGATAAATTTATTATTACCATTCAATGGCGAGTTTCCTTCTTATCTGAAAGAAATTCAGACATGAGTATCCATGTCAGTTGTCCTTGTAAGATAAACTTTTTCTTTTCGAAGGACAATGTTTGCACAAAACTGCATTTGATCTCGTATTACAAATAAACAACATGCATAAGAGCTTGTCAGCTTAAGAAACCTTCCAGTAATTTGGATCCCTTCGCCCAGATCCTGACAAATATTTTGTGCAACCATGTGGACCTGTTGTCATAGTTGATAGTAGTACACGGTCTGCATCGCAGCATGTGTTTGAGGGCTCGGTGTATGCTGCTCAAAATGAGGCTAATCGGTGGTGCTCGCCTTGTGTTAGAGCCTCACTCCTTGAAGCTCCAGGTCGCTGGGTATTCGCTAATCCCTCTGGATTACCCAACAAAAAAGTACACGGTCTGCATCATCAATTTTTGTGATAGCAAATTGAGACTAACTCATTCTAAGAGGAGAATGTATGGAAATACTCTGTTGATCATAGCAATGGCTGGCGCACTGTGCGAGCACAAAATGATCACTGAAAATCAACATTCTAATTACGCCAAAAAATAAAGAACTGCTAGTACTAAACCATAGCTTGACCATCTCACAAACCATGTTCATGGGTGGGAAGAAAGGAGTGGGGAAAGATTTGCTGCTGGTCTCATTTAGCATTACCAATAATCCTCACAAGAACAAACTCCATCCTTAAAATGATGGAAGCGGTTGGCATCCCTTACAACAATTTCTCGCCCCTCTATTTTTGAGATGAACTTGGTGGCAGTGTGGCAATCACCGCAAACACGGAGGTTCTTAAAAACCAATATAGGGGAACTGTGGACTGTGCTAATAAGCCCAAAAGCAATAGCCAACTTCTCACTATGGTGAAACACAAGGTGCTCTTTCTGCTCCTCCTCCACATCATGGAGCACAGCGTTTGTGTCAGGCACATAACCTATCTCTTTCATTTCCTCAAGCAGAGCATCCAACTTACCATATATGTCCTCCGTTTGTGGGTGTGATCTGTCACTTGCGACAAACGTGTGCAACCTGTTCTTTACCTCTATCCAGCTGAATCCGACCTCCTTCCTAATTCCCTTTTCATTCATCAGTTTTCTTATATTTGCCGCCTCGTCCCAATTTCCAATAGCAGAATTCATGTTGGACAACAAAACATAGGTCGCATCATCTTCTGGTTCCAACTTAAGAATACATTCTGCTGAGCGTTTGCCCAGCTCTATATTACCATGGACTCTACAAGCGCCAAGCAAGGTCCGCCATACCAAAGCATTAGGTTCGAATGGCATCTGACTAATTAGGTTCTCTGCCTCATCTAGATGTCCAGCACGACCAAGGATATCTACCATGCAGGCATAGTGATCTTCAGTAGGTTCAATGCCATGAGTGCTTTTCAAAGAATTAAAGTATTCCCAACCTTCATCAACTAGGCCTATGTGGCTGCATGCAGAGAGAACACCAACAAAAGTTATATGGTTAGGTTTCACGCCTGCAGCTTGCATACTTTCAAATAGTTTGAGGGCTTCCCTTCCTTGCCCATGCTGCGCATATCCTACAATCATTGTAGTCCAGGCAACAACATCTCTTTCAAGTATTCTGTCAAATACTTTTCGTGAATCATCTATGGTTCCGGATCTGGCATACATGTTCACTAGACCGTTCTCGCCAGATGGATCTGATATTATCTTGATAAAATTAGCATGGACTTGCTTCCCCTGTTCGAGAGCTGCTAGTTTGGCACATGCATCAAGAACACTAGAGATAACAAATTGGTTTGGCTTCATTCCTGCACGCTGCATTTGTTTAAAGAGATTGAGGGCCTCTTCACATTCCCCTTCGTCCACATACCCTGCGATCATTGCACACCATGAAACTACGTTTCTTTCAGATATTCTGTTAAACACGTGTCGTGCATCCTCTATATGATTGCATTTTGCATACATATCAAGAAGAGGAGTGCCAGTATAAACATTTGATTGGAATCCATGCTTTATGATATAGGCATGCATTTGTTTGCCGAGGTCCAAACCCAACAAGCTACCACAAGCCCAGAGAACACTCGAGAAGACAAATTTATCCAGCTTCATACCCGTGCGTTGCATTTGACAAAACAATGTAAGTGCTTCACTTTCATTCCTACTCTGAGCATATCCGACAATCATTGTAGTCCATGTCATAACAGTTTTCTCTGGCAATCTGTCAAAAACATGGCGTGCAAGTTCAATACACCCACATTTCACAAACATATTAACTATAGCGCACCCTATCAATGCCTCTGAGCTACAACCACTTTTAATAACATAAGCATAAACCTGGTAACCCATTTTCAACATCCAGAAATTTGAACACGCACGCAGAACACTGGCAAATATAAACTGGTTAGGCACAAAATTCGAATTTAACATTCTGCAAAACGCTTGCAGAGCCTGCTCACCGCGTCCATTCTGAGCAAAACCTGCAATCATGGAACTCCATGAAACTAAATTTGGTTGAGACATTTCGTCAAATAGTTTGCGCGCAATCTCAACACGCCCTAATTTTGAATACACGTTGATAAGATGGTTACCAAGAAATCTGTCTACCATAACTCCATTTGCAATCATGTGTTCATGTACCATCTTGGCCTCCGGCAAAGCCTTCATATCCACACACATCTGTAATATGGAACCATATGTGCCTGGATATATCCTAGTGCCATTTCTTTCCATAGTGTGTAAATGGTGAAGAGCTTTTCTCAATTGTCCCTGATTGCAGAGTGTGGTTACATGAAAATTCTCGTCAATGTCACTCCTTAGTGTTGTTTCTCTCAGAGCAGTCCCCTTCACCACGAAATACCGACTGTGGTGTTTCTGTAAAAACTGCCATTTGAATGTATTTGCATTGCCGTGCTTAATTTGCAATGGCGAAGAGGAAGTAACAATTGGAGAAGAAAAACAGGTTATCAATGCCGACATGTCTGAGCTGGTTAAATTTATTGAGGTCTCGCTACCGTGTAAAAACAAACTCTGTAGAAAAAACTGAAAGCTTCAATCCATTTGGATAAGAGGCTTTCCCAACCCAGTCAAGTGTATCACTGGGTGTAGTTTTTCGGTTATTTTTCCTGAAACTTGATGTCATTGTATTTATGGACTGTAAATTTCAAGTATTTAATATAATTAGCAATCGCATCTGTTTCATGAGATGTGAACGCTGAACTGTACATGTTATTTGATTTAGAGGTATAGTTGTTACTTTTGTAGTTGATGTTGATTAGGGGTGTGATTGTTTTCAGAAGTGAAGAAATATAGATGGGCCACTTAATTTTAAGGTTGTTTATACATTTCAAAGTTGTTATAAATTCGTACATGAATACGTTTGATACCGTTTTCAATAGTTAATTTATTTTATAGTTGATGTTGTATGTATTTAATTTGGCTTTATTTTATACTCAACATTTCTTCTATCCAAAGCAACACTGTCATTCAATTGGCATCAAATGTAATCATGTATATTGAAACTAAAATTGCCCACTAAAGACTACCATTCATGATATAAATACTGCAAATGTATACATGTCTCATTATGTGTACGTATACCTTCATTTATTTGATGTTTTCAAATACGATATGCAAAATTGACAGTAGGCTCCGCGAAGCTTCCCACACTCAAGAACATTTGAATTTGGGAATAGATCAGTCATTCTCCTCGGTGACCTCGGGCAATTACCGCCGGTTTTGGATAGTCATCTTTACACGAGTAATTCCTACGGAAGCAACCCTTTGGAAGGGATTTCAGTTCTTCCATTACATTGCAAACAATATTTTGGCAACAAACAACAACCAATGCACAAGTTTCATTCTCGGAATTTACTGCTCCACATGCAAGATTCAACCCCTCTAATTGAGGATTGAGAACTCCTAATGTCTCGCACAGACACACACCTAACTCAGCAAGAGCTCAAACACTTTTAAGGACGCACCACATTTTTTTGCAAAAAATGATAGATAGTGGACTCCCACAACCTATAGATGTTGAAGGCAGTTGAACATGACCGATCGCTCAAGGTCCATTGCTGAAAGTAAATGGTGGATTGGACTAGCGAAATCCTACATGATGATCAGTTGGAACTACAACAATCTGCTTGTGTCAAACAACAAAACATCCATGCTTATTGCAAATCTATGGTTTTGATTGCAGGCCTCGTGAATCTGGTGCCACATGAACAAGTGGTCACCGTTCCATTGTCTGTTGGATGAACATCATATGCAACCACTAGGATTACCTTTATTTTTTGTTGTAAAATTTGATAGATACAATAGCCCATGTTCAACGATCACCTCTCCAGACCCATTGCATATTCCCATACACCCTATTAATGATACAAATGGACGGTTGCACCATTATAATGACCTGGAAATTTTTGCAACATGTCGCATGTTTATTGTGTGCTTATGTCATGTTCAACAACGCTTTCAGTGAGCATTTTACGGATTGAAAGATATGTGCTGGAGAATTCACAGCGTTCTCCCAGAGTTCTCTTGCTTAAAATCTGGATAGCATTTGGTGAAGATGTTTTTTAACGTTGCCAGCTTTCGAAGCATATTTTACAATATAATTAAGAATGATCATCAACCCAGTAAAACTACCCTCTATTGGTCATAGCACATTTGCTCTCCATATGTATATCATTGTTCAATTGTGGATGTTCAATCTGTCATCATTTTTGGAAGGGAGGTACTTAATTTTCCCATCACTTTCAATGTGCAAGGAAGAAGTAGGTTACGTGGCCCAGGGGGCATTGTACCTGCACTACAACTGTGATTGCTTTCTACGTAGGCATGTTTGCTCTGAACATTTAGTGTGGCACTGAAATCGATTAAGCAGTTCTTCAAGGTCTGCATGCGGGGAGGTGGATAGAATTTGTGTTGTATCTAGCAAGCAAGGGTTGTCTAGGAGTGACCTGCGAACAAAATCCAAGTGGTTGCAAGTCGGGCGGGGGTTCTAGGCAGACACAAACTTATCAAAGTATTGTTTTTTCACCTCAATAACTGTTGTATCCTCCCAGTCCATTTCATCAACTTTTGGCACATTCTCGAGCCACAATAAACCATGGACATGTGCGGAGCCTCTATGTTACCATTCATACCTATGAGACGAGGGAACATAAATATTAGATATGTAGTTTGGAAAAAACTTTGAAATAAGTAGATTTGATTACCTGTACCAAAAGTCTACTGCTCCAAAGTTCCTTCTGCAATATTTCTTCTATGAAATATTATGAATCTGTGATGTAGGTATGTTGATACTCGATGAGGGTTAGAGACAATGTTAAGTGTTCTCCAATGTTGTGTGGCTTGAGGAATCTGTTGGGCATTCACTTAGGTATAATATTGTGGAGATCTGGCCATTTAGTGTCTGCAACACTTAGAGTGAAGAATAAGGTTGGTGTCCCCAACTGTTCCACCATATCTAAAAAATGATTCACTTCTACTTTTTGCCCAGAATGAACGTGTCCCTCGAAGGCTCGATCCAAAGGGCATTAAGTTGTCTAGGAGGTTGTCTTTGGGGCATTCCAGTAGTTGTCTTCGCAACTCTCTAATTGTCAGAGGGATTCCAGATTCGACATTTTGTTTCATAAAAATTGCTGCTATGGATTGGCTTCTGTGTCGCATTATGAGGTTTAGAAGGAAGTAACGAAATCTTGGGTGGGAACCAAAGCACCCATCATGGTAACACATAAAATGAAGAGTGCATTAATGCATTGGAACTTATTTAATGCAGGGTTGTTGCCACATTTCTTTTCCTATTGGAAATAAAGTTGGGAAAGCCATTGAGAACAAGCCTTCCGTATTGTAATCATTTATTGGCGAAAGCCAAATCTCTAGCGGTGGCATGGTAAATGGAGTGTTACCATCGTGGTTGAGAAAGAACTAGTGTTCAATTTCATCTTCTTCTATTCCTGTATTGTGAGGTGTTGACATGAAAGACGATGAGTGTTCATATGTTTCATCAAAGTGCTATGGGAACACCAATACCATGAGTTATAGAGCAAGTTTGCATTTGGGGAAGTTCCATTGTGGCTGTGTTGAGAGAGGAGGGAACATTTGATACAAACTCAGATGGTAGTGAGGAAAGGGTGTCATCTGTCGATTAACGACATCTTTGTAATAGGGATCGTGTTTGGATTTTATATTGCAAGGCTACACAAACACAATATCTATTGACGTAGAAATCATAATTTTTTAAATTAGATCCTTCCCTTTGTATGAGAACTATGTCCAAATCTCCAAGATGGTGGGGTAGGGTCTTTGCTATTGAAGTAATGTTTTACGGGAAACTTATGGTGTGTCTTGAGTATTTGTATTGCCCGCCATGTACTTGGGTGACTTGCATGAATGGATTAACTCGTGCGATAAGCATCTCCTTGATTTGGGTTAAAGACACAAGAACGGTAGGCTATTTTTTAGGGTCCATGTTGTTCCATGAAGAGAAGAGGTGGCCTTGTTTTTCACTTTTGCATCTAAATTACAGGAGGGAAAGCCTTCAAAGGAAATTGTTTTAATTCCTGGGTAATTTTCCAAGCAGATTGAGCAAGTTTGGATGTTCGCCAACAATTTCTATTCAATATTTTGCAAAACTGACGTTGGACTTCAATAGTTCAGCATCGAGGGCAGGAATATGGGAAATCTCTGTGTATTGGAAGGGGTGGGGTGTTCTGTTTGAGTCGTTTGTGGATTGCAAGGTGGAAAGCATTCAGAAGGAGAGGAGAAACTATTTGTATATGTGTGATGAACTGAAGAAAGGCTGGTACTTGAGATAGTTTCATGTTGCATCCCAGATATTTGGGGAAAAGTGACAGTTGTTAGCAAAGATGGGTTTGTACGGAAGGAAGTGGTATGCTCTTGAAAGTTTTTTTCCGTGGAAGTTACATGCGGAATGTTGGTTGGAAATTATTCAATAGTTGTATTTGATGGCAAGATTGGAATGTCAGGGGATCATAGGTTGTTGGTCGTTGTAAGTTGAAAGATATTAGAGATTTTCGTTGTTCTATCCTCTAATTTACGACATCATTGCTCAGCAGTTATGTGTACTTTATTTTTTGTGTAGTTCTCTCTTCGTTGGGCTCATTTTGCAGGAGTCAACATGATTGCAAAGTCACAGGATTATGGAGTACCACCTGTTGGATAAAGATCATGCAGGTTAGCAAGGAACGATACATAGTTTGATGACATACAAATGCAGAAATAAGTCAAAATATAAAACTAAATTCAATTGTAATGCATGTGGAGTTCCAATGGGAAATACACATAAGAGGTAACAATTTGAGTATCAAGAAACTGCATTTTTCTTTAGGAAAAGAGTATTAGATACATAGAAACATACAATGTGTTCACATAGTACACAAGGATGTAAATATGTACATAACAAAAGTGCATGTATTTTATATTTATTTTCTTAAAAGTACTAACAATCCACATAGTAGCAGGAGACAATAGTATGTCAGTGTATAAGGGAATACAATAGTTTTCTTTTGAAGCAGGGAAAAAAGTGAAACATAGATATGAAATAAGAAACATAGTGGTGATAGTTCAAAGTATAGAATGGGATGGGTGAGGGTGTAATGTTTGAAGGGATGGGTGGGTTGGAAATCCTTGCGTAAAGGTTATGGAAGTTCTCTTGTTGGGTCCTTTAGATCGATCCTCAGTGCATATCTATAATCATAGTTTTGAACTTGTCTGTTGCAACTCGAACATAACCATGAACCATTACCATTCTCTCTCACCTTTTTCCTGCATTGTTTGTCACGTTTTTGAAGAGGACATGCCTTGTAAAAGAAGTTGTCCATGTTGATATTTGTGATTTCTGCATGAACCATGGCCCATTCATTTCTCTCTGTGTTCCCCATATGTAGTACCTCCGAAATCATTGTTACAGAGGTCAAGCTCTTTGGAGGGCCCATAAATTGGCTTGTGATAGAGGGTGCCAAAAGGGAGTAGTCATCAGAATCTACCCAGCTATGAAGTGTATTGGTTTCTATTTAAATTGTATAACCTTATTAAGTAATTTAGTCTAAAATATATCGTGTTGTCATCTATCAAAAATATAAATCTCATGAAATGCTCATAAATAAAAGATAAAAAGACTAAAATAGTAATAAACCCAAAAAATTCCAAATAGGTTAAACCTTTACAAAATTTGATTACAAAATCAAAACCCTCAGATCTTGACAACAAAATTGTACAAAATCAAACACGATGTTTTTCTAAGGGTATAAAACATTATTAATCTCATAGGTGAATCCCCTTGGCACATTGATTGATGTAGCTTCAATGGCATGAATCACTGTTCCTTGTGAGTCCATAACAACAAAACCGAGGTTGGGCAAGTGTACTAAAATCCACCCACAGCTATTCACTAAAACCAGTGAAGAATAATACTTCATTCCTGTATACGACATTCCCAAACACGGACTTTCAGGAAATGGCTTCACCTCTGCCCATGAATTATTATTTTCATCTAACTTCCACAAGTGTAGATATCTAGTGTACACCAAAACCACATTCCCATCATACCCTGTCAAGTTCCAATCAGATATACAATCATGGCAGTATGGTTCATATTTAGGATTAAGAGGCCTCTGTGGCGTGCTACTAATACTCCATGTCCTGTTTTCCACATTCAGTGCGGCTACACCAGTTCACGTCATTATCAATTGGTTTTTGAGTTTGCTGGTTACAGGGCCCAAGGGTTTTGAGGGGATTGAGGGGACCTTCGATGTGTCGTAGAAGAGAGTGGAGGATGTAGCTTTTTGTTTCCAACAATTCTACAATGGCATAATCCTTCAAAAATAAACCATTTTCATATAATCCCTGAGCAGCTGTAGTTTACTAAAAACGAAAAGGGAATGAAGAAACCGTGTGCGGTAGCATCACACAGAAAAATACAGCCAAACGAACGTCAAATTTAATAATGATGAAAAATGTCTAAACGGCCGTCAAATTTAGCACAGTTGTAGAAACGTCCGGAAGGGCCTTTCCCATAGGGGGAACGCCTTCAGTGTAATTACAACTCCATCATTTTATCTTTGGATAAATAATAACCTTCCATATAAAAAAAACATATTACCAATTGAGGTGGGCCTTAAGAACACAAAACCTACCACAAACCTACAACAATCTTAAATATCAAGATTTAATCTCAATTTCTTCTAAATTATTAAAAATAAAAATATAAAAATATAAAAATTATAATTTGGAAAAAATCAATATATTCTAATTAACTTCAAATTCCTCTAAATTATTAAAACATAAAAAATAAATAAATACAAAGATACTATTACAAAAGATCAATATTCAGGTTAAATCACCAAAAGTGAAAAGTCACTACAATTATTTCACATCTCCATGGTAAAAGAAAATATACCAAAGATAGCCAGCCCATCCACGTGGCGTTCCGAACCAGCACACCATGTTAAACTGCACAGGCTGGTGAAATGAAATCACAACCCGAAAGTTTAGGGCTCTTTCATTCTCTCACATTCCCGCTCTAAATTTCTTTGGGTGGTTTTGCTCACAGTTAAATAAATGTTAAGAAAGGGTTAGGGTTTGATGGCAAAATCCAAATCCGCCAGCAAAGTATTACAATCTTGCACAATCAAGGGTGCAAACAAGGTCGTTAAAGGTGAAAAAGATTTGTTTTGTTGCGCTCTCTCGTGTTATTTTGAGCCAAATTGTTGATAAATCTGAGGCCTTTTTCTAATTTTTTTGAAGATATTAGAGTCGAATTTGTGGACGAGTCAAATTTAATTAGATTTTCACCCCATTATTTCCGAAAAAATTGATCTATATTTAACGTGTTTGTTGGCAATTTATGTCCTAAAATCTTTGCAGAAGAAACTTGATTTATTAACAGTGGCCTGAAACACCGATCAACTGGCTCTCCACACGTTTGTTATGAGATAAGACTGGTGTGTCTAGTCTAACTGCTAAATGAATTTACTAAAAACAAGGACTGTGTGTGTCTAACTTAAGTTGTTAAATCCCTTCTTAAACCTTCAAAGTTGTGATTTTTATCTACAACTTCGCTTCATCTACCATTATGAAATGTGAACACTCAAAGTCTTTATATCAAATAAACCATGGTTCAAACCCAAGAATAAATCAAATTAAATGAAATGAAAGTCTATGGAACCAGCAAGCAACACCAGGAAATAAGTGTGCACCATACAGTCTAGGCCACCTAGGCAAGGAAAAAGAAGAAATAAAAAGAAACTCACACAACAACTCTATCCGGGGTGAAGCCTCCCGTAACGGCCTTATACTCAAAGAGACAAAATAATCCTCAGAGCCGACAGACTCTAGCTTGGTGTAATTCTTGAAAGTATGTACCGTACACTTTCCCTCGATCGTATCTACGCTCTGCACATCATAATGATCTGACAAGAACAGCTCCTTCACCCCGTGAAACTGCCTCTGACCACCGACCGATCGATTCCTCCAACCGGTAATACCACTGAACCTACACCTTCACATTCTTCTTCTTATTGCTATCACCACCGCCTTCAATTTTCTCTATTCTCGCCATGTATGGAGGCTTTTTTGGATCCTGAGCGTGCATAAGCACGCATTCTCCAGCTACATAAAATTCAATGAGCGTCCCAAAAAAATGTTAAACAACAAAAACGTCTAGACAACCGTCAAACCGTCAAATTTAAGACAGTCATAGAAACGTCCGCAAGTCCCTTTCCCATAAGGGGAATGCCTTCGGTGTAAATATATGATTAATTACACAATTAAATATAGAGAGGAGGATCTTTGCTATTTTGAATATTTTTATTTTTATTGAAATGCATTGCATATATTAATCAAATAAGAATTAAACAATACATATGGTTACAATAAAGGGGTGGTCGATTGGTATTTACGGTCGGATCTTCATGTCAGTGGAAATACATGGCTTAAAAATAAAACAGACAAAAGAAGAAACATAACCAATCATAAGAGACTAAACGTTGCGAAACTGAGCATAGCGACCAACTCACTTCCTTGACCAAATGGTTACACCCATTCCTGAAAGCATACTATCATGTATGATCTTTTGGAAGTCCACATTAACATTATGTTTTTCCTTTTTCTTTAGAAATTAAGATCTCAAGGTTGCTTCATCTTTAGGAGGATTATCAACATGAGTAATTCCATTTAAGCCTCTATATAACTCTAAAAGTTCTTTAAAAGAGTTCACATTTTTTTGGAAAATGTTAAAATATGTTAATTTATTTGAAGTGATTTATGGATTTAATTGAATAAAATATGGCTCAGAGGGGCTACTTATTATATCCAAATTCACCTGACTATCACAAGAGTCAAGTCTTTGAGGGGATTTGGAGCAACCATTTTCTTCAGGCTTTCTTCACTTGCCTTGAAATCCTTCAAGGTTTTTCTAGAAACCATTATCCCAGGGTCTTCTTCATCTTCTTGGGTGCTTAAAACTACATAGGGGTTGAGGCTTAGCCCCATTTAAGAATGCACTTTCCCCTTCCCTTTGGAGAGAACATTAGAGTCTTTGTTCCCCTTTTTTCCAACCACTAAAAATTCCTCTTTCTCGGTCTTGTTTTAGCCATCACTTTTAGGGGACAATCCTGAGCAAGATTTCCATTTGAATGGCATATCAAATGACAAAAGGGAAGGATTTCATTATCTAAATGGTACTAAAAAATATCCCTTTAGAGGATTTTATCCAAATCCTTTTAGGTAAGGGCTTACTTACCTCCATTTGGGTACAAATATTAGCATAAGAAATGTGTTTGTTGTTGTGAGTTTATGAGGAAATACATTTCATCTCCTCAAATGTGAGCCAAATTTTTTCAAGAATGAAATCTACCCAAAAATGAGTAAGGAGATTAAATAATTTCACACATACTAGTGCAACATTTGGATATTCTTATGAAAGGTCAAAGTAATGGTTCCATGTAACCATAAAAGCCATGATTTGCCAAAGAACCATGGCCCTTGTTTCAAAGACACAAGATCAATCCTCTTTCAATGTAAAGAAAATAATATCACTCCAAAGTGAATGTCCACTTGTCCTTACACTTTCCAATGATAAACTAACTAGATTCGTATCTCCTATTCATGAGGCCGACGACCCAAAAACTTGTAAATGAGTCAAAGATTTGTGGGTGTAGGCATTTATTATTAGATTTCACTTGGTTCATAGGTGACAATGGAATATTCCTCGGTAGCTTGGATGCATCCACAAGACATCTAGAGATTCTCATCTCTACTATTATTTGCATGGGTCCTCAACTCTATAAAATTCGTAGATTTTTTTTTACCATAGGTATGGGATACATTTTCTGATGTCCAATGCAATACAAGACATGCATAGGCCAAATGTAGTAACACTTACCTATAATGGTAGACATTTCCAAAGTAGTTACTTGTGTGCCCTATATTTCTCAGGCATCTCTCACTTTGTTTCCATAAAATTCTTTTCACTATCTTTATATTCTTATTTTTATGAATAAGAGTTTTGAATTTTTTGAGTTTCTAAAATTTTCATTACAAATAAATATACATAGAGATGAGGGGATTGTAGCTATTTAGAATATTTTCTTGAATCATTTCTAAATTGGTCATTACATTCTAGACTATTTACTTAATTACACACTTCAACTTCTTCCTTCCTCAAATTATCACATCAAACAAGAATAAAATGGATAAAACTTTGGTTTAAGAGTTTTCATATATGAGGTTATTGCTAGCTTGTTAAATTTTTCGTTTGGACAAGTACATGCCCTATTGGCCACAAGATTGCTAAGAATCTAGACACTAACCCACACTAGATCTATTTGACAACATAATGATACATATATCATTACTACATTATTACATTCATTTATCATGTCTAAATCTAAGGGAGATCCCTTCTTGTTTATAGAAAAAGTGTTTCCTTAGTTAATTGATATAGTTGAACCAATATCTTTAATTAAGGTGGTTGGAAACTTTATCCCATGTATAACGCCACCAAAGTATATATAATGGTCATCTTACTTGATGGCCCCAGGTCAAAATTATCTTATGTAAAATGAAATAATAATTTTACTCTAACAAGCCCCCATAATATTAACTAGGGAGAACATGAGAATGATTTGCGAAAAGAGTCCCTAAAATAAAGCTTTGAATATGCACTTACGTATAAATATAGATAAATAGAGTGTATGACAACAAGTATATATATGGATGCCAAATCATCTCGATATATTACATGGGTAACTAACTATTACATCCACCAAGTCAAAATAGGAATTGGTGCTTTGTATGAGGACCACTCTAAATAAAATAGTACTATGGAAATATGGATTACAACACTCAAGGAAGCATTGCATACCATCCCCCCACAATGTTGAACTGGGTGGATAAAGGTGATTATAACAGATGTCTCACAATAATTTATAGCCAAAGAGTTGAAGCAAATAATAAGTAAAAATATGTGAAAATGAGATAAGAGAATGCAAATAGGTCCAAAATGGAATGCAAAGTGTTTAACGTCTATTGAAGCACTCTATAAATGTTTAGATAATGATTCCTAGCCAGTGTCACTAACAATTCATCACCGAAACAAACCCAAAAACATTCTCAAATGGCCTATATTGTAAAGCAAAATGTTCTCCACAAACCATTTCTCAATAAGTTGTTGCAATTACACATCAAAGGAGAAATAATTTGCATATACTAGCACACAAATAAATCTTTGTAGACACCTAAGTTTGGTAATTTATCACTTGGCAATAACAAAATTATCTTTACCCATAAACCATGACTTATGTGCACATTCCAAGCTTAATTAGTTATCCTTAGTCCCATACATAAGTTTATCTCCTTAATAACATTGGTTAGTCACTCACAATATTGGGCTAAGTGCACCAAGTTAGTGGGTCAAAAGGGGGTCTTAAGTGGACGCATTTTTATAGAAAAAAATTTCAACTTGTGCGATTTTTTTTAAATAGTTACACTCAAAATTGGAAGATATTATATAAACATGAATCATATAATTTTGAGTCTAGTTTCTAAGCTATTAAATTTTATTGAAAACATATAAGTTTAAGTGGGTCAAATAGATGAAATACCAGCATGTGCTCCTATTTTTGTTAAAAAAAACATAATAGAGTGACTTTCGTGACCCCACCATTTCTTGAGCACCATTTAATATTTTTGAAAACCCTTTGGTAGAAAGATAGCTAGGAGTATCTAGTTTGTGCTAAAAAAAATTATGTTGTTTTAGCGAGTATTTGTTTTTTTATGATTTTTCTAGTACAAAAAAATTAAGTTTTAAAAAATAACAGAGTTCCGACTGTGTCCCCCCCTAACTACCTCAAAAAATATCAATTTTTTTTTTTTTGAATATGTATAGAATTGGGCCTAGTTTGTGCTAGTATACTTTTGTTTCAATTTTGATTAACTAAAAAAAATATACACAATGAAATATAGGCATATTTAAACTTCAAAAAATAGCTATAAAAAGGCATACTTAGAAAATAAATAATAGGAAAACCTTATATTAGTCCAAAAAATGAAAAAAAATATTTTTAGAAAGAAGAAACTTTCCTCTACGTCGTGGTATTTTTTTTTAAACAAATGGATCATTTTATGTTGATATTTCATGGTGGAAGTGGAATTTTTGCATTTTCCTACAAAAACACGATGTTTGATGTGTTTGTGTAGGTCCATGCCTCGAGCTTGGGGATCCAAACCGGATCCAAGCCTTGAGGCATGGCTTGGAAAAAAGTAAAAACACAAAACATGTGTACACTATAACATGGACGCGTTCTTCATTGTATGAACATTATATGTGCTTCTGGCATGCTTCCATTTACAAAAATAAATGTTTAAGTATAAGAAATACTAAAATTATAATTTTAGTATAAGAAATACTAAAATTATAATTTTAGTATTTCTTATACTTTAAATTTATTTTAGTAAATATAAGAAATTAGGGACACTTTGCACCTTATGGAACTAGTCTCACAACTCCATTAGTCACGGTTTAGGAGATAGTTTTTTATAGTATAATTTGGTCAGTACAAAGGTAATTTTCAGGATTTCAGCATTCAGCCTAAATATTTTAGCGTTTAAATTCTACAATAAAAAACCTAAACCATAAAACTTAAACCCTAAACTCGAGGCCCTGAACCTAAACCCTAAACCATAATCCATAAACCCTAAAACCTAAACCCTAAACCCTAAACCCTAAACATTCAACCCTTACATGTGATCCCTAAACCCTAAACCCTAGAGCCTATAAACCATTAACCATGAGCCCTAAGATGTTAAACCCTAAAAACTAAATCCATAAACCCTGAACCCTAAATGCTAACCCCTAAACCATAAACAATGAATCCTAAACCCTAAAGCTTTAACCCTAAACCCTAAACCTTAAGCCCTAAATCCTAAACAGTAAACCTTAAATCATGAACTCTGTGACCTAAACCCTTAATGTTAAGGCCTAAACCCTAAACTATAAACCTTAAACCCTAAAACCAAAATAATAAACCCTTAACCCTGAACACTAAATCCTAAAACCTAAACACTAAACCCCAAGTCCTAAGCCCTAAGCCCTAAACCCTAAACACTAAATCTACAGCCCTAAGCTCTAACCCTTAAACCTTAAACCTATAAAGTTCTAAACCCCAAACCTTAAACCATAAACCCTAAACCATGAACCCTAAACCCTAATCCCTAAACCCTAAACCCTAAACCCTGAACCCTAAGCCCTAAACCATGAACACTAAATCCATAGCCCTAATCTCTAACCCCTAAACCTTAAACTCGTAACTCCGAACCCCTGAACCATAAACCCTAAACCCTAATCTCTAAACCCTAAACCCTAAATCTAGAGCCCTAAGATTTAACCCCTAAACCTTAAACCTGTAACTCCAAACCCCGAACCGTGATCTATAAACCTTAAGCCATGTACCCTAAACCCTAAGCCCTAAACCCTAAGCCTTGAACCCTACAGCCCTAATATCTAAACATTAAACCCTAGGCCCTGAACCATAAACCCTAAACCTTAAGCTATAAATGCTAAATCCTAAACCCTAAACCCTAAACCTTGAACCACGAGCCCTAAATGCTAAACCCTAAACCCTAAAAACTAAATCCTAAACCTTAATCCCTAAACCCTAAACCCTAAACCCTAAAGCTTGATCCCTAAACCCTAAACCCTAAACCCTAAACCCTGAACCTTGAGCCCTAAACACTAAACCCTAATCCCTGAACTTTGCGATCTAAACTCTTAACCCTGATACCTAAACCCTAAACCATATACCCTAAAACCAAAATAATAAACCCTAAACCCTAAACCCTAAACCTTGAACCTTGAGCCCTAAGATTTAAACCCTAAACACAAAATCATGAGCCCTAAGCTCTAACCCCTAAACCTCATATATTTCCAGTAGGTTTCATGAGTGAGTTCATCTTTTTGAATATCAATATTAGGACCATATTTCCTAGTCTTGTGCCTAGAACCATCATTGAATCTGCTTGTACAACTACATTATTTATGAGAGGTGGGACAAGAAACTAAACGGATATGAAATCTACTTTGTACCTTACAATGCATATTACACATCTCTTCCAAACCTGTTTCTCCCCACATATACTTGTGCTCATGAATGCTAATTTCTTCACACTTTGAAACAAATTTCACATTTCTCAGATTTCCATGTCTGGTATTATGCAAGCTAGGATGACCCATTGGAATATGGAAAAAATAACTATCGCAACAAAAAAATTAATCTCAAAGGAAATGGAAGAAACACAGAGAATATACCAATGCGGAGGTGTAGGATTAGAACCAAATTGCCTACAGTATCATCTCTTCTGGAGAAAGAGAAAGCTCTTTTACTACTAGAATGGATAAAAAATTTGACATAACTTCCAGAAGTGTTAAAAGTAAGCATAGCAGTTGGGTAATGGCTAAGAACACAAAGAGTTTATCAATCACCTAGTAAATATTTCTTGTTTAGTTTTGAATGGGAGTCATCTGACCTACAAATTAGTGACCTTCCATTCATTGATAATTCCTTCCATGATAAACCCATGGATGCTTTCAAAATCACCTTCAAAATGATAGGGGTAGTCATCAAGCCTAATGAATGGTGTGATGTGATTTCCAAACAACTTGAAATTCATATAGATTTAGAGGTTATAACAAAAATTTACAAATATCTCTATCGTTATAAATGGAAGCCAAGTAACAGTGTCTTGCTATATGCAAGGATCAAGGACTATTGGGGTCTGTGGCATGATTGGCCATTCAGGAATCATTGTGTGTTTGAATCAGAATTTCGTTGCATATGGAGAAATATTTTCAAACATTAGAGTAATGCATATTGGAAAATAAATTTGAATCTCAGAAATCCTCTCAAATTGTCAGCTTACACAAGCACTGGACATATCAAGCTTTTTCCTTCGAATGAAACCTTCATTCTTGACAACTTGCAACTAAAAGAATTATTCAAAAGAGCATCAAAAAATTTCTTTGTACCAAAATTTTCTTAGATATCTAGAATTTCCCTCCTTTAAAATATCAACAGATGAAAGAAATAAAATTGTGATGAATCTCTTTGAATGTTCTTCCTAGGAAGCAGATGAAATCTTTTCAGTTGAATACTCTGTGTTAATACTAATAAGAATGGATAAGACACAAAACATTACAATGAGTGAAATAGTTCCCATAGGATGGGAAAAAGAATATAGATGTATAAGGTAACATTTATTTGTACTGAATTATTGTTAGATATTTGTAATTTTCCTCCTTCAAAATATCAGTAGATGAAAGGCATCAAATTGTGATGACTCCCTTTAAATGTTTTGCCTACGAAGTAGATGAAACCTTTTTAGTTGAATGCTCTTAGTCAATACTAATAAGAATGGGTAAGACACATAACATTACAGTGAGTGAATAGGTGAGCCTAAATCTGAGCCCTAAACCCCGAGCCTTAAACCATGAGCCCTAAACCCTAAACCCTAAACCCTAAGCCTTAAACCCTAAACCCTAAACCCTAAACCCTGACCCTTAAACCTTAAACCCTAATCCCTAAACCATAAACCCTAAACCCTCAACCATAAACCTTAAACCTTGAGCCCTAATCCCTAAGCTCTAAGCCCTAAGTCCTAAACCCTAAACCCTGAGCCCTAAACCCTAAACCCTAAACCCTCAACGCTAAACTGTATACCCTAAACCCTTAACCCTTAACCCTAAACTCTAAACCTTAAATCCTAAACCCCAAGTCTAAAGCCTAAACCTTATTTTTACTACCAGGTACCCCAATCCATAAGCCATAAGCCCTAAACCCTAAACCATGAGCTCTAAACCATAAGCCTTAAACTATGAGCCCTAAACTATAAACCCTAATCCCTAAACCATAAACCATAAACTCTAAATTATAAACCCTAAACCCTCAAGCCTCAAACCTAAACCCTAAAACCTAAACCCTGAGCCCTAAACCCTAAACCCTAAATATTGATCCCTAAACCCTAAGCCCTAAGCCCTAAGCCCAAACCCTAAATCCTCAACCCTCAAACCTAAACCATCAACCATAACCCCTAAACACTAAACCCTAATCCCTGAGCCCTAAAACCTGAACTCTAAACCCTAAACCCTAAACTCTAAACCATAAACCCTAAACCCTCAACCTTGAGTCCAAAACCCTGAGCCCAAAACCCAAAACCCTAAACCCTAAACCTTAAACCCTGAACCTTGAACCATGATCCCTAAACCCTAATCCCTAAACCCCAAACCCTGAGCCAAAAACCTAAACCCTAAACCCTAAACACTAAATCCTAAACCCTAAACCCTTAGCCATAAACCCTTAACCCTAAACCCTGAGCCCTGAGCCCTGAGCCCTATGGAGGAGGCACATTACAATCACATCATTTTTGCCATAGGACAGGAATCCCATTCAGGGAGCAATCCTCTATCTACAAAGTGAGGATCTCATTTTAGTAAGAAGTAGACAGGCATCATAAAGTTGATTCATGGTGAGTAAAGTGAATTATGGACCAAATTTCAAAATTAGTACCAATTCAAGAAGTGGTAGGGCTAAAATCCAATCTAGAAGGTCAAAAAACCTACAAAACGAGTATATGTTTTCGCAAAACAAATATCGACTACAATATATATGGCCTGAATGTTTTAGGTCAATGTTGAAATTTTGAAAATGAGTAAGTACTAACCATATTAGATTTTGAAAGACTGTCTTCTATATTATAATTGTCAGAGCTATGGGATCACTTCCACCAGGTGCAAAGTGAACCTAACTTCTTATATTTACTAAAATAAATTTAATGTATAAGAAATAATAAAATTATTTCTTATACTTAACATTTATTTTAGTAAATATGGCTCCTTTAGGCCTCCTAAACTTCATATAGCCCAAAAAACATACACTTTTCACATCACTAGAAACACGCATGTGTTATAATGAGTACATGTTTTAGGTTTGTGAATTCCCGAGCTTAAGAAAACATAATGCGATCACATTATTGCAAAACACGATCATGTTTCGTTCATTTTCAGTTTTTGTGCACGTTTTGGCCCACCAACTTGATGCACTTACCCATTGCTTACATCAATCCATAGTATTCTATCATCTCTAAGTGTCATACCTCGAAGTTTCAAGAACCTCGCTTGATGTCTGTAAAGGACCACTAAATAAGGACCAAACCATCCCATGGTCTAGTAGAAAACTGGAAGTTTCACACCTTACCACACAATGGAAACTTTATCAATTTGATATCTTTTTAAGGGTCATAATTTCCTCATAGATCGATCTTATTACAAAATTATACCTACAAACCCCCATATAAGCAAGTCAAATGCACTCATTTACTCACCCAGAACTTTCAATAGAACACATTGTAAATATCATTCATAAAGCACTCCAATATCTTCTCATTTCCTAAAAGTATCAGCACACTCTATGAGCAACCCCTACATAGGTCTGAAGAACACTAAATTAGGTTATAAAGTCATGCTTCTCAAGCTAGAGACCATCTAATCCAAGTTAAACTAAGCACACCAAGCCATCATTACATCATCAAGTGATAAAATTTCTAAAGCTAGTTCCGTCAATATAGGTACACACATGATAGGTGGAGAACTATGTGTGATTTGAGTCCTCTTTACAGTATTACTAACATAGGTAGTGTATGGATTGTACTTCAACCCAACCACTATCCTTTTTGTAAGGTCTCTTACCCATTCTTAGGGTTTGAAGTTATTTCAGATCATACATATGGTATCATGTGTGTGCAAAATTTTTAGATTCACTATGAAGCACATTTTAGAGGTTTTTAATCACATAATAAGTTACATGCTGTTAGAATCTCATCATATGAAAATAACAAAAAGGTACAGAATCATTAAACGGTTTAGTATTTATTATCTAAAATTAACTAAAATGTGGAATAATAGTAGTTAATCTAATCTAGAACAACATGTAAATACAATAAATAAATGTAATAAACAACTATGGAAAGTGACCCAAACAACTAAGCTAATTATGGAAATAGAAACCCTAATATACAAGAATAGTGATGAAGTGACTTAGATGATTAGAGGAGCCTGCTGGAATGTGTCGCAAAATAAAAAGAATAATCTGGAAGAAGGAACGACTATGTAGAGGTCCTAAAAAGGATAGATCTTGACTAATTATCTAGACTAGGGTACCTAGAGAGGGACTAAGGCACCTATGGGAACTCTGGTCTGCAGTATGGGCACTATGGTCTATGTGAAAGGTCTGGAACTAAGTTTCATAGGTCTTGTAACTGGTCTAAAACCTTTATTGTGTGTCACATCATATTCGTTGCACCGTGTCAAATGTCACTGATAATCCAAGATGAATAGAAGACCACAAGAAGTATCAAAACCCTAAAAAAAGAAGAATGCAAATGAATAGGTCAGACTGACCTCAATGACCACAACAATGGGCTTACTAATTGAGCACTGCACTACATTCCAGATCCAAATGTAGTTCTAGTGTGTGTGTGAATCATGTGCCCTAGGTGCTCTTGCGCTAGTCTCACTTTGTGAAGTAGCGAGAAATAACTAGATGTAAAAAAATGTAGTAGAATGGTGGATGGAATAGAATAAATCCCCTCCTATTCTTGTGTGATGCAGATGAACCAACCTTTTCCCTTGTGATGGAGCTAAATGTATGTAAATCATCTCCAAATGTCTTTGATGAATGCAACCTTAGGTGGATGATAGTAGTGACTAGTGCTTGGTCCCTCATTATGCTCTCATAACTTTATATTTATAGGGTTCTCTTGATCTATTTTCGTAAGTAACCTCGAAATGGCCGACCACCAAAAAGATAAGAAGATAAAAAGGCTAGAAAGTGCCCAAAAAGTGGTGGTAAAGTTTAAAAAGGATTGGGACACCCCTGGTAGGACCAGGGCACCCATGGGCACCCTAGTACTGGCCTAGGCACCCTAGTCAAAGCTAAAATAATGTGAAATGACAATATTTTACTGGGCATGCGGGTGTAAGAGGTTAGGAATGACAAAAGAAAATAAATTAAGATGGCCAAAAGATAGGGGTTATTTAGTAATTTCTTCACTTAAAAGCCATATGAATAGTAGTATAAGACCAAGACTAAATAATGTCTAAAGTACATGATTTTGTGTTTACATTTTCGCCCACTTTATATTGGTGAGCGGAAAGCTCGGTAACATAAAGTAGATAGAGGTGCGTACCTGATAATCCATGTAGAGTGATGTAGAAATGTAATGAAGGACTAGACAAAGCATGGAATGAAAAAAATATGATGGAGCTTGGAAAATATATATGAAAATGTGCAAAAAATGTGATGAGAGTGAACCTAAGGTGGAAATGAGTGTATAATTGTTGTTGTGTGTGATGTACATGCATGGTTAGTATGGTGTGTGCTGACGCAAAATGTTATTATCAATTTTTTGTTGTTGTTATTGCCCCCATTGACTGCTTGTTTCCCATTCGGATGGACCTACAAGGAGAAAACGATCAAGTAGTCAAATATGTATGTATGTATGTATAAAAATACAATGTAAAAGACACATGTATATGAATGTAAAAAGAATGTGAATTTAAAATATGCAAATGAAAAATGTAAATGGAACATGTGCACTTGATCCATGTCGAGAAAGAGAATGTAGAAGGATATCCTGTACTGCCAAGTTTTTTTGGGTGATCTGACGCCATAGGCCGAAGCAATATAGGGAGGAATTCCATTATATCCTCTAACCTTTAATTGCTTCCCTGAACATGTGTGAAGATATCTTTGTATGTCCTAGTTTTTTGGGTGATCCAACTCTGGTGGTGGAAGAAGTATTGGGAGGAATTCCGTTGTATCCTCCAACCATTAACTGCTCCCCCAAATGTTAAGGATGACCATGTATTGTAAAAACTACTGTGTATGGGGTTCATAGACTGGTCTGAACCCACTCGGTGCATGTAACCCACAATTCTAAGCGTAGAAAGTGTACTGAAATGAACTAGTGTATAAATTTTGTATATAATGTAAAACCCCAAATGATTCCCCCCCTCTTTGGGGGTGCAGGAAACGTCGCTGATAGGATATTTCTTCCCCAAAAGAGGACCAACTGCATAAATCCTGAAAATCTTCCCTATAGGGGGAAGGGAATGCAGTTGGTAGAAACCAAGGCATGCAAAAACAAGAAGGCTAGCCAGAGACAAGTGTTAGTACAAACGAGCATGCATGTATAAAGATAAGTGTAAGCTACCAAACAATGTGCAAGCTAGAAAGAAACATAGTAATGAAAACACGTAAGAAGACAAAGTAATCTCCATAAAGCGGGATGTAAACATGGGACATCACTCACAATGTCACAAGACACACAAGGCCATCATAGTCACATACAACAAACAAGTGTGCACACCAAACATAGGGCAATGCCTGTATACAAGAACAAACAATAGCAGACAATATAACAAACAAGTATAGAAGAAAATATCCCTACATAACAAATGATGCACATAAAGCACTTGTTAGCATGTTAGAAAGATAACTAGTATGTCAAAAGTGTGTATAACCAAGTAATGTAAAGTGATAAATACAAAATGAAATAATAACACCTGTGAGAGACGAATGTGGATGCCCCCAGTGACCAGTGTAGGAAGGGTAGAAGGCAAGCATCCATGTTGCATGTAAGAGACCTATACTTGTAACCACATCTAGAAAAATACGTGAACACACATGTGTGGATGATATAGATAAATGACATACAAGTAATCTAACTAACATGTGTAATTAAGTGACCATAAAAAAGTAAAAGTAAGCAAGAGTAAAACCAACCATAATATGTAGTATGTTATGGATGGATGAAATGGAATGCATAATGGAGTGATAGGGGCCACGTACCCCCTGAGTGAATGGAATTGTATGCAGTGAGGTACATTTAGTTTTCCCTTTCAACAGTCAAGAATGAACCATAAACAAGAGTGAATCATTAGTGAATAGTCGAATTGTGTGTTGTGTCTAATGTGTTGTGGTGAGTATGTATCTATGTTGATGATATGCGACCTATAAATGATGTGTGCGGAACCTTATAGCCAAAGCATAGATCAAAAAAAGATGAATGTAGGAGTGATGATGTATCCTAAAGCATATACCACCATAAGATGATAGATTAGGTGACCATTTAGTCTATAACGTATGTCACTTAAACTAGGAATGTCGCATGATGAGAGGTCGAATGATGAACATGTGATGAAGATAAGGTCCATTTGATTTGTAAACCCTTGGAAATTGAGTATGGACCAAGGAACTAAAGTGCGTCGTAGGGTATTGAGTGTAGTGCATAGAAGATGATGTACCATATGTAATGAAGATGATAAATGACCATGTGATGTGTTTGTATTGTATAGTATTGGATTCAATATGTGTAGTGTTCCTAAGAGCGTATAGTATACAGGATGCAATGCTAGGTGAGAATGATGAAGAATAGTATGATGGATGATGTATAAATGCGTGAATGTCAGAATGTTGTAAACTAAATGTAGAAATTATGGTGTATGATGTGTAATGTGTGAGTATATGTGGTGGGTAAGCCCTATAGTGTAGTGTGTGGGGTTCATGTGTAGTAAGCCCTTAACAGTCAAGTGTGAACTGAAGTACAAGAGTGTGTCATCAGGTAATGACGACACTAAAACATGTGATGAGCACGCCTATGCTAAGAGATTGATGTCCAAGTATAAGGGATTTGTTGATGCTAATATGAGGGGGGTGTGTAAATGTTATGCCCACCAAGTGTGTGGTAATGAATCTACTATTTGATAAATTATGTATGAAGGTGGTGAAGTATCATAAATTTTGTAAGATTGATTCAGTAATGGTATAAATAATGAGAAATAATATAGTATGTGTGATGAGTGATAGATGATTATAGATGTATGTATGTATGAGTGATTATGTAATGGATATATATGTGAATGTAAGATGAAACAAGGTTCTTAATCGTAACAAACTCCTCTATAGTCATTTTTACACCCACCAAGAATAAGGGAACCCCATGCATGTCGACCTATCACCTAGAGCATGCTGGGCGCTCACCCCAGGTACGCGCGGGTGCCAAGTATCTCTTTTATGTGAGTTGAGTGGGAAAACATCATCTATGATCCAAACTTAAAGGAAGTGAATGGAAATGGGACATGCAAGCATCATAGAGCTCAGAACAGCTTCTAGATTAGTGCAGTCATTCCAGACAGAAAAGTACTTAACAGATTAAGAACTGAATCAAAATAGAAAGGGAAATGTGCAAGGATTCAGAATCATTCCATAAACATGCATAAACTAGAACCATGAAGATATGTAAATGCACTAGAATCATTTGATCATATTCATATAAACTGGTAACCTCATTACATTCATTAGATTCATTACAGAACATCGTAGAAAGGTAAACCGAAGTCATGTATCATAACTGGATTCCAATCCTTTGACTCTCAAAAAGAAAATTTTAAACATCCAAGCCCTTGATACATCCATCTCCTATGTTTTATCTACCCAACCCAAACAAAATTCCTTTACAACATTTCTGCGGAGCTCCGCTCCCTCTTCATCTCTCTATTTCTTTTCTTCAGTGGGCGCTTGTATATATAGGAATCCTGAAGTGCCAACTCATCCTTTTGTGGCCTCAGATCTAGCACCAAGTGTTTGAATGTGGTCCTCCATAGGCTCATGCCCCTCCAGGACTACTCTCCACTCCTTATCAAGATGGTCTTCTAGGAGCTTCCATTGCATGACATATTCCTTCCTAGGCCAACCTATCACCAGGATGGCACCTTATCCACTCCGCATGTGAAGTCAGGTCACACTTTTCTCATGTTCTTCCCGATATGTCAAATATAGCAAAGTCTTGAGACCTTGTCCTGCAGGCGCACATCACGGGTTCTACTAAGATCCTCCTAGAACCTTTCCTTGCGCGCCTTCTCCTTACACGCCCATTTCTTAACTGTAGTGTTGTGTGCCCATGCACCTTTTTGGACTTAGTAAATATTATAGGGGCCCAACATCACCCCACACTTTACCTATTTTCCACCTGCAGGAATACTTCTCCAATGAATAAAGAATCACAATAGACTTACCGTCTTGGGAAAAAAATAAGGGAATGAAGAATTTGGGAAAGAAGAAAGAATGGAGAAGTGATGGCATTATTGCAACAAGATAGGAAAATATTTTTTCAAGTCAGCCTCCAACTTGTTCTAGGAATTGAATTCATTTTGCGCTCTCTGGCATAGGTCACCGACTAGGTCACTTACCTACCTAAAGCTCAGCCCATCTCCTTGAGTGTTCATAGTGTCAACAATTTTTTCCAACTCCTTGCCCACGTCCTGAAGCACGTCCATCCTTCTAGTAATATGTGGGTATAGCTCCTTTAGCTAGTTCTTGATTGTAGCCCTTAGGGCCTCAATAGCTTCTAACTTCTTTTCAACCTCGGCCAGGATTCTATCCCGCTCTGTTATGTTCCCTTTGTTATTTTCTTAGAACTCTTTAAACTCTGCTTCATAGTTGGCGACCAAAATACTCACCAATTTATCTCTGTCTATGTAGTTGTCATATGCGGCCTCAGCGGTATGGGCATTAATCTTTATATCAGCAAGGAATTTGCTGTATTCATCCATGATTGCTACTACCTTTAATTTTTCCTCTTTCTCTATGCACGCTGCTACTTCTTCCATGGATTCTAAAGCCAGAGGTTGCCTTTCCATGGTGAGGATGTGTGTTAAGTCTTCAAGGCACTCAAAGGAAGATCCATACTTTTACACGGGAAGCGTTAAGTCTGGATGCTTTAACATAATGACATCTATGATGGATTCTACCTTCTTATGTACTTCCCACACCCTTGCCTTTTCTTCCCTTAGTTCACGCTTTAGCTACGCACTAATTAGTTCCTCTTGCTTTAAATCCTTGGTTCTCTCTTCTAGCTCCTCTTCTCTTTTCTAGCTCTGCCTCTAGAAATTTTAATCTATCATTTCGTCCAAAGATCAAAGCTTCAACCTCAATTGAGACCTTGTTGAGCATGTTGCATAACTGCTCATCTGAAAGCTGCTGAGTATTTACCAAGGGGTTGTCTCCTTTTGACCTAGGCATTTCCATCAGTGTACCCTATCTTACCTCAAACTCTGGCTCGTCGATGTGGGACTTAATTTCCCAAGAGATCATCTTCCTCATCCAAGGGTATGCACCTTCTTCATCAAATGACTTCATTGCCAAGAGTTGATCTATTGGGATAGTGCTTTAGAAGCGCGTGCACAACACCTTGTTTGGATCATCAATGTAGCTCATTCCTTACCTCTGGATCTCCATGCAATTTCCCCCTGTGCGCATGCCCTTAGGAATAGTTACAATTAGAATGGTGCCTCCCGTGCTTCCATGATCTTTTCCTATGCTCTCTTCCTTATCTTCATTCACGACAATTTTAGTGCTGCGCTCCAACTCTTGCTCCACCAAGGCCTCAATGATTTTCATTGCTTCTCTTTCTGCCACCTCATTTATTTTCTCCTTCATAAGGCTTGGAGTTCTTTGATCCTACGTGCCAACTTCTTCACTTCTTCCCATGTTTTGGGCACCTTCATCCTCCTGGCTACCCTTGCGTCGTACGAAAAGGAACTCATTTTCTTCTTCTCCGCCCTCTTCTTCTGAATCATGCATGCTGAAAACAAGTGGTTCCCAACCTCCTTTAGGTTCATCTTCTTTATCGTCATCCCTCTCACCCATGTATTTTTCCAAGCTCTCTGTGTCTTCCAAACTAGCCTCCTCCATCACCTTCTATTTCTTCCTAACTGGGGATTCTAGTATAGGAGATTATGCTTTCTCTTGTTCCTCCTCTAGTGATTTCTCCTCTATGATAAGATTTCCTTGTTATGGCGCATCCTCTCTAACTGGTGACCTCTTCCTGCACATGTAAGTACTTATTCTAGCACTTGTTCCTGGGGCACTGTTGATGCAAAATCACAGCACCCCTAGATGCGAATTAGGGTTCTAAGTTGATGTTTCAGGCATCCAGTGTGATTGCACAACATGGAAACCTCTCTACAAGTGTGGGACTTGTAAAATGAGAGAGGAATCTCCAGAGAAGGCTGGTTCCTGCTCCTAAACTACCTGCCACAATCTATTCCAGTGCAGGCAAGCTAATCTAATCCTAATCTAATCATGCCAAGGAGACAGAGAGAGAGAGAAAGAAAAGAGAAAAACAGAGCCTACACTAAAACGGTGATACACCAGAGAAGGAGAATGTTGAACATCTATCAAAACTACCATGGAACAAGGAGAGGTGAGCAATGGGAAGGATGGACAGATGCATCACAGACCCAAGGATAGATTTCACACAAAAAATGTCCCAAAACTCCATGAACACAGCTCCAGACCTGTAATGAACATTAAAACATGCACAAATACCTGCAATGAAGAGAGGCAAGAAGAAAACAAGCAAAAAAACGAGCAAGGATGGACAGATGCATCACAAAACACGTTTTTTTTTTGTTGCTCCAGAAGTTTGCACAGAACATCATTTTAATGGTAAAAGGCAAAAAACGCCATTACAGAGCAGGGGAGGAGGTTCAAACTCCATTTTCAACCCTGGAGAAGAAAAGAAGGGAGGGCAGAGCTGAAAAGATGAACCACTTGAAAGAAGCCCCTCCTTACAATTTATAGGAAGAATGAGAGAGGGAGAAGAGAGGAATTCGAAATCTACCCCAACCACCTCCAGACTACATTTAAATCATATCATTATGGCGGTAGGTGAGATCCCCAGCAAACCCAAAAAGTGGCGCACCATTCAGCATGTCGACAGCAAGTTATCAGCGCCCTTGGCGCACCGTTCAGCATGTCGACAGCAAGTTATCAGCGCCCTTGGCGCACCGTTCAGCATGTCGACAGTAATTTATCAGCGCCCTTGGTGCACCAGTTCAGCATGCTATCGACCCAGCAAGTGACAGCAAGTTATCAGCCCGCACCGTTCAGCATGTCGATAGGAACTTTCGATAGTAAATGCGCCCTTAGCCTGCGCCTTGGCGCATCCATTTTAACGCCCTTGGTGTCGATAGCAAGTTATCGGTGCCCTTGGCGCACCACCTTCAGTGCCCTTGGGACACTATTCAGCATGTCGACAACAAGCTATCAGCGCCCTTGGTGCACCGTTCAACATGTCGACAGGAACTTCTCAGCGCCCTTTGGTGTGCCTTGGGTGCATCCATTTTTGTGGTAACACCTTTCGTGCGCCTCTTACCTGCGCCAAGGCGTGACTTTTTCGGTGTCAGCACCTCCTGCTGTGTGCCTCTTACCTGCGCCAAGGGTGCAACTTTTTCGTGGTTTCCATATCCTTTTGCTTGTCTATATCTACCCGGGGGGAAGATATTTACAACAATTTGGCGACTCAACGGGATCACTTGCCTGCTAGGTAGAAGATCAGTGGCCTTTTAGCGATCCATTGGGCATGGAGTCATAAGAAAGCCTGAAAACTGATATGAACTTTGAAAACTTCCCTCTGAGCCACTTGAATCCATTGAACTTGGAGTTGTTCTCACCAAAATGCCACTTAAAATGAACTGTGCAAAAGTGAAACCAGCAGCACCAAAAACTATGTACAGAACTAAAAATCATACATGCTCCAAATGGAACATGCAGAGTGTGCATAAGCACTTCTTCTACTGAAAGCAAACCTACCTACTCTACTCTAACTGGAAGCAAAGGCAAGCTAAACAAACCCTGCAACTGGTTGTGCAAAATAGCTTCCCTTTCTTCAAAATTGGCAGCCATGCAATTGATTTGGAGCTGATCATGGCTGTTAGGATGAGTGGGAAATCAACAAGAAGTTGGTCTTCCACCCAAATCATCAAGGTATCAGCTGAAGGAAAATTCAATACCTCTTTTAGTTGTTCTGCATTTGGATTGAAGAGGTATGGCAGCTGATCCTTGGTACTTTGTAGCTCATCCTCATGCTTAGAAGCAAGCATGACTGGTTGTGGCTTCTCCTTTGGCTCCAATGAAGCCAAATACCTGATTGGGCAAGGTCTGATCCGTTTGATATGCCCATAGCTCTGATTTTCAACTCCAAGAATGGAGTTCTCTTGTAGACCCTCCTGAATGGATGGTGTGGAAGCAATGGTGAAATTCCTTTGTCCTTTCTCTTCCTCCAATGAAGAACATGAAAGATTAAAATCTTCCAATCTCGGTTCCAAAGAGTTGCTATAATATGCAGGCTGCTGCAAATGAATGCTCTCCTTCATGACAGTGGACTCAAGTGTTTGGAATGTGGATGATGAAAGAGAGAATGGTGAAAACTCAACCGGTTCTTCTTCATCAAAACAGTCCTCTAAATCTGACAGATAAACTGCCTCATTGCTGTCCTGCTGCAAATGCTCCACTTCCTCCCATGGTGTCTTCTTGATCTGTAAATTGACCACCATGGTTTCTTTCATCCTCCAACATTGAGTTTTAGAGATCAAACTCCTCTTCAGTACTAGAACTTGAGAGAGGTGAAGTAGAAAGAAGAACTGAAGGTTCTCCTGTAGCCTGCTTTGTGCTCAAAGCCTTTGGATGTGTAATTTTCTCCTCCACAAGCTGGAATGTGCTCCTCTTCTTTCTTCAAAATTTGGAGCAGCAATCTCCTTCTCTCGATTGAACTCTTCCTCTAGCATGAACTCTTTGTGAAAATCAAACTCTTCAATCTGCTGCTCTAGAGGACAAGTTGGGACTGCAAGATCTTCTTCTTCTGCTGCAACAAAATCAGTCCTGACCACCATTTGTTCAACCTTAGCCTCTTCTGTAGGTTTAACCATCAAGGGGATCTTTTTCATCCCAAATTTAAGAGCCAAATTTACTAAGCTCTTAATCATTTCTTCTTTTCTTGGCTCTTCCTCTTGCTATCCTTGATGACTGATTTTTGCAATTTCTTCTTCCCCACATGGAATTGGGAATGCAAGAGGAGGGATGGGTTGAAACTTGACTGATTTGGCATTTTTTTGTGGTGGTGGAGGAGGTGAAACCTCTTGTTTCTTTGGAGTGGAAGGTATTTCATTTAGCTCTTGTGGAGGGGATGACTGTTTGGAAGGAAAGGGAAAAGAAGAAATGAGATGGGGTGGAAGACTAGCTGGAGGTGGAGAAATGGATCAACATTTGGGACAGCAGATGGAGAGTTTAAAACTTGACAAGGTTGTTCTGCTGAGATGATATAGATTGAGAAGGAGGAAAAGAAAGAGTATGAGATGGTGTGCTTACCCGTTGACAAGGTTGTTGAATACTCCTCTCATACACCTCTATTCCTTCAGTCCACTTTGTAAGTAATGGAAGCATTGCAATCATGAAGTCAAGCTTCTCTTGAGGGCTGTAATGCCTTGGAAAAGGTCCCACCCATGGACAAGGTGCTCCACAACCGATTCCAAATGCTTTCATTTGTGCTTGAGCCCTGGATTGCACCATCTTTACCTCCATCTTTTGGATTTTCTCCAACAGACCAGCATCTTGCATCTGATGGTCTTCATTATATGCATACTCTTGCTCTTGGAAAGCTCCATAGCCAAACTGATTTTGGCATTGTTGCTCATATGGGTATGTATGCTGATTTTGAATTTGTTCAAAATGCTGATTTGGAGGATTGTTAAAACATGTTGGAGGTGGAATATACTGTTGTTGTTAATGTGAATCCCATGATAGAAATGAAGTCATGATTGCACAACTTCATGGAATGGAAAAGAATGAAAGAGATGGAAAGAAGGATGGATGGAGAATGGATGAAAAACAGGTCTGCAACTTCAGAGAATGGGTTGCTGATCAGATGGAGTCGCCAGATGTGTTTGCAAGTGCCTCCAAAGGCTGAAATCTTCACAGGAACACACCAACCTGCAAAAGATGAAGTGGAAGACCTCTAAGGTCCCACCGGGCGTGCCAAAACTGTTGATGCAAAATCACAGCACCCATGGATGCTGATCAGATTTCTAGTTGATGTTTCAGGCATCCAGTGTGATTGCACAACATGGAAACCTCTCTACAAGTGTGGGACTTGCGAATATGAGAGAGGAATCTCCAGAGAAGGCTGGTTCCTGCTCCTAAACTACCTGCCACAAGCTATCCCAGTGTAGGCAAGCTAATCTAATCCTAATCTAACCACCAAGGGGACAGAGAGAGAGAGAAAAGAGAAAAATAGAGCCTACACTAAAACGGTGATACACCAGAGAAGGAGAATGTTGAACATCTATCAAAACTGCCATGGAACAAGGAGAGGTGAGCAATGGGAAGGATGGACAGATGCATCACAAACCCAAAGATAGATTTCACACAGAAAATGTCCCAAAACTCCATGAACACAGCTCCAGACCTGTAATGAACATTAAAACATGCACAAATACCTGCAATGAAGAGAGGCAAGAAGAAAACAAGCAAAAAAACGAGCAAGGATGGACAGATGCATCATAAAACACATTTTTTGTTGCTCCAGAAGTTTGCACAGAACATCATTTTAATGGTAAAAGGAAAAAACGCCATTACAGAGCAGGGGAGGAGGTTCAAACTCCATTTTCAACCCTGGAGAAGAAAAGAAGGGAGGGCAGAGCTGAAAAGATGAACCCCTTGAAAGAATCCCCTCCTTACAATTTATAGGAAGAATGAGAGAGGGAGAAGAGAGGAATTTGAAATCTACCCCAACCACCTCCAGACTGTATTTAAATCATATCATTATGGCGGTAGGTGAGATCCCCAACAACCCAAAAAGTGGCGCACCATTCAGCATGTCAACAGAAAGTTATCAGCGCCCTTGGCGCACCGTTTAGCATGTCGACAGCAAGTTATCAGCGCCCTTGGCGCACCATTCAGCATGTCGACAGCAAGTTATCAGCGCCCTTGGCGCACCGTTCAGCATGTCGACAGCAAGTTATCAGTGCCCTTGGCGCACCGTTCAGCATGTCGACAGTAAGTTATCAGCGCCCTTAGCCTGTGCCTTGGCGCATCCATTTACATGTCAACATCAAGTTATCAGCGCCCTTGGCACACCGTTTAGCATGTCGACAACAAGTTATCAGCGCCCTTGGCGCACCGTTCAGCATGTCGACAGGAACTTCTGAGTGCCCTTTGGTGTGCCTTGGGTGCATCCATTTTTGTGGTAACACCTTCTTTCGTGCGCCTCTTACCTGCGCCAAGGCGCGACTTTTTCGGTGTTAGCACCTCCTATTGTGCACCTCTTACCTGTGCCAAGGGTGCAACTTTTTCATGGTTTCCATATCCTTTTGCTTGTCTATATCTACCTGGGGGGAAGATATTTACAACAGGCACCTATTACCTATGTAACTTGGGCACTTGGTGCCTTTTACTGCATTTCTTTTTCCTTTTGTCTGGGTGTAGGCTTCTTCCTACCTATTGGGTCCTTAGGTATAGATACTTCACTTTCAAGATAAATTCCCTTCTCAAAATTGGGACTTATGTGAAGGTATACTCGCGATGTGGACCTCCCCGCAATGGGAAGAGTCAGGGTTTCACCATTTAGACTTCATGCGACACAAGTAATTTTCCATGTACGTGAGCTTGTTGGGGTAGACCAACATCCTTTGCATCTCCTTGTGGTCCCATTCCACCTCACTAAGGTCAAAATTTAACTTCTTGGACTCCTTGAATCTATTAACTCCCACCTGGAAGTATTGATCTGTGAAGGTGAATGAGAGCTTTCACCATGGGCTCATGGTTTCATCAGTCAAGTTGAACCTACCAATACAAAAGTGTTGGTATACACCGAACTCAGCTTCTCCTACTTTAAGTGCTAGCAGTTATTCTGGTATTCTCCATTCTTCCCCAAACACATTCATTAAACACGTATACCACTTTTCAAGACACGCCTTGTGAACAGACGTCATGCTATCACAAGTGTATTTCTCAAATTTTTTTGTAGGTGAGGGGTGTTCCTCTGGGTACTCCCAAATGAACTTGTTTGTTGCATCTGGCACTCCAATCTCTGAGAACACAATGGTTAAGAGGACATTACCAAAGATAATCTTATCTCCTTCCTGTGCCCTAGTGATAATTTCATCTGCAATGTATGCAGACATATTTTATATGGTTCCATATGATATTCTTCTACAAACATTCAACTAGGACTTGTTTACCTACATTCATCTTTCTTGTGTGTTGATTTTTATTATCAGGCATGCGGCCCTTCTCATAACTGGGTCTTGGATATCCACAATATCAAAGTACCTTGACCCCTTCTTGTACACATATGTGGCCACTATTTCCTTAATTGCTTCCTTGTCACATAGGTTGTCCTCTAAGCTTTCTCCCTCATAGATAAGGCCTGTAAATCTTGAAATTAGCTGAGGGGTTATGCGCATCTTGCGCCCCACGAAGTGAAATTGGTCTTCATTTATGCACAAAATTAGCCACTTATAGGGGCACTCTGGCTTTCCAAAGTAGGGCAACTCATAGAGTTGTAATAATCCTGCCTTCTCTAACTTCACCTTGACTTCGTCGCTGTAAATTGGTAACCCCTCAAGGTTCTTTGGTTAGTCAGGTGCACTAACTCGAGCACCATTTCCTTTTCAATCACATTCGTGCGATGATTATAGTTAATTACTGTCATTTTTCTTAAGTGGGATTCCCATTCCATCCTGAGAAAAACCACATCTGGGTACTGCATTTCTGCATAACATTTTTCATTAGTACCTGTAGTAATATATTTTTGTTTTCCCTTGCCCTTTCCCTTCTTAGGTGTTACTGCTGGTTTCTTAGGTGCCATTTCTTGGGTTATCACTTCAAATTCTCTTCCTAGCTCTGCTCTTCTATGTTTTCCAAGTTCAAATCTCGAACTTGTGAAGAAACTCCTTTCTAACCTGTGCCCTAGCTGCAAAACCCTAACTAGAATATCCCTTTCACAAGATGGCATTTCTCCACAACCTTCTCTACGTCCGTGAATTAATTCCCTTCTGGTTTGCAAATCCAAACTAGTCACTCATGGTTTAAATATTTCCAATTTTTCTTCACATGGATCAAATCTGGAAACCCTAGTTTACAAAAGCTCTTCCTTCTTGTATTCGCAAAGTAAAATGATGAAGTTTCCAACCTTCTATTTATAGTTTTTCCCACTTTATAACATTAAATGCTACCTTACCTACCACCATACTTCAACACTTAATGCGGATTTTTCAACAAGACCTGACTTTAGCAGTTTCACTCATGTGCCTAATTCTATGTGGATAATTCCCTAGCCTTCTGGTGCGTAACCAATCCATCTTGATAGGAGACTCTTGCACACGCATAACCAGCACTGAAGGCACTTCTTCTGTCATGATTTTTTCTCTCACGTACCTCGTGTTGCATTTGCACTTCTTCCTCTCTTATACGTGGATCCAAAATGTAGCCTTACCCTGACACCAACCATCCTTTTTCACCTTTCCTTGCATGCACTTCCTCCACAAGGCCATTCAACTGGGATTTCCAACGTAATCCTTTCTGGTGTTTTATACCTTGCAATTTCTTCCACCTTACTCTACCCCACACTAAAATGATGCATGGTCCTCTGCTCATTCACAACTTTCAAAAAGTAATGAGGTTACCGGTGCCCAAGGTGCAAAACAAAATGACAATGAGAAAGGGAAACATAAGAAAAGGAACAAAAAAAATAAAGGAAATCTTGAACTATCGGGAAATACTGCCTTAATACAAACACCAAGAAGACTTATTTATAGTAGGGCTTCAGCCTACTCCCATTGAAGTGTCTTGGCAATCTCATCTCATCCAACGCTTGAAACTGACACACACCTGAATCAAGGATGTATGAGATGATATAAGGGCCTAACCAATAGACTTTCAACTTCCCAAGATGGTGTAGAAACTTTGAATCATATAGCAATACCATCTGCCCAACCTCAAACTTCTTGTTTTTAATGTGATGATCATGCCATGCATTTTTTTTTGCTCTTTTAGTTTTATGGCTCCACCTGGCTAATGATTGTCTCTCATACAATTGCATTAACTTGTCAATTATTTCTTCCAATGCTTGTTCATTATCTAATCCTCCTTCGTGCACTATACGTAGAGAGGGTAACACAAATTCAACTGGTAGGACAACCTCTGTACCAAACACCAATTGAAATGGTGTGGTGTTATTCAACCTCTTGTAGGTTTGTTGGTCCGAAAATCTATTGCTTGGGTGGATCAATGGATAGACAAGCCAACAGTGTGTAGGGCATAGCCCCTCTTTGAGTAAGCAAAGCGAAACTGGTTTATTGCTATTCTACTAGCAGGAATTTGTGCAAGTCTCACAATATTCTGCCTTTGGGGGTTTGGGATCTCATCCCAGTAGGGTGTTTCTGACAGTGGAAAGAAAGGAATGGAAGAGATGATGAAGAAAGATCAGATCCGAAGAAAGAAAAGAAATGAATTCCAAAGCAGAAAGGTCGGAGGGTTTATGTTTTGGGATTGGTAGTAAACAGAGCCAAACCTACTTGCATAAACGAACAAAGCAATACTGATGAATAAATGACAATAAAACAGAAGCAGATCCAACAGAATAAACACACAGATCTGACATAAGAAATATCTAATGCATATAACACAGGTATTCAGCACAAAGTCTAAATATTGTATTAATAATTCTTTCGGTTACAAAAAGCTCAAAGTCTTTTCTCCTCACTTCTATTTTTCATCTGAAAGATATCCACTCATGCCCAATACAACAAGCATTGGGGTATTTATAGAAGAAGGAAAGAAAAGAAGGCAAAAAGGAGCCAACCACCTATTTACAAAGATATTTACAAAATATCTACAAGGATATACAAAATATCTCAAAGTCATGTTGACTTTTGACAACTTGATGGATGACATCATCCCATGGTGCAACACGGATGATGTCATCATTTGTGCCAACATACTCCAGATATTTACCAAAAGAAAGTTGAAGAAGAGAGAGAAGAAGAAGAAAGAGAAGCTATTCATCATCGTCATCCTGCGGCCGAAAGGGGGTAGCCTGCTTTTGCTGCTGCTCAGGAGACGAGATGTGGAATTGAGCGCGGTATTCCATGAACTTGCTGATCATGGGCCCTAGTTGATCCTGGGAAGGATCTTTGTGTCACTCACTGATCACCTCGCAAGTCTCCCGCTCATCTATGAGCTTCTCTGGGAGTTTGGAATATTCTTTCTCCGCTTCAATGAGGAACCCGATGAAGTCCCGACAGGCCAGCAGGTTATTGATGGACTCTGCGTCAAAAGTGACCTCTGGCCCCAGCCCTTGTGAAACGATCTCCTTGAAGATCTGGATGGTTTCCTCAACTTTTCTTAAGGCGAAGGAAGGAGTAAGCAACCCTGGTGACATGTTGAGAACGATTTGTTCCATTTGGTGCATCGCGTCCAGGGCTTCTTCCTTCACCTTATCGATCTTTTCAAGGACAAATTCCAGTTGATCCACCTAGTAGTCCAGGGTGGAAATGACTTTATTGAGGGCCCTGGGATGGCCGAAGATGCCGAACTTGACCAGATCTTCGACTGAACAGTCGAACATTTGTTGAAAGGTCTCATGCTGCAGCCTAGCATGGTCCAGCTCTTCCGATATGGGTCCTGCTAACGCTTGGAGCTCCTTATTCACCTTGTTGATGTTCAGATATAAATCAGAGAACTTGGCAATCACTCTTTCACTGTCCTTGAGGATTTGGCTCCTCCAAGCTGAAACTGCCATGCCCTGCTCGCCGATCTTTGCATATTCATTAATTTTATCCTGGCTCAGAGGCTCAGGAGTCTCGGCGGCAGTTGTGGGAGGTGCACTGCCCATCTTCTGTAAGGCTTGGAGCAGATGTTTATTTTGCTCTTTCAGTAGCCTTTTCTCTTCTTTTGTTTCTTGAAGCTTCTTGCAGAGGGCGTCAACTGCAGATAGGGCCTCTCCCTGAAGGCTTTCAGAAGACATCCCCATTGTGACTTGGGTCACTGTATAATCTGTCAGAGACAGATCCTTTTTATCCTTGAGGGGATTGGGGTATGCGATCTCCATTACCCTCTCTCCCGAAGCACTCTGAGAGAAGCGCATGACGGGCTTCTGCTTCTTTGCCCCTTTGGACGGGATTACGGAAAAGTCCATCGGAGCGATGGGAACTTTCCTTTTCTGCTGACTTAAGTGCTGGGAGATCCAAGCTGGACTTATGGGAGAAGGGCCGGAAACAGAGAAGGGGGCAGCTGCAGTAGTAGAAGGGAAGAACGTGGAGACACTTGGAGGTGGCATCGAGAGGGAGGCCGAAGAAGTGCTCACAGGAGGAAGAGATACTGCAAGAGAGGAAGACATGGGAAGGGAAGGGAGCTCAGAGATGAGGGAAGAAATGGAGGGGGACAGGTCTGCGAGAGAAGAGAAGATGGACGAAGAAGCGGGAGGAACAGTAGAAGAAGGGGGAGAGGACACGACCAAAGGAATGGTTGCTTGAGTCACTCGAGGAGGGGAAGGAGGAGAAGAAGAAGGGACAGAAGGGACCTTAATTGTTGTAGCAGTGCTGACATCCTGAGTGTATGGCCTATTGGAACATCCTCTTCTACTTCTTTCTCTAGAGAAGCCATAGTTATGACCTATTCGGGTGCAGCGGAAGGAGGACTTTCAGGAGCTTCCTCTTGAGTGGTGTTGGATTCACCCTCTTTGCCTTTTCCTTTGCCTTTAGGCTACTGTTTTGATCTAGGAGGTGCGTTACCCAACGGAGAGGTTGTGAAATCGACTCTGAGGTAGATGAGCCCGTTCATTCGGCACCAATGCTCTGTTCTGCGCAGAGTTTCTTTGACCCTTTCCTCAATTGTCTGAGGTTCTTTGGTTCTATCAATCACCACAAAAGGCCAATCGTCCCCACCTGTGTTAAGATATACTTGATCTACTTCTCCTCAGTAGTTTGGAAGCCTTTGGGGATGATGGCTACCCCGTATTGGATGATTTCTGCCAATGCCAAATGAGAATGGTCCTTCCTCCTGAGTTCCACCTCATGATATAGGTCGATGTAGATATCCTCGATCTGAGGGATGTGGATTGGATCGAGCTTAGCCCTCGGCAGACAATTCCTCGGGTCGAAGGTGGGTCTTGCTGGGAAGTCATGTTTCAAATTGAGCAGCTCCAGCTCTGCAAACATGTCTTTTGCCTTGTGATGAGTAAGACATGTATATCTACCCACTGTGAGGGGGAAAGGAGTTCCACCCTTCTTTCTTTTTAGGCACTTTTCGTGATAAGTGATTAGCTGTCTTGACAGCTCTAGCAGAATCAATTTGGGCCCAGCATACCTTGGCAGTCTAGTTGGCTCTCCCAAGAAGTTAGCTGCCCTCAGATAAGTGAATGTGGGAAATTGGGTGAACAGGGCCCCCCATTTTTCAGTGGCTGCCACGATGCTCTTGGTCGTGTGACCGTAAGTCATATTTGGCCTTAACAGGCAGATGATGAAGTAGAAAAATGCATCGTTGATCTTTGTAAATTGAGGGATGCTATTTTCCAGTTTCAATTCTGGATAGTATTCATAGATTCTAACTTGGGGCCAAACCCCACTCCGCATCAGAGCTGGATAGTCCCTTTCAGAAGCTGCAGCATAAACAACATAGGAATTCATGTAGAATCTCCCCGTTGTGGGGAATTGTTGCAGCTGTTCTGATATCGTGCTGCTTATAATTTCTGCCCATTCGAAGCGTTGATCAGGCACATTTTTGTTCATGGTTTCTAAATATCGCAGCATCCATTTGTGGAAATAGTGGGCGTCAGGAAGCCCAAAGACCCTGCTCAGGAACGTGATGGTGTCACTGAGCTCCTCCGAAAAATCACTGCGGTGAATGATTTGTGGCCAACGGGTCACTACTTTCTTGTTCTTCAGATAGACTTCATTCATCAGTTGCATGCACTGATCTTCATGGTCGTCCCAGGCTTTGATACAATCCTCTCGGCTGACGGCCACAAAGTGCCGGTGATGAGGAATGCCGAGTATTATCTCGAAGTGGCAGGCAGTGAGGTTGATTACGACCTCGCCCTTCTCATTTACGACACACCTTGTGTCTTTATTATAGCACCGGGCAACCACCATCATGAATTCATTGTTAACGGCGCTGACTGGGATTCCCCCAGCAAAGTGCAGGGCACTGCCTATTAGCTTGTCCATCCACGGACTTCTTGTGACCTTCTGAGTCCTGACCCAGAATTCCTCCATATCAATATGACCCAACTCTGAGTCTCTGATGTCCAGGTCACATTCGGCCTGGGAGTCGGGCATTCTGACCCTCTGATACTTATATTTCATTTCTTCCTCTGTAAGCTTGGCCTTGCCTTTGGATTTGGTAGGTCTCTTGCTTGATGTTGACATATGTTCTTCTGAGCTTAATTGCTGATCTGCAAGAATAAGACGTGAAACCCAATTGAAGAAAGCCGTGTCAGGCACTTGATTTTCCATTGAAATGCTGACAGAAGAAAGAGTTAGTAATTTTGAGGTCTCGGGGCGCATGGCGCATGGATATTGCAGATTGTAGAGCTAAATAGACAAGGCACACAGGAAAAGGGTGTTGCAAGGGTTAAATCAGCGCCAAAGGGCGCATGGCACATAGATTCTGCAGGGTGCATTCTTTGTTGCTGTAAGCACAAGTGCGCCTGCGCCATGTATTCATTTTATAAAGGGCGCAGATTATTTTCATGTTACATGGGTACAGGGTGCGCCAAAGGGTGCAGGAAAAATGTGTGTAACATCATATGTTCATGCGCCGAAGGGGAACTTGGCGCGGCGCATGGAAAGTCTGCACAACATGATGTTGTTGCGATGAAGGATGCGCCTGCGCCTTTTATGGTTTTGCACTTGGCGCATAGAAAAAGGCTGATACATGGATGCTGGGTGCGCCAAAGGGCACAGGAATTTGTGATGTTGCACTTAAGTTTGATGCGCCAAGAGGGCACATGGTAAGCATTTGCAGCAAGCGAGGGAAGTGCGCCATGAGGGCGCAACTGCTCTTTTTGTAACAGGCACGGTGGGTGCGCCAATGGCGCGACTGTTGATCATGTTGCAGGGGTGACAGATGCGCCAAAGGAGAGAAAAAATTACAGTCTCCTTCCAAGCCATGACTTCTTCACTAAGGTGTCTGCATATGGTTTAAGCTTCTTTTAAGGGGTCATTTGGGTGATGAAGAGGCTTAAACCAAGATTTTTTGAGTCATTACTTCAGGACAGAGCCCCCTTCCCAGCAGATCTAGAAAGAGGGGGGAAGGACATGGTGAAGGAAAGAAAAGATAGCAGCAGGGGGATAAAAACATGATTTCACAGTTTATATTAAACCCAAACAGCCAGCCAGCAGATAAAAACCAAAGCACAAAACACACAAAAGGAGTGAGGACCTCTTACCAGGATATATAACGATGAAAAAGTGCAAATGGGTCCACCAAGTGATTTGAAAATGATGGGGCAGGTGCACTGACAGGCTCAGAGAAAATATCACGTGATTGTTCAGGTGATAATGACAGCGCAGACGCGCCTATATATAGGCGAGGGGGCAATAAATGCGCCACCAACCTTTTAAGTGGCGCATGAAAAGCAGTGTCGACATATGAAAGCATGCGCCCTTGGCGCACCAAAAGCCATGCAAACACGGAGTTATGCGCACCTTTGGCACACCGAGAGGGGTGTCGACATAAGATTATGTGCGCCTTTGGTGCACCAAAAAGTGGCGCAACAAAAGATATGTTGACAGGAAGGCGCATGCGCTTTGGCGCACGCAGGGAAGCCTCAACATAGAGAGGCGCACCAAAATGCCTGTTGACACATGAAAGCATGCGCCAAAGGCTTAAAGGGGGTGCATCAACTTTTGATGTTGCATAGTCATTATATGCGCCGGGCCAAAAAGACCAAAAATGGCTAAGTTCGGGAAACCAAATTTCCCGGAAAGGGATTTTGCAACGTTCCGAAGGCAAGGGGTCCCTAATGAGGGATCGGAATAAAATTTCGGTATGGTTATCAGTAAAATTGCCCTTGCCAATTTTACGGGATAACAGCTGGCTCTTTCTAGGGACTATCCCTGAGCAAACTCAGGGGTAGAGAATCCCAGATCTCATGCGCCTATCCATTGGGTAACAGATTCAAAAACAAGGGCGACCGGAGGGATAACAAATAAAACACACAACAAACAGAAAGCAAACACACGACGAAAACAAACACACAGCTAAAGAAAAATCTACAAAGAAGAGAGCAAGCTCTACTTCCTGAAGATCTTCAGATGCTGCCCGTTATAGGGAAGCGGGAGTTCGGTTCCATCCAGATATAAGAGATAGAAACTATTCTCTCCGTTGAGCTGCTTGATCTTGAAAGGTCCTCTCCACAGGGAGTCAAACTTTCTGTGCATGCCTTTTGGCTCTCTTTGCTTGTCCCATAGAAGGACGAGGTCTCCCACCTGGAAATTTCTTTGCTTAGCTTTTTTATCGAACAGTCTCTTGACTTGACTCTGATGTTCAGTGATCCTATCGACCACTCTTACTCTCTTTTCTTCGAGTTCTGTCAGATACATGATCCTCTTTTCAAGAGAATTTTGGAAAGTTTCATCTTCAATAGCTCGTGCCAAGCGCAGAGCAGGGATTTCAGCAGAAATGGGAAGCTCGGCATCAGTGCCGTATAACACTTGAAAAGGTGACATACCGAGGGACCTCTTGGGAGTAATACGATCTGCCCACAACGCGTCGTATAAGGACTTATGCCACATTCATTGATTCTCATCCACCAGTTTTCGTATGATGGTCACCAAGTTCTTGTTACTGGATTCTACCTGACCATTTCCCTGAGGGTAATAATCTGAGGCGTGAGCCAAAGTTATCCCGTATTCATAGCAAAAACTAATAACTTCTCATGAGGAGAAGTTAGAAGCATTATCAGCAACAATCTTGTTGGGAACGCCGAACCTGACAATGATATTTTCTTTGATGAAACTGCAAACAACCTCAGAAGTGGCATGTTTGACAGGTATGGCTTCCACCCACTTGGTGAAGTAATCCGTTGTTGTAAGGACATAACTATGTCCAGAACTTGATTGGGGATTGAGTGCACCGATAAAATCAATTCGCCACTGCCTGAATGGTTCGTTGACAATGACCGGCCTAAGGGGAAAAGCAGCCATCTTGGGCTTGCAGATGAACTGCTGGCAAGGTTCACACTTTGCTACCCAGGTAGCTGTATCTTGGAAAAGCGTTGGCCAATAGTACCTGGCTTGGATGATCTTGTGTGCTGTCACGGAAGAGGAAAAATGGCCTCCACAGGCCGAATTATGAAAAATTTCAAGCAACTTCACCTGTTGTGGCTTGTCGACACATCGCAAGAAGACACCATCTATCCCGCGTTTGTATAAACTGTCATCGCAGATGACATATTTCACTGCTCTGAGCTTTATAGTGTGCTTCTCCTTTGTAGTTAGGTGAGCTGGGCATTCACCATAGGTGAGGAAGAAAGAAATATTGAAATACCACTCATCGTTGGTCGCAAAAAATAGGACCAGAGGCAGTGAATCGGGTTTTTCCAGCCAGTCTTGTGCTTCATTGGTGCAATCATCCTTTTCCTCAGGGTTTTCTGAATCTTTGTTTTCAGCCATAAGCTGACATAGGCCCTTGCCTCTTACCAACTTGGTTGGTTTTATATCCAGGTCGTACTCCTGGACCTTTGCAATCCAATTCCCTCACAAGCTTCCTAACTCCTGTTGAGTTAGAATTGATTTGACCGCCGTGTCAGGGACTAGCACCACCGTATGAGAGTTTAAAATGTAATACCTGAAATTTTTTACTGCTTTGACAATGGCGAAGGCATGCTTTTCCAATTGAGACATTTTTAGTTCGTGAGGCTTGAGGGGAGAGCTCATGAACGCAATCGGAGATTCAACATTCTCCAAATTCTTTTGCATCAAGATGGTAGACACAGTATGCTCAGATGCATAACTATACATGATAAAGTCCTTGGAGAAATCAGGACATACCAGGACTGGTGCGTGAGCAACGAAAGCTTTTATTTCTTCAAATGACCTTTTTCCTTCCTCGCTCCACCGGAAAGTTGGTGACCCCTTCATCATGCCCAATATATGGCGAGTCTTCTCAGCAAAGTCGAAAACAAAACGCCTGAGAAAGTTCACCTTTCCGAAGAAAGAATGAACGCCAGTCTTACTTGTAGGCAGAGTAAGGCTCTGAATAGCCTTGACTCTTTCGGCATCTATCTTCGTTCCTTCCTTGCTAACAATGTGCCCTAGCAACTTTCCTTCTGTGACTCCAAAAATGGACTTTTTCGGGTTCAGGGAAATCCCATGTTCTCGGCATCTGGCCAATACTTGCTCTAGGTGATCACAATGATTACTTCATTTTTTAGAGAACATAGTTAAGTCATCTAGATAAACCACAATGACCTTCCCCATCATACCTTTGAATGCCAGGTCCATGGCCCGCTGAAAAGTGTCGCCAGCATTGGTTAGGCCAAAAGGCATCCTGCTATAGGAAAATGTACCCCAGGGAGTAGTGAATGTTGTTTTAAATTGGTCTTCAGGTGAAACTTCAATCTGATTGTAGCCTGAAAAACCATCAAGCATGGACAGCATTTCTGATCCAGTGACTGCTTGTAGAACTTGATCCATTATAGGAAGTGGGTAGTTGTTTTTCAAGGAAGCCTGATTCAAATTTTGAAAATCTACGCATATGTGTATTTCACCATTCTTCTTGCGCACTGGCACAATATTTTCTACCCAAGTACTGTGATGGATGGGAAAAATGATTCTCGCATCCAGCATTTTTTGAATTTCAGCCTGGATAGTACCTAAGATCTTAGGATTATAATGCCTCTGCTTCTGGTGAAAGGCTTTAACGTCTTCTTTCAATGGGATGTCATGCTGGATGTCCTTTGGCTTAAAAGACTTTAGATCGGCGTAGGACCATGCCAATACATTCATGTATTTCTTCAATAGTTTGACAAACTTCCGCTTCTCTTCAGGCGTGCAACATTTTCCAATGTTCACAAACTGCGGGTGCTCTACCGAACCTAAATTGACCGGTTCGGTTTCTGGGGATGAGTCAAGATCATCCCTCCTCTTCTTTTTCACAAAACAATCATGCCTGTCGAACAACCACTCCAGAGAAACCAGGCCCTTTGGAATTTTATTTCCTTTGCGCTGACATATGCCGTCATTCCCTTTAGATTCATCATCTTGATTGGTGACTGATTCACGACAAGTGGAAGTAGATCCTTCAAAGTGCAATTCTTTAAAATTTTCCGCCTTCTCTAGAAAGGCAATGAGTTGATTATCATCGTTGAACACTTGCCAATGCTGAGAATTGTCTGGCACACTTGGGCGGAAAACCACCTCAATGGTGTATTTGTTTGTTTTCAAACTCGGGTGAGGGAGCATGAGGGACGTTGAAATGGCTAATGAATCAGCCATGTCATTTTGAGCTCTTGGAATGGATTCAATTGAAAAAGTATCAAACTCTTCAATTCTGTCCCATACTGCATTACGCTAGTGCCTGAGCCTCTCATTCTTCACTTGATATATCCTCCTAACTTGATTCATGACTAGCTCTGTATCACCTTGTACTCTCAGATTTTTTATCCCTCTCTCTCTTGCTGCCTGCATGCCGAGTAACAAAGATTCATACTCAGCAGTGTTATTCGTATTAAAAAACTACAACTTGAAAGAGAGAGGAATAATCTCCTCTTCGGGAGATATTAGCACGGCTCCGGCACCACATCCACTGGTTGCGCAGCTGCCATCAAACTGCAAAGTCCAGATCTTATTAAGATCTTCTTCTCGAGTGAGAACAACCATTTTTTCAGACTCGGTAGACAAGAAATAGTTCCCCATCCCTGATGATTCGAAAAGAATTTGAGCTTTGGGGTCCTCAGAGCTAGTAACCAAGTATTTCTTTTGTGATTCTGGCTCCAAAGTCTGCATTACACCTTTGACGGGGATTCTAGCCTTAGACCAGTCCATATGAATTTCCCCACCAACTTCGCTGCAAAAACTTCTTCCCAACAAAATTCCGTAGGCTGCTGGAATGTCAGCAACGAGGATGGTCATCTTTACTCTCTTCTCTGGGAACGCCGCAAATGCAAATTACGCGTCTTTGATTTGACCAATCAACAGAACCTGCTTGGTTTCCAAGGAATAACATCTGCCAAAAGGCTTGGTAAGGGTGAGGCCCAAAGCATGTGCGACTTTTACCAGCATGACGTTATCAGAAGCTCCCGAATCAATTATGCAGTTACTCAATTTGTGACCATTGATTAGGAGGGAGAGATAGAAAGGCTCTATCTTGCCTGATGTAGATGTTGAAGCAACATTTATGCGGGATTCAGGAGGAGTGGAAAGGATTCCTTTTGGGGAAACCTGATTAGATATAACAACTTGGCTTTGAATATACTTGGTCAATCTTACCAGCTGTTCGGGATTTGACTGGAGGTACTCGACTTCAGACATTTGGATCTTGGTCTTTTTTGCATGGTCTATGATGTCAAATGCGGCCAAGGGTTGGGCCGGTGAAGGAATGAGTCCCTCACTTCATGATGGTGGAGTAGGATTACTGGTCTTGATAGGAATATGAGAGGGCTGATTTGGAGGAGAGATGGGGGGAAAAGATTTCCCTGTAAAAGACTTAACAGGGAGTTGAGTAGGGAGAGGATTACCTCTTTTAGCAATGGTTGGAGGCACGTTTGACACGGCCTTCTCCTTCTGCACATGGGCAGTGACCTCTGCTTCTTTTCCTTGCGAACGGGTAAAAACAACATATGATTGTCCGCTTGCATAGCCCTGGGTACCCTCTTCTTCATCAGATTCCTCCTCATCAAATTCCATATACCTGATAGTAGAGTCACCAGTCGGCTCACTGACGTCTTGATCATCTTCGCCCTGAGATGAAGGTTCTTCATAATCTTGTTCCTCTTCTTCGATTTCAGCTAGAGCGTTGACCGGAGGAGCCTCAAGCGCCAACCGCGGAGCAGTTGCGGGTAAGCGCGGCCTTTGAGGAACATTGTTGGAAACGAAGTTCCTCCGTGGAATATCCCGGTATGAGGAACTGGGAGAAGCTTGGGCCAACTGCTTCTTTAATGCAAGTAAGTTGTTCGCCATCTTTTGAAAAATTGGATCAGACGAAGTAGTGGGAGAAGGGTCTGAAGATTTAGGCTTGGATGATTCCTTTTTCAATTCGCCAGATATTATCAAATTATCTTCTATTCGAATGGTAGCGGCCTGGGTGAGAATCAAGGTAGCCACTTTCTCTTGAAGGAGCAAGAAACTAACTTTCAAGCTCATAGCGTTCACGAAGAAACACTTCTGATTTTCCGGTGTTGGAAGCATGGCAACAGGGACACGGTTGATTAATGCATTGAACCTGGAGATAAAATCACGCATGGTCTCATTGGCCTCCTTCTTCAGGTGAGTGATCTGTGATAATAATGCAAATGCATCTTCTGAAGGCTTGTACCTGTCTTCAAAAGCATCCCGCAAGGTGGCCCAACTGGTAATAGATCCGGCCGGCAAATGCTGAAACCATTCAGCTGCAGGTCCTTGTAGAGTTTCCAGAAAAAGGTGAACCGACACATCTTCATGAGTTACATCCAAGATACTGCACGACATGATGAATGCAGATATGTGCGAATCCATGCTTTGGTTTCCACTCCCGTCGAATTTGGGAAAATTCTTTTAGTTTCCGTGAGGGAGCGCGTGAACAGGATGTGGTAATGCGAGAGGACCCATAGCATTTCCCCATGGCACAACCATCTGGACAGTTGGAAAAAGAATGCGGGCTAGGAGTGCGGTTCCACTGAGCAATAAAACACTACAAAGGGATGTAGAGGCTCCTTGTGAAAACCGGCTCTTCCGTGGGTGTGACGCGCTTCTGGTTGATCGATCAGTTGAACTTAGTGATGAAAAGTGCACCGGTGCTGCACTGAAATTGTGCCTTTGTAGCCGATCGAAAGTAGGATCGACTTCTCCACGAACTCGCCTGCCACGCGTAAATGGCTCACTTGCCAGTGTACCTTCTAGATCTGGAACGTTGTGGTGCAGATTTAAAATTTATTTTTGGTTATACTTGCTGATTTTCTAGCTTTTCTGACAAAAACCAGCAGCATGTACTTTTTTAAATATTTAAAAACTATCCTCTTCTAAAAACTGATTGCGGTTAATGACAAATAACAGTGAGGATAAAATGACAGTGAAGATTAGCAAGCTGATTTTCAGATCTAAATTTGACTTTTTCAAAGAGTTTGAAATTTTTGATAAATAGCCAAAAACTCAGATCTACGGAAAAATACAGGTCTTTATAAAAACTCAGCGAACTAAAGATCTTCAGCTAGGCCAGATCTATGGATCTCAGAAGAAATTTTTTCAATTCGGAGCATCTTTGCAAAATTTTGGATTTTTGACAAAAAAGTTAAAGTTTGCAAATAGATAGTGATTTTTCTGATTTTTCCTGATTTTCTATCCTACCACTATCATAGATCTGATAGATCTGTTCGTTCCCCAACGGAGTCACCAAAAACTGTTGGTCTGAAAATCTGTCGCTTGGGCAGATCTATGGATAGACGAGCCAACAGTGTGCAGGGCATAGCCCCTCTTTGAGTCAGCAAAGCGAAACTGGTTTATTGCTATTCTACCAGCAGGAATCTGTGCAAGTCTCACAATATTCTACCTTCGGGGGTTTGGGATCTCATCCCAGTAGGGTGTTTCCGACTGCGGAAAGAAAGGAATGGAAGAGATGATGAAGAAAGATCAGATCCGAAGAAAGAAAAGAAATGAATTCCAAAGCAGAAAGGTCAGAGGGTTTATGTTTTGGGATTGGTAGTAAACAGAGCCAAACCTACTTGCATAAACGAACAAAGCAATACTGATGAATAAATGACAATAAAACAGAAGCAGATCCAACAGAATAAACACACAGATCTGACATAAGAAAGATCTAATGCATATAACACAGGTATTCAGCACAAAGTCTAAATATTGTATTAATAATTCTTTCGGTTACAAAAAGCTCAAAGTCTTTTCTCCTCACTTCTATTTTTCATCTGAAAGATATCCACTCATACCCAATACAACAAGCATTGGGGTATTTATAGAAGAAGGAAAGAAAAGAAGGCAAAAAGGAGCCAACCACCTATTTACAAAGATATTTACAAAATATCTACAAGGATATACAAAATATCTCAAAGTCATGTTGACTTTTGACAACTTGATGGATGACATCATCCCATGGTGCAACACGGATGATGTCATCATTTGTGCCAACATACTCCAGATATTTACCAAAAGAAAGTCGAAGAAGAGAGAGAAGAAGAAGAAAGAGAAGCTATTCATCGTCGTCATCCTGCGGCCGAAAGGGGGTAGCCTGCTTTTGCTGCTGCTCAGGAGACGAGATGTGGAATTGAGCGCGGTATTCCATGAACTTGCTGATCATGGGCCCTAGTTGATCCTGGGAAGGATCTTTGTGTCGCTCACTGATCACCTCGCAAGTCTCCCGCTCGTCTATGAGCTTCTCTGGGAGTTTGGAATATTCTTTCTCCGCTTCTATGAGGAACCCGATGAAGTCCCGACAGGCCAGCAGGTTATTGATGGACTCCGCGTCAAAAGTGACCTCTGGCCCCAGCCCTTGTGAAACGATCTCCTTGAAGATCTGGATGGTTTCCTCAACTTTTCTTAAGGCGAAGGAAGGAGTAAGCAACCCTGGTGACATGTTGAGAATGATTTGTTCCATTTGGTGCATCGCGTCCAGGGCTTCTTCCTTCACCTTATCGATCTTTTCAAGGACAAATTCCAGTTGATCCACCCAGTAGTCCAGGGTGGAAATGACTTTATTGAGGGCCCTGGGATGGCCGAAGACGCCGAACTTGACCAGATCTTTGACTGAACAGTCGAACATTTGTTGAAAGGTCTCATGCTGCAGCCTAGCATGGTCCAGCTCTTCCGATATGGGTCCTGCTAACGCTTGGAGCTCCTTATTCGCCTTGTTGATGTTCAAATATAAATCAGAGAACTTGGCGATCACTCTTTCACTGTCCTTGAGGATTTGGCTCCTCCAAGCTGAAACTGCCATGCCCTGCTCGCCGATCTTTGCATATTCATTAATTTTATCCTGGCTCAGAGGCTCAGGAGTCTCGGCGGCAGTTGTGGGAGGTGCACTGCCCATCTTCTGTAAGGCTTGGAGCAGATGTTTATTTTGCTCTTTCAATAGCCTTTTCTCTTCTTTTGTTTCTTGAAGCTTCTTGCAGAGGGCGTCAACTGTAGATAGGGCCTCTCCCTGAAGGCTTTCAGAAGACGTCCCCATTGTGACTTGGGTCACTGTATAATCTGTCGGAGACAGATCCTTTTTATCCTTGAGGGGATTGGGGTATGCGATCTCCATTACCCTCTCTCCCGAAGCACTCTGAGAGAAGCGCGTGACGGGCTTCTGCTTCTTTGCCCCTTTGGACGGGATTACGGAAAAGTCCATCGGAGCGATGGGAACTTTCCTTTTCTGCTGACTTAAGTGCTGGGAGATCCAGGCTGGACTTATGGGAGAAGGGCCGGAAACAGAGAAGGGGGCAGCTGCAGTAGTAGAAGGGAAGAATGTGGAGACACTTGGAGGTGGCATCGAGAGGGAGGCCGAAGAAGTGCTCATGGGAGGAAGAGATACTGCAGGAGAGGAAGACATGGGAAGGGAAGGGAGCTCAGAGATGAGGGAAGAAATGGAGGGGGACAGGTCCGCGAGAGAAGAGAAGATGGACGAAGAAGCGGGAGGAACAGTAGAAGAAGGGGGAGAGGACACGACCAAAGGAATGGTCACTTGAGTCACTCGAGGAGGGGAAGGAGGAGAAGAAGAAGGGACAGAAGGGACCTTGGTAGTTGCAGCAGTGCCGACATCCTGAGTGGATGGGCCTATTGGAACATCTTCTTCTGCTTCCTTTCTCTGGAGAAGCCAGAGTTATGACTTGTTCGGGTGCAGTGGAAGGAGGACTTTCAGGAGCTTCCTCTTGAGTGGTGCTGGATTCACCCTCTTTGCCTTTTCCTTTGCCTTTAGGCTGCTGTTTTGATCTAGGAGGTGCGTTACCCAATGGAGAGGTTGTGAAATCGACTCCGAGGTAGATGAGCCCGTTCATTCGGCACCAATGCTCTGTTCTGCGCAGAGTTTCTTTGACCCTTTCCTCAATTGTCTGAGGTGCTTTGTTTCTATCAATCACCGCAAAAGGCCAATCGTCCCCGCCTGTGTTAAGATATACTTGATCTACTTCCTCCTCAGTAGTTTGGAAGCCTTTGGGGACGATGGCTACCCCGTATTGGATGATTTCTGCCAATGCCAAACGAGAATGGTCCTTCCTCCTGAGTTCCACCTCATGATATAGGTCGATGTAGATATCCTCGATCTGAGGGATGTGGATTGGATCGAGCTTAGCCCTCGGCAGACAATTCCTCGGGTCGAAGGTGGGTCTTGCTGGGAAGTCATGTTTCAAATTGAGCAGCTCCAGCTCTGCAAACATGTCTTTTGCCTTGTGATGAGTAAGACATGTATATCTACCCACTGTGAGGGGGAAAGGAGTTCCACCCTTCTTTCTTTTTAGGCACTTTTCATGATAAGTGATTAGCTGTCTTGACAGCTCTAGCAGAATCAATTTGGGCCCAGCATACCTTGGCAGTCTAGTTGGCTCTCCCAAGAAGTTAGCTGCCCTCAGATAAGTGAATGTGGGAAATTGGGTGAACAGGCCCCCCCATTTTTCAATGGCTGCCACGATGCTCTTGGTCGTGCGACCGTAAGTCATATTTGGCCTTAACAGGCAGATGATGAAGTAGAAAAATGCATCGTTGATCTTTGTAAATTGAGGGATGCTATTTTCCAGTTTCAATTCTGGATAGTATTCATAGATTCTAACTTGGGGCCAAACCCCACTCCGCATCAGAGCTGGATAGTCCCTTTCAGAAGCTGCAGCATAAACAACATAGGAATTCATGTAGAATCTCCCCGTTGTGGGGAATTGTTGCAGCTGTTCTGATATCGTGCTGCTTATAATTTCTGCCCATTCGAAGCGTTGATCAGGCACATTTTTGTTCATGGTTTCTAAATATCGCAGCATCCATTTGTGGAAATAGTGGGCGTCAGGAAGCCCAAAGACCCTGCTCAGGAACGTGATGGTGTCACTGAGCTCCTCTGAAAAATCACTGCGGTGAATGATTTGTGGCCAACGGGTCACTACTTTCTTGTTCTTCAGATAGACTTCATTCATCAGTTGCATGCACTGATCTTCATGGTCATCCCAGGCTTTGATACAATCCTCTCGGCTGACGGCCACAAAGTGCCGGTGATGAGGAATGCCGAGTATTATCTCGAAGTGGCGGGCAGTGAGGTTGATTACGACCTCGCCCTTCTCATTTACGACACACCTTGTGTCTTTATTATAGCACCGGGCAACCACCATCATGAATTCATTGTTAACGGCGCTGACTGGGATTCCCCCAGCAAAGTGCAGGGCACTGCCTATTAGCTTGTCCATCCACGGACTTCTTGTGACCTTCTGAGTCCTGACCCAGAATTCCTCCATATCAATATGACCCAACTCTGAGTCTCTGATGTCCAGGTCACATTCGGCCTGGGAGTCGGGCATTCTGACCCTCTGATACTTATATTTCATTTCTTCCTCTGTAAGCTTGGCCTTGCCTTTGGATTTGGTAGGTCTCTTGCTTGATGTTGACATATGTTCTTCTGAGCTTAATTGCTGATCTGCAAGAATAAGACGTGAAACCCAATTGAAGAAAGCCGTGTCAGGCACTTGATTTTCCATTGAAATGCTGACAGAAGAAAGAGTTAGTAATTTTGAGGTCTCGGGGTGCATGGCACATGGATATTGCAGATTGCAGAGCTAAATAGACAAGGCACACAGGAAAAGGGTGTTGCAAGGGTTAAATCAGTGCCAAAGGGCGCATGGCGCATAGATTCTGCAGGGTGCATTCTTTGTTGCTGTAAGCACAAGTGCGCCTGCGCCATGTATTCATTTTATAAAGGGCACAGATTATTTTCATGTTACACGGGTACAGGGTGCGCCAAAGGGCGTAGGAAAAATGCGTGTAACATCATATGTTCATGCGCCGAAGGGGAACTTGGCGCGGCGCATGGAAAGTCTGCACAACACGATGTTGTTGCGATGAAGGATGCGCCTGCGCCTTTTATGGTTTTGCACTTGGCGCATAGAAAAAGGCTGATACATGGATGCTGGGTGTGCCAAAGGGTGCAGGAATTTGTGATGTTGCACTTAAGTTTGATGCGCCAAGAGGGCGCATGGTAAGCATTTGCAGCAAGCGAGGGAAGTGCGCCATGAGGGCGCAGCTGCTCTTTTTGTAACAGGCACAGTGGGTGCGCCAATGGCGCGACTGTTGATCATGTTGCAGGGGTGACAGATGCGCCAAAGGAGAGAAAAAAATTATAGTCTCCTCCCAAGCCATGACTTCTTCACTAAGGTGTCTGCATATGGTTTAAGCTTCTTTTAAGGGGTCATTTGGGTGATGAAGAGGTTTAAACCAAGATTTTTTGAGTCATTACTTCAGGACAGAGCCCCCTTCCCAGCAGATCTAGAAAGAGGGGGGAAGGACATGGTGAAGGAAAGAAAAGATAGCAGCAGGGGGATAAAAACATGATTTCACATTTTATATTAAACCCAAACAGCCAGCCAGCAGATAAAAACCAAAGCACAAAACACACAAAAGGAGTGAGGACCTCTTACCAGGATATATAACGATGAAAAAGTGCAAACGGGTCCACCAAGTGATTTGAAAATGACGGGGCAGGTGCGCTGACAGGCTCAGAGAAAATATCATGTGATTGTTCAGGTGACAATGACAGCGCAGACGCGCCTATATATAGGCGAGGGGGCAATAAATGCGCCACCAACCTTTTAAGTGGCGCATGAAAATAGTGTCGACATATGAAAGCATGCGCCCTTGGCGCACCAAAAGCCATGCAAACACGGAGTTATGCGCGCCTTTGGCGCACCGAGAGGGGTGTCGACATAAGATTATGTGCGCCTTTGGTGCACCAAAAAGTGGCGCAACAAAAGATATGTTGACAGGAAGGCGCATGCGCCTTGGCGCACGCAGGGAAGCCTCAACATAGAGAGGCGCACCAAAACGCCTGCTAACACAAGAAAGCATGCACCAAAGGCTTAAAGGGGGTGCATCAACTTTTGATGTTGCATAGTCATTATATGCGCCCGGCCAAAAAGACCAAAAACGGCTAAGTTCGGAAAACCAGATTTCCCGGAAAGGGATTTTGCAACGTTCCGAACGCAAGGGGTCCCTAACGAGGGATCGGAACAAAATTTCGGTATGGTTATCAGTAAAATTGCCCTTGCCAATTTTACGGGATAACAATTTCCCATAAAAATCTAGTAGCAGTAGCTGCTGTACAATCCTTTGTAGGTGCTTCCTCTGCTCACCTTGTTAAATAATTAGTGCAAGTGAGGATATACTGTGAACCAGTCCTTTGCGCCACTGTTGAGATTAGTCTGAAAAATTTGATGGCCCACTTCACAAATGGTTCCACACTATCTATTGATCACAAGGGCATTTCATCCCTTTTTCCAGGTTTGCCAAGGTGCTAACAATGGTCACAGGCCTTGCAAAACTCAATGAAATCCAGATAAATGGTCTCCCACCAAATCCCTGTGAGTAAAATCTTCCGCGCGGTTGCATTTCTCGCATATTATCCTCCTACAATCCCACTATGCACCTCTTCCAAAATTGCAATGCACTCATGTTCTAATACGCATCAGTGTAGAACCTCATCATGACCCATTTTATACAGATCTCCACTAATTAGCATGTAGGGTGTGGCACGTATGGCCAACTTCTTCTTCTCCAAGGCCTTCATTTCGACTGGTGCCAAACAAATTTTGAGAAATACTGCAATATATTCTAAGTTTGAGGGCGCGCCCCATAGCCTAAATAGTTGTGCATCTGGCATGGTATCCTCAATGCTTTGCACATCCTCCCCTGAATCAATCCTAGACAAATGATCAGGTCCAGAATTACTTTTTCCTAGTTTGACAACCACTGTGAACTCAAATTCTTGGAATAACAGTACCCACTCGACATATGCTGCCCTTGTAGAACGAGCTTGTTCACCAAATATTTTAATGCCATATGGTCATTGTAAAATATAAAATGAGTTGCCAACAAATACTACCTGAGTTTATGAATTCATGTAGATCATTGACAATGCCTCGCGCTCAGTCGTAGTATAATTATGCTCTGCTGGTGTCAACTTCCTACTTGCAAAGCACAAAGGATGATCAACAATCCCCTCACCAGGTTTTGCAAGTACTTCTCCAATGTCTAGTTCCTAAAGGCATCCACATGAAAATGGAAAGGCTTATCCCAAGAAGGGAATCGTAGTATGGGCGTGGTGACAAGCCTATCCTCAAAGTGTTCAAATGCCTTCTGCAATGCACCTCTCCCTAATGGAAGGAACTTTTATGTCTGAGAAACTCTTCTAAAGGCATGACAATCTTGGCATACCCCTTGATGAACTTCCTGATAGTAGCCCACTATGTCCAAGAAACCCATGCACTGCGACTTTGACTAGAGGGTTCCCCCAATCCCACAATTACTGCAACTTTTGCGGGATCTACTAGTAAGCCCTCCTTACATATGATGTGTCCCAATAATGTTCCAAATGGGGTAGCAAAGACACATTTCTTAATGTTGAGGGATATCCTCAACTGCTGACACCTTTCAAACATCAGCCTCAAATTGTCACAATGGTCCTTTACTAACCCATACACTGTCCAATCATCTAGGTAGACTTGAAGAAATTTATGGATGAAGTCCTGGAAAGCTTATACCACAATGTGAGAGAACACAACAGGTGAATTTTTCAACCCAAACGGCATGACTGTATAGGAAAAAACTTCCCCACTTAGTGGAAAAGTTGTCTTCCCTGGTCTTCCTTTGCAATCCTTACCTGGTGATAGCCCATGAGAATCCATCCATGAAAGAGTAGACTTTCACGCCCTACCACTCCTTCCAAGATTTCTTCAGTAAATGGGGTTGGGAAAGGATCAATGATCACACACTACATTCAGGTCCCTATAATCAACATATATCCTTATCCTTCCATCCTTTTTGATACTAATCACCATTGGACTTATCCATTCCAACTCTTCCACAACTTCAATGATGCCTGACAAGCTATCATCTTGTCTATTTCTTCCTTGAACCTTCATGCACGTGTACAGATTGGGGTTCATCTGGTATGGTCTCTTCCTGACTAGGCAAGCACCTTCCTTCAGCTTTATCCTCATTTCCCCTAAGGACGTCTTTAAGCTCATGATACCCGCGTGGGAATAAATCCTCAAACTCACGTAAAAGATCAATGATCTTAGAGACTTCTCTGACCAGTAATCTCCAATGATAGCTTCCTTAGGTTCTTCTCCTGATCTGATGTAAACATTTTTAGTTTTTAAAGGTTCATGGTAGGCACGCATGCATTCATCAACACTATCCATGACTTCACGCGTCCCTACAGAAGTGGTTAACATCCAAGTTCTCCACTCTTCTCCATCAATAACATACACCATTTTCCCTTTTTCTTTCTCTATACACACACGCTCAAACTGTATCTCTTATGTTTCCCTCCAAGCATTCTCCTAGCTCAAAGCACTCTTCTATCCCCCATCCTAGGTTCTCCTAGCAACTCTTGTATTCTGGTCTTCCAAATGCCATAGCACTATTGCCCCTTATTGTAAGGTGCTTGACAACCTGCAACACCTTATGTACTGATGGCTCTGTGTACTCAGAGGGATGGTACTCAAATGTTTGAATGAGGTCAGCCACTAGTTCTTGCCAATTACCAGTTTGGCGGCGTATCTCAGAATGGATGTACCATGCACACGTGCACAACCCTGCAAGGTAGAATACAACTTTGTGAACCCATAGGGAAGGTGGTAATGCTTCTGTGCCTTCCCATCCAGGCTACTTTCACATGCTTGGACATGGAAAGAGGCAAGCTCCTTACCATGGTAGTCTTTGATGGTGGTGGGGCACGTTGCTCCTTAAAGAACCTTACAGAGAATGTAATTATCACCTTGCACCATTCCAAGAGATTATCCTGATGCGTTGCCCACCAGCGCACAATAGTTCGAGTAGGACGTAACTTAACATCCCTCTTCGTTCATTCTCGTTTCTTCCACTGAGCTTCATCTCCTACAAAAAATCCTCAGGGAAGGCTCCTCCTGAGTACTTAGGTAGCTCCTTTCCTCCTAAGCATTGGAGCGTACGTGCCTTTGTCACTTTTGTCACCGATCCCCTCAAATGCCTTTTGATTAACTTAAAGGTTCCATGCACCCAATTATCGCATGCTATACTGGTGGTGTCACTTAGGGACTGAGCATCCTCAAACTATAAAATTCCCTCTATGGGATGAATTGTCTCTAGATCCCTGATTGAACACACATATATTCTATCCAGGACCTCTTCTCCCAAAGGTTCACTATAGGGTGTTGATTTTCCATCAGCTAGGGGTATGATGATTCATTCCTCCTCATTCTCAAAGATTATGTATCCCAACATTGTTCTTAGCCCAAGTAATGCTGGGAAATTGTCTACCTCAACGAGCGCCAAGACTTTGAAGTCCCCAGTAAACTTAGCCCCCTAAATGGTGATAGTTGCATCCTTTAAGACACCGATGGGCATTGCCTTCATTTTTTTCCATATAAAACACATTTGAAGATGGTTGTAATGTAGATCTTCCCATCTGATGCCATGCATCCAAGGTGAGAACATTGACCTCTGCGCATGTGTTAATGAGGATATTACTAAGGAGCCATCCATCCACGACCTCATTTAACATGATCTCCCTATCATAGTCAAGGCTGTGAGGGGGAAGGTTTGCATGCAAGACCTGCCTCTCATGCTCTTCTCTAGTGCATGGTACCTTCTCTCTCAACCATGCTCCTAGCAAGGGAATAATATTCTCTTGCCTTAGCATTTTACATACTTCCTTGACCTCATCCAGGTCATCTTTTGGTGCCTCGACCTTCCTTCTTTTCTCCTCCCTCATGGACTGCTCCTTTAGACATTGGATTTCTCCTTGTAAACTCCAAATGACATCCATGGTTTCTTGATATACCTCCTTCTGATGCGCAGGGTCTGGGTACTTCCCATGTACCACTTCTTCCCTTGAAACCAGGTTCTTCTGTCATGGTATTTCCTTTACGCGTGTGGCCTCTACTCTTGTTGTTACCATAACAGGTTCCAAACCTACATCACATGTCACCTATGGCATCCATTGTGTGTTAGCCTTCTTAATGCTTACCATTGCAGTGCCCTTGTCTTTCCAATGCTACTAATTCATATGCTCAAAAAACTTAGGGCACTCCTCATACTTGTGCTTCTTCCCGCACCATGAACACTGCAACAAATATGGGCACTCGCGCTTGTAGTGGTCCGTAGACCCACAATTAAAATAGGTTCCACATGGGAACTCACTTCTTCCTCCTCCATGGTTACCATGACCATGGAATCCTCCACAAAATCCCCTTCCGTGCGTGCCTCCATCTGTGCACTCCTCATAATGGTGATCATCACCCTTAGAACTACTGGCAATGCTGGTTTGGCACACCCCATGATTAATGGCCTCATGGATCTGGTCAATAAGCCTACAATCCTTAGTATCATGGGTTGTAGAGGTATTTTATAGTAGCAAGATACATTCTTCCGAATTGCACACTGTAACAAGGGACATCTACTTGCATCATGGTCCCCATGAAAAATCTCACACTCTACTACTAGTGACACGTACTATCTTTCTGGGGGAAACTATCTTTGGCATGCCCTTCTACTTCACAATCTGTACACCACATTCCACTACGAGTCTCATGAGTTGAGTTCATAGACAAATTTTCCATCTGCTTAGCCATAATAGCGATTTGAGCTTCTAGGAATAGGCTAAACCCAGTGTTAACACTGCCAACAATTTCAGCGAGTAGGGCAGATTCTAACGCCTCGCATGGGTTTGTGAAAGTTTTATGAGATAAATCTCTTCTAAATGGAGTTATCAACCCTCCAACAAACCATTGAGCATGTTATGAAGGGTGAATGTCATATGAAAATTTTGACAAGAGAGTCTTAAACTGCACGTCATACTCTCGCACACTCTCTGCCATTCCCTATTGAATCTCCTTAAGGGTGATGATGCTCTTTTACTCGAACTCAAGGATGTGGAACTCTGCTAGGAAGGCATTTTTCAATGTGGTGTAATCTACCACCATCTGATGGGGGTCATACTTCCTATACCAGCTATGCACGTGCCCTTGCAATGTCATTGCAAACTGACTGGCCTTCCACTCTGGGGTTGTGATCCCCTTCGCGCGCCATAGCAATTCACACTTGTGAACATGCTCCGTAGCATCTTCAATACCCATGTAATATGGAAAATGCAAAGACATCTCAATGAAAACTTAAGGAGGTGGTTGAGGCCCCTGTCCTCCTAGTCTAGACCCTTGGTTTCCTACGGTGTTTCCTCCTTCACCGAATCCACTAGATCCACCAGGTCCTGTGCCTCCAAATCCACCAGTTCCACCTCCTAGATCCTCCTGCCACTAGTAATGGGCCTGAAGTAGTCCCACCTAGGGTCCCCAACATCCCACTGAATTACGTGCCAACTGTCTGTGAGATTATGCCATTGCCACTATGTGTGTCCCACGCCACTCCCTGATGTGTTACCCATGCCTTGTTTAGTTTCTCGTTTTCCAAAAATTCCTCTGAACACTAGAATAGTATGTGTAGCCATAGAAGTAGGAAATGAAAAATTGTATCTCCTGGGCACAGATCTATCACTTCCACCAATACCAACTAGGTCAACGATACTCCTCCCTTGATCTGGAAAACCAAGCGCCAGGGTCTGGTCACTAGGTGGGTTTAGATGCATGCCAATGACTCTTCTCTCTCCATGCGATGAACTCTCATCAGAAGCCGAAGGGGTCTCTCTTACGCGCTTGCCAAGATGGGGTAGCATAGACTGCTCAGGTTTCATGTCCTCTGCGTGAACCTCAAATCCTTCCCGTAACGTCTGCCTCCATACATCCATCACACTTGTAACCTCACGTTGTCTAACAATCTCCCTTTCACATGCTTCACTATACTTGAGCCATCTCTCTTCCCTTTCTTTCTTCATCGCAATGTCTGCCATCTTCCTCCACTCTAGCTTCCTCACCCAGTGCTCAAAATGGTTTAGCTGGCCATTAAAGATGCCTCTAAACTCAAGGTAATAATCAAGATCTTCATTGCCAGAGGGAAAACTCGTAGAAATGATCCTCTGGGCTCCCACAGAAACTCAAACTCAGTGACTTCCAAGACAAGAATATGTAGAAATAGCATACTCTAGAGTGTAGCTAGCCAACACACCTTTCCACCAATGATCCACAACATGAGTCCATGTCAGATCTGCATCCTGCAGCCTCTGGTATTCTTCTTGGGTCCACACGTGTGATCTATAATACCAGATTGATCTAGATGCATATGCTGAGAGCCATTCATACAACTCTACTGGGAAGCAATAGAAAAAAAATTCATACAAATCATGGTAGAGGTTCTCTTCTACCCATCTACGTGCATCAAAATCAGGTCCAATGCTGAATCTCTGAGAAAATTCTTCCTCTGTGCTCTTGAACCATGATTCAACACTTTCCAAAGTTAAACGCAATCTATCATCACTCATTACCCAGATCATGATGTATGTTATTTCCCATTACAACTTTGAAAATAGGTCCCGCTAATGGAACTAAGATGTAGTCATTTTTACACCCACCAAGAACAAGGGAACCCCATGGGCATGTCGACCTATCACCCAGGGGGTGCTGGGCGCTCACCCAAGGCACGCGTGGGCACCGAGTCTCTCTTTTATGTGAGTTGAGTGGGAAAACATCATCTATGATCCAAACTTAAAGGAAGTGAGTGGAAAGAGACATGCAAACATCATAGAGCTCAGAACAGCTTCTAGATCAGTGCAGTCATTCCAGACAGAAAAGTACTTAACAAATTAAGAACTGAATCAAAACAGAAAGGGAAATGCGTAAGGATTCAGACTCATTCCATAAACATGCATAACACAGAACCATGAAGATATGTAAATGCACCAGAATCATTACTGATCATATTCATATAAATTGGTAACCTCATTACATTCATTAGATTCATTACAGAGCATCACAGAAAGGTAGACTGAAATCATGCATCATAACTGGATTCCTATCCTTTAACTCTCAAAACGAAAATTTAAGCATCCAAGCCCTTGATACATCCATCTCCTATGTTTTATCTACCCAACCCAAACATAATTCCTTTACAACATTTATGTGGAGCTCAGCTCCATCTTCATCTCTCTATCTCTTTTCTTCAGCAGACACTTGTATATATAGGCATCCCGAAGTGCCAACTCATCCTAATGCGACCTCAAATCTGGTGCCAAGTGTTTGAATGTGGTCCTCTATGGGCGCATGCCCATCCATGCCTGAGCTCTCCACTCCTTTCCATAATGGTCTTCTAGGAGCTTCCATCGCATGGCATATTCCTTCCTAGGCCAACCTGTCGCCAGGCTGACATCTTATCCACTCCGCATGTGCAATCGGGTCATGCTTTTCTCGTGTCCTACCTAATATGCCAAATATGGCTAAGTCTCGAGACCTTGTCTGCGGGCACACATCACAGGTTCTACTAAGATCCTTCTAGAACCTTGCCTTGCACGCCTTCTCCTTATGCGCCCATTTATTAACTTCAATCTTGCGTGCCCATGCACCTTTTTGGACTTAGACAATATTTTAGGGGCCCAACACCCTCAATGCTTGAACCATAAGAATATGAGTGTGTCATCAGGAGGGTAGAGTGACAAGAGTCATCTACTAAAGACCAAGTTTGTGTTTAGCAGTGGAAGCACAGTCAAAAAAAGTAACAATAAAACCATGTGATTGTGGTGGAATGTGTAATGTGTCATGATCGATAATATGAGGATTAGTTTCTTTGACGAAAGTAATTGGTTGGAGCTTATACTTGAGAGGAGGCCAATTTACACTGAATTTTAAGGGAGGTTGTTTAGGTTGACTTGGTGATATGATAGACGACTTAATAGAAGGTGATTGTGAGCTAATTTTGGTAGGTGATTTACTTGGTGATGTTGTAGATGGCTGAGTAGTAGGAGATGGTGAACTAATTTTGAGAGGTTGTTGCTTAGGAGGTGCTTGAGTAACACTGGCCTGATGCTCATTAGATATAGATGAATCAAATTTAGGAGCCCAATGGGATTTATCATTTGTATTTGAATGTTGTGTAGCAAATGAAATAAATCCTTAATGTTTAAGATGTTTTATTATTCATGGAAAAGTGTGGCAATTGTTGTCATTATTTCCATTGATTCAATGATAATTGCAATATGGATGACCTTGATATTTTGCTAACCAATAAGAAGAATAGTAATGAGTAGGTGGTAGAGTGATCAACTAATGGATATTGAGTTGAATAAGAATTTCATATTACATAGGATTATGCTTGAATATGAGAGGCTTAGGAAATGGCATGTCTTGAGGTTCAACTAGATGACATGTAGTGGACATAGATTATATATAAGAAGTAAAAGGAACAAAAAAATGTGATTGAGAAACATGTTGAATTTAAGATTTGAGAGGTATAATCGTGGATTCCATGGCCTTAAATTTATCTTGAAATAAAGCATGTAGAGCATGGATTGAGTCCAATAGGGGTTGATTAGATGGATGATCACTAGGGTCATCAAATAGACAAGCGAATATAGGAATTATTTTATGTGGTGACGTATTGTCATCAAGATACAAAATATCTAGGGATATTTTCAAAGCAACTTGACAATTGGGATATCTCTTAAGTAAATAAGATAAAAAAACTTGAGCAACTTTAGGATCCATGATAGAAGAAAAATGAGGATCCTAAGTGTGAAAGATGTTGGGTTCACCAAAATGATTAACTAAAATTAACCAAAATGTGGAATAATAGTAGTCAATCTAATCTAGAAAAACATGTAAATACAGTAAATAAATGTAATAAACAACTATGGAAAGTGACCCAAATGACTAATCTAATGGGAGTAGAAACCCTAATATGTAAGAAGAGTGAGGAAGTGACTGAACTAATTAAAGGAGCTCGTTAGACTGTTTCACAAAATAAACAGAATAATTTAGAAGTAGGAATGCCTGTGTAGAGGTCTTAAAAAGGATTGATCTAGACTGATTCTTTAGACGAGGGTGCCTCGAGAGGGATTGGGGTGCCTATGGTCACCCTAGTATGTAGTATGGGCACTCTGGTTTGTGCAAAAGGTTTCAAAGTAAGTTTCACAGGTCTTGTAATTGGTTTGGAACTTTCGATTTATGTCGCATCAGATTCGCTGCACCATGCCATATGTCATTGATAATCCAAGATGAATAGAAGACGTGAAAAATACCAAAAGAAGTATCAAAACCCTAAAAAAATGAAGAATGCAAATGAATAGGTCAGACTAACCTCAATGTCCACAATAGTGGGCTTACTATCTTAGCACTGCATTACATTCCATACCCAAATATAGTTCTTAGTGTGTGTGAATCATGTGCCATAGGTGATCTTGTGCCGGTCGTACTTTGTGAAGTAGTGAGAAATAACTAGATGTAAAAAAATGTAGTAGAAGGATGGATGGAATAGAACAGAATCCCCTCATATACTTGTGTGATGAAGATGAACCAACCTTGTCCCTCATGATAGAGCTAAATGTATGCAAATGATCTCCAAATGCCTTTAATGAATGCAACCCTAGGTGGATGATAGTAGTGACTAGTGCTTGGTCCCTCATTATGGTCTCATAACTTTATATTTATAGGGTTATCTTCATCTAATTTCGTAATTAACCCCGAAATGTTTGACCACCAAAAAGATAAGAAGATAAAATGGCTAAAAAGTGCCCAAAAAGTGGCGGGAAAGTTAAAAAATGATCAGGAAGCCCCTGGTGGGGCCAGGGTACCAATGGGCACCCCAGTACTAGCCTAGGTGCCCCAGTCAAAGGTAAAATAATGAAAAATGATAAAATCTGGGTGGGCATGCGGGTGCAAGAGGTCAAGAATGATGAAAGAAAGTAAAGTAAGATGGCCAAAAGATGGGGGTTAATTAGTACTTTCTTCACTCAAAAACCATATGAATAGTAGTATAAGATCATAACTAAATAATATCTCAAGTGCATGATTTTTTGTCTATAAGTATGCATCTAAGACTTCTATATCTTCTCTTTTTTCACTTCCAATTCATAAATGAATTACTTCTAGGATTTTCACCCTTTTTTCATTGCCAGATTAGTTTCTCGAGTATGTAATCAGCTAAGTGCATCATCTTCTTATGTTTTCACCTTTTCAAAATCATTTCTATTATTCCATTTTACAAATTGCTACTAATAGTATATTTTGATTTGTGCATTCATGTTTATTAAATAAAATAAATATATTACTTGTTTCTAAAATTTAATACTAAGTTAATAAATAATGCAAGTATAAAACCTCACTTATTTAGTTAGGGTTTAATTAGTATTGTTTAAATCGATCTTACTCTCCCCCTAGAAAAGAAAGGGGAATTTGGATTTTACTGACAACATGCTCAATTTGGCTAGCTTCATAGTTGACTACAATATGGTCAATGTGGAATTAAGGGAGCTTAGATTTACTTTGTCCAACAAGCATTTGGGGGATGCTCTCATTCAATTCAAACTAGATCGATGCTTGTTATTTGTTTATTAGTTTCAGGCTTAGAGTTATTGCTTGTCTTCTCTCCCCAAATATAGGGTATGATCATAATCCCATACTACTTAATATAGAAAGGGGGAAAGTCATATTCAAAACTCCTCTCAGGTTCGAGTTAATGTAGATTCAACACCTTGACAAGGATAAGGAAAATGTTAGATGGTGGTAAAATGCTTTCAAAGGAAAACTATGTATAAGTTTAGCGGTTTACTTAAGAATGTCAAAGCCCAGTTGAAAAATGGAAAAAGGAAGTCTATGAAAACATGTTTGAGAAAAAAACATAATTTTGGAGGACTTGAGGGAGCTAGAGGACAAAATTTAGAGAGAAGGTTTGAATCAAACTTTTTTTAGTAAAGAAAATAAGTTGCTAATTGATTTTCATTCTCTTTTAGCGAAGGAAGAAAAAATTGGAGGTAGAAATGTAGATCCTTATGGTTGGATGTCAAAGACTAGAACACTAAATTATTCCATACCTCCATAATGTGTTGAAGGAATAGGGAAAAACATATTTTAAATAACCCAACTAGATGGATCAATTACTCTTATATGTTACCCATTAGAGATAAAGTGAAAACAATTATTAGGAAAAAAATTTCTTCCTCTATCCCTTCTTCATAAGGCTTATACAATTCTATGTTGGGCACTATCCCATCCCTTTTAAATTATCAAGATAATTTGAACCTTTTTGTTTTACCTTTGGAGGAAGAGGTTAGTGTTGTCTACTAAAAAATGTGCACCCAAGAGAACCAAATGGGGATTGGTTATCTTAACAACAGAAATGGGAAATCCCCCAAGTTGTGGCACCTTAGCTCCTTTGAGAAAAAATATGAAGAAAGTTAGCTTCTTATCCAAACTGCTCTATGCTACCACTATTCTAACTCTATCTTAACCTTTACAAGGGGAAAGGTGAATAAAACATGAAAATAAAACATGGTGAATCACCAATAAGTAAGGGGATCACTCTCCCTATTCCTTTTAAAAAAATGAATCAAAAATATGTAATTATAACTGACACACACTAAAATACTTAGAAACAAGAGGCAAACGAAAAAAACACAATTCCAAAGGGCACATATAAGCCACAATTAACTTTTTAATTAAGTCTAAATATACACAACCTATTACAAAGTGAGAAAGAGGCACTAAAAGCCTTGGAAGAATCCTAAACATATGTTTGGGGAAAGAGAGTTGCTTGGCACTATATACACTCAAATTTGGTAAATCACTCTTCGACACCGTTGGTTTTGAAGATAAACACAACATTTCCATTACCGTTTAACATATTTAAGGGTCTCTTGTCTACGTTGTTTATATTTTTACAATGATATGTCATCAAGTTATGAGAGTATAATGCATAAAACCCATATGTAATAATCAATTAACAAGGTACAAAATTCAGATTGCATGTTTTCCATCCTTGAGCAAGGCCATAAAATTTGGTCAAGATTTTATATCCAGTCCTCGATGACTTGTACAATTTTTCACTAAAATTTCCTCCAACTTTTATTTTAGTTTCATAGTTTTTGTTGGGTTTTTAATCCCTATGGGTCACCCTTTTCTTCGATAAATCACCTACAAAACACTATGTAAGAAAGTAAACACTGCCTAATTTTCTAAGCTAGAAATTTTATGGCACTATATTGATACACTCACTTTTAATGCTTGCAAAAGGCACACAAGACTCCCTAAATATCAAAAATCCACATCTAAAATCATTAGGGAAATAATCACTATAGGTCTAAATCTTCTTTCCAGGTCAAGGAATCAACCCATCTCATCTACAAGCACTCAAACATCCTTTATCCAAGTATTTTAGCAAGAGTCAAAATCAACTTAAGAATTTTCAAAGGAAGTTGACAAATCTAGTTGCATTAATTAAGATATCACGTGCTAGGTGGAGAACGACGTGTAGTTTGATCCCTCTTCAGAGTAGTGCTAACATCACTTGTGCATGGGGGTTCCCATGACCCAATTAAATTTTGTTTTGTAGGGTATCACACCCACGATTAGGATTTGAGACATCATTTAAGATGTTCAAAGAGCTTTGCTACATGTTCAACAACTAGGATTTGAAAACAATATACATTTCTAGGAAAGTAACCATCTGAGGAAGTTACAGAACCAAAATCCAAGTAGGCCCAAGACTCTATAGAAGGGTCAAGACCATATATTACGGTCCTGGTAAAAGTATATAGTATCGCAAGAGGCCATTTTCTAGTCATAGTTCCATAAACGAAGCATCATCAGTCTTAGATATCTATGTTCCTATAGTTTGCACACCCAAAACTTTCTAGAACCATTGTAATCAACTAAGTACACTCATCCTCTTGTGTTTTCAAGTTCATGTCTCATTTAGTACATCAATTGTGAGTATTAATACATTGTTTGATATTGGTAATTAATGTTGGAAGTTAATTAATCAAAATAACCTCTTGTAGCTAATTCTTACATCCTTTAATGTACCTAATTCACTAATGTTAAATCTCACATAATCTAACAAGGGCATAAATATTTTTGTGAACTTGAGTCGTGACTCAGTATCTCCATTGGCCCTAGCCTCATATATTTGTATTATCCTTATTCTAGGTGTATTTAATCTATTTATAGTTCAAAAAATTGATTATGATCATGCTCATATGATATCCTTCCATGACTTATTCCACCACTAGTCCATTAATCTTGATACATTTTTGAAATTATTGAATATCCCCAGTAATCTAGACCCCCAACTATTTTGGGAATTTGTGCTCAACGAGTTAGTTCATCAAATAAATTCTAATCATGTTCCCCTTAAGGCATTCTGTACTAATGATCTAGAAATTATATCTAATATTGTGCACACACATAATACACATTCTTCTCATGATGATGATCCTAGTGAGGATGATTCTTCTCTTACACGTTATTATGTGAAACCACTTAGTAATGATTATTTATCTACTAATGACATGGTACATGATACAAATTTTAATATGGATATTGTTACCTTGGAGTATACCATTCATGGTGATCATATTTGTGATATTTACCATACATATGCTCATGAGGATTTTAATTTCACTTCACATCCTTATGTTATTAGCATGAAACACATTTCTATTGATTTAGATGATGAACTTTCTACTAATATATATGATCCTCTTGTTAATGTGTGTCTTTCTCCTACAAATGGTGTTAGATCCCTAGTGCATAATGTTATACCTTCACCTATTATTAGCATAGGTTCTTAGATTATGGCATCAAAACTTGCAATAGGTTGTAGTCAATAATATAATAGGGAATATCATTAAATGATTCAATTGTGCACTAGAATATATGAAAATAGTTCACGAGAAGAGAAACATATCACATAAATCTCATAATGCACGTTGAGTAGATCAAAAGATAGATGGAAAAAGGAATTATATTGAAGTAATTTCTATTGGGATCCAAGATCAAACTTCTTTTGAATTAGATTACATAGATTTATACAAAATGTGATGACTATTGAATTACCAATCCTTTCATCTCCTTCTCGTATCTTCAAAGGAATTTTTATATTCTCTAGCTATGTGCAGATAATGTATACATTCTATATTTTTTTATTATATTACTATATACATACAAAAGGATTGCAAAATCATAAACTATATTGGACGCTGGATTACTATCACATTTTAATATTGAACACTTTCCCAAACTTAATAGTTGTATCATCCCGAGACAAAAATTACTTCTATCCAGTGTTGAATGGTGATTGTGTTGTGCTTTAACTTACTCTATTCACAGTCAACACAGAGGACATCATTTACTGATTTTTATCCTCTGTGCACTACTTAATTGCCCTTTTGGGTTTTTAATCTATGGTAATCCCCTCATAAGCCACCTTTAAGAGTTTTCTGACTATGTAGAATTGCTTACATGTGTAACAATATTTTTACATTTACTATATTTATCTATTTACCTTCTCAAAAATTGTGACGCTCTTTATTTACTAGTGATACTTTGTCTACTTCAGCTGCTCTTCCTGTTGAGTTTGAATAGAGGGTGTGAATGGTGGTAGTGGCATTATGAGTACGCCATTGGCTCTTCAAAAAAAAATATACGACAAAATGAACCTTGGTGTGCTCTTCATTGAGTGTGTAGTTGGAAGAATGACCTCTAGGTATGCCTTGTATGTATTATAATCTGTGAAGGCTTCATTTATTATTCTATAGTACATTTCAAATTATGCGAATACCTTCATAACTTAATATAGTTGTTCATCCTTTTCCTCTTGGGAAACTTGGTCGTGAACTGGAATAGAAGTCTAGATATCTTGAATGAGTTCCTCCAGTTGGTCTCTCATCTACTATGTTGGACCCCTGCGAAAGTGCTCCTTATAACATTTTGTTCCCATTCCCATAATTGTTCAATTACATTATCCCTAGCTTGTAGTGATGTGTGTAAATACATTTTAAGTTTTGATCCTATTCCTATGACAACGTTTGTTGGTGTAGTTTTTTTCCCTACCCCAATATCATTCTTATTTTTTGTCATGGTAGCATGCAACTATGTGTTCCAACCCAAGATTTCAAATGTTAGATGCTTCACCCAAGCTTTACCCTTCTTGAGAATTGTGACATACTCCTTGAGTATCATTATAGAATCTTGCTTGATGTTGATTAATTATGTTGAAATATTCTCGGTCCCTTCATTTTTGTTCCAGTTGTCCACTAGTTTGTCAACTAGAAGTGTTATCTGCATTGCTTCCCTCATGACTTGGTTTCCTATGGTGTCTATGACCAGCTAAGGACATTTTAATATGACATAAAACCTTAGATTGTTAGTTTTTTCTCTAGATTGTATTTCTTTTGAGTCATCTAGAGTGCAATTGATACAATATTTTCTTGCATCGTGTGTACTTCCTCAATTTGTTTTTACAATGGTAATTGATCCAAATCTGCTTATACTACATTGGCTGTAGACTGGGATGTTATATCCTACACGCTTGTCTAAAAAAAATTTGGGAGTACATTGCGAACATGTGATGAATGGAGAATTAGCTTATGTTTTTGTGTTGATGTTATTGATTGTGTTGTACACCTAAATGTTTGCACATCTCATTCATCTTCTTCTGATGATGGTGTGTTGGATGTACCAACCTCTATTTTCTCTTGCATCTTTTGTTCCTCTTCTTCTCCCTTAGCCCATGCATCCTCTTTTTTTTTTTATGTTCTTCTCTCTTCTTATTTTCTTATTCTCTTTCTTTCTCTTGTATCTGATTATTTTATTATTCTCTTTGCTTCTTCTATCTCTATTTCTTCTCTTCTTCTTCTTATTGTATCATTTTCATGTTCATGACCTTTTGTGCTTCGATGTGCATAATTTCTATCTTTCATTGTTATTCTTCTTATTACTTTCACACTTTCTCTTCCTCTTATAGTTTTGGATATTTAGTTTGTTGTCTATGCAATTATTCTTCCACATGCATCTGCTTCAAGTATTTTTGTTTATCCGTGTCTTCTTTTTATCCATATTTTTGTATTTGTTCCTCCACTGGTTGCGCATGGGTTTGCATTATGGATTCTTGTTCTTATACTAATTGTGTAGTTGGAATTTATATTGTGCCAGTTTTGGTTGGGTTACTTACCTCTTATGGATATGGAGGAGGACAAGGTGTGCTTGGTATTTGTATCGAAACTATAGGGATTGTGCTTTCGATTCTCATTTTCTCCTTAAATTCACATATTTTTTTTGTTCTTAGCTGTCTCTCATTGGTAGACTTGTCTTACACCTGCTGCATAGTTGTATTCTACTAATGTAGGCCATTATGTGTAAGATAGGCTCTTTTATGTGTGTTGATGCATGTGTTCAACATAGTTGGTTCTTTAATTGAGGGCATTCATGCCACTTTAAAAGGGCTTGTTGCACTTCTCTTCTTTTTTAGTAGAAAGACCAAGAATTCTTCCTCTAGGGTGGCTACATAAATTCCAAGGTACTTTTAGGCCCTTCTTAATGTTACACACTAGTTTTTCTTGTGTCACATCCTCCTGTATTGCAATGATCATGAAAGTATTTAACATCGGTGGGAGTTGGACCCTATCTTCTGGCATTAACTTATTTGTTACAACATGTTCCATTGTGATGGATTTCCATACATACCACTAGCGTTTTTCTGGTGGATACATCTTGGTGCACATTTATGATATAATGCATGCATGCATTCTACCTTTGTCAATTTGAATTTATTGGAAAACCAACTAATTAATATGGGATATGTTTCCACCCTTAGTGATTATCTTCAGGTCGATGTGATGATTGATTCTTTGCCTCTTTTCCTATTAGCTTCCTTGTTGACTCATTCCTTTTAGATTGCATTGTTGGTATATCTTTCTCATCTTCTCCCATATGTAGTTCTCACCTTACTGGTTTCTCTGTTCCTTATATGTGCAATGGTCAAACATTTGTTGGAATCATGTCATATTGTCCATTGAGTTTGGCCTTGGCTATATCCATGTTGATGAAAAATGGAAATGGGATGTTTTGCATTAGTGACATCTTATCATAGTATGAACCCATAATGTAACAAAATAATTTTGGCATACGAGGCTATATACATTCTTACTTCCTTGGGTAGGCGAGGATTTGCACTAAGTTTTTCTCTAATTTTTAGCAACCAACTTCCCAATAATTGTGTATCCTAAATAGTTGTGTAGGGATTTTATAGGATAAAATACACAAATATATCCTCTAGAAAATAGTCATTGTCTACTTCTATAATGCCCTAAAGAGCCTTCAAGTGTATGAACAAATTAGAATGATGAGCCACTAATACTGGAAGAATTTAGCTCATATCTCTGTGATCTTTTGGGGATTTGTATTCACCTCATGTGCAAGGAATTTAGGCCAGTTGAAATCTACACCATCATCCCACATTCTTGTAATGATATCTAATATGCCTAGAGATGCTTATTTACTGCCCTAGTTACTTGCCAATATTATTATGCTATTATCTCTTCCAAGATTATGACTACATGGTTTGTGACAACCCCTAATGGAATACCTCTACCTTTTTGCAAATGACCATAAACATTCATGGTTTTCGGCTTTATAAGAAGTCTGGTGGTTTTGTAAGGAAAGATGGAGATAACCAGACTTGGTAAATGTGTGGCTTGGGCTACTATGACTGCATTAATGAGAATAAAATTTTGTTTAAAGAACCAAATGGCTTCATTGTGATATCTACTCATGATTTTTTACATGAGCTCGGGATGGTCTCCCATGGAAGGAATTGTTACAAGCCTATGAATAACCATTCCTTGGACTGGGTCTTTTGGTACAATCTTCCCTTGTACATATTCTACTTGTTATTTCGGCTACTCTACCCCCTAGCTTTTTGGTGTTCGCTCTACTAGCTCATGGTGATATGGGTCTACCTAATCTATTAGAGCATTGTAGAAATCCCCATGTCTTTTTTTTCTACATTTGATAGGGAGAGGAATGTAAATCCTTGTTATTGTATAATTCCTTGTATTGTTGGCGAGTAGGCCTATTGAAAGGATCCATTTCTTTCTTTTCTTCTCTTTGTTTTTTCTTCACACTTTTTATTCTTGCTAGCACTTTGCTCTAATTTTTTTTGGCTATTTTCTGAAAATGAATTCTTGCTAAGATGATTTTTTTATACCCTTAGAAATTTCTAATTGGTTATTTTTGAATCATCAATCACTTGATCTACACCCTTTATTGCTTTAATACGTTGGGTATTTCATTTGCTGTGAGATCTTAGGCCTTTGACGTGTCATCTGTACTATTAGCTAGCTTTTGTTATTTTTAAATTTTTGAAGTTGGTTTTTTGTTTCCATTTATTTCTTATTTACTGTGTAGATTTCCTGGACTTATTGGATTCATTCCCTTTTCCCCCCCTTTTCTTTTCCCCTTGTTAAATGTTGATATTGTTTGAAACCTTGTTAGCTTACACATACTCACACACACACACACACACACACACACACACACACACACACACACACACACACACACACACACACACACACACACACACACACACACACACACACACACACACACACACACACTGATTAATTACAAAAACATCTAATCTAAAAAAACTTGAAAATTTGAACCAACTTCCTACTCTAACCATTGTGTCGAGGAACTTATTGTCTTCTTTGTTACTTCGTACAATCATACATTGTAGGTTTTTTCCTACATCCATTTATCATTTCAGGTAATATGTTTCCTTATAGATCCTGTAATACTATAATGTCTTGTTTTGTGATGTGATAAATGATTTATGGACATTTCCATCTTATGCGCAATTTTCTTGGGTGTGCTTCTAACATGATCTCATATACTAAAACCTTTTTTCTGTTTGGAACTCCTTACTGCATAGGTTGTGGTCATACCAGGATTTCTGACTCTATGTATGTGTTTCTTGATTCCATTGCACTATTTCCCTCTATTACTCCATTTTTGTCCAATCTAAAAATATATTTAAGTAGATTCTTTGTCTCCCAGTAGAGTAACTATTGCGATGCGGAGGCTTGGTACAATATATTCCATTGGCATGTTTTCTTCAATTCCATAAACTAGCTCCAATGGCGTTTGTCATGTAATTCTCTTATAGTTGGTTTTGTACGACTATAAAAATGTGGGTATTCGATCTTCCCAATCATCCCTTTTCACATTACAGATCTTTGTTAATTTTTTTCCAGAAATTTGGTTGTATATTCCACATGTCCATTCACTTGCGGATGATATGATATGCTTTTGTTGTGCATAATCATAAATTATTCTATGAGGATTTTAATGGTATTATTCAAAAATTATGTGCTCTTATCACTTACTAATTTATGTAGACATCTAAGTATAGTTATTATGTTTTCATAAAATAATTTATATGTGTCTCTTGTTATGTAATTTTTTGTAGCTACAACTTTTACCCATTTTGTAAAAAAATTTATTGCTGTAATTATATATCTTTTTCTAGATCTTCTTGATGGAAGTTATTTGGCACAATGAATTTTATTCCTCATTGTTCATATGTTTGTATTTCTAACACAAGATTAAGAGGCATTTTATCCTTCTGATTTGGTTTCCCTACTCATTAAAAAATGTCATAATGTTTTTCCATATGATGTGTATCCCGAAACAAGGCCGGTCACCAAATTCCACTAAGGAATATCTTTTTTGTAGTGAGTTCCCCTATAAAATGTCCTTTAACAATTCCTTCATGAGATTTGTGCAATAATAGGTCTCTTTTATGTTCAAATGCAACTATGCACAATACTTCATCCTCACCTAGATTGTATAAAAAATCCATTGATGATAGTATATGTCAAGGCATTTGTAATAAACTTCTTCTTTTCTTTCTCTGTGTAGTATTGTGGAAAAATTCCTTTCTGTAAGAATTGCAAAATTTCTTCTAGTTATGTTGGTATTGCGAAAGCATGAATTAAGTGTGCCTCTAGAGAATCTTCATCTAGTTATTTTGGTTCTTCTCTTATGTTTAAGCGACTCAAATGGTCTGTTCCTACATTTTCTCTTCCTGGTTTCACATTTATTATAAACTTATATTATTGGAATAAACTCAACCATATTGATATCTTACCTCCCAATAACAGATTATTCACCAGATATTGCAATGCTTGGTGATATGTGAATAATTCAAACTCACTTTCTAACATATATTACCTGAACTTTTGGAGTGCAAAAATCATAGCTAGAGCTTCACATCTTTAAATGTGTAGTTTTTTTTTTGAAGTTGACAATTCCTACTTGCGAAGTGAATTAGATGGTATATACCTCCTTCCCTTGGTTGGGCTGAATTTTTTCCAATTGAAGTGCTTTACACATCAACATGCACATGGAATTTTTTGACCAATCTAGAAATACTATGATTGGTGCACTAACTGGTTTATGTTTTAATTATGTAAACGCATTTTGAAATTCATTCGTCCATTCAAAATTTTCACCTTTACATAAAAAATTATCCATTGGTTAAACTATGTTTGCATATCCCCTAATAAATTTATTATATTATCATATATGTCCTAGGAATGTGTTGAGATCTAAGGGTGTTATTGGTGGTTTGAGTCTAATTATGACAACTATTTTTACTTGATCAACCAAAATTCCTTTTTTACATACTATGTACCCAAGTAGCACTCCAAATGTTGTGAAGAAAAAACATTGAACCTGTATAGAAACTAAATTTAAATTTGGTTTGTGCAATCAAAAACCAGATTTTATTACACAATCCTTCTAAAAACCATATGAATTTATTTAACTCATCAAAATTGAAATTTTCTTTATTCATGACATCTAAGAATATTAGATCATATTCGGTAACCATTTATCCTAGTCTCTATTTCATTTGTTTCAGATCCTGAATTATCTCCTCCATGCATTTGTTTCTTTTGAATTCTTGAGTTAACGCATTGCGGACGTCCTGCAAATCCTTCAAACTCAATTATCTTGAGTAGATGAATTCCAATACCCTTTCTTGTAGTGAGCCTATTAGTTTAAATTTCTTGGTATTTTCATCAGTGATTCTTTTTGCACCCCATCGCATGTCACAAGTTAAAAAGTAATGTTTAATATATGTAGTTCTATCATATGATTGAAAACTTGTGTATGGATTAGAGAAATGAGCCATTGTACTTCTTAGTCCTAACTGGTAGCCTAGTTGACTTTGTGCAACTATAAAATTCAAGTTCTATCTTAAATTTTATTCTATTTTAGGTTGTGAATTATTTACTCCAATACTTATTGCTTAATCTAGATTTAAATTTCTTCTTCTTCTAATTCTATAGAATTTAGAAAATTGAACTTGTATTTTGGGTTGATGGAACTACTATTACTACCTCCCCTCATTTTCTTGCAATTTATCCTCAGCGTAATTCTCTAAAATGAAGGACTATGTAATGAAAACTCTACTTCTCTTTTGACTTACTCTACTTATCTTGTGACTTCTACTTCACTAACTTATTCTACTCTCGACTTTAATACTGACTGTGTTTCAAAATTTTGTTCTAATATTCTTTGCAATTCTTGTATGATTTTAAATTGTTTGATGTCATTTTTGCAATCCCAAGTAATCAGTTCTCTATTTTTCTTTAGGGGCATATATCCTAGAAAAGGGGTATTATCATCTTCTATGGTCATTTGAGGCTCTTGTTGCATTCTTTCCTCATATTATATTCATGTTTGATTCTCACAATATCAAGTTTTCCATGATGGTTTCTCTAGGTTCAACATCCACTACTTACTAAATATACTCCTAACTTATTCTAATAAGTATTCCTATGTTTCCTTTTCTTTTCCCTCGATTTATCCTTCAGTTTCTACTTCTGGTTCCTCGGTTTCTTTTCTGATTTCCTCTTTAAGCTATATACCTCATTGTGCACCCTCTAGGCCACTTTGGTTCTTCTCTTCCTTGATTCCTTTAGTCTTTAGAGGAGGCTTAGTTACCCCTCCTGCAACTACTCTTCCTACCTTACCCCTAATCGCAATTGGTTTTTTATTTCCCCTATTAAATTATTTCCACTTCCCTGGACATTGTGATTTTTATTTCTCTCTACAACTTTTCCAATCTACCTTTTTATTCCTTATGACCCTTCTCGGAAAATTCCATATTACTCTTTAGCTTTGGACCTTTCCCCTTCATCTTCCTCTTTCATGACTACATACCTTTATCACCTACCTAACTACTCCATAACAAGTGGAATCGGCACCATGGCCTTTTTTATAGCTAATATTTTGACCAAATATGGTAATTTTCTAACAAATTTTCCTCTTAGTTCAAATAAAAAGTGTATATCAACACAATAAAATGATACACAATTTTAAACAATAATTTTAGCTACGTATCCATTAGTAATATTTTTCATCCAGTGATAACATCACGGGTCCATAGAACATCCATATTGTGTAATATTTCCTCTTTTTTCTCCATCCATACATATTCCTCCTTAGGCTCATATCGAAGGTAATGAAATTCTAACCAAGATAGCCAGGTGGCCAACATCTTGGGAAGTTTGCACTAGAAAGTCTTATGAATATATCCATAGATATGTTCTAAACAAATTATTTTAGTCGAGATGTATGTTAGTGTCTCTTCATCTTCTCCTATAACCATCTTTCTACATCTCTTTTTAGTAGTAGCCATCTTATCATTTTTAGGTCTCATCAAAAGAAGCATTGTTAGTAGAGGTTCTTGGATTACGACATCATATCTTGTAATAGGTTGTAGTCTAGAATATAATAAATAATATCAATAAATTATTCAATTGTGCACTAGACTATATGCAAAGAGTTCATGAGAAGAGAAACATATCACATAAATATCATAATGCAACCAAAGTAGATTACAACATAGATGGATAAAGCAATAATACTAAAGTATTTTCTATTAGGATCCAAGAGAAACCTTCTTTCGAATCAGATTACATACCTTTACAAAAAAAATGATGACTATCGAATTACCAGTCCTTTCATATCCTTCTTGTATCTTCAAAGGCTTTTTTATATTTTCTACTTATGTGCATAGAAGGTATGAATTCTATCTTTTATCTTAGATTACTATATACATACAAAAGGATTGCAAAATCACGAACTATATCCATGTTGGCTTACTATCACATTTTACTATCCAACACCTATATATAGTTCTTTTCCTCTTATGGTTGTTATTATATCTACAACACCTATGGTGTTGGGGGAAACTCATATCCCCCTTCATAATGATACCATTCCCATGGATTTCAAATATGTTTCTTGGAACACCTCTCGATACAATTCTACTGATATTACGATTACTAATTTTAATGTCATATCATCTACTATATATACTCTACCACAATTGGGTGCCTCATATGCTTATTTGATAAGGATTCATAATGTTATTTCTTCACTTGCTTCTCAACCTTATATGAGTGACTCATCCACTATGGCTACACCTAGTCTTGCTACATCTGTAAGGGCACAAAATCCCCTCTTTTCACTACTATTATGAATTTGGATTCTACTACACTCCCATGGGCTTCTACATATGGTTCTAATGATTCCCATAATTTTATCTCACCATTATTTTTATGGCTAGTTTTTGTCTCTCTCTATTTCTTGAGGTTGATACATGCGAGCCTCATAGCACTACATATTTTTCACATCTCTCACTTCACATGTTGTTAGTTATACTTGCACTTTCTACACATGATTTTTTCACTATTGATAACGATGCATATATTTTTACTCTTCTATTTTCTCATTGTGTGCATGCTGGTATCATGAAAACCATTTACTTAATCATCACATGGTTGAGCTTTTAGATTCTATAGGGTTCTCCCCTGTTTAGCCTTCACACATTACTCATGGACCTACTCTATCTATTTCTCCTCTCAATTATTATTTTCTAAACATTACTACTACTATACCACTTGCATTTGAGTCAAAATTGAGGCCTAAGCCTTTATCTTCCGTGACAGTTTCTCTACCTCTTCAGGAGGTGCTCATTGGGCAGCTCAATTCTAGCCCTCATTTTTTTTACATAGATACACATTTTGAAAATAATAGAAACATTCATATATTTACAAAAATACGATATCAATACCTGTACACTTTTCTTGAGTTGTTAAAAAATTATATTAAACATGTTGTTTATCACTTAGGTTTGATTGATAACATGTTTCTTTGCTCTTTACACATATGCATTCACATGGTATATTGAGCTCGAAGTAGGACTTAAACGAAGCAGTACACGATGATACGTGTTGGTTAACCCTTTACCTATACTTCACATACATTTGGGGTCATCTATTCTACACTACATATAGGTGTTATAGTTCTATTATAGCTCTTTTTTACTTCCTCATTATGCTTGATTACATATATTGTGTACATATTATCTTTTGGGATAACATGACTAAAAAATACATCTTGTGCAACATTTAAACCTCTTGTTTCACATATATTCACCTATATTAGATACTATATAATTTAATCATATTCTAACACTCTTATTTTTCATACATATTTTCTTGTGTGTGTTACTACTTGCTTGTTTCATTGATTGTGTCCTATGTGCGTTTCTTTTCTTTTGACACCATGAATATCCTATATTTTTAGCTCTATGGATATCTCATTTACACTTTTTTGCAGGTCTATGGTCCTTGATTATCTTGTGACGTCGTGGGTGTAACATGTTTTACACTCTACACCTTTTATGTGACATTGTTTGTATCCTTCTTACATCTGAATTCACTATTGTTGCACTTTTGTTCTCCTAAATTTATTAGTACCACTATTGTTATCATCTCTATTGTTTATATCTATTGGTATAATTTATATTTTTTCACTCCATGGTTTCCACCATGTTCAAAACCTTCCTTTTTATAGGAATAGGTTCCTTAAGGTTGCCACCTTTTTAGTCTTTACATACTGGGGGTTTTGACCTTGCATGAGCACTTTGAAATTCTATCATATTCTATGAATAATTTTGTGTTTCTATCACATGTAAATTCCCTATTATAGACCTTCATAGGAATTTTACTTTCTTGTGAAACTAATTTACCCTCCATAGACCTTGGAAGGGTTTTGAGTTGCTTGTGCACTTAACATATGTATGAAAGTATATCACACACTTTCAAGATCAGGAAACATGCACACATTTCACATGTCAAAGTACATGAAAACTCCACAAGTACACCAAGCACTAAAATGAGACCATGCCAAGAAATGGAACTAGGAGTGCGATTTGCATGAAAATTACAAGTGTGTTTGGAATCCTCAAAATTTTGATATAGTTTAACTTCTTCGAAATTTATCCAATTTTCTAGAATTTCTTACTCTTTCATGCTGCCAAAAGATTTTGAATATTTTGAAAACATCAAATTCTATTGAGATCATAAAATGTGAGAAAATAAGGGAAATTATTTGGTTTCTCTAAATGAAGTAGGAGTCTTATTTTGACAATAATTATCTTTATGGTCTTCTCTATGGCGAGAGCCAAATCCTTTTACTAGATGGATTCCCACCAGAAATATTTTAGTAGTTTTGGGAAATTATTAAGAAGGATGTTATTTCAACTACTTAGGAGTTATTTGGAGCTATACAATATCATGGGAAATAAACATCGCCTTCATGGTTTAGTTCCACAAAAAAAGGAGCCTAAAATTCAAGGATTTTATACCTATAAGCCTTTGCAACACCCTATATAAAATAGATTCTAAGATTTTGGAAGTCAAGATGCAACCTATTTTACCCAAAATCATCTCAAATATTTAAGGTGGATTTGTTAAAGGTAGAAAATTTATTTATGGGATCCTTATGGTTCATGAAGTGATCCATTCTATGGAAAAGAGTAAAAGGGATGGCATGATGATGATTTACTTGATATGAACAAGGCTTATGATAGGGTGTCTTAATATTTTTTAGACAAGCTGCTCAACAAATTCAGGTTTCGTCAGAAATTTTGAGAATTGGTTTAGTTGTGTATCTCCACTCCCATGTTGTTAGTTCTATTTAATATCTCTCTAACACTTTTTTTCCCATCTAAAAGAGGTCTAAGTCAAGGAGATCCAATCTCTCCTTATTTTTTATCATTTTGTTTGAAGTTACATACATAAATGTCTCAGATGGATTAACAATAATAAAATTAAAAGGATTCAAACCTACCCATTCTCTTAGTTTGGAAACTAATCAAGATTTTGTGGATTATACTCTCTTAATGGGAGAAGCTAGAGAGGAAAAAAATATTAACAGAGTATGAGGAGATGGTGGATCAAAAAAACAATGTTAAAAAAGTATAATTTATTTCCTAAATATCCCTCCTCTAAAATAACGGAAGATTGTTATGATTTTAGGATGATAGGTTAAATTTATTCCCTCCTCCTACCTTAACATGCTTATTGTCTGATTTCCTTTACATTCCTCAACATAAAATCCTCTCATTGATTATTTATATAGAAAATCAGTATGTTGGAAGGGAAACCTTCTTTCCCAAACAGGTAATATTCAATTGTTGACAAAGTTCCCCCAAATCCTTCCTATATATCTCATGTATCTGTTAGTGCAAAATTACAGCACCCCTGGACGCTGATCAGATTTCTAGGTTGATCACTCTTGCATCCACTGTAATTGCACAACATGGAAACCTCTCTCCAAGTGTGGGACTTGGAAACTGAGAGAGGCTGGTTCCGTCTCTTTCCTTTTCTTAAAAGAAGCCCCGCTCTTTGATCTCTTTCTTTTTCCTTTCTTCTGCTATCGCTTCACCTTGTCTCCTAATCAACCCCCACTCTCTCTTCCCCCTTCTTCTCTCCCACTTCCTCCTTATTTCTTCTTCCATTCCTCGGTGGTACCTCCCTTTTACCCCCTTCCCCCTTTCCGTTTTCTGTTCCTCTTTCTGTTTCCAACTATTTTATTCCCTCCTCTTCATTCCTCCTCTATTTCCTTCTTTTTTCCTCTCTCTTTCTCCTTTAATTCCTCTCTTACTTTTTTTCTCCTACTTGCCTCACCCCCCCTTTCGGCTGCCTGTTGTTGTCCCTCTTTATTCCTTCTTCTTCTCCTGCCCTTACCCCTTTTATCTTCCCTCCTCGTTTCCCCTGGACTCGCTTCTATTCCCTCCCTTCTACTTGCTTTTATCTTTTCTGTATACCCTATTCTTCCTCTCCCCTTAGTTTTAGTCTGTTTGTTTCTTTTTTCTCCAACCCTGTTCCGTTTTTCCCCCTTTTACCCACTGTTCTTTTTTTTCTTCTTTCCTTTCCTCGATTACTCTCTCCTCTCTATCGTTACCGTTTTCTTTCCCATCCTCTTCCTTCCTTACACTACCTCTTATTCTTTTTCTTCCCCACTATTTCCCTATTCTTTACTCTTCCTTTTTCGTCTCTCCTTTTCTACTCCCATCTTCTCCCTTCTTTCCGCTCGTTTTTTTTTTCATGCACTTCTCAGCCGTCAACCTCCCCCCCCTCTTCATCCTCTTTTCTTTTTTCCTTTTTGCCAGCTCTCTCTGGCTTACTTTTTTCTTTTCCTCCTTTCTCATATTTCCTCCTCCTCTTTTTTTCTTTGATTTTCCCTCTTCCCCTTATTCTTTTTCTTTCCATTTTTTGTTTTTCTATTTACTTTATTTTCTCTGTTCATCTCTCTTTTCTTTCCCTTCTCCGTTTTCTTCTATTTTTTCTTTTTGCCCTGCTGTCTTTCTCCTCCGGTCTTCTCTTCTCTCCCCTCCATCCCCAATCCCCTCCTCCCTTTCTTCTCATTTATTCTCGTCCTCCTTCTCTTTTTCTTAATTTTTCTTCCTCTTTAACCTCCTTACTTCTTTCTTCATCTCCCTGTTTTCGTTCGGCGTTCCCTCTACGACCGCCTCTCCTCCTATTGTCCTCTTTTTCTCCATGTCTCCCTCCTCATTTTTCTTCCCATGTCTTGTCTTCTCCCTCCCTCCTCTCCTTCCCCCGCTGGCTCATCTCTTCCCCTCTTTCACGCCCTCCCACTCCTCGTTTCCCCTCTCTTTGTTTTAACTCTTTCCACTCTTTCCTCCTTCCTTCTCTTCGCCTTTCCTCTTTTTTGCGCTTTTTTACCATTCCGTTATCCTCGCTTTTCTGCTTCTTTTTGTTCTATTCTTGTTTTGTTCTTTGTCTCTTTTTTCTCTTTCCTCTCCTTTTTCCCCCCGCCCCTCGACCACCATTTTTTCCTGTATTCCCCCTTTGTTTTGTTTTTTTATTCCTCTTGCTTCTCTTCAATTCCTTTTTCTTTCTTCTCTTTCCTTCTTTTCTCTTCCCTTTTTTTCCTTTTCTTCCGTTTTCATCTTTTTTTCTTCACCCTGGGCTTTTTTTTACCCCTCAGTTCCCTCCCCCTTCTCTCTTCCTTTCTTTCCCTTCATTTTTCGGCGTCCCGTTCTCCCTGCCTTCTATTTACCCTCCTATTTAGATCTATATTTTGCAAAGTACAGAGGTCTAGACCTAATCCTATTCTAACTTGCAAGGAGGACAGGGGAGAAGGCCCAAAAAAATGAAACTAAACTAAAGATGGTATGCACCAAAAAGGAGTGGTGAAACATTAGTAGTCATGCAATAGACAAGACAAGTTACAACATTAAAAACATTTACCACAGATTACAATGTAAATAGATCTGAAATCAAGCAAATAAACAACAGAGGATTGAAACCCATTCACAGAAGCTTGCATTATCAATTGTAATTTAAAATACGGCATTTTGACACCTCAGAGAGGTAAAGAAACACATACAATCTTGGAGAGGTCTGATACTTAATCAATCCTTGAAGAAGGTGAATGAAAGAAGAAGTCTGCTATTGCCCAAAAAAGTTCCTCTCTTTGAAATGAGCCAAAAACCTGGCTTTTTCAAATGAAGGGTCGAACCCAGTGGAAAGGGGAGCGTACAAAGGATGGGAGCCATTCTTTCTTGACTGATGTGTATATTTAACATGGATGGAGTCCCTTACAAACCAATACCCCTCATTTGACCAGATTACAGGCGAATGCGGACCCATCTGCATTAAACCTCTGGTCGCTGGAATGTCATTTCCGGCCGATGAATTACACGTCAGAGCGTTTCTCAATTTTTTTTCCCTCCAGGTGACTACTCCAAAACGTAAATTGACCCCAACATCATGTAAGGGAGGGAATTCACCAGCTTTCCTTTGGATATAAAAACGTGACAAATCTAAGGCTCGGATCAAAAAGTTTATTGCGATCTGAAGATCTAGGGCAAAAAACAGGGGCAAAAGCGGTTTGAAATCCTTTTCCCCGCTGCCACTGGAGACACGGTGGGGACGTGTTGATTGATGAGCAATTCTTCTCTCCTCCGTATTCCGGGGCTTTCATTTGAAATTTCACTTGTGGGGCCATTAACTGGACAGTGCGCTTTTTCATTGGTTCGGGCTACCTTTTAAAACTTTGCCCTTTGAACCTTTTGACCTTTTTTCCCTAGACACATGGCCGATTTGATGGTTCTCGGCCCTTGACGGCCTCTTTTCGTGCACTTCACGTCCTTTTGTCCCAAGACGTCCCAATTGCTTAGTGCTCCTTGGTGCTGATTTCGGCGAACCGGCCGGTTCGCGTCCAGTGTCCCGGATGTCCCAATTGCCTTCGGACTGTTTGACCTCTTTCGCCCGGTCGGCCGGTTCGTGCTTTTCGGCCCGCTTGTCCCCGAACGGTCCTCTCAGCAATTAGTCGATTTTCTCTCAGTCAACCAGCATTTCGCACCCACCATTACTTTCGTCCCATTTTGTCCATTTTCTTTTGGCCTGCCTGTGCTCTTTCGGCCGAAAACCGGCGGTTCGGGCCTTTTTGTCCCAAACGTCCCTAGCAACACTTAGCCAATTTTTCTTCCTCTTTCGGCCGGATCGGCTTTTCACGCCCGCCGCGTACTTCTAGCCCAATTGTCCCAAATGTAATTTGGGCCGCCTAGAGGCTTTTCGGCCGATCCGCTCCATTTGTCCCATTGTCCCAAATGCTACCTTGAGCAGGACTCAGCCAATTTTCACACCTCTTTCCTGGATCAACCCTATTGCCTTTCTGCAACTTTTTTGCATTTTCTCAGAGCTTGTTCCCTGTTTCTTCGGCCAGGGGAGTTATAAAAATACCTGAAGGGACCCTAAAAACCTGATTTTTCTCTGAATCAATCAATTTGCTTGGGATTTGAATCTTCTGATGCATGTTATCAAAATTTACCCTAGGGGGGTAAATTTTGGATAACAATTTGGCGACTCAGCGGGATCATCTACCTGCTAGATGAAAAGACCAGTGCTTGAAGCAATTCCATTGGGCATGGAGTCATCAAATATTCTGTTAGAATCCAAACTGACTCAGAATGTGCAAGGGGGAAGATGGATGTGACCTGATGAAAGCAAAGGACATGCTAAACATCTCCATGGACAGCAAGCTGTGCCAAGGCACTTAGGGAAAACAAAACTAACCTACAGAAAAATAATGTGCACAAGCACTTGGAAGAAAGAAAATCTAATCTAATATCTACAGGTGTAGTGAACCTCCCTCTAGAAGTAACGCTTGAGATAGATTCCATTTACTGGAATCTGCAGTTCTTCACCATCCAATGAGGCCAATTGGAAAGCATTGTTGCTCTTGCACTTTGTGACCATGTATGGGCCACTCCAAATGGCATCAAATTTTGAATGCCTTCTTGGTTTGCTCTGTCCACATCCCATTTCAGCACTAGATCTCCTACTTGAAAAGATCGTCCTTTGGCCCTTCCTATCAAAGGTCTTTTGATCAAAGCTTGATCCTTTTCCATTGCTTGGGATGCCTGATCTCTGATCTTCTTGCAGCTCCATCAACTCTGCATACCTCACCTCCATGGGCTCAAACTCTAGCAACTCCAGCTGTTTCATGAGTTCCAATGTTGGCAACTCAAGTGAATGGGCAAGATTGCCTCTCTTCCGTAGAAAGCCTAAATGGAGAGTTACCCGTGGATCTTTTGGGAGTATCCTATCAGCCCCATAAGGCTGATTTTAGTTTGGTATGCCAAGCCCTCTGATTCTCATCAAGAGTCCTCCTAATGATCCTCAGCAAGTTTTTGTTTGTAGACTCGGCCTAGCCATTACCTTGAGGGTAATAGTTTGATGAAGTGCTCAGGTAAATCTCGTTCTTGACAGCCCACTCAGTCACTTTAGATCCGATGAATGCCAATGCATTATCAGAGATTATTGTAGCAAGTACACCAAATCTGGAAGTTATCCCTTCGTAAAAGTCCAAGATGCTAGACTCATTCGCCTCTTTGAGTGCTACTGCTTCTGTCCATCTGGTGAAGTAGTCTGTGGCTGTCAAAATCCATTTGTGCCCTTGGCTCGAATTGGGATTGATGACTCCAATGAAGTCTAAACCCCACTGCATGAATGGCTGATCTACTGTAATTGGATGCAATGGAAGGGCAGCGAGTCTCTCTTTTCCTGTGAAGAATGCACAATTCTTACACCTATTGATCCATGCATAGCAATCACTGAAGATTTTAGGCCAATAATAACCAGCCTTCATGATTTTCAGAGCTGTCACTCTTGGTGCAAAATGGGCCACCAGCTGGGTCCATCATGAAACTCTTTTAATACCCCTTGGATCTGACCTGTGTTAATGCATCTCAGCAGCACTCCATTCACGTCCTTCTTGAACAAAACTCCATCAATGATGGTATATGGAATAGCCTGCAATCTGAAATGTCTCCTCTTTGCTTTGCTCATTTCTGGAGGGCACATGCCTGTCTGTAGGAAATGTATCATATTTTGAGTCCAACAGGGAGTGGACACATCATCATTTTCCTGTTTTTTATCATCTTGTAATAGCAGGACAACGTCTTCTTCATCTTCTAGGTTGTCTGGTTGTTTGGAAGTGAGCTGCTCACACAAACCCTTGCCTCTTACCAGCTTGGTGATCTTGATCTCAATGTCATACTCCATGACACGGGTGATCCAACCTGCCCTTTTCTCATTCAAATCCTTGTTGAGGAGGAAATCCTTAACCCCAGCATGTGAGACTAGCAACTGTATCTTGTTGTTTGAGACTAAATGCTTGAATTTCTTCAAGCTTCTGATTACTGCAAGCACATGCTTTTCAATAAAAGAGTACCTCATTTCGCAGTCACCTAGGCTCTGGCTGAAGAAGGCAATCGGCTGCTCATCATTATCTTTGTTCTGCTGTACCAGAATGGCAGAAATAGTATCATCACCTCCAAATGCATAGAGGATGAAATCCTTGGAAAAGTCTGGGTTGATGAGAGTGGGTGCCTGGGAGATGGCTTCTTTGATTGCTTCAAAACTCTCCTTGCCTTCTGCTGTCCATTTGAAAGCCATGCTTTTTCTTAACATTTTAGTGATGGGCTTGACAAGGGCTGCAAAATTTGGGACAAACCTCCGAACAAAGTGTTATCCTTCCCAGGAAACTCTGAAGGGCCTTCTTGTGGCTTGGCAATGGTAGAGCTCTTATGGCTTCGACCCTCTCTGGATCAATTGCTAATCCCTCCTTGGAGACAATATGGCCAAGGAGCTTCCCTTCATGTGCAAGAAAAGATGCACTTCTTAGGATTCAAAGACACCACCGAACTTTCTACACCTCTGAAACACTTGCCTGAGGTGAAAGAGATGGTCTGCAGCATTCTTTGAGAAGACAGTAATATCATCTAAGTATATCAACACTATCTTGTTGATCAAGCCTTTGAATGCCATATCCATAGCTCGTTGGAATGTTGCTCCGGCCTTCGACAGTCCAAATGGCATCTTCTTGTAAGCATATGTGCCCCATTTGGTTGTGAAGGCTGTCTTGAACTGGTCTTCCTCCTTTACCATGATTTGATTGAAGTCTGAGTAACCATCAAGTAGTGAAAAACTTTCTGAACCAGCTACGACCTGCAGTATTTGCTCCATGGAAGGGAGTGGATAATGGTCCTTGAGAGAGGCTCTATTCAAATCTCTGAAGTCAACACATAGCCTGATCTCTCCACTCTTCTTTCTGACTGGAACTAAGTTGGCAACCCAATTAGAATGCTTGATTGGGAATATAATTGCTGACTCAATCAGCTTGTCCAATTCTTTCCTCATGAGAGGCTCCATGTGTGGATTGACTGGTCTCTGTTTCTACCTGATAGGCTTAGTATTTGGGTCCAATTCAATGGTATGCTGAGCTAAGTTGGGATTGAACCCTTTCAAATCTTCATAACTCCAAGCAAACACGTCAGGGAATTCTTGACATAGCTGTATGAACTCATACTTTTCCTATTCAGTTGTCATCTTTCCAATTTGCAATGGCTTGTTCTCTTCTACCAAGATGGATACCGAATCTTCTCTCTTAACCTGAATGTTTGCTTTCTCCTTTCTAAACTGATCATTGGGGGTTAAAAATGGACTCCAAGGTGATAAGTCCCTTGGGCAGCTTGTCAGTTCTCAGCTGTATCACCTGGTCACCATATTGTTGTTCCAACTTCTCTGATTCTTAGCTGAGAACTCAGCTTCTTCTTGCAAGAAGTGGATGATTTGCTGATCATTCTCAAATACTTGCCAACTGACATCGTTATCTGGCACTGAAGGCCTCAAAATCACGTGGATGTTTGGCTGTACCTTGTCTTGTTGAATGTTTTCTATAATGTCAAAGGCTGCCCCTACTGCTGCAACACTGTCAGCAGCTTGATTCTCTTTCCTAGGGATGGATTTGATGCCAAAGCCCTCAAAATCTTCCACGAGGTCCCCACACCCATGTTCTTGTAGCATCTGAGTAGATCATTTTTGGCAGCATGTTGTCCCTTGACCTGATTTACAATCAGCTCACTGTCCCCAAAAACTTGCAAGTTCTTATCTTTCTCTGATTGCCCAATGCATCCCTTGCACCAAGGCTTCATATTCAGCAGTGTTATTGGAGGCATGAAAATTGAAATCTAAAAGCTAAATAATGCTTTATTCCTTGAGGTGAAACAAGCATGGCTCCACTCTGCACCTTGTCTACTCCTTGATCCATCGAAAAACAGTTGCCATACTTCATTGTCATCCTTGTGGTTTGCTGGTGATTGCTAGGAACGGAATCTTTGCTTCGTCTTTGCCATAGACCCTAGCTCAGATTCTTCTACTTCTTGATAAGGATCAAAAGAATGTACCTTGTTTGCCCATTCATCAAGAGTCAATCTAGAATACTTCCAACCTTAGTGTCGGCTTCATCCAGTGCCAGGGTGATCTTTCTTGATCAAATGCTGAGCAATTGGCATTAATCTGACTTGGAGTATAGGGCTCATGTGGAAGTTTGCAATAGGTTCTGACCTAATTGTAGCCTTAGTTCCATACCTTGTTCTAAATAACATGTGAGACCAATCAGCGTGACAAATATCCCCAATTCTGGCAGTGAAGTCCCTTGACAAATAGAGGGCAAAGAGTGGTGGAAGGTCTATGACTGATATATCTTGTAAGACAACAACATTTGGACATGCATGTAAGGTAAGACTCAAATTTCTAATCACTCCAACTGTTGCTATTGTTGTCCCATCCAGCTGTACTACTCCCTTAGATGTTAATTCATACTGGAGCCCTAACTGATCAGCTATCTGTTTAGGCATTACTGAGCTACTTGCCCTGGAATCTATCATGCAATTATGCACTAGCTGATTTCCAATGATTAACGAAACATAAAAAGGGGGAGGCTTCAGCATTCTACCTTGTTGTGCTCCATGATTTCCTTCAGGCTGGGCAGCATTTGTGAGTACCTTCTCCTGCATTTGGATCTGCTGATTCGAAGTGGCCAATCCTTCATGGCAGCTTGCAGCAGATTTCTTTGGCCTGGTATGGATAGGGATTCCCACATAGATATATTGACGTTTGGTCTTCTTCATCTGATCAATGATACTGAATGGTGATGAAGATCTCTCTGTTGTCCCTTGGTCTGCACATTTGCTCCTTGTATGTGGGCAGCAACAGCTGGCATTTGAGTTGGCCTAGGGGCTGTTCTTGACTGCCCTTGTGCATTTGAAACTGGGTTTTGCTTGCCAATCATTAGTGGAGCTGTGGAAGGTTGAGGATTGGCTGGGGCTAATGACTGTTGTTCACCCAAATTTCTCCTTTTTGACCTGTGTTGGCTGCAACACCTTGAGAAACTGCCTGATTCATGCCACAGAAATCCTCTGCTTGCCAATTTACCAATGTGGTGTCATTTGGGGCTGATTGTTGTTGGAATGTTTCTTGTTGTTGGCTGTTTTCTTGACTACTCTCACCCTCCACACCAGCACTTGTTACCATTAAAGCTTGAGTCAAGCACCATTGAAGCACATGGATTGATTATGAGGCTCATTACATGGAAAACACCAATCATACTCCTGGGCAGTGTTGTTTGTGCTGGTACTAATGCCTTAGAGGCAAATATGGGCATTTGGATTATAGGGCTGAATGGTCTATTGGCAGGAGGCCTTGTTTGATTCATATTTGCAGCTGGATTGGGTGGCCTTTGAGGCTGATATGGCTGCCTATTAGGGTTGAGCTTGAGGCTGATACGAAGGTCTAAAACCTTGAGCTTGCTGTCTCTTGAGTGTGACCAGCTCATTACCTAAATTTTGCAGTTGCTTCATGACTTCTTGAAGCTCATTTGGGGCACTTGGAGATGAAGTGGAAGCTTCATTTGAACTCTGATTCCTAGGAGTGGGAATAGGAGCTAAGACAGGTGCTTGACTAGTACTTGGGCTCTCTAAACTTGGATATAATGGCATTGGAGGCCTAGGAGCTAGCTTGCCAGCTTGAATCAGGACAATTTTCAGCTCTAATGGCAATACTATAAGCAGCAGGGATAGTTGTGCCTCCCATAGATTGAATCAACATAGAAATATCAGAATTTAAAGCTTTAAGGTAATATAGAAAAGCACCTTCTGCTGTTGGCCTGACTGCTACTGGAATCCTATCCCAAGACCTTTGAAATTTGAAGTTGAAGTCAGTTAGCTGCTCATTGGAAGCTCTCTTGATAGTTGTCAGCTGTTCCAAAAGAGACAAGTTGTCTCCCTTCTCTCCAAATTGATTGTGAAGTGCAATACACAGCTAATTCCAGTTTGTGATAGAGCCAGCTTCAAGGCTCCTAAACCATTGCAATGCTTTTCCCTTGAATGAGGATGCCAGCAATTGACAGCTACTTGCATTTCATTAATCTCATGGATTGCACAAAATGTTAGCAATGTCTTTGACATGATCACCAGGAGTGGTCTGGTTTTCTCCAATGAAGTATGGAATGTTCTTCAATGCTGCTACTGGGATTAGATTTTGTGCATTGAGAGCAAGTGGGCTGCTGCCTGTGAAGTTGACATAGGGGTTCACTGGTTGCGCCATTATGATTGGGTCTTAAAAACCCTTTGTATATTGAAAGGGAAAAGGCCGCTTAGGTGGCGGAGTTGAGAGATTCGGTTTGGTGGAGATGGGGGACATTTGAATCATTTTCTCCTTTGCCTTCTTCTTGGAGATTATTGCCAGGTATTCAAAATAGTTATTATCCTTCTCCAAATCTTTGAACATTGTGATTTCTCTCATAAGGCTTTCAGCGACTGCTGAAACCAGGTGATTCTTCCCCTCGGAGTCGACAGATATGACAAATAATAGTATTCAAGCAAAGGACAATTTCAGAGATGACATCAACTTTGCTGCAATAAAATGAGGACCTCTTGTCCCCACGGGTTGCCAAAAACTGTTAGTGTAAAATTACAGCACCCTGGACGTGATAGATTTCTAGGTTGATCACTCTTGCATTCCAGTGTAATACAAACATGGAAACCTCTCTCAAGTGTGGACTTGGAAAACTGCGAGCGGAGAGGAGAAGTGGAATCCTCCAGTAGAGGCTAGTTCCTCGCAAATCCTCTTGATTATTTAGATCTATATTTGCAAAGCTTAGCTCAGAGGTATAGATCCTAATCCTATGTTAAACTTGCAAGGAGACAGGGGTTAGAAGTGCAACAAAAAAAACAATGAACCAAAACTAACTAAAGATGGTGATGCACCAAAAAAAGGAGTGGTGAAACCTATGTTATGCAAATAGACACAGGGGCAAGGTTCACAACAAAAAACATTAACACAGACGACAATGTATAATTGTAGCATCGAAAATTCAAGCAAATTTAATTACACACAGAGGATTGAAAACCATTCACATAGCTGCATTATCAATTTAATATCCAAATACGCATTACACCCTCAGAGAGGTAAAGAACAATGTTACAATCCTTGGAGAGTCTGATACTTCATCAATCCCTTGAAGAAAGGTTGAAAGAATAAGTCTCTATTGCCCAAAAAGGTCCTCTCTTTGAATGAGCCCAAAACTGGGCCTTCTTTTAAAATGCAAGGGTCGAACCAGGGAACAGGAGACGGAACAAGGCATGGAGCCCATTCTTTCTGACTGCAGGTGTATAAAATTGGCATGGAGACATTACAAACCACATACCCTGTCATTTTGACCGGATTAAGGGCGAATGCGACCATTCTGCATTAACTCTGGTCGCTGGAATGTCATTTCCGGCCATGAATACGCGTCAGAGCCGTTTCTCAATGTTTTCCTCCAGACTACTCCAAAACCACAAGATTGACCCCAGAATCGTGTAGAGAATTTCACTCAGCTTTCCATTGATATAAAGAACGTGCAAATCTGAGCTCTGGATCAAAGTTATGGCGATCTGAAGATCTAGGGGCACAAAACAGCGAAAAGGTGTTTTGAAATCCTTTCCCGCAGCTCTTGCCACCTGGAACGACACGTGGGACGGTGCTGATTGGACGAGCAATTCTCTCTCCTTTGTCTCTCACACCGGCTTTCATTGTGAAATTCACTTGTGGGGGGCCCTTAACTGGGACACGTGGCGCTATTTCATTGGTTCGGGTTGACCTTTTAAAACTTGCCATTTGACCTTTTGCCCCTTTTTTCCCTGGAGACCAACGTGGCGGCTTCTGATTGGTTAAGGCCCTTTTGCCAGCTTTTCGGCCCCTCTCACGTCCTTTTGTCCCAGAGTCCCAATTGCTTAGTGTCCTGTGCTGATTTCGGCGAAACGGCCGGTTTTCACGTCCATTTGTCCAGGATGTCCAAGGCCTTCGGACGTTTTGACCCTCTTTCGGCCGGTTTCGCGCTTTTCGCCCACTTGTCCCAACGTCCCTCTCAGCTTAGTCAAATTTTCCTGGCGGGAACCGGCATTTCGCGCCCGCCACGTACTTTGTCCCATTTGCCCATTTTCTTTTTGGAGATTAATTGCAGGTATTCAAATAGTACTTCATCCTCTCCAACTCTTGACCTTGTGATTCTTCTCATAAGCTTTCAGGCCTGACTGCTGAAACCAGTTGATTCTTCCCCTCGGAGTCGCCAGATATGCAAATAATAGCTCTTTTCAAGCAAGAAAATTTCAGCAGATGCACATCAACTTTGCTGCAATAAAAATGAGACCTCTTGTCCCACCGGGTGTGCCAAAACTGTTAGTGTAAAATTACAGCACCCCTGGACGCTGATCAGATTTCTAGGTTGATCACTCTTGCATCCAGTGTAATTACACAACATGGAAACCTCTCTCCAAGTGTGGGACTTGGAAACTGAGAGAGGAATCTCCAGATTAGAGGCTAGTTCCTCAAACTCCTCTGATTTAGATCTATATTTTGCAAAGCTACAGAGGTCTAGATCCTAATCCTATTCTAACTTGCAAGGAGACAGGGGTAGAAGTGCAAAAAAAATGAAACTAACTAAAGATGGTGATGCACCAAAAAGGAGTGGTGAAACATATTAGTTATGCAAATAGACACAGACCAAGGTTCACAACATAAAAACATACACAGACTGACAATGTATAATTTAGCATCTGAAATCAAGCAAATAATACAAACAGAGGATTGAAACCCATTCACAGAGCTTGCATTATCAATTTAATATCAAAATACGCATTACACCCTCAGAGAGGTAAAGAAAACTGTTACAATCCTTGGAGAGGTCTGATACTTCATCAATCCCTTGAAGAAGGTGAAAGAATAAGTCTGCTATGCCCAAAAATGTTCCTCTCTTTGAAATGAGCCCAAAACTGGCTTTTAAAATGCAAGGGTCGAACCCAGGGAACAGGAGACGTACAAAGGCATGGGAGCCCATTCTTTCTTGACTGCAGGTGTATTAAAATGGCATGGAGGACCTTACAAACCCATACCCTGTCATTTTGACCGGATTACAGGAGAATGCGACCCATTCTGCATTAACTCTGGTCGCTGGAATGTCATTTCCGGCCATGAATACGCGTCAGAGCCGTTTCTCAAATTTTTTCCCTCCAGACTACTCCAAAACACAAGATTGACCCCAGAATCGTGTAGAGAATTTCACCAGCTTTCCATTGATATAAAGAACGTGCAAATCTGAGCTCTGGATCAAAAGTTATGGCGATCTGAAGATCTAGGGCACAAAACAGGCGAAAGCGTGTTTTGAAATCCTTTCCCGCGCTCTGCCACCTGGACGACACGTGGGACGTGCTGATTGGACGAGCAATTCTCTCTCCTTTGTCTTTCACGGGCTTTCATTTTGAAATTCACTTGTGGGGCCCTTAACTGGACACGTGGCGCTATTTCATTGGTTCGGGTTGACCTTTTAAAACTTGCCCTTTGACCTTTTTGACCTTTTTTCCCTGAGACACGTGGCGGCTTCTGATTGGTTCTCGGCCCTGCCAGCTTTTTCGTGCCCTTCACGTCCTTTTGTCCCAGACGTCCCAATTGCTTAGTGCTCCTTGTGCTGATTTCGGCCGAACCGGCCGGTTCACGTCCATTTGTCCCGGATGTCCCAATTGCCTTCGGACTGTTTTGACCTCTTTCGGCCGGTTCGCGCCTTTTCGGCCCACTTGTCCCGAACTGTCCCTCTCAGCAGTTAGTCAATTTTCTCTCGGTCGAACCGGCATTTCGCGCCCGCCACGTACTTTCGTCCCATTTGTCCCATTTTCTTTTGGACTGCCTGTGCTCATTTCGGCTGAACCGGCCGGTTCGGGCCTTTTTGTCCCAAACGTCCCGAGCAACACTTAGCCAAATTTTCTTCCTCTTTCGGCCGGATCGGCTTTTCGCGCCCGCCGCATACTTCTGGCCCGATTGTCCCAAATGCAATTTGGGCCACCTAGAGGCTTTTCGGCCGATCCGCTTCCATTTGTCCCACTTGTCCCAAATGCTACCTTGAGCAGGACTCAGCCAATTTTCACACTCTTTCCTGGATCAACCTATTTGCCTTTCTGCAACTTTTTTGCATTTTCTCAGAGCTTGCTCCCTGTTTCTTCAGCCAGGGGAGTTAGAAAAATACCTGAAGGGACCCTAGAAACCTGATTTTGCTCTGAATCAATCAATTTGCTTGGGATTTGAATCTTCTGATGCATGTTATCAAAATTTACCCTAGGGGGGTAAATTTTGGATAACAGTATCTTTTCAATATACTCAAGTTTATTAGTAATAAAATTGAGTAGATTTAAAGGAGATGTCTTTGGTCTAGTACAGAGAAAAAAAAAAATTCCCTTGTGGCATAGGGAATTTTTTTTCTTTCCTAAATATTTTGGGGGTTTTAGGATTAAAAAGATAAGAGACATGAACCAAACCTTATTTTCTATGATTGGCTAACAATTCCTAAAAGATGATAGTCATTGGGATATGATTCTATAGGCTAAGTACTTAGCCAATGAAATAAAGGAGTCATTCTTATCTACTGAATTTTTTCCCCTAATATATAACATTTGGAACAATATATTAGTTACGAGGAAGGTGCTCTATAAAATATGCAAATAGAAGGTGGGTATTAGAAGTGAAGTGTTCTTTTGGGAATTTTTTGGTATTGGTAAGGATACTCTAACTTATATAGATATGTGGAAAATATTAAGGCTAGAGATCTAGATAAATTATGGTGACAAAGAGGTTGAACACATGGTGGAACTACTCAATCCTAAATTTCAAAACTCCCTACATGTCTAACAACTCAATGACCTTATTTTGCATACCCACATCTACCAATCTAATAAATTTGATGAGTTGATTTGGTATAGTACCAATTATGGTCATTATGGTGCTAAGTCAAGTTTTTAGGCATTTATAGGATCTCATAATGGTGGATTTCCTTGGATTTAGATTAGGTAAAGGAACCTTATCTTGAAGATAAACCTTTTATTTTAGGATTTTTGTCATGATAAATGCCTAGCATGCTAAATTTAAAATTTTAGCGATGAAAACTAAGCCCCCACTTGAACATTTCCCCTCCCAGTCACTATGAACCCTTCCTCTAGCCAGCCTATCCTCAATTTCACCCTCATTATCGATTAGAGGAACATGATAACAATATTTTAAAGTGTTTTTAGTGTGCATGTATGTATTCCTAAGGTGATTGAATAATTCACTGATTTTCAAAGAGAAACAAATATCTTCATAAGCCTATAAAGGGTCATCTTAGCCATTTTGCAACACGTGAACACCCTTTGGAAGCTTATAGGGAATATTCAAACAATCCAAGGTATGTATGGGAGAGAAATTAAGTGATCTAAGGAAGTTTAGAAAAAAATAGTGGAGATAATTGATGTTGGGAATAAGTTAAGAAAAAATTGGTCATTTTGGGCACGAGGAATGAAGGCTCTAATGAAGAAAGTCAATTTGTTCGAAAGATTCTGGGAGTTTTGGAAGGAGTTGGAAGCTCATAAAATATGAAATGGAAATTTCTTAGAATTATCCACATTATCTAAACATTTATTTTTCTTAATCCTTCAATTTTTTTTGTGATAGCTCAAGTCACTGCTACTACTCCTTTGTGTTCAAAGGGTAAATGGTGGAAAAATTAAAATTTTAGGCATAATTGTCTCCAAATAAACACTTGGATGATCTCAATAGGTGATTTTGAGTCAAAATCATATAATTTTTTACCCCAAAACACTCTCTCATGCTCCCGGGGTAGAAACATCACTCTCATTGTCTAAAAATGCACTTGGCGGGTGACATCAACATTCCAAAAATATTGGAGCATGATTTTTAACTCTTGATGTCCCGTTGGATTGCCCCTGAGGTATAAAGGGGATAAGTGGGACACAAAAGTGTGCTTCCCCTCTGGATGCTATATTTTCATCACGTAAAACTTGTGACTTGAGTGGTTAGGTGAGCACAATGCAAAATGGACCACTTTTTCATGATGGAGATCCCCTTGGAACATTTTTGAGAACTTGATGTCCCGTTGGCTTATCTCCAAGGTAAAAATGGGACAAGGGGGAAAAAAATATTCTCTCTCCCTTCTCAACTATCCCCAAGTCACATCAAAAAACTATTTTCATCTCAAGAGTGCTAATTTATAGCCCCCTGCATCTCACCCATATGAAACCGCAAGGTGACACTTGTCACAACTTGGTACAAAGTTCACTTTAGTGTCCCTTGTGTCCCATTTTTCCCTCTTCCACTGGTGCAACCCAAGCTCCAACCTCCACCTGAACTGAGTTAAGCCTGGCTAGGTTAGATGTGAGTTAAATTGGAAAGGAGTAAGGGAAATTTTTAAAATCCATGCTTAGACATTTTTTATGTTTCAAAGATGCATTTTTACCTCCCAAAAGATCTCTCCCTTGTTGTTATGTTGCTAAAAATGGAAATTTTCTCATATTTCCCAAACCCATGGTCCAATCCCCATGAAATTTTAACATCTCCTTCTAAAAAACACCTTCCAAATGATCCCAACCTTGCATCTAATGGTTTTGTAGATATTTTTAACGGCTAGAAAATGTTTCCCAGAAAAAATCATTTTTTCATATCTAAAAAGTTATGTCAATTGAAATCCTCTAAAAATTGGAGCAAAGTCTCCTTGTGAAATAATAAAACTTTTGAGAGTACTTTTGTTCCATTCCGACACCGAGAAGACACACTTCTAAAAATATCAATCCTTCATAAGCCTCACTTTCTATAAATATTAAGTGTTGCAAATAATTCATTATTAGATTTTCCATTGCCCTTTAAACATCAAGGAAAATCAAAAGTTCCAAATTAAGAAATTGGTAACTAAAATGGATTTATCAAAATAAGGATTACTAAGAATAGTAAGTGTCAGATTTTTGTTATGAAACAAGGATGTTGAGCCTCATATGCTGAAGAAAGAGCACCTGGATGTGTTTGAAAGGGTGTAGAACATCATAGTAACTTGACATATTCATGATTTCACACTATGCACCTTGAGTTAAATAAAGGAGTAATTATTCTATTTGGAGGATAAGACCTATTTCAATGAGGAGCAAATAAGTAAGAAGGTTTACAATCATCTTGAAGTTGATTGCATTAAGGAAGGAAACATCTTTGTCATGGAGGTTAATTTCAAGGATGAGAGGAGTAAGGTAGTGATCTCTATGTCCTAATTCCTACCTTTTGATCAAATAAGATCACCATGTTACCATCTTAGTGTAGATCTCATAACAATGTTTTTGAACACTTATTCAATACCCCAGAAGGTGTTTATGTGTCACAAAAGAAAGAGTTTTCAATCACAATGTTCCAACTCAATAGGAGGTTAAGGGTAGGAAAATTCATTCATGAACCATTCACTCAAGATCAATCGAAAGTAGGTTCTCCATCAATAGAAGCTTTCCCGTATCAAAATTTTCACTTCTCTCTTCCCTCCCTCTCTCCGACGTTTTATTTATTCATTGGGAATGTAATTTTGGTGTCCTAAAAATTTTACTTAGAAAATTTGGGATACCCCTTTAAAATTTTGGTCTTTTTTCCTTGTGAAGGTTAGAAGTCATGTTGTTTGTGTTCTCTTGATTAAGACTTTGTTGTTTGGTGTTTTCCCTTAACTCTTTGGTTTGCTTAGGACTCCTTCAGAAGGATGCAAGAGGTTTCTTGGTCACATTTTCAAAAATACCCACTTGCTCAAAATTTCTCAAAGTTCCCAAAAGATAAGTATGGAACTCACCCCTAGACCTATGCAAATTTTCCGGGTTACTTTAATTTATAAGTTATAGTGAGTCCTTAACGAAAACCCAATTTGTACTACATAATGTTAGGTAGATTTACGCTACTAATTTACTTCTCTAAAGAACTTGAGTAAAGTGGTTCCTAAATCCTGATTCATACCACTATCAATACATTGTGGGAAATTGATATTACTCTACTTCAGAGATCCATCAAGTAAAGTTGAATCTCGATCCCGCAATTCAAGTCCATACCTAGTCAGCCTTTTTGAATTACTTTACTATCTATACAATGTTAAGTAATCAAACAAATCCAAAGTGAAACCCCTCATTTCTACTCAAGCCTAGGCCGAATCAGGTTTCTGATGGTGCTTTACTCCATTAACATAAGAAATCAAATTCAATCACAAAACCTGCCCCTACGCAACAATGATGTGGCAATATCCCACTTGTCTGCATTTAATGAGGTGGATGGTTTAAAAGAAAAAGGAAAAACAATTCCACATCATTTTTACCTAGCATTCTAAATTTCTAAAGTAAGTAAGCCATCCTACAAAATCCGAGCTACCTCGAGCCGACTAACTGAAATGATTTTCAAGAAATCCATCAGCAACCCATTTAAAAATAGGTATGTTGTTTGTTTTCCCATTCTTTTATTTCATTTCTTCCTTGCATTTTTCATAGTTAATTTTATCAAAGAGTTGTTATGTCGTCTAGGGATATTCTACTCTATAAATCTATGGTATTTTTTATTCAATTCATGTAAATAATTGGTCTAAATTTTTAGGAGAACTTGTGAGTTGTATGGGAAATTTATATTCATATTTATTTTGTGCAAAATATCAAACTTTGGAAAAACCCTAGTTTCTCCCCAGCAAGCAAACTAGTGTTTTAGATCAACTCGGGAATTTCATTTCTCACTACTCACCTAGCGTTTGGTGGATTTATCCATAGCTAAGACTCAATATTCTCCACATGCTTTATGAAAATCCAACCTCCCATTACTCAAATCTTATACTAGGTGGGTTTTTGAACTACTATTGTTGCTCATGCTTTGTGGAAATCCAACCCCTTAATGCTTAAAACCTATACTAAGTGGGTTTTCCAAAGACCTTACTTCACAATTCATTACACAAAATCACACCCTTACTACTTTCTTACTTAAAAATTCAAGTAGCTCCACCTTGAGAACTTGCATTCCATTGTGAAAATAAGTTTTCTTATTTTCTTGCTTACTCAAAGCTTGAAACATCACTCGCAAATGATTTTGAGAACTCTGATGATCATATATACAATGCATATGATCACAAACTTGAAATTTCCTCAAAATAATTATGGAGGCCAGTAGTTTGACTTAAATTCTACATCTTAAGCAGGAGCAGGAGTTGACATCTCGGTAGTGTGCATGCATAATATTACTTGAGAGAAGATACAAAAAATGTTTGAAACATAAGAGAGGTCATTAGAATCAGGAGATGCAGTTATTATTCAAGAAGACCCTAGTATTGCATTTGTGGGAACTTATAGAGAAAAAAGAAAAGAAAAGACTAAAGCTAAGCCCATCAGTGAACCACAAGAAGGAAAAATGAAGTATGATTACAAGGGTTATCCAATTGAGTCATGCATTATATATAAGCTTATAGAAATTAGTGATACTGATATGGGACATGTATCTATAACTGAGCTGGTAGATATCTCTAGTACCATTCATCTGAAGATCAAGTTGAAAATATGTTTACCAGTCACTATGTGCTGTAAAATACTACAAGTTTCATGCAATGTGTGGCCTTTCAGATTTTTCATTGAGGGGGATTTTTTATGGCAATGTCACCTCCTACTGGTCGGTTAGTTAATATCTCCTTATCCTCTATACTTTTTCTCCAATTATAAAGCATTGTAAAAATATCCTTATGATCTTTGTAAACTTATCACTCTAATTTTACGGTGTACAATCCAATGTTGCATCTATTGTAAGGAGATATTTGTGTTATAAAAGGTACCTAGAGATGTTAGTAGATATTTTCCATGAGAAACCATGAGATGTAGTCTCATAAATCATGCTTAGCCTAAATCATTCACTATTTATTTATGGATTCCAAATCCTTTTTTACCAAAAGGTAAGTTTAGCATGATGAAGGTGTATAAATCCTTCAAATATAATATGTTAGCCTAAACCTTCACTACGGTTTGTGGATTTGTAATCATGTTGTATAAACAGGTGATGTTGGCATAAGTTCCCCACTTAATATTAAGGGGGAGTGTTGGAACGTAATATTAAGTGTCGATAAACCTTAGTTTATAATAAAATAATTAAGAATATTTATTCTTCATTATTTAATATGAACTAAGTTTGGTTATATTTAAATGATTATTATTAATCAACAATTAAATCAAGATGTCTTTTTATAAAGTCGCATCCCATCACGTAATTGGTTTGTGACCTTTGGGGTCAAATAAATATGATCATGTGGCATGATCATTTAATTCACAATGGTGGATTGGCGGAGAGAAGTGAGGAAGGAGATCTAGACTGTAATTATGTTTCTCATTAATGGAATTATCTCTTTTCGTGGATTTTTACCCCTTGGGGGTTTTTCCACGTTAAATCTTTATGTCTGTGTTATTTTATTTTATTGGATTTTTTATGATGTTTGTTATATTAATTTAATTAATATTGAATCTTATTTAATGGTTAATGTGTTTAACCCCTCATATCTAACATCTTCATCTCTATTCTAAATTCTTTATATCAAAATTAAATGATTTACTTGATTTAGACACATTGTCTTCTCTCCCTATTCAAGAAGAGAGTGTCATGAATAAATTTGACACAAAAGATAATGTCTCTTAGGAATTGTTATTTCAAAGTCCTAAGTTCTCTTCAAATCAGTATAATAGTAATACAAGTTAGTAATCAATCTTTATATCCAATTTTAAACCTAAACATAATAGGAATAATAAAAATTTAAAGGAAAGTTTGATGGAACTTGTAAAACTTGTGGTAAATTTGGTCATAAAGTAGTTGATTGTCATGCTAACATGTCTCATAAAATCCCTAAGAATAAGAACAACAATAATAAAAGGAATAAGAACAATAAAAATCAGATTCGTACTAATAAGCAAGCCAATAATGTTGAGCAATGTATTTGTCTTTATACTACCGTTTCAGCCTCTAGTGATAGTGAATGGATCATATATAGTGGTGCATCTAGACACATGACATATATGCATGATATTCTTCATGATGTAGTTGAATGTCATGAAAATATTTATCTATGAGATAACTCTTTCATCAAGTATTTATGGTGTGGCAGTGTTAAGTTAGCAAATAGAATCAGTAGAAATGTGTTATTCATTCCTAACTTAAAGAATAACCTTTTATCTTGTTCATAATTAACTAAATCTGACTATAAATTTGTGTTATTACAATATAAATGGTATGTCAAAAATGATCTTGGTAAAGTAATTACTACTGGTTTAGAAAAGAATGGACTGTTCTTTTTTATGGATTTGTTGTTGAATCTTCTACTTCTACTTCTTCTTGTAATATTTTTCAATTATGGCATGAAAGGATTGGGCAAGTAAACTTTAATATTTTGTATGAGATTTCTTGCCTTAACCTAGTTGGGGGTATTCCTAAGATAAAATCAGATCACGAATCTTGTGAAAGATTCTTGCGTGGTAAGTAACATGTAGAACCATTTCATAAACACCATTCATATTTCTTGTTTGAATTAATTTATAGTGATGTTAGAGGTCCCTTGGAAGTACCTTCTAGTGGCGGTGCATTATATGTTATTAGTGTTATTGATGATTTCTCAATAATGAATTGGCCTTATTACATTAGGAAAAAATATGATGTCTTATCTAAGTTTTAAGAGTTTAAATCCCTTGTTGAAAACTTGGATAATCTAAAAATTAAAACAATGAGAACTAATAATGCAAGTGAGTATGTTAATAATAAGTTTTATGAGTTTTGTTTATCTAATGGAATTCAAAGGGAGATAACAACTCCCTATTCTCATAAAAAATGGCATAGCTGAAAGAAAGAATAGAACAATCATTGAAATGGCTAGGAACATGTTTCATGCTTCTAGTGTGCCTAAATTTATTTGGGCTGAAGAAATGAACATTTTTGTGCATATCCTTAAAATATTTACATAAAACCACATCTCATGAAGTATGGACTAAGCAAAAACCTGACATCTATTATTTAAAGATATTTGGCACCCATGCTTCTCTTATTATTCCTAAAGTTAAAATAAAAAATCTTGATCTTACATATTACTCTTGCATTTTTATTGGGTATGGAGTTCAAACAAAAGGATTAAGAGTTTATGATCTAGTTAAGCATGTGATTGTATAAAATAGGAATATGCATGTTCTTGAGAAATGTTTTTGTAAATCTATTGCTCTTCTCTCTTCTGAGTTTTCTAATTCTGAAACTGGTTTTCTAAATGATAATACTTGCTTAGAAAATGTGGAAATTTATTTGGAAAAGACTAATCATCCTTCTTTTTATATGATGGATGTATACATTGAGGAGTCTTCTCAATCCTTCTCTCAATGTAGGATTCCTAAATTGGACATAAAATATGGTTTCAACCCCTCAACTTCGTGTTTTGAGAAAGATTACCCATAGTCAACATTTTTATCATACGTTGTCAATTGTGTATGAGGTTGAGCCTCAATATTTTTAAGACTCCAACCTATATGAAAGATGGATTTCAAATATGGAAGTTGAATACAATACTCTAATCAAGAATCAAACTTGGGAATTAGTCCCTCTTCCTCCTAAAAGAAGCATTGTAGGCTCTAGATGGTTGTATAAAATCAATTATAACTCTATTGGTAAGATTGATAAATTCAAGGATAGATTAGTTGCTAGAGGTTTTACTCAAAAACCTAGTTTGGATTATGTTTAAACCTTTGCTTATGTTACCAAAATAAGCATTGTTAGAATTCTTCTAGCTTTAGTTTCTCAACATGGTTAGGAGATTCACCAAATGGATGTTACAAATACATTTTTAAATGGTGACTTGAAAGAAAATTTATATGGATCAACCTAAAGTTTTTTAAGAACATAGAAAGTAACTATATGTGTTTAAACTTCAGAAATCTTTATATTGTCTTAAACAAGTTCCTAGAGCTTGGTATGCTAAGATAAATAATTTCTTTCATGAGTTTGGTTTCTCTAACAGTTTTGCTAATAATGATTTATTTGTAAAGTATGAAAATAGTCATGTTATTATTATTTTCTTATATGTTGATGATATCTTGATTACTAGTAGTGATAAGAATATAATTCTTGGAATCAAAGAAAAGTTAATACAACGTTCTGAAATGAATGATTTAGGACTATTGAATCATTTTCTAGGCATGATCATTTGTCAAAATCACAAATCTATTGTTGTATCATAATCATAGTATACTTATAACCTTCTTAAAAGGTTTAATATGATTGATTGTAAACATGTCTCTACTCCTATCGAATTAGGTGTTAAATTAGATCCAAAACCTTCTTGTGATAAATTTAATCCAACTTTATATAATCAACTATTGGTAGTTTTATTTATTTAACTATCACTAGCCCTGATATATCCTATGCAGTTGGAATTGTTTCTAGATTCATCTAAGATCCTTATGAGGACCATTGAAAAATGGAAAAAATGATTTTAAGATATATCAAAGGTACAATAAATTATGGCTTGTGTTATTATTCTTGTGATAATGAAATTCTATTTGTTTATTGTGATTCTGACCATGTTAGTGATATTATGGATAGAAAAACTACTTCTGGATTTATTTTCAAGTTGGTTACAAGTGCAATAACTTGGATCAACAAGAATCAACTAACAATATCTATCTCTTTTACTGAATCAGAGTATAGAAGTGTTAGGGAAGAAACAAAAGAATCCATGTGGCTCAAAAAATTGTCAAAAGAAATCCATATGGGCATCAAAGGAAGCACTCTACTTCTATGTGACAACCAAATTTATATTGCTCTTATAAACACTCTAGTCTAGCATCAAAGAACCAAGCATATTGAGATCCATATGCACTTCATCAGAGAAAAAGTTTTCAAAGGTGATATAGATCTCAAGTTTTTTTCCACTGAAGACCAGGTTGTAGAAATGTTTACTAAGACTTTGGGTGCTACAAAGTTCTACAAATTTTGTACTATGTTGGGCATTTTAGATATTATCTCTTATGATTATATGGATGACATTGATCTCCACCTCTGAATTACATGAGCATGCGTTGTTTAGATTTTATGATCATGTGAATGACGTTGATCTTCACCTCTGAATCATATGATTTTTGGCCTTTTAGAACTTTCCTTGAGGGGGAAATAAGAAATGACCATGTTGCATGTTTTTTGTGTAATTCCATCTCTTAACAACTTTATTGTGTCAAAATGGATACTCCCTAGAATATTTCTATGTTGTTTAATTAAATTATCATGTATTTGAATTTTACTTGTAATCCCCGACAAAGCATTAGATATGAAGAGTTTATTAACTCCACAATCTTATGTAATAATTCATCCTTAATCACTTTATCTTGAGAATTTGTAATGTTTCTTTATATTGATGCTTTTATATAATATGTGGGACACTACTTTGAACCGTAGAAAAATAATGTATTGTGACTTCTCTAAAATCTGCAATGCATGTACAGTTGTTCATAGCCTATATAAGTCCATGGGACACTTTGGTAGTGTATCTTAATGATTTAAGGATTATAATTCTTTTTGTACCAAAAGGTGACGGAAGTTGAAAAACCTATGGAACAATTGTTATTTTCATGCTATCCTAGCTAATGGTCTTCACAGGAATGGTCTTCACCTACTCCACCTAATAGTTATTCTCTCTTTGTATGTTGCTTCTATTAGTGTCATATTTTCTTATGGCTGATGCCATCGCCCATGGGTGATGGCATCCTACATATACCTCAAATTCATTTAAAACTCATAGGGGAGATAGATACATCACCAACCACCCTAGAGGTATAGGTGAGTTTTCTAGCCATTCTTTATCTTTTTGTATAGATTAGTTCACTTCCTTCTTCATTGTACTATGTTATTTTAATATTGTACATGGTTGATGTTATATAGCTTAGTAAGCTTAGCAAACATCAGCTCATTACCTTTCATTTCAATTATTTCATGTGTGTTTATTTTTTATCCACACCCTCCATATCCAACTATCGATATATCTATAGGGTACCTTCTTCTATTTCAGTTTTGGGCCTTGGAAACCCTAGATTGACCTACTGTAGTTATCACTACCATTTGGATATGTGACCATTGCGCTCATTATATCCCCTTAAGGTCTATCCCCTTTTATGTTGGAACTTGTATGTCTCCTACTCATTGCCTTGAATACCCTAGTTGAATGGATGAGAATGAGTGCATGTTGTTGAGACATGTTTTGGCCCATATACATTCTTTGGTGAATCTTATGTGAGTCCTATAGAATTCTTGAATGAACACAGCTTGTTAAAATCACCCCTCTTCATTTATTAACTTCACTTAAGTATCCAAAAATCCCAAAAACCCTAACAACTTGTTTACACAAACACCATCACTCAAGGGTGATTCTTTTTATTTTTGTTGCCTTTTTTTTAAGACACCTTTGGCCCCTATGTAGACCTTGTTGCACAATCGATCATGTTTATTTATGTTCTTTCATTTCCCAAACACCATCATCCCTTGTTCAATCTTTCTGGAAGGTTTGATTATGTATGTTACTTCTTTGAATCTATTTCTTTACATCATCATCCCCTATGTAAATATTCTACAAGGCTGATTTTTTCTGAGACCCAAATTTCCAGAGTCTTGATTCCAGTTTTTAATTTATAATGATTTCACCTCTAAGGATATTTTTGGCACAATTGAACCCCTAAAATTATCTATGGGGTACTCCTTTGTGCCTACATCTCATCTTCATGCTCCTAAGTTTTCTAGCTCTCGTCCTAAAATCATTGATCTTACTAGTCATCTTGATCTCTCCCATAAAGCTTTGTTGTCCCAACTGTGTCCCTATGACTAGTCAGATTAGTATCACTCAGCAAAGTGTAGTGTTCTTAAGATCAAGAATATAGATCCTAGATCTATCATCAAGAATCTCAATAACAATGAATACTTTATCCCTGACAAAGACAGAGGTTTTTGAAAGATATCTACCGATACCATAGAAATAACCATTCCCCATTAACCAGGGATTTCCATACCAAGATCAGAATCCTCTGTGTAGGGTTGATCATAATGAATCTCCTAAAACTCCCACTAATGAACATGAACATAATCATGAACAAGCACCCATAAATAAAGTTTTTTCTTCTTCTTCTATGGATCCTAACGTGGTAATAGTTAAACTCCTAGATCATATGGCCTTTTCACAAGATACCACCATAGCTAGCATGCTCCAAATACATAATCAAATGTTACAGCTAGCATCTCAAAATGTGGCACCTAGCTTTCCCTCTTATACCCCCTCCATTGGTGTATGCACGTGGGAATGGTATTCCTCCTCCATTGATTCAAAAAAAGATGTTATAAGTTATTCAAAATGAACCCTTAACACCTTACATTATTTTCATGGACTTGGGAGTGACTCTCCTCACCAGCTCCTATGATGGCTCCATAGATCTAGCCCTTTACCTCAAGACCTTTGGAAATATTTAAAAATAATGGAAACAAATACATATGCAATAGTTAAGCTTCTAGCCAAGACTTTCGTAGGAGAAGCATTAAAATGGTATAACCAACTTCCTCCCAATTCTATAGTTGATCTAGAAGGCCAGGTGAAAGCCCTCATCTTTAAATTTTATTAGCACGACCTTCCTAAAGAAACTTTTCAAAGTTTCATAAGCCTTGAGCAAGGAACCCATGAATCTACCCAAATCTTTATTAAGAAATGGAAGATGTTTTATATATAGGATATCCATAATCTTGATAATCAGAGCCTATGTCAAATATTTCTTAAGGCCCTTACACCATCACCTCAATATAAATTTAGGTCCTTCTCTCCCAATACATTGGAGGAAGCTCTTGAGCAAGCCAAATGACAAGATCATCTCATGTGTGAGTTTGGATGCACTTCCAATCCATCGCCTAAACTCAAAATCACAACACATGTAATCAACCTTTTGAATCCTTCTAGAGAGAAAGGATTGGAGGCACATAAGGATTCTCCTTGAACCTCCCTCCACACTCCTTTATATTGTGTCAAGCTTCTCTTCATTTTTCCCACTCCATGGATAGTTCCTCCTTCAAAACAATCCCTCCCTAATTTTAGGGGTGATCTATTTTGTTAGTGGCATGCCACTATAGGACATTCTTACAGTGATTATAAGGACCTTAGGAAGGCAGCCCATAAATTCTTCCTTGGATCCTCCTTCGATTACTACTTTTTCTTATAAGAGAATTATGGGAAGTATTAATCTCTAGAATATTCCCATTCCAACCATCAGAATAAACACCATAAAAGACCCATGAACAATGTCATGGGCACCATATAAACCTCATACAATCAAAACCTCCTAGATTCCCTATTTTTTAATGTGGATAAGATAAACTATATATATAAACATGCCCATAAGGATCATGTTATCAAGGAAAAAAATCTTCTAATAACCCACCATTGCTTGATACTTCTTAGGACCCCCTAACAACAAATTCTACTCCTACGGTTGAGCCTCCACCTATTGTGTCACAAGATGTACCAAGCAAGGATCTTATTCCACCTTCTTCTGATAAATCAGCTTCAACTAAGGTATCATCACATATGGGTACATATTTCATTGTGTTGTAACCATGGTATCTCTATAGAAGGTATTACAATCCTAGTTGGAACTTCTTAGATGAGTTAAATTCCCTAACATGCAAAATACCTTTCATGGATATCATGCATACTTCGGCCTTGCATCGAATGTTTCTCCTCCAACATTTGTAAATATCTAAGGATCCTTCTCATGTGCCTCCTAAAATTCCTATCACTTCCCCAAATCTAGAGATCCACCACATAAAAACTTTAGGACCATCCTTACAACACTCACGTCTGGGATTCCTAGCCATGGATTTTGTGGAGAATGATATTATCACCGATGAGATATTATTTCATGTGGACAACCCGCCCTTTCTCATTGTTGTTATCATTCATGATGCACAAGTACATAGGGTCCTTTTAGATGAAGGATATGGAATTAACTCATAGGATGAGTCTAGTTACCCATCAAAATTGGACCTGAAATGATCCACACCAATCTTATGGATATAGATCATCCTCTTTCATACAACCTCTTATGGGTTCAACCATGAACATATCGCATGCACACAGTCAGATCGTCTGGGTACTAATGTATTAAATTCATCCATAAAAATCAATTCTTTAGGCATGATGACTCTTTATATAGATCATATATATGAGAGGCCCATCTATAGATAGGGTAGGGGTGAATAGGAAATATAATGTAGACCAGTTAGAGGGCTCGGTACCCTCTAAAGATCTAGTTGGGCCATATATATATATAGAACAATAGCTAGTGGAAAGCCCTGTATATTATCATTATTTGGAAATGTTGTTATAGTACAAGTAGAAGATAAGGCTATAGCCTAAGCACCCATGTCTATATTCCTTCGTTTCCCAAATAGCCTCTCTGATGGTTCTGGATGTTCCTCTCACTCCTAAATATAGCAATGATAATGGTTCAGTAGGCTCATTGAGAAATAAGTAGGGGAGCTCTGGGATATTCCAATAACATTCCCTAATGAACCTTTCCCAATGCCAACTACTCCTAAAATCCAAAGCATTCCCTTCCCAAAATTCTTCGATCTTAGGTCCAAAATATAAATTACACTAGTGGATTTAGATGACGACGAGCCTAAGGATCTCCAAAACATAGTTAATAAAAAATAATTTTCCAGATGCCATTGTGCATTTTTTACCCTTGGTCCTTCTACCTCACAATCAATTTCTACCCCAAACTAATACGGGGGATCCAATAAGAAATGCCTCTGTCTCCAATCACTTAGGATGTAATAAACTATAAATTGTGTGACTCTTTTCTGATCACCCTCACCGTTTGCCCAAATATTTTAGCAAGATTGGTGTTTCAGCCAAGGAGGAGGTTCTTAACCTTAAAGGGAAAGGAATTTCCTTCAATGAAGATTATATTGTTTTTCAATATGATTATAGGCAGTTAGAGGTATTGCACTACCAATGTTCCATGTCCCGAATGTGATCATCTTGAATCAAATTTAATACCATCATTGCACCTTATGACCCCTATTTATGATACTGGAAACAATGAGGATGAGAAAGAAATGATTCCCTACATTCCTCCCGTTAATATACCACTCCTCGATACTCTTTAGGTCATCGAGTAAATCTCTGACTATGCTTCGCATCACACTCCCACCATAACTCCACTATCCACCCTCACATATAATCCATCCTCTGTAATAAACATCGATTCTGGTATTACTGGCATGGCCACTATTGATCATGCACCTAAAGAGGTTACCTAAGATGCTAGGGTATTATATATCTGACATACCAGCTCTAGGAAATTTAGAAATGGTAAGCAATATGTAGGCCTAGAGATTGATGTAAAATACAATGGGCCTCTACCTGCCTTAGATAATAATGAGGCTATTCTAGAACTCCTATATTTCTTAGGATATAAACTCCCTTGACATCATAATAATTTGGGGAAATTCTCCAATAAACCTATGGGTTTTTATGACTGTTTTGCTACTATTGATCCTAGTCATGACGAAGCAGTCAAATTACCCAAGGCCCCATATCACTTTTAAGATTGCAATGTTATGTTGGATGAATTTACCATTAGTGTGCAACTTGATGATGATCTTACGCATGTATTCATGCTTGGTGATTTTTTTCCTCACCTACGTGAGTTTCATATAGGAATCTTATGAAAAAACAATGAGATATTTGCATGGGGATATGTCGATATGCCTAATATTGATCCTAAAATAGTCTCCTATAATATCATCACTTATCTTGATACTGTACATATTTGGAAATAGATACAAAAATTCACTCCTAAGATTAATGGTCTATGTCACAAAGAAATTATCAAGTTCCTAGACAAAAAATCCATTCATACGGTAGACTATTCTGAATGGGTGTCCAATATCATCCTAGTTTAGAAGAAGGCTACCTTGGCCATGTGGATTTTCATTGACTTTAGAAACCTCAACCTTGTTTATCCTAAAGATAATTTTCCCTTACCCTCCATTGAAACCATCATTGATTCCATGACATTATACAACATTCTATCTCTTATGGATGGGTTCTCTAGGTATAATCAAATCCATATTTCTCTTAAAGATTAGCACAAGACCACCTTCACTACATAATGGGGCACTTACTTCTATGTGAAGATGTCCTTCGGACTCAAAATTTTTGGAGCAACATATCAGCATGCCATGAGTCACATATTCCATATTCTCATACATAAATTCATCAAATTCTATGTTGACAATATACTCATACAATCTTGGCGCATTGATGATCACGCTCATGACTTGGACATTTCCCTAGGACGTCTATGCAAATACAAGGTTCGCCCCAATCACAGAAAATGCATTTTTGGGGTGACATGATGAAATCTCCTTGGATTCTTAATATTTAAGTGTGGTATTGATGTCGACTCAGTAAAAATTAAATATATTTTTGACATACCATGACCATCCTCCATAGTATACATACGTAATTTTCTTGGGAAACTACGGGCAATCTAACAATTTTTCCCTAATTTTTTAATTATACTCATACCATAAATAGCCTACATTGAAATTCTACTAAAATATAATGGACCAAATACTATCAGCAAGCATTTGAAAACATGAAATATTATTTTTCCTCTCTACCAACTTTATAACCTCCTTCACCGAATAAACCTTTGTTACTATATAACTCCTCTACTCTGGTGTCTATTTGGGAAATGTTGGCACAGGAAGATGAAAAATGCAAGGATTATTTCATTTACTACATTAGTAGAGCCTTATTAGGTTATGAAACATGATATACATACATTGAATGGGATTTTTTATCCATATATTATATCGCTATGAATTTATTTCATTATATGATATACCAAACCACCTACACCATCATCTATACAGACCATTTGCATCACTTACTCTCACAACCCATCCTTCCCATGGATCCCATTGGGAAGTGGATGACTCTCCTTATGGAATTTGACCTTCATATCATCACACAATAGGTAGTAAAAGGCCAAGTCAGAGAAAATAAATTAGCTGCCACCCCCATCTCCACTCCTCAACCTATCTATGATGCATTACCTGAAGAGGACATCCTCCTCATTGAGGGCATAAACAATGTTATCTCAATAAAACATTATTACTATGTATTCACGACCGGTCTCAAGGCATAGTTCTCTAATGCCAATTTTGAAGCGCCTTCCTCACCAAAAACCAAACCAATGGCCAAAATCATTGAGGATGAGGTCACCATCGATCTCCATGAGGATACATGAATGTTACAATTAAACAGGGAAAAGTGCCTCCAAGGAGTTAGGGAAGGTTGTGTACTTACCGATCCCTTGGGTCAGGTTTTCCCTCTTTCCTATCAACTGTAGTTCAAATTCACCAACAACATGGTGGAATATAAATCTCTTATCTTAGGTATACAAGCTTCCTTAGCTAAGGGTGTCTCCTATCTTTATGCCATTTTGTATTATCAGTTGGTGTGTTGACAGGTTAGTGGTGCATACTAATGTTCTAGTGAAAACCTTAAATCCCATTAAAACCTAGTTCAAGAATTGACACCACAATTCACTTCATTTACCATTGAGTCAATCCCACATGAATAGAATGCCTTGGTTGATTCTATGACAACGTCTATCACCCCAGTTCCAGTCACATTTTGATTCTTTTGATGATACTCTTATATAAATTCATCAAAATACAGCCACCTCAACTCTTCCAAACACTTAATATGTACGTCAAATCAAGTCATATGGCCTTGCGAACCCTTGGTATGCTAACATCCACTAGTTCATACAATTTCATACCAACCCAAATGTTATTGATTCACAAACACGATTACGAATATGTAAAAGAGATCTTAAATATGTACTCAAAGATGACATCTTATACTATTGCAACTTCGAAGGTACCCTACTCTATTGCATTAACAACAATGAGGTTCCCCTTTTCTTCGAAGAATCACATGGGGGTACTTGTAGTGGTGATTATAGTGGTCACGCTACTATCTATGAGTGCCTATGTATGGGTTACCATTAGCCTACACTAGAATTTGATGTTTATTCCTTTACTAAAAAGTGTTGACATTGCTAAATGATTTGATTCATTCCCCTCCAGGTGAGCTGCAATCTATCACTGCTCATTGGACCTTATGTATATGGGGATTGGATTACATTGGGAAACTACCTCGATCCCAAGATGGTCAAGTATTCATCATCACAACCATAGAATAATTCACTAAGTGGGTTAAAGCCATGCCTCTCACCAATATGTTTGGCCTTACTACATCCAAATTCGTCCTCAAAAAAATCATTTACAACTTTGGAATTCTCCATACCATCATATCTGACAATGATGAGAGCTTAAAATGCAAATAAATGAAGCAACTTTGTACTAATTCTAAATAAAACACCAATTATCAACATTGTATCATAAGAAACACAGTGGATAATCCGAATCTACAACTAAAATTCTCAACAAGACCCTACAAAAGATGGTCCATGAATCATGCATAGATTGGCACACAAATCTATATCCTACATTATGAGCATACCACACCATTTTCTATACACACACTAGGGAAACCCCATTTTCACTTACCTATGGATCTGAGGTAGTCCTTTCACTCAAGGTGGAACTCCCTTTGCTCCACATCTTCCTTCGCAGTATCATTCTTGATGAGAAGCTCCATGAATCACGCCTACATGACCTTGAATTACTATTTGAATTACATGATAAAGCTTACACTTGAAATTAGAAACAAAAGAAAAATCATTTCAAACATCACAATAGGTTTGTTTGTCTACGCACTTTCAAAGTTTTTGACTTTGTCCTAAAGCTTGATTACACACATGACAAGGAGGGAAAATACGCTTAGAAATGGTGGGGTCCTTACCTTATAAAATATATCATAGGTCCTAACACATATCGTCTTCAAACCAAAGAAGGACACATCTTTAAAGAACCAATGAATGCTCAATTTCTCAAAATGTTTCACACATGAAGGAACTTAGGAGTTTCAGTACTCAGCTATCATCTCTCATCATTTCTTTTCAAATTGACTACTTCATCAACCTTCTCTTTTAAAACTGACAACATTATCAACATTTTTGATTTGTACACCCTGGTCTTTCCCATTTAATCACCATGGTATTATGCATACCCTCGCTCAGGCTCATGACCTTGTCTAGATTTATGTTTCTATCTCACAACATTATTCTTATAGCATCTGCCTCACGGTTTTTTCACTTTTCAACATTTTAATCCTCCCTTTAGGATAATCATCCATCTTCTCTTTATGTACACCTTTAGGTCTATGATAGTATATCTTTGTAACTTCTACCTTACAGTTTTTTTCACATTTCAGTGTTTTTACCCGTCACTTGGCTATGACACTATGATATTTATGACACTATACCATCACAACATCTTAATATCATGATATCATGAAATTTTTCCCATGGGCCCCTAGCTAGGTGATTTATGTCTTATTTTATTGATGTTGCTCTAGTTTTTCCATTTAGTTTTGCTTCTCTAGGGTTTTGCAACATAGATTTCACCCACACGTGGTAGGACGAGTGACACTATCAAGTATGCATTGGTGGGTATATTTCATTTTATCTATTCCTTTCAAAACTTCTTTCAATATCACTGTTACATATTCTTTCATTGTATTGACTACCCCATGTTTCGTTATTGGGACATGTAGTGATCAATGGTTCGGGCATATGTATACACTTAATGTTTCACCTTTCATCTTTCATACTTATTACTAATAATTTCCTTTGTGCATATAAGGGTCACTAATGCATCTATTTCATAAGCAGATGCCTTAAGGGGCCTGATAGGATTGGGGAATGGTTATTCATGTAACCATTATGGTCTAGATACAGTACACAAAGATATTTTCACTATTTAGTCTTGACCTTTGTTTTCCTTGCATCTAGGTATCCTTATCCTCCTAGGTCTCATGAATATCATATTCATGACTTCTTTCTTGCATTCCATCATTTTATGCCTTTCCAGTCATCTTTTATGACCCACGACACATTTATTTTTCCTTTTATGACACTTCACTTTATTTTTGCATCCCTGGCCAACACAATCGCTGGTGGGAGATTGTATTGGTGTCATATTTTCTCATGGATGATGCCATTGTTTGCAGGAAATGATGTCCTATATATACATCAAGTTCATTTAACACTCATAATAAAGGAAGAAAGAAGAAACTAAGGACATCCAAATTGTACTCTTTTGTGCCACTTTTTCATCTCCTCACTTTTCTCTTAGTTCATCTTACATCTTACTTCGATTGATTTGGACACTCTTCTCTTAGATGATTGTTTGCACTGATAGGTCAACATATAGTTATTCAAGGATAGGAATGGTCTTTCCCTACTCCATCTAATAGTGATTATCTCTTTGCATGCTACTTCTTAGGGGAGATAGATGCATCAACAACCACCCTACAGGTACAAGTGAGTGTTCTAACCCTTCTTTGTCTTTTTGCATATATTAGCTCGCTTCCTTCTTCATTATACTATGTTAGTTTAGTATTGTACACGGTTGATGATAGCTAGCTTAGTACTCTTAGAAAACACCAACTCCTTAGCTTTCATGTCAATTATTTCATGTATGTTTATTGTTGATCCACACCCCTCCATATCCAACTACTGATATCTCAATAGGGTACTTTCTTCTATTTCAGTTTTGGGATTTGGAAACCCTAGATTGACCTAGTGTAGGGATCATTACCCTTTGGATATGCAACCATTTCACTCACTATATCTCTTTTGAGTCTATCCCCTTATATGTTGGTACTTGCACATTTCTTACGCATTGCCTCGAATACCCTAGTTAAATGGATGAGTAAGAGTGCATGTTGTTTAGACACATTTTGGCCCACATAAAAAGTGTTGGGTTTATAATATCAAGCGGGAAAATGCTTATTTAGAAACCTTCCAAATACTATATGTTTTTGGCTTATAGCTTATATTTAAAATATAATCATGATAGACCATAAAATAGGTCATCTTTAAGAGTGGATCATGACCGATCACCTTATATATAACAAGGTGATCTCATTAGAGATTAGTTAAACTAATGGTAACATTTTATGTGAGATATTTGAGTGAGTTAATAGAGAAATAGTGGGAGTGTTGGGTGAAATTTTATTCTCAATAAAAATAAGTGATTTTCAATGGTTTTTAACCTTCCAAGGTTTTCCCACTTATGTCTTATGTCATTGTTTTCATTTATTGTTTGTTCATCATGTTTACATTATGTAATCTACATTATAAACATATTAATCTATTTTTTTAATTACTTCACTTCATAAACTATAATCTTCGATAATTTATATTGTAGATTTATAATTTGTAACATTATTCATCCCTTAAATTTACTAACAAAGCATCCTGCAATTTCTATTTGGCGCGTTATTGACAATAATATCCTTCGGCTCTCCACAAGGTACACTCTTCTTATCTACTTTATGCTACCAAATATTCATTCACCAGCATAAAGTGGGGAAAATTTAGACACAAAAATATACATGTAGTTCTATTAAATTATGTACCAAAGTATGATATTTTATTCATGATTCCTAAGAAATAAAACTAAACATTAGCAACACTTATTTTTCTTTACATTGACATTATTTTATCTTTCCATTATTTCTTCCCCTGCTTTTCTAAATTATCCCTTTACTTTTGGACATCACACAATGTGTTACTTAGCTAAGCACTTCCAAATTTATATTTGCAGCCTTTCAGATAGAATTCCCCAGTAAGGGATAAAAGTGATTGACGTTGTCATCCCCACGTGGGTGCTCATGTCCCTTCACTTGTGTTTTTATATTTTAAAATGAAATTACCACTTGTTATATTTTATAAACTTGTATTGATTACTTTGGGTCATAATTTAGGGTTGTTAATGTCAAAATTCAATAAAAGGAATCATATATATACATCACCTACTTATACATAAAGGACAAGCAAGAGGGAACTAAAAAAGTTACTAATAAGGACCTATCTAGTAACTAAAGAAACCATTCTTGAGCAAGGGACTCCATTTGGATTGTATTGTTTACTGCATAGGAAGGGGTAAATTCTGAATTCCATAACACACATTATCTAGGGGATCAAATATTTTTAGCCCACTATCTTCGTGCAACTTACACAAGGAAAACCTAGCTTTGAGGGACTCGATTTCTATCATACACACACCATAACTACATTGAGTTTGAAATGTAGTGTAGTGCTTGGTGAAAATCACATTGGGGTGACCATTGAGGTTAATATGACTCAAGCATATGCATATTTTATCTACTATAATGTATGCTTAAGTCTTGTGCAAACAACTAGGGTTTTTTTTGCAGGAACATGTGTGACAGGAGAACCCTATAGTAAATTTGATACAACAAAGAGTAAAGTGAAAGAGATATTTATTAGGTATGTGTTAGTGCTTCACATGTGTGTGTAACTAATAATTACATTGGTTATTATTGTGGTAAGTAACTTGTTATAAGTTTTTATATTAAAAAAAACTATAACAAATGTGTGGTTGAGCGAGTATTAACAACTCACGTAGATAGGGAGGAGAGGTTACAGTTGCCTCCTATAATTTAGGAAATATATCTCCTATATATTTTTAAGGTTTGTATTATGAATTTCAGAGTGAATTATTATTGTTCTTATACAAATCTAGTCCAGTAACTTCATTTGGTATCATAGCAAGGTTGATTGTGAGAATATCTCTGATGGAAGAGTAATTCATATTTGCAGGGGCAGTTGTATTACACTTTACCCTATGGTTGAAAGATAATAATTTGTGAAGACTTTTTAAAAGATATAAGATCAAATGTGAAAGCACTATCTTTGAAGCAAAATCTCAACTTACGTGCATCTCTATATTCCTACTATAGTATTATTGTAGTATGATGATCTGATCTCGATCTAATAATTCTAGGCACATTTTTGACAATTTATGAGTTTTACATATTCATAGATTTAACTTGCACCATATACCATTCATGTATGCATGTAAGCATTACCTTAAATGATTAATAGAGTGTATATACAATGTCTATGTTGATATATCTCAATCACAAAGAATATATCTTTAGAACATAAGTCATACACACCCACCAAATGTTGGAGTGCACTCTCAACACGTATTCCTGAGTTGTTAATAACTCTCCACTTTGTCTGTGTCTTTCTAAATCCAACATTAGAGCATGGATCGTGGATATTAGAGTGTATACTCTTGAATTGCATGCATACACATGTCCATTCCATGTGCTCTTCATTAGATCGATTATTTGTAGTCCACATTGCTATGCTTATACGGCTTAATGCATGATGAACTCTTATGTGTCATTTTACGCAACAGATTGGTGCATGTAAATCCATTTATACAAAAACTTCCTTACATCATGAATTTGTGGAGTAAATCAAGCTTCAAAGAATCATATGAAACCCACATCCACAAAGATCAACAGGGGATTGCAAGATTACAGATTTACATACTTCAATGCATATATATGCTCCTTCAATATCGCTTGACATCCACAAATCTTGCATTAGCTTCGACCCAGTTGGCAATAACAAATACATACACGTCAAATCTCACTGTTTTTTATTAAGAATAGGTATTTTAGGTTTAAAATTTTTCTTATTTAGGATGTGGTATTTATAAATGGTTTTAGTAATAGATTTTGTTGATGGATTAAAGTCATTTTATTTTATATTTATGATTACACTAAATTATTTTATTCTTTTGGCCTTTAGTTTAGGATAGGTAATAAGAGTTTATTCACTTTAATTTTTATAAGATATTTGGTACCTGAAGATAGTTTCTCTTACACAAATTAATTTTATTAATGTCATGTCTTAACATATAAGTTATATGAGTCCCATTATATAGCCATTCTTGGTTGTTGGTAAACCATTCACAAAACCATCACCTTGTGGTTTGTGTTACTCCAAATCCAAAACCACCATTCTCAGTTTTTGGTCAACCATTTACAAAACTATCCTTGAGGTTTGTGATCATTCTGTGAAAATCACCAAATCATGAGTAGGTGCAAGTAAAAAGGAAGGTTTTCGCCATGTTCACACTAAGGGGGGGATGTTAGGGAAACTATGTGTTAGTGCTTCACATGTGTGTGTGTGTAACTAATAATTACATTGGTAATTATTGTGGTAATTAACTTGTTATAAGTTATTATATTAAAAATGACTATAACAAATATGTGGTTGAGAAAGTTTTAACAACTTGCGTAGATAGGGAGGAGAGGTTATGTTGATCAGATAACACTTGATAGAACTCACACAAGAAGTCTGCACGGGAAAATAGGCCAGGTTTAAGGGTGTGAATGGATAGGAAGAACACACGTGTGGAGCAGAAGTTCAACATTTAGGACTTAGCTAATTTTGAGCATGAAGACCTATTTTTAGAAGAGGGCATGTAGAACACACCAACAATGCAGAGACGTGTGCACCATGCATTGTCTATCTTTGGAGGATCGGATTGAAGTGTTTTGCATGGAGACGAGCTAAGAATAGGATTTTCACTTCAATTAACTGTAAGAGGTCTATAGATAGCACACTTGCATGTGTGGCTATCCCTATAAACGGCGCATGGATATTAATAGCATACAGCCTATTTTTGGAATAGATAAGCAGTTAAGGAAAAGTCTCCACCCTATATATGTGTAGTGAATTACCAGAGAGAGAGAGAGAGAGAGAGAGAGATGAGAGGTATATAGCTATATCCAAAGCGTAAGAGGTAAGCATAAAGAGATATGTGCATATGAATGGATTATTGTATTAGATCCATGCGCGCATCAATATAGAATGCCATCATTGTAAGGAGCTTCTATGTTTATTAATAGATGGAATTTATTGGCTGAATCTAAGTGTCATTCTTGTGTGTAATTGAGTAGTGCATGTTATTGATTCAATCATGATTATTGTTTAAGTTTGTTCTTTCATAGATCTAAATATGGCATGCATTGTAGAATGATGGATTATTTATGGATCTATGTGTTTCTTCCTTCATCATGCTAACATCCTGCTACATCAACCCTAAAGAGGGACTTGGTACCTTTGCGCACTTCAGGTAAGTGCTCAGTCTAGGCTGAGTGATGTGTCAGCACATCTAGGGTGTTATCTGGTAAATTCTAGGCTGCATCAAGTTATAGTTACCTCCTATATTTTAGGAAATATATCTCGTGTATATTTGTAAGGTTTTTATTATGAATTTAAGAGTAAATTGCTATTGTTCTCATATAAATCTAGTCCAGCAACTTCAATATTGTTAGAAACTAAAGGAATCAAATCTGCATCCACCACAAAGAGACTCGTTCCCAAAACTAGACACTAGCGCCAGGAAATAATATCCACTTATGGGTGGTATTGTTTGTCATATCTCTTATATCACTATTTTCTAGACGAAGCATACACATTTTAGACTGATCATGTTCCATCGTTAGTCCAACCCAGATCCAATCCAAACAGCTAGGTATCAGTTAAGTCACTCTTGTTTTCTCATTATTTATACGTACTCATCATTGTATATTGATATATTGCATGTTGTTTTATATATTTGATTTACTCTAGTCCTCTAATTAAGATTTAATTTTTTTAAATCAAGTATCAAAGATTTGATTTGGTAGCAATGTGGGTGAAATACTAGTTTTTTAAGAATCACCTATATCTTAAACACAAGAGTGAATTTTTTTGCAAAGTTTTTACAAAAAAAATGGGAAATTAATCCAAAAATCTACCCTTCAAATTTAAGCTCTTTCTGATTAATTTTTGTGATAGCTATTTTCATTTTATTATTTTTCATAAATTCTCTACATGCCATAAATTTTGGAGTTTTTTGGATTTGTTTACATTTTTAGAAATCTTCCTAAGAATTAGAAAAGGTTATATTCTTTATGTTTTTATTTGTATGCTTAACATTACCCCAAAACTATTGAGTTAATGTATGGTCAAAGGTGATATTTTGATTCACTCACAACTAAACCCATGCTTGAACCCTTAATCATATTATCATGACAATTCCACAAACTAGAGGCAATGTAAAGGGTAACATCATCCTAGGAAAGAATACTCATGATATGGATTCCAACAGACTTATTGAAGCATCATTCCTAGGATTTTCCTCAATAGATCATAGTTCCAGTCGTGTTGAGTATACTTTGTGCAACATGTAATTAATAATTGTGATAAAAAAAATGTTGTGGATGAATTCAACATCAAATTTAGTGACATCTTGAAAAAATGAAGCTAGAACTCGTGGAAACCCTTTCTAGTTTGCAACCACAACCATGTTCTACCAATTCCCATCCATGTCATAAGGGACCTCTAGGTAATTGTAGTTCTAATTTATCACAACAATAACGTTTATGTTTTTCTAATATGGGGGGTCAAAAAATGATACCATAAAAGTTTGATTGGTAGGACCCAATTGCATAGATCAATCAAATGGATAAAGTTTTTGGTATACATCAAATCCCTTATACACACAAGGTAGTAATGACATCTCTATATACATAACTCAAATAATTCATTTGGAATATACGACCATGTGCTCAAAAGAAGAAAAAATGATTTATTTTTACTTGGTCAATGTTTACTAATGATCTAGGGATGAACTATCAAAATAGTGTGATAGAGAACTACTACAACCAACTAAAAACATTATGAAAAATAGAGCCTACTAAATATTATATTTAGTAATTCTAGAACATGTTCTTACGGGTAGAGAACAGTACAGTGGATATCCTAAATTAATTTTTTTTGGGTGGGCTCAAGGATAGTATCCAACTTGAGGTTCACATGTTTAATCCTAGTCCAATGTCAAAGTCCATTGTCTTTGATCTTAGAGTAAAGAAAAGAGATTTTTTCAAATGACAAACATTCACTACTGGTAAAGAGCATAATTTTCCTACACTATTGTTACCTTAGTCTACCAGGTTTAATCCTCAAAAAATTAATTTAAAACAAAAGTGTTCTATTTTAACTATGATAACAAGTACAACTATGGACATAAATGTACTGAGAACAAATTAGTCTACAATTAAGGTGTTAAGGAAGAAGAATATGATGAGGAATTAGGGGGAAATGTTAAGGAAGAGAGTTGGGAAGAATCAAAATATCCCTAAATAACTATTTTTTTCCATGAATTTTTAGGAATTAAGACTTCACAAACCCTTAATGTAGTGGGATTTTTGAAATAAACAAAGAGTAACAATGCTAATTGATTTAGGAAGCACATATAACTCTATGTATAGTAAATTGGTAGTTTGTATTTTAATTATAATCCAAAGTCACTTACTCAAGTAGATTTTCAAGACAGAAACTCAAGCTTTTTCAAGGAAAGAATGTCAAATATGATTGAACTATAGCTAGATATCACATGCTAGGTGGAGAACAATGTGTGGTTTAATGCCTCTTTAGAGTGGTTACAACATCAACAGTGCACAAGGGTGTCCATAACCCAACTAATGTTTATTTTTTAGGACTCTTTATCCATGTTTAGGGTTTTAAAGGTTGATCAGAGCATTATGAGGTTCTTGTAGTGTGAGAAATAATGATGATAGAAAGTGAAAAAGATATTTAGACAAGTGAAAAACCCAAAAAGTTACAGATCATAAATTTGAGTAGGGTCAAGAGCATACAAATAGGTCAATACCATAAAAAATTTCATGTCCCTATTGTGCAACCTTTCTTAGGAGAATATTTAGGTCACTTCTAGTTTCAAGGCATTCTTAGGTCTAGATCTCCTTATTCCATTATTCAGATCACCTAGAATTTCCCAAAATCATCTGTAATCAACTAAATGTACTCAACCCCATGTATTTAAGATCTTTTATTGTATCATGGAAATTTTTTGCAAGTATTAATGCATTATTTTGATATTGAATGGTTAATGTTGGAATTTAATTAATCAGGATAGCACCATGTAACTTATATTTCATTCTTATTATAAATGTTAATAAAATCTATAAAGGGTGAAAACATTTTGTGAACCCTACTCTTGAATCAAGATTCATGTCTCAAACTCCTAGTGGCCATAGGGTTTCTATTTTGTTTTATTATGTTTATATATTGTGCTTTATCATGACAACTATAAGGGATCATTATCAATATCTATGTATCTTTCCTACATCCTCTAATTCCCATGCCATTCACTTTCACTCTTGTGTCTAAGTCCATGATGATATATTTTCTAATACTATTTTGACTATCAATGTTGATCATGCATAAGGTGATGGTTCCCATACTCACTTTGAAAATCATACTTAGGACATTACTGATGATGATTCCCAATCATTTACATAGTTTTTACAATAAAAACCTTAATATACATTGCACAAGATCAGCTTAAGCATGCTTCATCATCTAACTTAGATACATCTAATATTCCTACATCTATCGTCTCCACATTCTTAGGGGTACCTAGCATTATGATGTACAATATATCTATACATATTCATGTAGCTTCTACTGTAACTTAACCTCCCACATCTAATGGTTTTCATGTTTCCTCATTCAACACACAATCTCTTAAAACCCTTGTCCACACAATTAACTATCAAATATTACAATTTCAATAAGGTGTATCTAATTCTCCTCATGTTATGGATTCCACTCAATTACTACATAATCCAATGGCTTCTAAGGTGTCCTCTGATCATTTTGATCTTGGTTTTATTGCACCTTAAATTCCTATCTATGATGAAAAAGGTGATCTCACAGAGCATCTTAGATCGTTTCATGTGGATTGCATCAATTATACATCTTATGACATCTGGATCACTAATTTATTTCGTAGGAGTGTTAAAAAATTTGCACTACAATGGTTCTATGATCTCCCCACACATTCTATGTATTCTTTCACTACATTGGAAAATCAATTTCTGACACACTTTTCTATCAACATAGGGCATAAGGTTTCTTATGCATAAATGTCCAAGCTATGCCAAGGATATGATGAGCATATCAATGATTATGTCTTGCATTATTGAACCATGATTATAGAGATGAATAATATAATGGATGATAGTGAATTACAAGACCCTTTTTACATAAATCTTTCTTCATCCTCTGTAAGAATCAATCATGTTTGAAAAATTTAGATCATTTGACTATTTTTTCCATACACTATAAGAATGCGAAGCTAAGTTGTTATATATGAGTAAACTCATGTATATTTATATCACTCCCAATACATCTAATGCAGAATTTCATAGCAAATACTAATGATGTTAAGGTTACTTCTAAAGACGTTGCAAATTATATTACTCAACCTACTAAGCTATAGGTATAACCCACACGATGACCGTTTACACGTTTATCTTATGCTCCTCATATTTTATTAAAATAATTACTTGAGTGAAATCTTTTGTCTCTCCCTCCACCATTTGAGGTTGATGCAAGAAATCCTTTAAGTAAAATTGATGCAAAATTTTGATTATCACCGATGTATAGGTCATTCTATGGATAGATGAATAAAGCATTTTCATGTTATTTTGCACCTTATTGCCTCTAATGTTATTGAATGGGATGATCCCACTAAATATTATAATATTCTAAGACATCATACATCAATTCTAAGTAAAATATATTCAATGATCCACCCCCTAATAATACAAGTGGTACATCTACTTATGAAGTAAATAATGCTCATCGCGCAGTGTCACCACTGCCCTCTTATGATAATCCCTTAGATGTTATGATTGGCACTATTACTCACATGCTTTCTTCTACACCATGCATTAATTTCAATGACTATGATATAGATGAAACATGCATTTCATGTACATTATTTATTCTTTTCTCTATTCATCAAGTACCTATACATGGCGTATTGGTTGATATACACAATAAATATAATGTTTGTTTTTTGTCAATACTTCAATCTCTCAGTGTCCCTATATGGAAGATTACATGTGATTTTGATCCTTTCTATTTTTATATCACACTTCATATTACTATTGGTCCTATTATCACACCCATTTAATTATTGGTTGCTAGTTCTCTTAGCTCTGGTGCCTTATGTCTCATTCTTACTTGGTTACATGCTCTTAAGTCTATCCCATCAATTATTCACCAGGGTATCAAGCTCATTCATAATTATTAGGTTGTTACTATTCAAGGTATCCCTTTTGAGGATCCTCCTCCTATCATACCTAGTCATTATCCCAAAACCTATCTCTAATCCTATTACACCTACATATAAGTCTTTGGATTCAAACATTAATTTGTATGTTAGGACTTTGGTTGCAGATGTTGATTGACATATCTCTAGTCCTCCTTCTAGGCCTTTCGTTGCACAAGTTTATTTTCATATATTTTTTCTTCCTTGACCTCTATCTAGCCTTTTCTCCACACATATTGCCTCTAGTGTCTTACATTCTCATAGGATATCCCACTGATACTTTTGTATGTAATGTCACTCTACATATGCTCATCAATCTTTGAGGGATACTCGTTATTCTATTACAACATACAAATCTCATACATTACATAATTTATGTTTTATTGTTATAAAATTATCTTCTGTTAGGCCCTCTTTGGCACATATTACTACCACTATTTCATTGGTAGTTAAGTCATATTCTTTGTCACATTTGAGGCATGTGCCTCCATCATCTGTAGCGGTTGATTCACCTCCTTAAGAGGCTCTCATTGGGTAGCTTTTCTGATATCCCTTTTCTTGTACATAGTTATGCACTAGAAAATACACAAACATCAATATTATACAAAAATTAAAACATTCAAATATTTTCAAAATTGTACAGATCATAACATGTTTCTCTAACATACATTGTTAGCACTTTATATTATACATGTTTTTAATCCTTATGGTTTTATAGATGGAATTTTTCTTCTTCATACACATTTTCATGGGGTATATTGAGTATGACGCAAGACATGAAAATCAATACATGATTATGGGAGCTATCATGGTTCCTTACATACCTTTTTCAGGGGGCATCCCTCCATACAATTTAGGTGCTATTATTTCATTATAGTATCTTTTTCATTTCATTATTATGCTTAATTATGTGCACATAGTGTATTTACTATCGTTTGAGGTAACAATAGTAACACATGTATCTTGTGAACTATTTTATAGTTTTTATTTCACACACTTCTATATATCACTTGATATGTCATTTCATGACATTATGATACTCTTGTTTTCTATACATGATTGCTAGTGGGTTTGTAGTTACTTTTTTCTACTATGATTATGGCCTTAGGTCCTTGATTTTCTTGCAACACCTTACAACACCCTGGGTTTCTTATATTTGTAGACATTAAGCCTTTTATGTTAAATTTCATTCACTGGTATCTTTGCACTTGTTTCTACTTACATATTCATTATTATTGTTGTTACTTATAGTTCTCTTATTGACATTGATGCCACTATTATTTTTGTTACTATTGTTTCTCTTTTCATGCACCATGATCTCTAGCATGTGTATTCTCTTTGTAGGAACATGTTATTATTGGTGGCCACCACATCAACCCTTCATGTGTTTTCTACGCAAATTATCAAACTTACTAGACATGGATACACATCTATTCTTTTAAGTTGCGCGCTCAAAATATTTATCACACATGCCTCTAAAGAGGGGGCATTTATATGGGTATATTCGACACCCATAATGGCATATAAAAAAATCTAGGGTCAGATATAGGTAGGAAAATGCAAAAATTACTCAGAAATAACATCACATATAGAAATTCAGAAAAGAAAGCATAAGGATAAAAAATGTACAATATGGTCAGGAATGTATAGACATTTCTAACCCATTTCTATGGTTTTCCTCCAGTGTTACAAAAACTTTCTCAGTAGTTTTAGAATTTCACCTATAAGAACATATTTTGGCATAGTTTTATGCTCATATGACTCGATTTAGATCAATTTTATGGGGCGTGAAGTATTTCATTCCTTATTCTCTATAATGCTCATTTTAAGTTTCAATTTCAAGGATATTGGAGGCATGGGTCTCATTTTTCTATCGACATTTCACCTATATTAAATTTCTACTCAATTATGCAGTACATGGGGAGAGTATGGGGGAATTTTATTATCTTTTATACAATGTGTCTTAATTACAAAATCAAGCCTAGATCCATCTTCAACAGTGTGGTCTGTGGGGTCACAGAAGGTTTCAAAGTGGCCAAGTTCTTCGTAGGTAGTCCTTTCTCACCTCTTAAAATTAAAGGGGGTGATATTATAACTTTTGAATGAATTTGATACATTATATTCTTCCTTTATGGGGTGTTTCATCTCCTCAATATTCTTCTCTCTCTTCATCATTTGAGTGTTGGGTTCCATACACCTGATTAATGCAGAGGCGTCATTGTAAGACTACAAAATTACAATCTATTATGTTGTAAGATCAAGGTGAATGAGTTAGGAGGCCTAGGTTGAGTCTCTAAATTTGAATTTTTAAATGTATACCTCTCCATCCATTTTGTGTTCAAATGATTGAAGGATGTAAATGAGGTATTCTAACTTAAATGATGTTGTAAGGTTGTTTTTTAGGTGTGTATGGATTTCGTAGGTTAGTATGGGGTGAAAGAGTCCTTAAATTATATGCAAATGTTGAAAAGTGCCTATTTTGGAAAATGGAGGCACATAGTGAGTCATTATGGGTTAGCTAAGGAATGTAGGGTGAAAAGAAGTTACAAACTTAAGGATAGATTGAGAGTTACAAAAGTGATAAATGTTGTTATCCATTTATGTTTAGGCCACATATGGCAGTTACATTCAAAAGGATAAAGCATTATGTTTGTAGGGGAGGTAGAAGAGTTGCTATAAAAAAGTGACAGTTATGAAGAAAGAGGGGTGGCATGTAGGAAAGGATTCAAGGAAGGAAGGTAAGACATTATTCCTCAAGTGAGAGGATGAAAAGAGGAAAGATAATCCCTCATGGAGAAGAGGAAATGTAACTCAAATTTTGAATTACAGTCAATATAAGTGTGATATGCTTTGTTTTGATTTCTAAGTTTTGCATATAAGGTCACAACTCTCATTTTTATGACACATCTTGATTATCACTGGTTTCTTATTATAAATGCATGTTGAACTTACTAAAATCCACTTGAGGAAGATAGTGTAGACTAACATACATGTACCAAGTCATTGGCCTTTATTGCTTAAGAATATGCCTTAGTTGAATAGGAGAGTGAATGGATGTTAAAAAAAAATTGGTTATAGTTTTGATGTGTGATCTTTCCAACTAACCATACAACAATGATCATGAAAAGATAATAAATGTAACATTCTCTTCCCAAACTTAGAAGGTTGTTAAATATGTCACCCTTTTGTGCAGGCATGAAAATAACTTATAGAAATAAGATAACTGTGACTGAGACTGTGAAAATTATGTGCAAAGGTATATAGGAAAGATCCAAGTAGTGGAGATTATGTGTATTGGTTTGGAACATGTTTAAATCTTATTGAATCTCCTATAGGAGTTTGAATTCATCACCTTGTTCCTAGATAGGAAAATCTAAAATTTGATTGTGTGAGCTTGTATCATGACTATGTTCAATTAATGAATTGTCATTATAGATGTAGTCTCTTGTGTGTGAGTTAAATAATTTACATGTATGTATGGAGAGTTCATTTAGTTTCATCTTATGGGTGTAGGAATTATTGGAATGAAGATTCTTTGTTTTAAGGTGACTATATAGGACTGTGAAAAAATGCATGAATACAAGATTGTGAAGATCCTCTTTTTTGCTTATTTTGAATGGTAAGGAGTTAATGATTTACACTTCCCCAGAACTTATGGATTAAAGGGTTTATTGTCTCTTAGTACATGCAAGAAAGACCCCTCTAAAAGACAAGAAATTGTAACTACAATTCTTGAGGTAGTGTACTTGCGAGGTTGATGCTTCTTATATAGCATGATATCCCCAAAAATATCCCTTGATTTTAGTTTCATCAAATAGTACCAAATATCCCTTCAAGCAAGTATAATCTTATCAGGACAATATTGGAGGGTTTCATTCATACCCTAACTACGTGCATGAACAGTTAGGATATAGGTTATGAAAACATCTAACTCCATCAAACCCTACTACTGATAATTTATAAGTAAGGAGAGGGTCAAAATATACCTAGAGATCAAGTTTGGGAGATTTCATTTGAATAAGAATAAATTTATAAGGATTTCTTTAACCACGGATTTCACACAGAGTATAGTTCATTCTGGCCAGGGCAAGAGATTCAAAGTACCAAACCGAATAATCTTAGCATGAAGGTTAGAATAAATCATGTTCAAGGGGTTATCAAAGTGATCCAAAAATAATTTTAACTTTTCACCGGGTGGTTTCCAAGGAAAACTTGACAGTCCTCTGAGCTACATGTAAGCACCTGAAGAAGCCTAGTTTGATAGGCATGTTTACAAAGGAAGTAATCTTTAACTATGGATTTAAACCTTGAAACATTGGGGAGAGTATAAATGCATTAATAAGTTCTCAAAAACCATAAGTTTGTGTCATGAAACCCTTAATAAATAAAATTATGTATGAAAAGCCACTTCCCCAGACCTAATTGTGAGCTAGTGAACCACCAAGAAGGATAGTAGGTTTTCAAAAGGAACATAAAGGATCAATGGATGATATATATGGTGCATCATGAATGTTATAATAATACTAGGAAGCATTTGAGGGATTATTGTAGGTTGTTATGGATGTATCTCAACTTAGATGTTTAGATAAGCCTATCTAAAAGGTGCATATTGTAAGATTGAGAAATTTTTCAAAGGGAGGAAGTTTTGAGTTATTTAGATCATGGTGATGCTTGTCTAAGGTATATAGTGAGTAAGGGAATAGAGGAAGAAACCTTAGAAGGAACAAGGAGTCAAAAGGCCAGAGATTTCCACAATAAGCAAGAGAACTAGAGTGAGCTAGTATTTGGCAAAGAATGTTGAAAGCTAAAGAGCCAAGAATAGCACATAGATTTAGATGACTTGGATGATTGAATTAGCACTAAGATGAAGGTGTGGTAGGGTAGGAGGATTATAAACACCCTTTTAAGTGATATTTGCTAATTTTAGCCAGTTTAAGCCATTGTAGATCTTGCAAAAGATCCTCATTGTAGAGTAAGTGAGATTATTGGTTTGGAGTCATTTTTATTGGTTGATTGCATGCTTGAACATATTCTTACTCTACATCATTTGGTATCAAAGAAGGAAATTGAGGCTTTTTAATTCATATTTTGCACTAATGATGAAATGGTTAAGTTTTAGATTTTGAAGGAAACAAGTTTGTATAAGGAAGAGGTGAAGAAGAAATTGTTTAAGGTGGTTGTAAATGCTTTTTGGTATTTATCCTTGTATCAAATATATGCAGTTACAGGTGACCAAATCTTGTTGAAGAATAAATCATGGTGGTGAACCTTGAAGAGTGAATCTTTCTTGAGCTTTCAATCAAGAATTCTAAGTTTTGAAGGATGGACCTTGATGTTTGAAACTTTCTTGATATTTTGAGTTCTTGGATGCTTGAATCTTTATAGAACATTGCTGATTAAGCAATTTTTATGAAGCTTTGAGGCATATATGTACATAACAAGTGGTGGAGTGTTGATTGGTGATAGGTTGAGAAGCTAAGTAAGCAAGTTGTCTAAAGGATGAAAGGCTAAGTTTTGATAATCTCGGTGAATTATCTAAGAAGAGGTAGAAAAGTATAAAATAAATTGAAGTTATTAGACAAGGCCAAAAGACTAGGGTGCAAAAGACCTAGGTGCGGATCTAAAGAGATCAATAGACCAAGGTGAAAATACTTGGTTGAATACCTTATGGAGAGAATGAGAAGAGATACGTACAACAAATTCAAGAGCCTATAAGAAGGAAAAATCCAAGGTAAAGTGAAGGAAAGCACAAAAGTGAAAGAGTTACTCTCAGAGAAAGAAGAAAAGGAAGCAAGCGAAAAGTTTGAGAATTTGGAAACAATGATCAAAACCATGCTAGAATTATAATACCAAAGACTTGAGTGCAGGTTGAAGAAGAAGTTGAAGTGGCCTATCAAGCTACTTATTAAGGAGAAACAAAGGATAATTTCTTTAGAGAGAGAAATGGTGAAAGATACTCATAAAAGAGTGAAGGAAAATGTGATGTTATGTGAAGAAGAGAATGGGAGAAAAAAGAACAAAGAAGTGAAGATGAATAAAAATCTCGTGTGGGCTTTATGGGCTCTATTTTTGTTATCTAACTATATGTTTCAATGGGTATTTGCAGGTATGAAGAAAACAATGATCAAAGTGAAAGAAATAACTTCAAAATGGAAGGAAATAAAGTCAAATAAAGAACATGTGGAAGAAGATGAAACTAAAATAGTGCAAGTACAAATGATACAAGGAAAATAAGAAAAAATGGAAGATCCTAAACCTGATCATGAAGACTATGAAGAGCAAATGACATTCTATGAGGCATGGAAAAGCTACTTGGAAGAAGAACAAAGTTCTAGTGGGAAAAGTGAAGCTAAAAACTATGAAATATGGAAGAAAAATAAGATTGTGTAGGTTGGAAGAGAAGAAGAAAGAGGTTTGAAATTCACTCCTAATGTAAAAAAGAAGAAGGAATATACTAAGATTAAACACCAAGTTTATCATCCAAAGGAGATCATAAATCATGGATATATTGTGCCTATATGGCTTAAAGAAAATGTAAAAACAATTAATCCTAAGGAGAATTCAAGTAAAGAGTAGGTTTGCAAAGGTTTTGAGTAAATTTTACAAGCCAAAGAAGAAGAGAGATCTGATTTAGGACAAGGTTCAAACTACAAATGCAAGTAGGCAGCTGATATGAAGATGGCAACTCAGCCCAAGCATATGTCAAACAAGAAAAGGGTAGCCAAGACCAATAATGAGGCAATCATACTACAAGAATGCATGAAAAATGAAGTGAATACTAGTCCAAGAGAACAACATAAGATGAAATAAACAGCCCAAACATGGCAGCCAAACATCTTACTATAGAATGAACCAACTCATCAATAACACCAAGAAAGATTTCAAGCAAGGAAAGAGAAATGCATAGCTTTCAGAGAGATGAATAAAGTATCTACATGGGAAGTTAGTGAATTATCCTACAAAGATGAAGAAAAAATATGTAGGGAAATTGAAGATTGTGCCAAAGAGGATAAACATGACAGTCCCAAGTTTGATGAGGCCATGGATAAAGAATACACTCTCATGTTGAGAGTATAAATGTACATAATTGAGTAACTCTTTAACTCTCCAAAGAGTCTACAAGAAAGGGTTGAAGATAAGGTGAGTTCTTTTGAGGATGAGGTGTTTGATGATGTTGATTTTGTGGGTGAACTCCTTGAAATTTTACCAAATTACCCTACTAATGCATTTGAGAAGCATATTACAAGAAAATTTAGAAGGATGGCTAAGTATAGTGAATATGAGATGTCTAATAGTTAGCTTTGCATAGATGATCTAGATGAGCTATCAAAAGATTTAGTGGATGAAATGGAAAAATAAAGGAAGGATGAAGTAATGACTAATGGAGAAATATTTTTTTCAGAAAAGATTCATCAAAATGAGGACCAAGAATGATTAGATACAACCATCAAGCATCTGAGTATAATGGAAGCCATGGATAAGCAAGAAAAATGGCAAGGAAAATAAAGTATAGTGAACAAAGGCATGAATATGAGGAAAGTGAGAGTAAATATCAATAAAAAATGGAGAAGAATACAGGAAAATGAGAGGCAAAAATTAACTACATGGGACCCAGGTGGATATGAAAAAGAAAATGACATTGGAAACAATGAGATAAAACAAAAGACAAGCATAAAAGATGAAGACATCTGCAAGCAAAAAAGTGTGGGAACACTTTTTTTCTCCACCTTGAGAGTATGATGCAAGGTTATCATTGGAAGACTAAAAAATTACAATCTCTTTTGTTATGGGATCAAGGTGAATGATTTAGGAGGCCTAGGTTGAGTCTCTAAATTTGAATTTTCAAATTTATACCTCTCCATCCATTTTTTGTTCAAATGACTTAAGGATGTAAATGAGGTATTATGACTTAAAGGATGTTGTAAGGTTGTTTTGCAAGTCTGTATGGATGTCATAGGTTAGTATGGGGTGCAAGAGTCCTTAAATTGTATGCAAATGTTGAAAAGTGTCTATTTTGGCAAATGGAGGCACATAGTGAGTCATTATCGATCAGTTAAGGAATGTAGGGTGAGAATAAGTTACAAACTTAAGGATAGGGTGAGAGTTATAAAAGTGAGAAATGATGTTAGTCATCTATGTTTAGGCCACATATGGTAGTTACATTCAAAAGGATAAACCATTATGTTTGCAGGAGAAGTTGAAGAGTCACAATAAAAAGTGATAGTTATGAAGAAAGAGGGGTGGCATGCAGGAAAGGATTTGAGGAAGGAAGGTAAGACATTATTCCTCAAGTGAGAGGATGAAAAGAGGAAAGAGAATCCCTCATGGAGAAGAGGAAATGTAACTCAAATTTTGAATTACAGTCAATATAAGTGTGACATGCTTTGTTTTGATTTCTAAGTTTTGCATATAAGGTCACAACTCTAAGTTTTATGATAGATCTTGATGATCACGGGTTTCTTAGTATAAATGCATGTTGAACTTACTAAAATCCGCCTGAGGAAGATAGTGTAGACTAACATACATGTACCAAGTCATCGGCCTTTATTGCTTAAGACTATGCCTTAGTTGAATAGGAGAGTGAATGGATGTTAAAAAAAATTGGTTATAGTTTTGATGTGTGATCTTTCCAACTAAGCCTACAACAATGATCATGAAAATATAATAAATGTAACATTATCTTCCCAAACTTCTAGAACGTTGTTAAATATGTCACCCTCCTGTGCGGGCATGAAAATAACTTGTAGAAGCAAGATAGCTATTACTGAGAATGTGAAAATTTTGTTCAAAGGTAAATAGTAAAGATCCACGTAGTGGAGAATATGTGCATTAGTTTGGAACATGTTTAAATATTATTAAATATCTTATGGGAGTTTGAAGTGATCACCTTGTTCCTAGATAGGAAAATCTAAAATTTGACTCTGTGAGATTGTATCATGATTGTGTTCGATTAATTAATTGTCATTATAGATGTAGTCTCTTTTGTGTGAGTTAATGAATTTGCATGTATGTATGGAGAGTTCATTTAGCTTCATCTTATGGGTGTATGAATGGATGCTTTGTTTTAAGGTGATTATATAGGACTGTACAAAAATGGATGAATGCAAGACTGTGAAGATCCTGTTTTTTACATATTTGGAATCATAAGGTAGGAACCATAACATGAAGGTGATTCGAAACTAAGATAATTTAATGATTTACACTTCCCAGGAACTCATGGATTAAATGATTTTTTGTCTCTTAGTACATGCAAGAAATACCCCTCAAGAAGACAAGAAATTGTAACTGCACTTTCTGAGTTAGTGAATTTTTGAGTTTAATGGTTCTCATATTACATGATATCCCCAAAAATATCCCTTGAGGTTAGTTTCATCAACTAGTACCAAATATCCCTTCAAGAAAGTATAATCTTATTAGGACAATATTTAAGGGTTTCATTCATACCCTGACGACGTGTATGAATAGTTAGGATCTAGGACATGGAAACATCTAACTCAATAAAACCCTACTAATGGTAAGCTATAAGTAATAATAAAGTCAAAATAGACCTGGAGATCATGTTTTGGAGCTTGCAGTTGAATGATAAGAAAGTTATAAGGATTTCTTTAACCACGGGTTTCACACAGAGTATAGTTCAGTCTGGCTAGGGTAAGAGATTTGAAGTACCAAACTGAATAATCTTAGCATGAATATTGGAATAAATCATGTTCAAGGGGTTATCAAAGTGATCCAAAAATAAAATTAAATTTCACCGGGTGTTTTCTAAGGAAAACTTGACAGTCCTCTGAGCTACATGCAAGCACAGGAAGAAGCCTAGATTGATAGGTATGTTTACAAAGGAAGTACTCTTTACCTATGGATTTAAACCTTGAAACTTTGGGTAGAGTATAAATGCATTAATGGGTGATCAAAAAACCTAATTTTCTGTCATGTAACCCTATAGAAATGAAAGTGTGCATGAAAATCCACTGCCCCAAACCTAATTATGAGTTAGTGAACCACCAGGAAGGATAGTAGGTTTGCAAAAGGAGCATAAAGGATCAACAGATAATATTTATGGTGCATCATGAATGTGATACTGAACTAGGAATCAGTTGAGGGATTATTGTAGGTTGTTAGGGTTGTCTCTCAACTTAGATGTTCAGATAAGCCTATCTAAAAGGTGTATATTGTAAGATTGAGAAAGTTTTCAGAAGGAGGAAGTTTTAAGCTATTTAGATCATGATGATGGTTGTCTAAGGTATATATTGAGTAAGGGAACAGAGGAAAAAACCTTAGAAGAAACAAGGATTCAAAAAGGTCAGATATTACATCAATAAGTAAGAAAACTAGAGTGAGCTAGTATTTGGCAAAAAATGTTGAAAACTAAAGATCCAAGAATAGCACATAGATTTAGATGACTTGGATGATTGAATTATCACTAAGATGAAGGTGAGGTAGGGTAGGATGATGATAAACACCCTTCTAAGTGATATTTTCTAATGTTATCTAGTTTAAGCCATCGTAGGCCTTGTAAGAGATTTGCATTACAGAGTAAGTGAGATTATTGGTTTAGAGTCATTGTTATTAGCTGATTGCATGCTTGAACATAGTATTTCTCTGCATCACTGATAATCTAGCATATCCTTATAATAATTGGGGATTTATCACTCATAAAACTTCACCAATCCAAATCTCCAAGTGTAAGCAAACAATGATAAACTCTTCCCTCTACAAAACAAACAAGGTATATTCTTTCCACACTTCGCATCTATTTATTTCACTATTTATAGTTTTAGGTTTCATTTACATTACATATTTTCATTTAATTTAAATTTCAATTCTTTATGATGGACATTTACTAAACTCTATATTACAAGTTTCATTATGGAGTGTACCAATACCAATATAATGGGTTCTTGAAAAAAACCATCAAGCAAAGACAAAGTATGTCTACACACTCAAGTATCTTTTCCTTTAAGCATGTAATTTTATTTCATGCTTAAAAGGGGAAATGTAGACACTCAAATTTTGTAATTCTAATATTAGACACTATTTTTTTTTACGTTGCTCGTTTTATCAAACAAGTGCCCTTTACCCATTCTCTTGTGATACATCTCTAGGTATCTTTTCTAGCTTGTTTGGTCATACACACTCATATGTTGACACATTTTGAGAACAGAATTCATGGAATCCATTTAGAAATTCCACTTATAAATTTTCAAACCCCATATTTCATATTAATCCTCTATGGTCAAAAATGTACAAGTAGGGTCAGTTTGTTCCATATGGTCCTAACTCTATTGTACAGTTTTTCCCTTGCTCACTTTGATCCCAATGTTTTGGCTGCATATTATTCTTTAATTCATTTACTCCTCCTCAATCAACCTTTTTAACTTAAATCAACTTCAGAAGTATATATAAGCAAGTGAAACTCACCTCATTTATAACCTAGCACTCTTATGGACTCATATTTCAAAAGTTATCACAAAAGGCACCCAAAGCTCCCTACACTTCACAAATACCTCTAGACAATCATTAGGGAAGCATTATCTACCAATCTAAAGTTTCCCACTAGGTCTAGGGTACTGCTTCCCACATTTGCAAGCATCTAAAGTCACCCACTCAAGTATATTTTCAAGAGATAAACTCAAGTCAATATTTTTCAAGGAAATAATGTCAAATCTAATTATATTACGCCTATATATCACATGCTAAGTGGAGAATAACATGTGTTTTTAGGCCTCTTTGGAGTAGTACCAATATCAACAGTACAAGAGTGTACCCATAATCTAACTAATGTTTTTTTGTAAGAATATATATCCATGGTTAGGGTTCAAAGGTTGAGAAAAGCATTATGAGATTCCCACAATGTGATTGATAGTGATTGAAAGAGAGAAAAGTAGATATTTATATGAGTGAAAAACTCATAAAGATGCAGATCATACTTCTAAACAGGGTCAAGACCATACAAATAGGTCAATACCATATGGATGTTCCTTCCCTATTGTACCTTCTCACCCAGGAGCATCTTCGGGTCACAGTTCCATTTTCAAGGCATTCTCAAGTCCAAATCTCCTTGTTCCATCACTTATATCACCCAAAATTTTCCAAAATAATTTATAATTAACTAAGTGCATTAAACCCCATGCATTTATGAGCCTGTATTGTATTGTGTACATTTCTTTTATGTATTAATGTAATTTTCTTAAATTGAATGGTTAATTTTGGAATTTAATTAATTAGAATAACCCCTTTATCTTTTATTTCATTCCTTTTTGGTTGTGTAAATATTAATCAAATCTAAAAAGGGTGAAAACGTGGGTTAAAAACTTTCACCTAAGTATTACGGTCCTTATTGAGTCAAGTAGAAGATTAACAGTGTTGCCTACAAACTTGAGCTACCTCACTCAATAATAATACATCTATTCTTCCATATTTCATGCTTGAGGAATGTCATTGGAAAAATATTTTCAGCCTATATAGACTTGTTATATAGCCTAATAAAGATACTATCATCATTTTAGAACCTAAGATAATACTTTAGACATGCACAAAGAGGCTACAATTGAGGGATATTAAAGAGTATGTTGTTAATTTGAGGAGTCTGCCTAATGTTGAACCAAATTACGAGGATAAATAATTCCTAAAGCAACATCGTGAGACAGTCAACATTGAGGAAACCATTCATTTTATTGGGAGGGATATGTTAATCCCTTCGCTTATATCAGTTTTAGAGATATGTGTGCTCCAACCTCTATCACACTTACCATTTATATTATCATTCATCAATTAGTGATTACTTAATGCCAACTTATTTAGGATTAAGGAGTGTGTTCCTACCTAGTTATGCCTATATATACAGAAGAATAAATATCTTTAATGATCATCATATTGTGAATGTTTATCTCATTGTAATATTTTGGAGGTTTCCCCTCAAAGTGGCCTCATTATATATTTAAATTTCTATTGTTTTACATTTATATTGAATTAATTCCATTACACATCTAAATATGAAAGATGCAACAATCCACATTTTGGGATCTAGGAAATAATGTGATTGATAAGATACTAATATGCAAAAGAATAAGAAAATCGCGAGAGTTGTGAAAAAATAGATATCAAAGTTACACATCAAAGTGCTTATTTTATATAAAAATAGGATCCTCATAAATTATTATTGGTTGGAAAAGCATAAAGGTGTATAGAATGAGGCCTTGATAGATGTCTCCAATAGGAATGGTAGAACTAGTAGATGAAATTGACTAACAGTTGTTTAAGAATATGAATAAATTCATAAAATGTCTACACATTTGGTTGAACTCTACTACTTGGAAAACATCTAAAAAGGTGTAGAAAGAGTTTTACAAAAGAGTGTTATGTAAATAATAAGAGATTAAAAAATCCTCAATATGATCCCCAAAACTATGCTATGTTAGTTGAAAAAGTGAGGATAATACATATATTTTCATAAAATAACAACTACATAGTAGTTTAGAATGCAAAAAATATGTGGTTTCAATAAAAATGTTCACCTAAAATAGAGTTGGGAAAAAGGAGATATATTGCTCAGAATATCCATTGCAAGATTTTAAAATACTACAACAAACATTATTATGGTGGGTGTGGTTTCCTATCATACTAAGCCCCATCTTATAGTCTTCAAAAATGTCGATAGATGAAATACATCATTATACCAAGTGCTCCAAAAGTGTCCCCTCGGAGTCCAAAATGACACCAAAAATTGTAAAATTTCCCCCAAAATGGAGGACACAAATAAGGCTCCTAGTAAAAAACAATGGTGCATAAACAAATTTGGTCTTGAAAATAAGATGCTCTCCCATGAATATTTTTATTTTTTTAAAAATAACTTAAGTGAGATGATCAATATATAGTGCCCTCGATGTCAAACATAGTTTGAAATGTCTATGATGCAATCCATTTTCCTTGAAAAATGTAGAGTATGACACAATAAATTTGTACTCCATAAAAAACCAATGGTAATTAAAATTTCCCCTTACAAAAAGATACCCCCGAAAAAAAAAACAAATTTCCCGTGAAAATTCCCCCACTAAAATAAACATGATCCATTTAAATGAAAATTTACACTTGAAATATCCCCTTTAAAATGAGATTAATCCCACTTAATTAAAACCCTCACTAAGTTTTATTAAAATTGAAAAAAAAAAGGTTTGACAAGGGATACAGAATGGGTCAGTGATGATGTTGGTCTCTACAAGGTAGTTGAGTTTCATGAGGAACGAAAACTTGAGGTTAGTCCATCTTAGAGGTGACACATATGCATCAACTATCATAAGGAGGAGGTCATGTGGAGGGATAAGTGTTGGTGAAATTAATCCACAAAAAAGAGATAATAGAAAGAGGTGTTGTGAAGATGTAGAGACCATATGGAGGAAAATTAAGATCAGGGTTAGATTTGGTTACCTAAGTCAGAGGAACTCCTTTCCTCCTTCACATATCACGAGGGCATCAAAATTACCCCCAAATTATGAACTGTCCCTTCACTATTCTAAGTATTAGAAACCATAACATAGTGTGTGAATTTCACTCAATTTCAAATCATCCACCTCAAGATTAATCAAAAATAAACTCAAGTTATAATAAATCTAGCTTAAATTGCAATAAATTGAGTATGTCAACCTTCCACCACTCACATCACATTGAAGTGATCGAACAAAGAGGTGAGTCCATGTGGATAATAATGGTAGTGTGGGTAGCTCGTGATACTTTAAGTGAGAGGGTATATAGGAATAGTAGAGAAAAAAAATGAAGGATGTGTAGCATCCAAATAATTAGTGATGACATAGAGGCAACAAAATGATAAGTGGTCAGAAAATACTAGGGTTAGGAGGGGTAGCTTAACTATGAAATATCAACAAGAATAATATTGATTATTGGCCAAGTAGTAATAGAAATGGAGAACAAGGATATTATAGAAATACCCAAGCCATTTTGGGTGACACCATCGTCACGAAAGACTTTAAAGGCTCAATGTAAAACTTTTAACAATTTAAAAATACTCCTCACCAAAAAAACTATTTAATTTTTTTAAATGAGATTTTCTATAATTAAAAGGGAAGCTTCCAAAATAAAATTAAAATACCCTTGAATATTTTCTAAGGATTTTTTAATTTAAAAAAAATACAAATATTCAAAAAAAAACATCTTAATCCCCCTAAAGCATGTTTTCACTGCTAAAAAAATTAAATTGCCTTTAATTTTGAAAATGCTCCCCTTAAAATACACCATATTTAGAAAGACTAAACCATTATAGATATATAAATGTTAAAATTTTCAATATGAGAAACACATTCCTTAATAGCCACATGATCACTAAGAATTTAGAAACTAGGCAACACCATATCTATTTGACAATATAATAATAAATATCTCATTACTTGTTATAATACTAGCAATCACACGAGAAATGTGCGATGTGAACTCCAAAGGGGAAGTCCAATAGGAGGTTGATTTGGAGGGAGAAAAACATAAAAGGGGGAAGAGGGGTGTAGAAGAGGTGGTTAGAGGGAGGAGTAACAATTGGGAGAGGATAATATTGGGTGGAACCATTATGTGGAAGCCATCTATATTACAATGAGGCATATATATATATATATATATATATATATATATATATATATATATATATATATATATATATATATATATATATATATATATATATATATATATAACGTGTGTATTTTTTTGTCAATTGTTTAAAAGAGAAATGGGATACGATGTACAAGGGATCAGGGTAATATAGTATGGAGATATATTAGGAAACAAGGTGTTGTCAATGAATATTTCAAAGGAAAACTTGCTTTTTTGGTTCAATTCTAAAGTCAACATATGTTAAAAACTATAATTTTGCAATGAGGGTTCATTATGTTTCTGATTTCATGCTCATTTATGATTATGGTTTGTCTTTAGCTATTAATATTCCCCTCATAAACATTCCTATAGAGCCACGAAGTATGATGAAATAATTTTTGAGTATCTGGAGTCAACAAAATAGAAAAAATTATCGAACTTATGAATAGTGGTGTATTGCGTTAATTTTAATCCATATTGATGGGTCACTCAGTCAGTGTCATTAAATTATGAATTAAATTATTGTGTGTCCCACACCTATTCCACAACTTTGATTGTTTCCATCCAAATAATATTTTTTATATGTGTTCCAATGTATCATGTCAATCGTGGTTATATTATTTAGGTGAATGCAATTTTCGCATAAAGGGGAAAAAATATAGAAGAGGAAAATCTAACAGGTTTCAAGGTTAAAATAAATGCATTTTTGATGTAGAAGGTTCCACACATTTGCATTCATCCAGCTATGTTAGAAAATCAATTCAACCACTTACTCCCAATATTTACAAATTAAAGCTCTTTAAGAAGCTAAAATAACTAACATCTTGCATATTTGGGTCAAATTAGCTTGAAAGGACTCCATAATCTATTCAAAAAAACTCATACTTTGTTATTTTTACTACCATCATGATACTTGATGAAATAAACAGTCAATTCTTATTGTATACCAAACCGTCATTTACCTTCACCACTAGCCTTACCGGTCTTAACCTCCAAATCAAGCAGTTTTCCCTCTTGAAGCCTAATTCATTTTTCTTATCACTTTCCCTGATCATGCACACTCCAAATCACTATTTTATTCCCACCAAAATGAATTCACACAATCCCAAGTAAAATGACACTCTCCCTTATACAAAAACTGCCTATTTTCCCTTAAGACAAGGTCATTTGCTCCACCCATGCAAATGGGTTTCTAGAGCCACCTCCACTAGACTATAATATTCACTAGGGGCCTTTCACTACCATTGGTATGCTTGTAAAACTTTAGGGCTTAACTCTTTACTCAACTCTCCTTGTTTCACCTTTTGCAATTTAGCTTTAGAAGGACTAACTAGGTCGGGGCAGTCTTTCAACTCCTCTAACTTTCCATGCAAGCACTTCTCAAACATGAACTCAAGCATTCTGAGGACCCGTTATTGATTTCTAGAGGCATGTAAATTGTGAGTCTTAACACCAAGGAAAAAAATGACTTCGTTTGTTAATGTGTCTTAATAATTAGGTCTTCCCCTGACTTCATTGTTTCCCCTCCTAGACTGTTATGAAAATATTAAAAATCCACCAATGAAAACCAAAAAATCTTCTTGAATATGATATTAGATAAGGTATAGGACGTTTTTTTCAAATTACAAAGAAAAATTTCACTTGGTGAGGTTTTTATCACGATTTTTTATTTTAAACCCTAACTAGCACTGTGACATGCCCAAGAAGCTTTAATTTCTTATATCTTTCATTCCCTTTATTTTTAAAGTCTCTAACTTTTACTTAATGTCTGCATGCACTTGGCTAACATATCTGAGTCATCATTGGGCTTCTACTAAGCCTCTATCCATGGATATGAACCATTCCTTCATTGTTCTAGCTTGTAAGGCAGGGTTTAGTTTTCTCAAACCCTCAATCTTCACTATTCACTTACCAAGCTTCTTTTATTCATTCTTTATCTGCACTGATACATCCTAAAACTCTTCCATAGGTACTAATAAAGCCTACCACACCAATAAATTACAAAGGAAACAAATAACTCCCTCTCAACTGTAACAGATTAAAACAGTCTGACCCCTTATCTTTTCACAAATTTCCAAATGTGGTAACAAATCCTCAATCTCCAGTATTGCACTACTAATTTCTATTCCCCGAGGACTATCAAAATATAACTAAACCAGAAGTCTTACAAGATACTTAGTCTCAAAACTTTTCCACATACAATCTTACAGTCTTACATGAGAGTTTTCTTATTAAGACAAGGGATTACCTTCCATACTAAATGCAAACACAAAATATCTCTTCACAAAGTCACTAATAATGAAAAGATCAAATTAAATCTTTTACCTTCCTTGAAGATTACAGAGAGAATAAATATCAACTTGCATTCATATCAAACTTGAAATCATTCACCATCAACACAAGATTTGCATACAACAAAGTTGAGCTATGTACAGATTTTGCTATAATTGTTTACAAAATTGCTCCTCTCAACCATGAGGAGGCTTTCCTTCATTCATCCATCATCCTCCTAAGAAGGTTCTCCCTTCCTTTCCACCAACTAACTCTATAACTTGAATACATCTACCTTTTTAAGCTCATTCCACCTACTCTTAACCCTAACTACCTCCTTATAAGCCCATACATTATCAAAATAGGCACAATTCAGCATTTTAAAACATATGTAGACTTATCACTCACCTCCTAAGACATAATTCACCCTTTCATAACTTGAATTATCCTGTTTACACCTTAGCAAGCCCTTATAGGCATATTTACATGCTTTTGAAATTTGAATGTCCTTTTGGAGGGAAAATGACAAGTTTGAAATTCAGAACAACTTAGCCACTTAAATCTCCTTCTCAGACCTTTATCATACCCTGAAACACCTATATCATCCTCCATAACTCTGAAGAAGAGTAATTTGTCATTTTTGATGTTCATGTAATGATGCCCCTACATCAATTTTAGGTTTCTTATGTCATCAATTTCATGCACATTTTCGTTAAGCTTTTCTTTTCGAATAATAAGTTAGTGATTAAGGTTTCCCCTCATCAACATTCGCATTGATGTATGGAACAAGTATGGGGTGTGATGAAATATGTATTGAGTCACATGAGCAGACTATATCAAAAATAGGGAGCTTAAGAATGACATTGTTTTGTGTCTATGTTAAGCCATATTGACGGCTCACTCAATTAGTGCAATAAACTTGTACGTCAGTTGTAGGGAACTAAAAACTCGCACAAACACTACAAAAAATATTTTGAAAATATATGAGGAAAATGGGCCTTGATATTTTTTTGTTTTGTTTCTTATCCTGTCAATTTTTTAGAATTTATGCCATTTAAATTGTTACATAAGAGAAATACATGAATGAAAAGTTGGAGATAAAAAATGCGGGAAATAAATACTTGCATGTCCCACATCTATTCCAACGTTCATATTGTTCCCACCCAAACAATGTATGCATATTGTGTGGTAATTTATCATCTCGATATCACTTACATCATTTACATGAATGTAAAACACCCTAAAAAGACCAAAAAATATATGTAAAATCTATCGCAATGTCAAGTTCTTGTCACACTTTGCACCCACACATTTTAGTTTTAAACTCAATTAATTGGAAGTAAGCAAGTGACAATTGAGCCCCTCCATCAGTTGGTCATATGTCATTTTGTGGGAATGATGCAACAGTCGAATGGATACTAGGTATATTCGTTGATGCCCAATTTTTGTTAGCATGGTTGATACAAGTGAAAGTTACAGGATTTTATTTTAGGTGCATGAATCTAATAGCATGGTTATATGAGACTTTGATATGTTACGAACAATGTGTAAAAACAAACACAAATAATGCCCAAATAGTTTTAATATATAAAACTATAGTGTGAAAATCAAGATATTCCAAAAGCCATCCATGCTTCCAAATGGGAAGTTTGACTAACAATTACAATGGTGTTGTCTAAAAATTTTTGAAATGCCCCTTTAAAGTCACGAAATTCGGGAAGATGTCGCACGGAAAAAACCAACACTTAATTATAAAGTAATGTCCATCTCGTAAAAGCCTAATAGTAAAAACTATTAAACGGATTCCTATCCCTTTTGTGAAGCAAGTTTTAAGTAATACGTTCATGCACTGTATTTTCTCAGTTCGTGGTTAAGAATTCTATCATAATAAATAAGGAAAAGGAAAAAAGTAAATCTGCAGAGATTTAGGTTCATGTCTAGAACAAACCAATATGGAATCCCTTGTTTATTTATTTCTCCAACGTCAATCCTTTGGAATTGTTTTTAAGCGCAACATGTCAATGATCAATGAAACAATCCAAGATGTTAGCGATCGGAAAAATTGTTCATGTGTCGTGTGTAAGGTTCAAAATTTTACAAACATGTCTGCTAGATCATTTGCAACAAAAACATCTGACAAAATCCATCAATCATTTATTCTTTGATGTAGGGTTTCTTTTTAGCTAATAAGATAGTGATTAGGGTTTCCCGTCATCAACATTCCTATTGATCTATAAAGCAAGTGTGGGACATGATGAAATAATAATTGAGTAATAGAATACGACTATATCAAAAATAGTGGCAAGCTTAAGAATAACATTGGTTTGCATCTATGTTAAGCCATATGGAGGATTTACTTAGTCAATGCAATGAAATTATCCATCAGTTGTAGGAAACTAATGGTTGCCCTGAACCTTACAAAAAGAAATAAAATATGGAAAAAATGTTGCTAATATTTTGTTTTGTTTGTCATTGTATTATTGTGTTATTGATGAAATGATAAATGAAAAATTAGAGAAAATAATTACATAAATTAAATAATTGCATATCCCACATTTAACCCACTAATCTTGCGTTATAAATCTTGTATTGATCTAGTGGGAGCTTCAATTGCGATTATATTGAAATTGTAAACAAAATCAGCAGCTAAAAAGCTCTCTCATCTACCTAAAATTTGTGTTTGGCCAGAAATTCATGCTTTCTATAATTAAAATTAATTACATCTGGAGACATTTCATTTGAATGTTGAGATACACGTGTGTTAGCTTCCAGCACTTGGTGTAAAATTCATGTTATTAGTTTTCCATTGGGTCATTCCCCAAAGCCCCTTGATAAATACATCTAGAGGAACACTCAAACCACACATAATGAAGATGGATATGTATATTTGAATTCATTTTGATTGAGTTCTCAATGTATTGAATTCTCAGTTAGATGAGTGATTTATATGCAGTGATTTGGATAGCAAAATCTATACAGTGATTTAAGTGAAAATAGAGAATGACGCCAAGTGATAGACCTCCTCATGGTCTCATGCCATCAACAACAGAAGATGTTCCAGGGAAGCCTCTCACCTTGGGGTCCAATCTCATTGATCAGGGTGCCAAGACACTGCAGACCATGTCGCCTCTCAAGTAGTTTCAACAGGTATAAATTTATCTGTTTTCATGGTATATATATTCTTTTGTAGGCATCTTATTGTGGAAATCCCATTTGTTTTTTTGGGTGGTAGCATGTGTGCACTTGGGAAATATATTCTCATGCATTGAAACACACCATTTTGTGACAAGGCTCAATGGCCAGTTATCATCCTCCTGTAATTGTTGCAACTGGACGGTGAATGACATATCTCTCTCAGAAATTTGCATTCCTCCATCATGATGTATGCAGTCGTCTAGTCTGATTTCACCCATGCATCTTCACTATTGTTTGAATCCAACTGAAGTCATTCGTGTCTCACTTCATTCGCCTGATCTCTTGCATACTTCACAATTATACTTTTGAAATTTTATGAAGTTTATTTTCATTCCGTTAAAAAAAGAGGAAGTCGGTTTATTTTTATTTTACTTATTTATTCTTTCGTGGTGGGAAGGATTTAATTTTGATCACTGAATCCCCGTTCACCTCGATTCGTTCATTCCTTTCTTTTTTAAAAACGTTGGGGCCTTTACTTAGGTGCGACTATAAGTTACCGCCTTGTGTTAGGCGTAGAAATTGATTGATTTGTATCTATATTTGTAACTGTATCTAAAGTGCGGGTTCAATTGTCTCTTAGAGGAAACTACTCCCTTCCGTTGTTTTCTTTGTTGTATGTAGAAGAATAAGAATATTGAAGATTGGTGCATGGATGTATAGGAATTTTGGAAGACATGAGCCACGTGACATGTTACAGGGATTGCGGAAGACAGGAGTCACGTCAGCGAATTCATGGTATTTTTAGATGCGTAGAAATGTGTGCCTTTGTAACGATTAAAATATTATTATGTCAACTATGTGTGGATGTCAGAGGGGGCAAGGTTCGCTCCAACTTATACAATACCTTCGACATAATTACATGTATCCCTCAAGTTTAAATGTGAAAGAGATCTCTTATTTTAATATATCGTTGGCTTGATTACATAATTTATATATTAAAAGTATACCACATGTCAACTTGCACATGTAAAAATAGGCATAAGATAAACCTGAGCCCATTAACTTGAATATAGTCAAGCCCTAAGTTAATATTTCCTTAGGTAAAATGAAATAATCATTTTACTCTAACATAGCCCTTATGTTTTTTCAAATACTACAAATTGAATAAATAATTGTTGACTAATCAATATGAAAAATAACAAAAGAAACCAAGCATGTATTCAATATGTTCTAGATGTATCTGATTGGTGTTAGATGATCAAATAATAAAAATGCTTATTTATTTATAGATAATTAATGGATTCAAATTTGGTTTATAGATAATTTAAAGTGGACCTACATGTAGATATATTTATCTAGTGCCATATCTCTATATTGGGTTGATTGTCCAATCATATTAAGTTATTGAGACTTAGAGTTGGGTCCTATATAGTTATGGTGTCCCTTATTTAAATATGGGATGGAGGCCCTTGATAGCCCCCATAGATATATAGGACCTTTCGACCTATTACACTAATGGGTGAAGGGGTAACTTCTTTTTTTGGCCAACTTCACAAATATTTGTAATCTAATATATAAGGGAGAGGGGGGAACCATATTATGGGAGGATGTCAAGGCTATATGGATTAGAGTGTAGAATCGGTATACACTTGTGGCTTTACACTTATATATGCATACATGACGTTTAATGCACATATAACTCTATAAATTCGGCCTAATTACAAAAATGTGAACAATTTGGGTGAAAATAGAAATAATTGAAATGCTTGAAAAGGGATAAATAATCAAGGTTTTATAATTATACATAATTATTCAAAAATATGGATGTAGTTTTCAAAAAATGATAGTGGAGAACATGTCAAGACAACAAAGCACAAGAAACCCAAAAAATTAGGTGAAACAAGGCATATTGATCGTAACCATAACACTCCTTCATTGGTATAGCCATAACCTTAGAAGTGTAGATGTGGTACTTATTGTAGACACTCAAATTTAGTAATCTAACTTTTTCGTAATGCTAATTATGATTGTGCTTCTTTGATAATTAAAAAAAAAACCATATCATATCCTCGTTTAATCCATCGTTTTTCTCTTTCCTAACTTTCTTATTCCCACACACTGATATGTTGACAAATTATGAATATTAATACATAATACTAGTGCTTAAACTCTACTTTTCATTGTGTAAATTTCATATTTATTCACTAGATCGTTGTTCAAAGCCTTACAGATTGGTGAAGTTGTATAATCTAGTTCTAGCCAATCTATATAGTACTGCACTGACATATTTTCCAACTCTAAGTTTAATGTGATAAAATTTGGTGGGTCTTTTTATCTTCCTAGGACATCCTCATTATGATAATTTACCTTTGGAGTCTTATATAAGCAAGTTAACATCGCCTTGTTCATGAACCTAACACTTTATTGGCACCCTCATTACAAATACATGTAACAGGAAATCAATGCTCCCTGAATATTCCCAAAGTATATGCATATTCATTAGGGAAGCCACTATTACTATTCTGAAGCACTCAACCATGTCAAGGAATCTATCTTCCCTCATATCCAAGCATACCAAGTTCCTTGTCCTCTCAAGAATGTTCAAAGTGGTTCAGTTTGCTAACAACCTACATTCATATAGATGTTACATGCTAGGTGGAGAACTTTATGTGGTTCAATTTAATAATGGTCGCATTCAACCAAGAGGTTTTATTGGTCAATTTCTTATAGCTTTTTCTGCGCAGTTTCAAATCAAATTTTGGCATGCACTTGATACAAATATTAATGTAGAAAAAATTGCAACAAAACTACTATATACATGTAAATTGGAGGATAATCCATTGTTTTGTTTTGGAGTAGTATTGACGTGGGAGGTGCATGGATTATACTTCAACCCAAACAGTAACCTTCTTATAGGGTCTTCTACCCATGGTTAGGGTTTTGGCATGATCCAGCTGATTGTATGTTGTTTTAGGCTTGTGAGATAACTAGGGTTTGACGTCAAAACACATTTCCATACCAATAAAGGACCCATAAAGTTACAGAGTCTCATTCTAAAAGTTTCCAAGATTGTACCATAGGGGCAAAACTAGATTCTACATCACAGTCAATTTGTACAGTCTTACACCAAGAGGTTTTCAAGTCATAGTATCATAGACAAAGCATTTTCATCTTCTACACTCCCATATCCTCTAGTTTATGCATCTAGATCCCTTTTGTATAATATTGTGTAGCTAACTATATATTTCCTTTTGTTTTTTCAAGCTTTAGCATATTGTAATCATTAATTGCAAGAACCAATACTTTATTTTGATATTGTATGTTAATGTTAGAAGTTAATTAACCATGATAGCTCCTAGTTTCAAACATTACATTCCTTTTTAGTGCTTTTTATGTCCATAACATTCAAATTGTTAAGGTTAAAAAGAGTTTAAACATTTGGTGAACCTGACTCGAAATAAAATTTGTAACCTCCTTCCAACTCTAGTTTCCTTAGGGTTGCATTTCTACATTGTATATTTAGATCCAAACCTGATTCTCACCTTTCATGTACCCTAAATCTAGTTTTCTCAAATTTTCCTAGGGTTCGTGTTTTATCCTACCCTTTGGGTCTCTTTCTAGGGATTCCTAATTGCCTAATCACCTTTCATCAAATATTTTACTCATAACGGGAATATTTTAAAAATTCTTTGATATCTTTCTTTATTTTTATGTACTTAACAAAAACCTTTTTTTGTTGACCCTAATTATTAGCACAATTTTTGGCAATTCAAAATTTAAATTTTTAGTAATCAAAGCATAACCAACAAAATATATATGTTTGATTAAATTATTTGGATGCTTTTATCGCACATAATCAGATTCAAAAATACATTTTTTGTTTCATTACATTCTTTGATTATTTTCATATATGGTCATTTTAATAATTTGGTGATAGTGTAGACACTCATTTTGATAATTCATGTCTTGCAACAACAAAAATTATACAACACTATCCCATACTTGCTAAATTTACCTATTATGTTATCCCTAGTTATATCTCACCCATTCTTGTTTTCACACACAACCTATTTGTTCACATAATAGTCACATTAATCCATCAAATCACGTTATACCCTCACATATTACAATTCCAACTTTTAAATTACTTGTCCATGTATCTGGAACCATAACGTCTAGAAAGGGCCATAACCCCCATACGCTATGGGCCGATGTGGATTTTTTAATCCCTCTCCCTCTAATGGTAATGTTTCTAATTTGAAATTTTTTGGTACACTTCTAGTTGGCCTTACCCAAGTTTTCCATATCCAAAACATATATATAAGCAAGTTATACATCTCTCATTAAGGAGGCCATTCTATCTATTTGAAACCTAACATTCCAATGAGAAAATACTAAGAGAAATCACAAGCAAAGATACTCCAAGACTCCCTTGAGCTATACATACTATGCATACTCATTATAGGGTAGTCATTCACTCATATCTATAAATACAAAGTGGACATTATCAAAGTTAAGTCAAGTTAGGGGAAAGGTTCAAGTGCAATTACATTCTTGCAAGGTCATAGTTATCAATTGGGTTACATACATTCTAGATATCACATGCTAGGTGATAATGGTGTGCATTTTGAAACCTCTTAGGACTAGTGATGACATCAGTGGTGCACAAGGGTGGCCAAAATACAACTACTTCTTGTTTAGTAGGACTCCTTCACCGTATAGGGATTGTGAAGAGTCAATCAGCTACATGGTGAGAATTGCATAATGTCGAAGGTGCAAGTTGCATATAGGTTCATATAAGGAAGCAATGCAAATACCTGTGAAGTTTTAGGAGCTAAATTTAAAGAGGGGCAAGGGCATATAGAAATGCCTATAGTGGGGGTAAACTTTGGCCCATACCATAAACTTTGGTCCATACAACTTTTCAGGACAATTTTCCGTAGCAAAGCTCTACCAGATCATTTACACCCTTCTCAAGTCATTAGGTCATCCCATATTATCAAAGAAGTCAAAATATCAACTAAGTCTTCTTCTCATTATCAATGTTAGTTATTTATTACGTTATCTATCACTATTTCTATTTGTTCAATGATTGTTCCTAATATTGTTGCAATTGGCTTTGAAAATTAATTAATTAGGATAATCTACCATCGGTTACCAACCCATGTAAATTTAACCATTTTGGTTATCAAATTCAAGTCAATCCAGGGAAAAGGTTCAAGTACAATTACATTGTTGCAAGGTCATGGTTATCAATTTGATTGCATACATTCTATCTATCACATGTTAGGTAAGAATGACATACAGTTTGAGCCCTCTTTGGAGTAGTGGCAAAGTCAAAGGTACATAGCGGTGACCACAACACAACTAATGTTTGTTTTGCAGGACTCCTTCACCATTTATAATTATTTTAAGATTCGATTAGCTACACAATGAGCATCACTCAATGTTGAAGCAAAAAGTTTCAGAGAGTAGATGAGGAAGTAGTGCACAGTCTTAAGAAGTTTCAGGAGCTGAAAGTATAGAAGGAAAGGGCATATAGAAAAATCCATAGTGGGGGTGTGATTTGGGATGTACCATACACCTTGGTATAGGAAGATTTTAGGATATTTTTAGTAACGAAGCTTTTCCAAATCATTTCCAACCTTCTCTAGTCAACATGTCAGCCCAAATTAGCACAGAAGTCAGAATATCAACTAAGTCTTCTTCTCCTTATCATTGTTAGTACTTTGTTGCATAATATATAGTTATTTATCTTTGTTAAATGAGTATTATTTATATTACTATAATTATCTTTGGAAAATAATTGATTAGGATAATCTACCATCAGTTGCCAACACCCATAAATTTAACCATTTTAGTTTAATCATTTAGTGAAACTAATATTGGCTTAATCCTAGTTACCATAGATTCCCAAATTGTTTGTAATATAAATTTTATTATTCTCGTACATTTACATGCATAGGATATTCTTAGTTTGTGTTTTCAAAGTATATAATGGATACCTATTTGTTAACTTATATTGAGACCTACCCTGTATGCATGCAAACTCTCACAACCACTCTCAAATATACTCACATATGTTCAAATACTTATGCAATATATATATATATATATATATATATATATATATATATATATATATATATATATATATATATATATATATATCATCTTATATCATGAGTGGTCTTGCAATGCATTTCAAACACACTACTCTCATACCAGCTGATATTTCCTCTCAAAATATCATTGATAATGTTCCATTGTATATCCAGGCCAAAATTTGTAATGTAATGATAAAACGTGCTCTTGTTGATAATGTCTCTAGCCTTAACATATGTAACATTTATTTTTTAAATCAAATAGGAATTTCTAATAATGACTCAAATCCCTCTTCCCTATGTATTCATGGGTTTGACAATATGCCTAAGTGAGTATTGGGGGAGATCACTTTGCCAATTATAGTAGATCCATGTACTCTTGATATTCCATACTAGGTCATGCCTAATAATATTAATTATGATATTATTCTAGGTAGACCTTGGTTACATGCCATCCATGGTGTGCCTTCTACTCTACATACATGGGTTAAGTATTTGTACCATGGAGTAGTATATGATATTCTAACTGATCCATCACCCTTTTTGTAATACTTTTCAGCATTAAAATCCACATACCCCCTTTTTCATGCACAAAAATCATACAGTTGATTACAATACATATTGTATATGTTATAAATTTTTGTTACGACATAATTTTTCTAGGAATGGTCTTAGAAGAGATGGTCAAGGAATCCCCAAGCATGTGTCCCTTCTCACACAACTTAATAAGGCCGGAATTGGCTATATTCCATGTCATCCTAAGATTTAGTTGGTCAGCACACACCTTATTGACAGTACTACCTCTCTCGACTTACCTATTTTGGATTAGTTTCTTAATGATGAGGCCATCCTCAAATACATAGGGGATTACAAGAATCTCCCTCCCCACTTCCATAAAAAAAGGTTTCCCCACTCATTGCACAACACCGCTAACTTTGGTGAAAGTGACCCTACTAATATAGACATAAATACATATGAAATTATTCCAAAAAAGCCATACATTTAGTATAGATCAACCCTACTTACTGATATTCTTCCACCACATAACCTTCACTAGTTGTGTTTATTACAAGGAAAACTTCAAGTTATTCACTAATTCATCGTGTAACTTGCTGATAAAAGTCAACCATTTACATGATTGATGAAAAAAGTGTTGGCCATTGTGGGTTATTTTTTTCATTGATATCAAACCCCATTTTTGGAAAAGGGTGTCATGGTGTTGTATGAGTCTCCCTATGATGTTGTTCAAGTGTCAAGCATGTTGTTCATGTGGTTTGGTGAAGTACACTGTTGTCCTGATGCTTGGTTTGCTAGGCAGAATCATGTTTTGAGTCATCATGAGTTGGTTGGAGAGTTTCATGATGTCATTCATAGTCCATGAGGTGCATTAAAAGTTTTTATGATTCTACACAAGGTCATTATGGTCAGGTCATGTGGTTATAGTGTTGAGTCAGTTCATTCTAGGATTGTTTCTAGCCCTGGAGCATGCAAAATGAGATGGATATGTGAAATTTGGACCCAATAATTTTTATTCAAGAATTATTTCAGAATGGTGGTAGTGTACCTAAGGTTTATGGTAAGTTTCAAGTCATATATCAGAGGTTAGATGCATATATGAGGTCTTTGGGAAGCAAGCAAGTGAGAAAAAAAAAATGTTTGCATAGGTAAGTCATTAATGGCTAGAGAATTTCATGAATATATGATATATTTGGTGAGAATGGGTAAGTTAGAGAATGCTTTCATGGTGCTTAATTCTAAATTTCAGGTCATTCTGAATCAAGGAATTGAAGATATGAAAGTTTTGGAAAAACCAGGTAAGTAACAGTGTGATTTTCATGACAAAAGTTGAACTTCTGATGCTTGTTGTGAATTGTATGATTTTCATGGGAACCTAAGATATTAGGAATATATTCTTAGGTCAGTTATGAATCTTTCACAAAAATAATTAGGTGGTTTTATTGTCATGTTTTTATGAACGATCGTTAAGAAGATAAAGTGGTTTGAAACCCTAGATAATCCCTAACTAGGAGTAGTTTGTAGAAAAGTAATGTAGCATATCAGTTTTTATTGATAAAAAGTTTTGATTTTATTTTGTAGAGGACTCTTCAATATTTCTCAGAAAGGTATGTTAGATCATGTGGTCATATGTGGGCCTCACCAGAAAATGCTAGTTTCTAAAGAAGTTCCAGTTTGAGGAGAAAGTTGTCCAAATGAGGTATGGAACTAAATTGTCATTTTATGATGATGTATGTGAGTTTTTATTTATATATAAATAGGTTTCAGATCATTTTATGATGAATTTCATTGTAAAGTTGAGCTCGCATTTAGGTTGACTGGTCAAAGGGTAGTTTTGAGACAATAAAAAGCAGTCTTCAGTAAAGTGAAAATTACAAGAGCTACATGTGGATTTAGGAGGTGATTCAAGTTGTGTTGGAAAGAATATTCAGATATATTTCTATTTATATGAGTTTTTTCTCATGATGATAAATTTTTGATATGGTTTCTAGGTTTTTTTTAAGCAAGAATATTTTTGTCCAGTTGCAGGACAAAACTGTATTTGCTAAAAGTTTTGAGTTGTTTGGAGTATGATATGGATTTGGTTGATTATTTATATCACCTGTAAAGTAAATATGGATGAATTTTACATCCAATTAATCCATTTATAGGTATTTAAATTTCTCCTATAAAGGTGTTTATGCAAGCTAATATTTGAAAACAACTTTTTGGGTAGGTTGATTTGGTGAAGACAAAAGTGGTTTTGGTTTGAGCAGGTAATTGTTTCATGAATTTTAACTTGTTTATAAGTGTTATATAAGTTATGTAATTTTCATCAAGTTTGTTACATGACATATTTTTTATTTTTCAAGTGATGTAGTGACATAAAGAAGTTTTCAGGGTCCTGAAGGGTGTAGGAAACAACTGTTTTGAGAAGTACAAAGAAGAATTGGTCCCATTAAATGAAATAATTTGATTGGTTGGTGAAAATTGCAACCATGTATGATGTTTAAATATTATTTTAAATATTTTTTATGAATTTAAAAGCATGACTAAAAATATTTTTTGTGAGAAGAATTTTGGCATTCCAATGCATGTGTTTTGGTGATTTTTGGTGCATGAAATGAAGGGTTTTTTCTAGGCCGACCTACTTGGATCAATTGTATATTTTGTGATAATTTATGGGATGTTTTTAATGATGCATTGGTAAAACAAAATTTGTAGTACTAACCTCATTTGGGTTAGATGAAATAAAAAGGTATAAAAGTGATGTTTTGGGTTCATTTTTGAACTAGTGCTCTTGGAGGGAGAAGTGCAACCTATGTAGAGAGTGTTTGGCAGGTATGTGTGTATGATTTAAGGATGAGGAAGAGAATGATAGGTTTATTAATGATTTAAGACATGAGAGAAAGAGGTTAGAGAAAAGACAAGTGAAGAAAGAGAAAGATTATGAGAGATTGAAGACCTAGTGTAGAAGCTAGGGTTTGTGAGCTGAATAAGTGATCTCCATCAGTTGTGGAAACAAAATTATCAGAGATAAAACATATTCAGGTAGCTGAATTTGGTTGATTGGTTCATCCTAGGGGGTTTTATCATCCTTGTGGAGTTGGTGCTTCACTAAATTATGGGTTGGTGCTCCTTGTAGGGTTAATGCTCTACTAAATTAGGGGTTAGTGCTCCTTGTCCACAAAAGGGTTTGGTGCTTTTTGAGGTTTTTTCTTCACTAAATTTATTTTATTTGTGTAATATAATCATATTTGTAGTGTTTTTTCTTCCCCTTGAGTGGTTTCCCACATATATCTTGTGTTCTTGTGTTGATTAACTTGTTTATTTCTCACAATTATGATTATGGTTGTTGTATGCTTAAACATTCATGGATGGTTCATGAATTGAATTAATTTTTGAATAAGAAAATATGGTAATATGAATTAAAATTATTGTAAGGACTTATTCACCCCCCCCCTCAGTCCATTGTGCTTCCAAAAATTGGTATCAAAGAAGGTCCTTATGAATAACAAGTTTAACAACTTGAAGGAGATCCTAGAAGCACAAGAAATGGGTAAGTCTTCAGATATTGAGGCTATATTGAGGAGAAGAAATGAAATATATCAGTCTTTTATTAAGGCCTAAAAAATTCAGGTCAAAATAATGGAGGAATATCATGATCAAACCATCAAGGGTTTGAAATCTCAAGTGGAAATTTTTTCTAATGCCCTAGAGGAGAAAGAGGATGTATTGTTCCAAGTATGAAGAGAGGTTGAAAGATTCTGGAATCATATTTAGAGATGCATCTAGTAGGTTGAAAATGTATGAGAAGTTGAGAAGATATCTCCAAAGCTCTTGATGAGTGTTTAGAAGGACAAAGAAACTCATATGAAAAAATATGCCTAGGGTTTCAAGGAACGCATGATCATGAAGCTGGTCCTAGAACTAAATCAGTTGAGAAGGTGACTAAGAAGGTTTATCCAAGAAGATCTAACTCCATTAGATAACCTAATGCTATGAGGTATGGTTCTTCATTTCAATGGATATTGCTTTATTTATCATGGTTTTGGTCATAGAGCTAGAGATTGCAAGAGAAGGTCATTTGAGAATGGTGTAGTGTCTTCAATGGTGAATGACATTCATGTTTTGAGTATGGCCACAAAGCTAAGGATTGTGGATGGGATCTAAGAGTTTTTGAACCAAGAAGAAAGACAAATGATGTTTGTATGTCATAGGTGTCATGAACAAGGACACATTGCTAGATTTTGTGGAGCATCAAGATTTTTTGACATGTGTCAAGATCAAAGTGGAGGTTTTTTCAAGGTGAATTCTCTCACGAATTATTCTAAGAATGCTATGTCAAGATATAAAAGGAAAGAAAGGTGGTTGTTCAAGAAAGAGAAGTTAGAAATATTCATATTCTCAATCTAAATTAAAGCCTAATGTCAACAAGGAAAATCCTTTTCAAAGCTGGGAAGGGTCAAAAGTCTATTCAAGAAGGCTTGTTTTCTCATGTTGAGGGACTTAGAACTGAATAGGACATCACATGTTCCTAAATTAAATCCATTCACCTCTTAGTTAGAATAGTTAAATTTTTTGAGAGTATGGGATACATTATAAAGTCATAAGTTATGTCAAATGGTACTCTGTTAGTTGCAGAATCATAGTACCTCTATTGGTGTCTATGAGTCCTTGTGTCTATATGCCATAGGTGTTTGAGTCTTGGATTTGATCATTATCTCAAGAATTGTTGTATCAGTCATGAAGCATCAAGAAGTCTATATTTGCAACTATCATGGTGGTTAATAATATTGGGTAAAGTGTGCTCTTATCATGTTAGGGTCTGAACAGTAGGTCCTTGTTGTCATTTTTTCAAGAAGTTTTGTGAAAGGTCTGACTTTATCTTATGGTCTTAAGGTGTAATCATAGTTGTTGTACCAAGTACATGTCTTTAAGTTATGTAATTTTTCAATCTGTTTAAGGTTTTTATAAGTGTAGCAATAGGCAATATGATGAATTTTATATCTCATAATAGTCTTTGGTGACCCAATGCGTAGCGATCATGTAACCTATAACAATATGCTATGTCAACTATCATATTGATGCAATCTTCATGTTATTGAGCCTTTAGGTCTGTCTTAGTTGTCATGTCAAATTCAACCATATCAAGAATGATATCTCTGTGTTGGTCAAAATGGTGCTTTGTAGTGTCTCAGTCAAGATCATCTAAATAAGAGTTTGCTTAGGTTTGTGACAAGGTATCTATGTCAGCATTAAGAGTCTCACAGGTCAAAAGTATATGCAAGATATGAGGGATATGGGTATACACTCAATAATCAGGGTCATATAGTGAGTTGAAGTAATCAAAGGTCAGTCTGTGTAAGGTGTTCTATGAAAATGGTTGGTTGAGAAATTATATCAAGGTTGAAGAAGCCAGTGAGGTTGTAATAAAGGTGTCAAGGCCTAAAAGGAAGAGTTCAAAGGAGATGGTTTTTGTGTTAAAGTAATTTTTCAATTATAGAGTTTCCCTCAATATTGAACAAAGTTGTATGAGCTCTAAAGAGCCGTATGTGCCTAAGGCTACAAACCTTGAAAGGGTTCAATACTAGGATGTCTCTTTTAGGTATGCTAATGGGAAAGCTTGAGTCACAAGATTTGTAAGTGAAAAATGGTATGTAAATGAGTACATCCATTCAAAAATAAAATGTATATGTTGTGTGTAAGTGTTCTCTCATCAAGGTGATTTGTTCATAAGAATATGTTGGATTAAATGTATTCTCATCAGGAATTGTTCTTGATTCTTCAAGGTGTATCTAGATATTATGAAAGTTCTAATGTTAGTGGCTCTGAGTCTAGAGTGCTCCAAGATAAACATAAATTAGTATGATAGAGATATCTAAGATTTTTCATTAAAAGGAAGTCAAAAAATTTATGTTCCAAGGATTTGCTTGAATTCAAGTTAGCTTTGTGTTTCTCATCTTCAAATGAATGGCTCTTTTGGTAAAAACTTCAAAAGCTACAAGTCTGAGTTATGGATAATGTTCTATGAGTAGTGGAAGAAAATAATTCCAATAAAGATGTCTCACGTGTTATTTACTATATCACAGTCAAATTGATATATCTTTGCTTCAGAGAAGGTGTGAGAAAAATTATGTTGATCTATGAGATTGAAATGATAAGGTTTTGCTCATCATAGATCTGTGAAGGCTTTAAATTCATCAAGATGCAAATGGATCCATCAATATTTGTGTGCATAGGTGGCATATGGAGTTGTATCTCTTTAATTGAATTCCAAAATATGAGAAATATCATTGCTTTGAATGAGACCTTGTTGTAGGATCTTGTCAAGATCATCATATGGTCTGAATGAAAATATGTGTCTCCATAAAGGGCCTCAATCTACATGGTTAGCTCTAAACCCTTATATATGTTAGGGTATTGCATGTAGAAGGAGGATATGAGATTGCAAGAATGAAAAATGGTCTGGAACTAGTTGCAGTGGTTAGAACCAAGTCAATGAAGTGTAAAGTATAATTTGGAAGGTTTACTGAAATGTCCATTAGTGTATAATATGACAATAAAGATGAATGATCCCTATGAAATCTATCAAAAGATGTAATAAGGTTAATGGTCATACAGTCTTCACGATAAAAAGGAAATATGGTCTTTTTGATAATAGAGATGGCTTGAGAAGCTTGAGAGAATTTTAAGGAAAGAGTACATATGTATCCATCCATCACTTTCAAATAACTTTTAGTGTATCAAGTAATTGGAGTTGAAGATGCAAATTTGTATTATCTCTTCATACAAGTAAAGTGGTGAATGAAAGTTTCCATGCATATCAAAGACAATACATTATGTAATAGTGATCTAATGATAGGAAAAGTATTGTTTCAATGATGTTGATACTGTGTCGAGAGAAAGCAAGGTGTGTCTCAGTGGTCGTCAAGAAGTTGATGGTTGTCAAGAGCAAGAGAGATTGTGTACCAAGACTTTCGTTAAGAATCTCGGGTGTATGAAATGTAGAAAATGAACACTACTTAGAACTCATTAAATGTGATCAATAAAGTAGGGTGTGAAGTATATGCAGAGGAGTGTTGATGTTATGTATAGGCCTCAAAGGTGTGCTTAGAGATATGAAGATTATGACTACTCCATGGTTGAAAAATTCCCGTGTTGGCATCTCAGGTGTGAAAAGTCTGTCTCAGTCAGTTGAATAAGATTAGTGCATGACTGTCAAGAGGAAGTAAATTAATATGTTGATATTTGTGCTTCAAACTTTAGTGACATGTACCAACAATGGTCATGAAAAATGAGGTTATATATGTGTTTTAAGCATGAGAAGGACAAGTAAATGTATGAGATATCAAAATATGCTCCTAGTCATATCATGTCTAGCAAATTCTCATGTGAAGGTACAAAGTACTACAGGAATGGAGACAGTAAATATCAGAGGATGCAAGGTTGTCAAACTATGAAAGTGTCTTCAAGAATGGATAAACTAAGTTGATTAAAAAGAATGATAGTACATAGTTTAAATCATTCATGTGAATAAAGGTAAAGTTTGTGAAATTGGTTTATGTTTGTAACTACAGGTGATTGTACTGAAGAGATTTTGTGTGTTGTAAGTATTGAATCATGGTTATATGGTTGTGATAGCTTCAAGATAAATGTTAAGAATCCCTAAAAAAAGGGTAACAAGATCAATACTGTGTGGTGAAACTACAGTGCTTTTGGACATATGCCTTAAGCATCTATAGGTATAGTATGTGGTACAAGTAGGTAGGGTATGAGCTTTAGAATAGGTGTGAAATGTTCAATAACTATAAGAAGTATATAGAACTTTTCGGATTCATTGATAAAAAATTATGAAGTGCATAATGGACTGTAGATACCATGATAACTATAAAGTATAGAAGATGATAGTTACAAATGTAGACTGTACAAGTTCTCAAAGTGCTCAAGGAAAAAAGTGATTGTGTGCAAGACAATGAAGGTACAATTATGATCTCAGATTTGGATGTTTACACTGTCCTCAGCTTGTGATCTAATCTGAGAAAAAGGACTTAGTAGAAGGATGAATCATTTTTGAATCTATAGTGTCATTGTATGCTTAACAATAAGTCAAAAGTAATGTCATGTAAGTTGATTGATAGTTGATGCTTCTATCAGGCTCAGCAGCATATTAAGGTGTCATGGGGAGTATATTTTCTCTACATGATTGATAATTAGCATGTTCTTAAGATATGTTAACCAAATTTTGTGATCTAAGATGATGCAATAGTTTCACTCAAGAAGGCTTAAAAAATACTTAAGTACTGATTCAAGAACAATGGTGAAGAAGTGTTGTGATCATCTCAAGAGAATCCATACAAGGTAAGTCTTCAAATTTTTGCATTTCTTGCTAGATATTGGTGGTATGAAGTCTAGGGGGAGCCTAGAAATTGCTTGATATGTCATTATATGGGTTTCTATAAGCTTGTGAAGTTTGGTTCAAGAATGCACTAAAGGAGGATTTTAGGGATTTAGGTCCTAAGAAGTGACATTGATAGTATTGGAGGCAAATTTGTTGACTTTAAACATGACTTAGTCCTAGAAAGAGGTTGAGAATCATGAATGAAGGCATAAAATAGAGAAGGAGTATCAGCTCAGGGGGAGCTAGCTTTGTGGCTTTTATCAGATCTAGAGGATCTTCATATGTTGTTGTTTGAGTCAGAGGAGAGACAACTCAGTCCCTAGGGAGAGATTTTGATTCAAATTAGTTAATATCTTTTCTACATTGTTGTCATTGTGCATTGTCTCATATTGTCATTTTTCATGGCTATGAGTCATTGTAGCCTTTTTCATAGATGAAAAAGGGTGAAGAGAAGCTCAAAAACATGGTAGTTGAGGTCATATAGATGTTTGTTATGGTTGGTTACCATCAATGTTTTTGAATGATGATTTCCATCAATGACAAGGGGGGAGATTGTTGTCCATTGTGGGTTTTTTTTTCATTGATGTCAACCCCCATTAATGGAAAAGGGTGTCATGAAGCCATGTGAGTCCCCATATAATGTTATTCAGATGTCAAGCATGAATGTTGAGTGATTTGGTGAGTTCAACAATGTCTTGGTGCATGGTTGAGTATACCTAGTCATGGTTTGAGTCTTCCCAAGCTGGTTGGAGTGTTGTCATGATGTCATACATGGTTCATGATGATGTGTTACATGATCATACATGGGTCTGCATAAGGTCAATGGTTAAGTCATAGTCATATCATGGTTGAGTTAGTTCATTCTAGGCATGTTTCTAGCCCTGGTGCAAACAGAATGAAGTAGAGATGTCAGTTTTAGACCAAATCAGTCTTTTTGGAGCATGGTGACAATATGGTTTCAATGTACCTAAGGTTTATGGTGAGTTTAAGGTCTGCACTTAAAAGTTAGATGCATATTTGAGGTCTTTGGGAAGCTACAGGTGAGAAACTGACAGTTTAACATAGATAAATGAGATTAGATGGAGAGTGTGAGATAGATAAATGAGATTAGATGGAGAGTTTGAGACGGATATAGGATATGTGGTTAGTTATCATAAGTTATAAGATGTTTTTTCGTGGTGCTTCATGTAAATTTTTAGGTCATTATGCTGAAGATTTTTGAAATATAATTTTTCAAAATTGGTAAGTAACAGTGTGTTTTTAGATAAAATGTTGACCTTATGATGCTCGTTGTGAATTATATGCTTTGCATGGGGACCTGATATCTTAGGAATATATTATTAAGGTAATTTATGAATATTTCAAAAAAATAATGAGGTGGTTTTATAGTCACATTTTTATGAATGAATGTTAAGAAGCTAAAGAGGTTTAAAACCCTAGCTAGGAGTGGCTTGCAGAAAAGTGAAGTATATTGATCCATTTTTTATTGATTTAGTGAAAAATTAATGATTAATGTTGTATAGGACTCCTCCAAGATTTCCATAAATGTATCGTTTAGAGTCATGGTGATGAGTGGGCCCCACCTAAAAATAGTAGTTTTTGGAGAAGACAGGTTTTAGGATAAGATGGTCCAAAGGTGGTAACATGCAATAAATTGACATGGTGTGTGATGATATGGGAGTTTTTGTTGATTTTTATGGAGGTTTTAGGACATTTTAATTCTAGTTTCATGATGTTTTGAGGTCCAAATAGGTTGATTGGTCAAAGGACGGTTTTGGGGTCTCAAATAGTAGGGTCCAGTAAAATGGTCATAACTTTAGCTACAGGTGGAATTTTCAGATGATTAAAGTTATTTTGGAAATTATAATTTAGATATATTTCCATTTATATATTTATTTCTTCATGATGAGGTCATTAGATAGGATTTCTAAGGTCGTTGCTTGAGTAGGAAGATTTTTTGAAATTCAAGAGAACATCTATTTTGGTGAAATTTTGATGTTATTTGAAGGATGTGATGGATTAGGCGATTCTTCCTATTACCTTGTAATGTGAAGAGGGATGAATTTTTAATCCAATTAATCCATTTAGAGGTCTTTAATGAATGTATAAATTATTTTATGAGCTAACCTTTGGAAATATATTTTTTGGCATGTTGATTTTGGTGAAAATCAAATGTTGGTTGTGGTTTGAAGATAAGGAATTTTTATGAACTTCTAAATTGCTTAGAAGTTTTATAAATGTCCTGAAATTTCCTTTTCAAGTGGTCACATGGCATGTTTTGGTATGATTATAAGTGATTTTTTATAGATGAAGTTTCTAGTATGTTGAAGGGTGCAGGAAACACTTGTTTTGAGATTTGTACAAAGGAACTGAGCCTAGTAAATGAAATAATCTGATTGGTTGATATTAATTTCAGACCATCTATGAATTTTTTTTTGTTATTTTAATCATATGTAAAGGGTTATGGGTCATGAAAAATTTTTATGGTAATCATGTTAGGAGAATTTTTAAGAATGTGTCAGTGGGGTTTTGAGCCATTTTTGGCACATGTATTGAGTGGTTTTAGCTAGGACGACCTATTTGGGTCATATGTAGCTGTTGTAAATAATTTTTTTGAATGTTATAGATTATGTATGGGTCACAATTCATCATGAGGGACTAACCTATTTTGGTTTGGAAGGAAGAAAAATATATTTAAGTGGCTGTGCTTGGTTCATTTTTAGGCTAGTGCTCTTGGAGGGAAGTTGTGACGATCTATGAGGAAGATATTTTTTAGGTATATGAGCATGATTTGAAGGCTAAGTAAGCTCATGATAGGTTAAGGAATTTTTTTATAGCATGATGAGCATGTGATTAGAGATTTGACAAGTGAAGAAAGAGCAAGAATGTGTAATGATTGAAGACCTAGGGTTTGTCCTATAATTTGTGAATTGAAATTGTGATCTTTATCAATTGTCAGCATAAGAGATCAGATATATTCAAGTGGACTGATTTTGTGCTTGGTCATCCTTATAGGTTTTGTATCCTCCTTATGGAGTGGGTGTTTCACTAAATTAGGGTTTTGTGCTCCTTGTAGGGTTATTGCTCCACTAAATAAGGGGTTGGTGCTCCTTATGAAGTTGGTGCTTCACTAAATCACTTTGCTTTGTGTAATATAATCATAGTTTTAGTGTATTTTCTTCCCCATGAGGGTTTCCCACCTATAACTTGTGTCTTATGTTGATTATCTTGCTTATGGTTCTTGCACATGCGATTATTTGTTGTATGCACACATTAATTGATGGTTGAATGTTTATGAGTTTTTTAATAAGAAAATATGAAATATGAATTGAAATTATTGTAAGGATAGATTCGCCCCCCTCTCAGTCCATTGTGCAGATTATTTTCTCAAGCCACCAATCTTGGAACCTCCAGCCCCAAAGAAACTGTTACTTTTATACATTTTTGTAACCTTCCATGCATTAGGTGCCTTACTTGCTCAGCATGATGATACTCATTGAGAACATGTTGTCTACTATGTTAGTCACACATTGCTACGTCACTACATGATAAACGTAGAAATTTGTGTTATTACTAAAGTGGACCCATTTTAGTATTTTCTTTCACGTACACATTTATAATGTCGTTTATCCTGACGGGTAATGTTGCTTATGATAAGCCTTGACAATTCCCATTCCTAAACCCAAGGAGAGTAAACAGACATATGATAAGCTTTGACATAATGTTGGATTATGTGGATGACAATTATCTTTGTGAACAGACATATTATCTCCTCCGAGGAGAGTAAACTAGTAGTCACCACTATGCGAGGAACTTGAGAGCATGCATGTTTCAAATTTACCAATCTCCAATGTTTTAGCTAGGTGTTGTTAACAAGGACTCCACTTGTAGTTAACAAGATAAATTTGATCAAGATGCTACACGAAATTGTTACTTCAAACTTATAACTCATGATCACATATTTTTTCTCATGCAATCTTGTTAGTTAACTATTAGATAATTGTTGCAAATAATAAGTCCTCTTGTAGAGGAATTGAACTTTGCCTGTTATGAAAGGCATTTGTATTAGGATTTTAAAAAAATTGAAAAAGGAAAGTATTGTAGTACATTATTGATTAATAAAGCACATGGTTCTGAGTTCAATCTTACTGGTATAATTTTAAGTCTGAAACCGGATTAGAGGGAAGGAGAAAGGGCCACTCCTCCTCAACATGAAGGGAAGTATTGAATGTTTGTTTAATTTTCTATTTCTTTAACATTTGATTACTTACATGAATTATAGTATTTTTAGTATTTAAGATTGTCATTATGTTTTAGTCTTCTTTAACTCTTTTAATTCATATGTTTAGGAGTCTTTGTTTTATTTCATCAAGCATTGTTCGCGTAGAACAATTTTTTAGGAGTAGTTGGTTAAATATTTTAGTTAATATATGCTCAAATACAGTTTTAATCGTGTTTTGTTGCAAACAGCCTTGGACACCGCCATGGTATTGACAATCATTGAATAATTAAAGTACGAGTATCAACAATGTTCATCGCTTTTTGGCTACGCTACTAGAGAATTTATAAGGTGTTATCAATGATCACGGTACTAACCTGAGTAATTTCTGATAACCTAGTAAGTTTCCATTTAGAATCTCTTTTCCATGCTCTTTCTTTTAAAAATAAAAGGTCTTGCAATAACAACAAGGCTTTTTTCTGTGCTTTTGCAGTATGTGGAACACGGTAATCAATTAAGACTTATAGTTAGGAGATTTTTATTAAGCACAATAGGATTTAATGTTTAGACCCAAAGATCATAAAGGTAGATTTGTGAGAGTAAACTTAGAAACCCCCCTTCAAAATCAACCTATGGAACAACTTGATCAACAAGGAAGGATGGTTGATGGATTCAAAAATTCTAATGATGTAAACAATGGAAACCCCCACTGGGAAGGACATTCAATTATCACATATAACTAGATCCTAATGACCAAGGCCCTATGAAGAACATATCCCCGTCAATCTTACCAACCTTTAGGTGATTAGTCTCATAAGATCCCGACCGATATATGTTTGAATTCAAAGTGTTGTGCCAGACCTATGACTATACCTCGAACACTCAGAAGCTAACGTTATTTCCCTCAACCTTAAAAGATACAACTATGAGTTGGTTTATAGACCTAAACCCCAACTCTATCCATACTTAGGAAGAGATGGAAACAATCTTCTTGGATAAATACTAAAATTATTATAGGGTTAGAGACTAAAGGGAAGAACTCTTCATGATACAACAGAAGGAGGATGAGAGTGTAGAGGACTATCTTGAACTTGAAGTACCTATAGTAAATGATAACACTTCAGTATATGATCTCTTGAAGCCATTTGAAGATCTGGTTAAGAAAGAGGCAGGAGACCCATTCTTCTTCAATGAAGACACCCTAGAATCTCTCTCAAAGATCAGATGTGTTATCTCCCAAACTGTAAAATACCATGATGCAGAGCATCTAGGAATTTCACAGACACTCTCAACAAGATGGGTTAGATAACCTACTTCAATTCAACCTATATCCTGCAAGATGTAATTCTTATCTCTCAATGCTAGGGAGCAGTAAGGTCATGCAAATATGCCTTAAGAGCTTAGAACAGTTCTTTCGGATGCTTCATTCATGGCTGTTATCCCTTACCCAACTCATGGCAACAATCTAGGTCAATGAAAACCTAAGGATAGGTTAGTTCACTCACCCTTAGCCCAAGCTTACAACTTAACTATGTTCCCAAGGTTCCCAAATGCAAGTCCAGGGATTAAATGAGCTCTGAAACTCTTCTTGAGACACTATACTAGTTTTTAGAACATCTTAATAATCTCCTAGTGATGTATTACCAAGCATAACAGGGAGCTAGGTTCATGAACTCACCTTACAAACCTATACTCTTGACTAACACTCCCAAGCTAGCTCAATTTAATCTGCAATGGTGGACTGTCATGGTTTTGATGAACTCCAAACACCTTCACAACTATGACAAAGGGTCCTCGCTCCTCTCTTGAAATCTTGGAACTATGTAGTGGTTTGAAGGGCTCGGTAGACTTTAAAACATATCCTTTCTTGCTAAAACTCTATCTCCTCTACCTGGCACGACTGTGATCCCAAATTGTCACGAAATTCTCCCTCAATTCAAGATGAATTGAACTAATTCCTTTTGCATTTCTTTCATGACCTCCTCGCAGTCATCTCTTCCAAATCTCAGCATTTTCCATTGGTTAAATCTTGAGAATTCAAATTTTCCTCCTCTTGTGCCCTGACACGACTATCCTCGAAAATTGTCATGAAATTCTCTTCCGTTTCGAAATGATTTGGTCTGATTCATTTTTCAACCGATTTGCGACCCCTAAACAGAGGTAAGTTCCAATTTTTAGAATTTTTTGTTGGTCAAAACGTGAGTTTGATGAATTTTTCACTTTGAAACCCTAGTTCCAAGGGAAACCCGACTGTAACGACCCGAGAGGCAAATTTTGACAAATTCTTCACTCGTTTTTTCTTCTGTTTTGAAGCTAGCCATTCTAGAACGATGCTCTTGATTAGTAGATCCTTCCTCAATCTCTAGAATGCTTTGAACAATTCCTGAAAAAACGTCTACAATTGAATTCTTCTATGATTTATGTTATACTTTTACTTGGACATTCACTGTACACGAACTAGCATTGTTCCTACCCAGCTAATACATGGAGTGGGAGATCGATAACACTAGAAACACAAAGATATCCCTTGTATTCACTTGCAATTGGACAATACAGTTTATTCTTGTGATTACACACACACTTACATTCACACACACCCACAGTTTCCTTGATTTTTTTGTAACATGCATACACACATAACAAAAAAAACCTTTCAACTTTCCTTTGGAGCTCCAAATCTCGTTCCCCTTGATTGATCAATGGCTATCACAGTTACAAAAATGGTTTCTTATCCTCTCTCATCCTGAGTTCTTGCTTGGTAACTGATCACCAGCCTCATGATGAGGTCTTAGGTGTAGTTTGCATGCAAGGAGGGAGTTACAAAAGACAAGGGAGTTACAATATTCCTCCATAAACCATGATGGAGATCTCTACACGATAATTAAGATTCTATAACTCCTAAAAACCTTATCTAGCTTCCTAAATCACCTACACATGTTAGCAAGCCTACAAGTGGCTTCACCAACATTCAAAATTTTAAACTAAGCAAAAATGGAGGGAAATATCCTTATTCAAATTCTAGACCTCTATAGCCTACATGGATCATTTAATGACTCTTAAGACAACCTAAGGGACATACAAACATAAAATTTGATGACACACATCCTACATTAGGCCTAGTAGTGATGCCCCTACATCATACTATCAAACATGGTTCACAAAATGCAGAAGTGTCAACAACACATCCAAGAATTGGCTCAAAGCTCTAAGTTTTGTACACATTCCCCGGGCAGAAAAGGTTACGCCCACGACATCTCATTTTAGCAAGGATTTCAAGGGCATTGAGATCTTTCCAAAAGCACTACCCAAAATTCCTTCAGCAAACGGATCTTCATTAACAAGTGCATCATCTTCTTCAATGTAGTTATCTCCTCTCTTTCCTCTTTCCCACTCCCCTTCCTCTCTTCTCTCATGTTCTATTTATTCGTTAGGGGTGTTTACTTTTCACTTTTGTCTTATTCATTAAAATGTGACCTATTGTTGAATGAGTTTCATGCAATTAATAAAAAAGCAACTCAATTTCTTTCCTAGGAATATGAAAGGTCACAAGTTATAAAGGTTAGTGAAAAGTCATGAGGTAGGAAAAGAGTCATTTTGAAGTCTATATAATTGTATGAGTCCCTCATTTCAAAGGGTTGTCAATTTGTTGGTCTCTGAGTATATAGCTAGTTCACTAGAAAGAAGCAAGCAAAAAGATGGCATTCTTTACTCTCTTTTATCTATGTTTTCCTCTATTTCTCTTTGTGCATCTTTGTGAAGGTGATAATCTTGCATAACTAAGAAAGGTGTTAGAGCCTTTGATGAACGGATGATTGTAATTTTGTGTTCATGATTCATTTTTTCTTGCCATTTTAAATTAAGTTGTTTTCTTCTAATTGTGTGTGGATAAATTCTAGTTAAGACTTGTAAAAAATTGTTAGTACTTATTTACAAGATAAACCCTCTCTCCCAAAATTCTCACTCCCACTATCTCACCTCTCTAGAAAATTGTTCCCTTGCATCATGTGTAAGCATTTGTTGTAGGTTTAATGGAGTATGTTTGTGTCATCCACGGCCTATGGCCCTATTAGCCACCACAGTATTTGTTTTATTTGCATACAATGAAGGGAGCCTCCCCTTTCACAAGCAAGATGGACATAGTCCCGAAGCATTGGTGAAAATCAATTAATTTGTCTTTGTGACAAATTATTTCACTAACAAGCCTATACGTAAGAGTATAATACAAATGATCTATTATTCGAGTACATTTTATCTATCGGTCACATAAATATCAAGGCTTAATAATGAATGGTACGACTTTATGGTTGTATTGGTTTCTTGATTTGCATGTATGAAATTTCTAAAATTCTTTGCCCACATGGCTACAAATAATGAAAATTGTGAAATCAATGACATTAAATTATCTCATAATAGCAAATATATGTTATTAGAAATCGAGATTGAGCATTTCGATTCATGGACACATACATTGTTGTCACACCGTGTCTTCTTGAAGTAGTCCATGAACTGTGTTTAATCCAAGTAAAGGTGATATCTTCTCTCACATCCATAGTATACATGATAACACCCAACCTCTCAAAAATATTCATCCTTATTTCTTTACTTGTATGCATATTATTATCCTGCCGAAGGCAAGGATATTGCTTTCAACACACCTATTAACTTTTTTTCTTTTTTCCAATCAACTTTTGATATGTGGAATATTTCACTAAGAAACTATAGTTTTGGGAAAAATAACAATTTTTTACAATTTATAAATATCTGTTATCTTTCATTCTATTGGTATGTCCCTTTATTTGTCACTGTGGATGGAAAAAACAAATTTGTCCTGCCTTCTTCAATGAAAATCACTGTGTGTAAGGCAAAGGTGTGGTTGTGGGGCTCAAGGTTCTAGCTTGATTGATGACAAGCTTCGCGTCACTCCATTTCCTCATTTTCTAAGCTGACCGTGGCAAATGAAATTGGAGCAGACTGATTTGGGATCCGACTATCTGCATTTGTAGCTTATTTAGAAACTGGCGACTCAAATCCTAAGGCCCTTGGATTGTGCATGGCAGAGGCCTTAAATAAATACAACATCTTGTATGCCCACTATGTAGAGCCGAGAATGGTGTCGGTAGGAGAGTCTGTGGCCACAGAAAAGAGTCTTCTTCCATTTAGGAAGGCATTCAAGGGATCATTCTTAGTTGCAGGAGGCTATGATAGAGAAGTTGGCAATGCAACAATTGCAACTGGTAAAGCTCATCTCGTATTTTATGGTCAAATTTTCTTAGCGAATCCAGATTTCCCCAAAAGGTTTGAGCTAAACACTCCTCTCTACAAATACAACAGGGAAACTTTCTGCCTTTCGGATCCTGTTGTTGGCTACACAGACTACCCTTTCCTGTAGCTTCATTTGAACCGGTTAAACCAACTCTGTCCCCATTGATATCATTTTTATAGTAAAACAAACAAATCCATGACGAAGTTTTTTTTTAATGTCAATCTTTATAATTTATGAAACTAATATCATATCTATGTTTTCGCTTCTCATTTGTATTTTCTCTTGCTACATTTAGAAACAATTGTTTCACGGTTGGCTTCATCAGACATGAGTGCAGTTGTCAATCACTTTTGTTCATACTCGAAGAAAATTGGTTATATTTAAATTTTGGGTAAAACTCTTTTATAGTTTTCCCAAAATGGAAGTTTTGCACTATCTCAATCACTTGGTGCGATGATTGTTTATCTACTTTGGGTGAGAGAATTCAGTCCCGTATTATAATGCCAAAAATCTATTGTTCTATGAAATTTCAGAGGTTTTGCCATGGCAAAGTAAGATTACTTAAATATTTGGGCATCTATGCAAATATAATTTATCGTAGATCCGGTCATTTTTTTATATTTTCTTTAATTACTCATTTTCTTTTCAGTAACTCTCTACACGCTCTTGCATTTTATTTCTCAATTATTTATCTAATGTGATCAAAATATTAAGAAATATGGATATCATTTGGGACCGATAGAAGGTAAGTAGGTTCTAAGATTTTTCTTTTGTGTCTATTGCTCTGAAAGCTCTAAGATTGTTCTTTTGTATCTATTGCTCTGAAAGCTCTAAGATTGTTCTTTTGTATCTATTACTCTAAAAGTACTACCACAATGGTCATAAGCACCTCATGACTTGAGTACCTCATTGTATTTTGTGAGATCCTAGCTACTGGGCCTAGGAAGGATGCAGGGAATGCAGGTGGTATGACCTTTAGTTGGTTTCCCCGCTCCTCCACAACTAGAAATATAGATGCCCTGCCCCTGCCAAAGGGGCCATATCATACAACTTTAGTGCCGTTGTATATCTATATATGGCCACTGTTTGAATGGCAGTGGGTTAGGATTCTTCAAGTTGATGTTACCGTATTGGGGATTTGCATTTGTAAAGTCTGTTTTGGGACTGTCAAGTATGCAAATGTTAAGAACAACAATTTTTCAAGAATTCTTTGATTTAACGTTTCTCAAATGTAATTTCACCAATTCCAAAAGTAGTTTTGAAATTTAGTGAAATACTGTGGGTTAATATTCATTGATGGTTTCCAACTCGAATTTGAAAGGAACATTGTTTTAAAGCCAACCTTTCTATTCCTGAGCAACATATGTAATGCATTCCTTACTAGAGCTTGTCATCATATTAAATCTTCGCTACTTATGTAGCTTGGTTACTCTTGTCAATTGTGCAAACCCGAAACAATTAGCATATCATAATATTAAGTCTGATCTATATTTGTTGAAAATTTTGTAGATTAAAAAAAAAAGAGAGGAATATCCTATTTCATGTGACATGGCATCTGATGATTTGATTTTTAATCAAATTTCATGTTGTTTCAAGTTTGGATGTAATGCTATTATAATAAGAATGTGTAACCTGGGATATAATATTCTCTTTTTGTCAACAATAACGAGAATCAAGATATATCTAGAGTGCTGTCAAAGTCTGCCAAGAAAATGGAGAGCCTTGGTCGCATGCAAATCCTGCTGCAACCTTCACATCCGGTGCAGAATCTTGGTCGTTATTTCAATTCCCCCTGTGATCGTTACTCTCTACTAGGTCTGGTGCATGATCCCATCTTGATCTCACAACAACGATGTCTTCAGGTTGCTGAGGTTGGTTGTGCTTAGAAGAAATGTCAAGGGCTAAGGGAGGAAACCTCTTGTCATGTTCCAGGTAAGGATGAGGGTGCCGTGGAGAGATCAGGCATGGTTGTGAAGGAAGCGTACCAAGTCAGGGAGTTGGAATGCCTAGGTGGGTTATCTAGGGGCACAAATAAACAGGACGTAGTTCATTAGGTTTTGTAAATGTTGTAAATACAGAGTTACTTGGTTGGCTTCTTTTTGCAATGCCAATGGACTTCTACACCTTTTATTCAATCCACTACAAAATATGTACTTGTGCCCTGCATGCCCTTCGCTCATGCAATTTCAAATTACATGTCACAAACATGTTTCATTAATCGTTTCAAGAATACAATGACCATTACAATGTTGAATCCCGCACAACAAATATACAAACAAACCAACTTCTCTTAGCTTGTCCATTCTTAGCTTCATAACAAAGTCCTCCTCCACACCACAAAACTTCATTTTCGGCAGGATTTGCCATATCATGGCCTTGTTCAAATATTGTTATCACACAAGTCATTCGTGCAAACATATATATTGCAAAGTATTTAATTGAGATAATTGCTTGTATACGTTTAATCATGCCATGTGGATGTGTCAAAGGTGAAGCAGCATCTGAAAATAGCTCTGGATTTTTTAAATATTATATTATACGATTAAGTTGAAATGTTTTGTAGTTCAAAATTACATAAACATTTGAAATAATTTGGCATATCTAATAGCTTTTATTTTGATTGTCACATCATTTATTATGACTGCATTGACTTTCCAATCGGCACATAGTTTTTTCCTTTATTTTTGCACCTCCGTCAACCAATCATATATGTCTTCAATATTATTGTGGAATGAAACTACCCATATAATGGGCACCCCGCCTCTTCTTCATCAAATACTAACAAAGAGTATAGTTGGTACTACAAAAATAATGAACATTAGAATTTATTAATGTGAATTCATGTTCATTATCTCATAAAACAAGTATTACAAATTCTTTATTCCGATCACTTGTGTCATATTTGTTTGTGGCGAATGTTGAATCCATAGAAATAATGGAATTATGTGAATGTCATATCATCATCTCACACATCCATAGATTTTTAACTCCATGATGAATGGGATATTACTTATGTTATGCCTCTGATAGAAGAAAAATGATCTATTATCTTTTGCATGCCACAAGTTTGTTACGAATTAATTGTTGTAAACGTTATTAATTCATTATATTGTTATATGAGTTTGATAACTCATTAATAATAATATAATATAGATAAATATTGTTATACGAGTTGTTAAAATAACTCGTATTATTAAGTTTGTGGTTAGTTGTTATACCCGTAGCTATTACCGGGTTAGTTGTTATTCTCACTTCCTATTTCCTAGGAAGTCGTTTGCCTACCTTTATGGCTATATAACAGCCAATCTATTGTACGTTGATTATTATAATGTGAATAATATATTATGTGTTTCTGTTGTGCAAACTAGTATGTTTTCATGATTTGGTATCGGAGTGTAATATGGTGTGCAATATACAATCTATGTGATTGATTTCTTTTGGTAATGCTGCCATGATTTCCTGAACCAGTGAGCTCAGAGTCTCATCAATCAAAAAGATGCTATCAAGTTTGGTGTGTTGATTGGGCAATGGCCATTCCTTGTGGGCACTCAAAGTCTATAAATTTTCATTTCTTTCAGACCCATATTAATGCAATGGCTAACTGATCACCATTCACAATGACTGAGCTTGTTGAGACTCGTGCAATTTCACTTCTAACATGTGTGTGCATCAATAAGATATATCATTTGTGCATCATTTGATTTATTTGTAAGTCAATCTGCATTGCAGATCAGTCATGGCGTTGAGATTTGAGTTAATTCGAGTTTAGAAGCATTGTCGATATCATGATATCTCATCCACTTCATCTCATCCACTTCATTTAATAGTCGTTCATGTATATTGATCTGTCCAAGATTCTATTAGAGAATTTGTCCAAGGTTCCATTTTGCATTGGCAACAACAGGGGTTTGGAAAACTCCGACAAATTTGAAAAGGAACGTGTTTAGACTTACATGGTCACATACCTATATCTATTTTTTGAATTTGGCGCCACCATTTTCATTGGCATTGACATTGCCATTGGAGATAACTGCGAGATTCTTCCAAGAATTTACATTGGATTGAACATATAGACTTGGTTGAGTTCACAACGATTTGCAGTTTGGCCCTTAATAGTTGTCGGCTTCAGGGGTTAAATTTGACGGCCGTTTTAGACGTTTTTTCATGATTTTAGCCGTAAAAATACTTGTAAATATTTTAGAAAAACCGTCACGTGCGACTTGCAAATTTTAAGGGAGGGCCGTTATTTTTAATATAGATTTATAGGTAAATTATACAAAATATATATTTGAAATAGTTTAAATATATATAAAATAATATTTTATATATTTTATTGACATCATAAAAATAACACTATTTTGTATTTTTGAAGGGCAAGATTTAAAATTTTGCCGTCACCTAAAAATTGTTTGACAGGCACAGGCGGCCGTCAAATTTAACCCCTGGTCGGCTTGACTACAAATTCATTGCCTCCACATGCATATCTACCTCCAGATCAATCTTCCCACGTACAGTGCATTGACATCTGCCTGACAGCTGTCATTTGTGTGGAGATGTATCAGTTTTGCAAATCAATTTAAGTATTGGTATATAATTCATTTCCAGAATATAGTCATATTTTCTCTCTCATGGTTGTGTTCGTCAGAAAATGAAGTTTATTCAACCCTTCCTCGAGCTGCAAGAATTATTCATCCTCCATTGGAATCGACGATGGATCCACTTCTGGCACCAATAGTTTTTCACCCATCATACGTGTTGTTTTTCATTCCATGTAGAGTGTCGTATAAAGGTATTAGGTCTTTTATTTTTAAGATATAGTTGTGTCTATCTATTGGCTATTAGTGAGTTGTTCGGTTGAGTATATTATGATCACTTCAATCAAATAGCTATCAAAAGTCCTTTAAAGCTTCAAGTTCATTTACTATTTTAGGTTCTTACCTTTAGTTTTATGTTTAGCGTATTTAGTTTGGTTGTCTTTTAAGAGTATGGTACAAAGATCATATTTAAAATAAGTAGTCAAAAATAAAATGTGTAAATGTTTTATTAGTTCGTGTTAGTCAAGTGTCAAAGTCGTTAATTTTTGTGTCAAATATGTTTTCATAATTTTCAAAAGTCCCATCAAAGGTAGTCAAATAGTTTAGCTGTAAAACTTGAGAGTCAATTGTCACCCATTATGTTGTTAAAAGTATCTTTTTGTGTTGTCTAGTATCGTCAAAAGTTGTATTGTCAAGAGTCAGAGTCAAAAGATTGACTCTTTGTAAAAAGTCTGTAAAATAAATAAAAAATTGCTTTACGGACGCATTTTCGGTGTTACCCGACGTCTGGAAAATAAAGTGTTTCACATTGCGGGAGGGAAGAAAATAAACACAATGTGGAAACAGTTGAGCAACATGATCATATTTGTTGAGTAAGCAACATCATTAACTAGATGATGGAGGCACATGAGGATGGAGAATAAGCAGCGTCCTTTCGTCAATCACCAATGACAGGGCCGCACACTGATCTGGTGGCATGTGTGTTGTGTGGTTTCTATTTTCAGTGTTCTTGCTTGTAGTGTGATGTTGTGCTAAATAAACCCCTTTCCAAAATTTTGGTGAAGACTTGTGTTTTCAGAATACTTGCTTTTGGGGAGCAAGAGAAGGTTTCGAGGTAAACTCAAGGGATGGTTATCCAACTAGTGTGAAGCTTGTGGATCTTGAAGATTCAGAATTCAGGCGCCCAAGGAGGAAGGGAAAGTCCCACAGGAACCCAAAGAGGAAGGAAGCATTCCTGCATAATTTGGCTCAACACTACGCCTTTACGAGGGTAAAGAGCTAATCTATGGAGTCTGTACCTGGTCTACATAGTGATTTCAAGAGGTGGTTCATCTTCTTCGAATATAGTTCTTCGTTGTGTTCACATTAAGGGGGTGAATATTGGGAATTAATAATGTTCGCATCAAGGGGGTGAATGTTAGGAATTATTTTTTGTAAACATTATTAATTCATTATATTATTATATGAGTTTGATAACTCATTAATAATAATATAATATAGATAAATATTGTTATACGAGTTGTTAAAATAACTCGTATTATTAATTTTGTGGTTAGTTGTTACACCCGTCGTTATTATCGGGTTAATTGTTATTCTCACTTCCTATTTCCTAGGAAGTCGTTTGCCTACCTTTATGGCTATATAACAACCAATCTATTGTACGTTGATTATTATAATGTGAATAATATATTATGTGTTTCTGTTGTGCAAACTAGTATGTTTTCATGAAAGTTCACACTCATTGTATCATCCACACGTTTCTAATACCTCTTTGAACGGACTCTTTTCCAACCATTTACCACATCTTTTCTCATTAGACATTCATCCCTCTTGTTAAGAATTTCCACCAATATAGGGTCTATGAAATGTTTATTGTAGTTTATGTCCACCAAAATACCCATCAACAAAAAAGACTCATTATAATTTTTTCATTCATTTGACAAGTTTAGAGAAAATGAAGCTCATGGCTCATTACTTATTTCATTCACATCATGGAAAATATCACCATTGGAGTCACAAAGAAACCAATCATTATATATCATAATTTTTACCTTTTGTCATCCATGCATCACCTTAAAGATGAAACGGCACTGACAACACCTTTTTTAAACCTTTGCACTCTATCTTTTGACGAAGGTTTGTACCTATTATCGTTGGGACCAAATGCACACTAATAGTTGCACCAACACATAAAATATGTTATTTAAATGACTCATGATGTTCATATCAGATGTCAAAAAAAGTTTTTAATTAAATAGATTATGGTATTTGCAACATACCAGGAATACAATTTAGTTATATGCCCTATGTAATTCAATGTTTCATTGCTCATGTGATTAGTGTGGTTGAATTTTGTCTATGTGCTTTCAAGAACGTGTTTACCTTTTACAAAGGCTTTAAATTTGCCAACAAGAATCATTGCACAAAGTTCCATCACATTTCTTTCGTCAATTAGGCTCCATTCCATTTATTCGCTATTGAAAGGAATTTGTCTATCACCTATTTCTTGGACGGGGAGACTACACGTGGTCTCTCATTTTCTCTTTCTTCCCAACCTAATAAAAATAACATGATATGAGCATCGTGGATGATGTAAAAATTTAACGAACACAAGTGAAACATGTAACCATTTGAAAATGCATACATGTTGAAAAACATAGTGTGATTTTCAACGTTTACATGTACAAATTGTCCATGCTCCAGCAGTGTTTGAAACTATAATGTCCCCTTTTCCTGCACCAAAGGCCTAAGAGCCAAGTTGAGTCCAAGCCGTGGTCAGACCCAAGGAGTTGTGGACGTTGGGAGCTATGAAGAGGTGTAATGTCTCCTTTTCTATGCCAAAGGCCTAAGGGTCAAATCGAGTCCAAGCCATGGTCATACCCAAGGGGTTGTGAATGTTGGGGGCTTTTGAGAAGGGGCCGCATGGTACTAATATTCATGTTTGGCATTTGGGGGTCACTTTTGGACCATGGCGACTAAAAGGGGAAAAGTAACTTAAGTCGCTTTATTTTATTGGCCCCTCCATAGAAAGAAATGTGTATTGGGTATGTTGGGGCTCTTTTGCCTCGTGGAAGTATATAAGGAGTTGGGGGAGTAAGGAAAGACACTTTTTGCATACATTTTGTTGACCCCTTCACGTGCAGCTGCTGTTGTTCGCATCTACAGCTTGTGGAGTCAAATCCCACAGGGACCCTAGCTTCGGTGGTGAGAGACCCGTCCCTAGCTAGTAGGGCATTCTTCGGTAGTGAAAGATCTACCCTAGTCTGTCATTTTAGAGCCGCTTTCTGGGCTATGTTACAGAGATATTTCAGAAGGTACAGAAGAAGGGTTTTGAATATTCTTGGCGGCATTTGGAGAGGATAATCAGTGGGCTTCTAGATCAGAATCATGGAAGCAGATCAGATCCACAGCAGCCATTTGGGCAAAGCGTCGCTGCTCGTTGAAGGCATCCCGTGAAGGTTTTTGCGGGTTTTGGGGGGCATTTGGGGAAGACAACCAGAGGGGCTCCAGACCAGATTCACGACAACCTTTTGGGTTGGGCGTGGCAGCACGCTGAAGGTGCCTCCATCATTTTCCGACCCCTGTCCCAAGCGTGGCGACTTACAGCCTGTATGGAGAGGGTTTTCCAGTTGTCTAGGTTTGCTATGATTTCCTGGCAACATTGTACTCTGTAATATTCCAAAAACAATTTCCCTTTGTCAGTTATAATAATACCATGCCCTCTTTGTATTTCCAAGTAAATTTGGGTGGTCATATTGGGGAATATTAAGTTTATTTAGTTTGTTGTTCTAAATGTAAAAATCTGGTATAATCAGTACTTTATGTGGTTACACATTTTCAATATTTTTGTGCATTTTTAAGTGGTATTCCATCGGGGATATTTCAGAAACTTTCATTTTTGTCGAGCAACAAATGCAACTACTTATCATCATAAATGCATGTTGTTCTAGTCATTGACATTACATAATGAGATACACGATGAAATATCATTAAGAAGAAACCCTTATTAATCGTCCCAGTCAACTTATGTCTATGAAAAACAATGTTGTTTTACACCTTTAAATAATTGTGTTGTGTTTTATTAAGGCAAAGAAATTATATCCATAATGAGTAGTTGTATTCATCATTGAATTACTATCATCAAATGAGTTAATAATAGTAAAGGGTTTTAACTATAGAATTAAAACCTTTTCATTAAATTTGGTAACATAATACGGTGTGTTTTTCAAATGAATTGATGATAGTAAAGGGTTTTAACTATAAAATTAAAACATTTTCATTTAATTCGGTGACATAATGCATTTTCGCATGCATGAATTTGAAGACACATAAAGATTGAAAAACTTTGTGTTTTCAATCTCTACATGTCATCCCATGCATGTTCCAGTTGTGTTCAAATTTTTCATTTCTACGAAGCAGAAACTAAAACTATTTATTGTCATAAATGCATGACGTTTCATACATTTGAAAATGCATAACGAATAATGGGTTGTAATATATAATGCAAACAAGATGAAAAACATTGTATTTTTCCAATTGACGTTATTGAACATGGAACTTGAGAACACATACACGTTGAAAAACCAACATATACATGTTGTAATAGTTGTAAAAGTTCCATCTTTGTTCAAAAATATCTTACCGACAAGATGGAAAATGCAACTACTCACTCATATGAATGCATGTGGTTCCACTCATTAACATTGCATAACAAAATTTGTACATAAATATTGTTTTAAACATGCCCATATTACTCTAACCAATGCAATTATTTGTATGGGAAAATAGTGGTAAATCACAACATAACATAAGTCTATTGTATATGAGCAATGTAAACAAATTAAAATTGTAAAGCATAGTTGGATTCTTTAATTGAATTAATGACTAGAAAATGATGGAACAAGCATAATCAAATCTAAAACATTGCAGCTCACGTTACTTGTAAGGTATGTTTTCAAACTCATTGTGTTTTTCAATTTCCTCTTCACTTTCCTAGTGGTCATTTGCTCAACTTCAAAAATACTTAGCATTTTTCAAATAGCATTGTGATTGATCTCCTAGATCAATCAAGAAAGTTGCCACCAATGTAATTGAACGAAATACACATGTGCTTTCTATCTAGAGTTTCTTCAATAAATTTTATGTTGTTTAAAAAAAAAGTATAAGTTTTGATCAAGACAGTTGTTAGATATGTAATTACAGGGAATACAACTATGTTTTCTATTCAAGTTTTCTCCTGTAAATGTTTTGTTTCAAACTTACTATGGTTTTCAATATCCTTTTCACGTTCCTAGCGCTCATCTTTCAACTTATAAAACACTAAATTTTCCGAATAACATTGCATTTATCTCTCGGATCGATCGAGGAAATTGGGAGAGGTGTATTTTCCAAATAACACTACATTTTATATTCTGTGCTTTCTATTCACGCTTTCTTTAATAAATGTTTTGATGAGGAAAAAATAGAATTCTTTATTTTCTTCAATTCATTTTTCACTCATGAAACCATTTTCCTTGTTTTGGATGTTACAATTGCGGGAATTGGCGAGTTAATTGTCATATCAATATGCATTGTCATGCGTTGGGGAGTAGAGTTGGCGAATAAAAGAAATCAAATTTCAGTTAAAGTCAACCACCTAATTGCCCCAGTGACTATCAAGCCCATGTCAGAATTCTTTTCTAACTATCGGATTTTGATGGCTTTTGGATGGGCATACATTTGTTTGAATGTAATTTGGATGGAGGTTGATGCATTTTGTAGAGTGTAGTCGTCGCCCCCAATAAAGAACCTTCACGGAAACATTCTTGTATCTCTAAGCCCACTTGACATTGAGTCTCTACCAACTTGAATTGTTTGAAGAAATTCAAGGTATCTTGTAGTCTAAAGTTATTATCAAAAATATCTCAAGCCTCTACACGCACAATTCCGCCTTAAGGACATTTCTCTTTAACCACTTGGTAGTTCTATGGATCCAAGTCCATACTTCCCCCACCCTATCGGTGGATTGTTGTTGACTAGATCAGTAATGAACGTTTGAGACCTCCATGTTTCTCCAGGGCCCAAACCCTCTGGCTAGCATTGAAGACAAGGGCATGACAGATGTTAAGTTCCCAATGCATAATTGTCTACCCTATCAAGTTGGAAGTAGAAGACTTTCCAAATATCTATTTCATGCCCTCCACTACCACTCTTTGAAGGTTATTCTACCTGGCCACATCAAACATTCCAATCATATATGCACCAAATGTGAGCACAAGGAAGACTAATGCTTTAAAGGCCAAGATTTTTTACCAAGTGGGGATCTTTCAAGAAGCTAGAAACTGTTGAACTCCATGAGAAATCCTATCGCATGTTGTTGCTCTCGTTGATAACTCTTTCAATAGACAATTACGGGTCAATTCTATCCCAACATTTTTGTTGTTATAAATCCCAAAAAAAAATTCCCTAATCCACTCATGTTGATCTAATTCCCCTTGATCATGAAAAAAATCATGACCCTTGAAACTAGTCAATGCCACATTCCATACCCCACTTATCACTTCAAACGTTGTTTCGTAGCATCGCCTATAGGCCCACTACTAATTCTGTCATAGCTACAATGTCATTAGCAAACGTAACCTGATAATTATCTCAGTAAGACCAATGACTGCCATACTCATCCCTTTGGGATGTTAAGAACCCCTACCTTACTCCTTTGTTCATGGGGATGGGAGACAAGTTTTGATACCTAACTAGCATTGAAGCACAGTTGAATAGTTCTTGTATAAAGTGGAAGGCCTTCACCTTCACTCCTAACAAGAGCCTTGTGTGGGATCAAACCATAAGCTTTCTTGAAGTCTATGAACACCTCATGTAGTATTCTCAAGTTCAGCCATACACCTCATGGTGATTTCATGAAGTGTTGCAACCCCCCAATACAATCCTCGTCCTTCCTAAACTTGTTGGCATGTGCATCCAACACTCCCCATGAGTTTCATGGCATGGATTAACTGCCTCTCATGGATTCTAACTTTGGTAATTGTAGCAGAGATTAACCCTGTGGGTTTTGGTCTAATGGCAATCGTGGTCCAACAAATGGTATCAGAGCAACAAGTCTCAAGTTCAAAACTCACCCGAGTAATACTGGGGGGAAGGGATTATTGGCATGTGCATCCAATGATCCCCCTAGGTTTTGTGACATGGACTAATCGACTCCCATGCATTCCTAACTCTGGGAATTGTAGCGGAGATTAACACTTTGCAGGTTTTGGTCTAACGTTAATCGTGGTCCAACAAAACCTTGCATTACTTTTTGAGAAGAGCTTTTCCTCCTGTTTTCTCCACTCTCTTGATGATCACATTGGTGAGGATTTTAAACACAACATTTATAAGAAAAATTCCCCAATTGTTGTCCTGATGTATCATTTCTCCCTTCTTAAAGATGGAAACTAAGTCAGCAACATTAAAATCTTGACATCTCACCAAAAGACTTGAGCAACCTTACCATTACACTCTCTCCCTACAACCACACTTCTTCTACCTTAGCACTCCTTTAGACCATTTAAGAGTAAACTATCTTTGCCCACAACCTTATCTCTATCCACAAAATAAGCCCATTAATAGACATTAAGAGATAATGATGCCAACCTAAAAACACAATTTTATTCAAGGAGTCACAAAAAGTGTAGGATAATACATCTTCTAACATTTGAAAAGTTCCGATGAGGGCTTTCATCCAATTCCACAACTTTTTGTGCCTATTTTCAACAAGGAGCTTCCTTACTTACTCCCATGCTCTCTATTGTAATGTGTTTCAACATTTAAAAAGCTTCAAAAGATTTGTAATGAGATCACCATCTTTATTCCTCATTGATTGCATTACTTTCGTCCTCATCAATTGCATTACATTTTTTCCATTATCCCCCTTTCCCATGAGAGCTTTTGATCGAACGGCCATCTATAGCTCTATATAAATAGGTGAAGGAAGTTTCCCTCCCCTCTCCCCTATCTAGATGGATGGGAAATGAGGGGCAGGAAAGGGTATAGAGCTCATGAACTATCTATATATTGACTTGACAATTTTCGAACAATTAGCTTCTTACCTTTCACCTAAGTCATCTAAACAGTCAACAATTTTCTCTATTGCATGCCCCCTTCCCTTCCACCTTTCTTGTTTCCTCCCATATTTTCATAACATAATAGTTTGGTATGCTTTCCTTCCTTCCACCTTCCTTTCTTCCTACCATGCTTTCATAGCCACAGAGTATAACCATAGTTCTCTTCTCCAACACCTCCTTATCATCGTACTTCCACTATTGTAACTCTCTAGCTTTTGGCTTTTCTAGCCTTTTTAGCTTGATACAAAAGCCGTGGTAGCAATTTCTCCAATTGCAATTTAACTCCCTAGCCTTTGGCTTGATTCAAAAGCCATACCAATGCTAAATTACTAACAATTCTTAAAATCAAAACATAACCCAAATTATAACATAATTCATAATTTAAATTACAACAAAACATCAACACCAATTATCCAATTCACATATTCTTGTGTCATACATATGAGTACCTAATAAGTAGGTACCACATTAACTAACAACTCTATTCACTTATTCTTCACTTCCCTACTGCCATCTCATTATAATCTATTAGTTTAAATATCTCCAACTGCTATCTCATTATAATCTATTAGTTTAAATATCTCCAACGTGGTAGCATGTGGAAAACAATCATAGATATTTAACCAATGCTAAAACCATTTGCATGACAATATCCATATCATACATGTCAACTCGTACACATTAAGAACAAACACCAAAACCCACTGGTAAAACCTAATTACACCAAATCAACAACCATTTAACATTAATAAAACCCACTACTAAAACCTTAGTACACAACAAAATCAACGTCACAAAGCTGTGTGATAAAAATCTGCTAATGACAACTATAATTGTGCTACGTAATCTTCCCCAGACCTTATTAAAATAAAATCATTGACTCCGTAGACATCAGTTTTAACTCATCCCTACAAAAAAATGAATGAAATGGTTATATTTCCATCGTCTGGAACCTTTGTAGAGTCTAAAGATAAAGTTATTTACATACCCGTCCCAATAAACTTAATTTTAATACACCCTCGACAGGTCAGATACAGTTTTCAGTATATGACAGATGCATTAACTTGTATAATAACCTTTTACATAAATGAAAGAACAGATATAATTACAAGAGAATGATTGACAATTAACATTGTTCTGTAAAGACATTGCAAATGATCTTATAAATTTCTTTAAAGACACGGCGGGCCAAATCATACAAAGCAGCACAGATATTCATGCCACCAGTGCAAAATATGTTATAATCCACCCCCTAAACAATGAGGAAAACACACCCGACCCTGTGTTTCCTCCCCTTTAACAAAAACCCATTACATGACATATTCAAATGCGACGACGATCACAAATATTACCAACCAACCAACGAAACTCGATAGAGAACTGGACTGCCCTCAACTAACTGCAAAAACAAAACCCTGATTCTTATAGAAAGTAAAGCTTCTAGATCTAACTATCTTCCGCCGCCGCCGTTAGGGCAGTCGCGTGCGAAATGGCCAGAGTCGCCACAATTGTAGCAGCTGCCTCCACCGCCGCCGCCGCCGCCTCCTCTACCGCCACCGCCACGGCCACCTCGGCCACCACCACCACCATAACCACCTCCACCATAACCGCCGCCGCCACCGCCGTAACCACCGCCGCCGCCGTAACCCCCACCGCTGTTATATCCGCCACCACCACCACGTCCACCACGACCGCCGCCACCGCCATAACCACCACCTCCGCCGCCGCCACCACTGCTACCCCCCTGCACAAAGGCCCCGTTGGGCCCTGTCACATCAAGGGCTTTAGTCCTTCCGCCCTGCTCGTGCTCAACAGAAAACTCGACAGATTCCCCCTCCGCCAGGGATCTAAACCCGTCAGAGTGAATCGACGTCTGGTGAACGAACAGATCTTCGGTGCCATCGTCGGGAGTGATGAAACCATATCCCTTCTGCGAGTCGAACCATTTCACCTTGCCGCTTTTCTTCCCACCCTGCGCCATGGTTCCAAACCCCTCCAGACAGCAAACAACTATCAGAAGAACAAAACAAAACCAGACCCGGCGCCCCTTGATGCAGCGCACTCCTCCTTGCCGAAACCTAAACCTAAACCTAAACTCAACCGAGAAGGGTTTATATTTCCCTCGGACGACCCCAGCGGACGGCTCAGATCGTTCCGTCTGATCCAACGACTCCGCGTTGATAGCGAAATATCTTGATCGGACGGTGGGAGGGGCCTCGGGTGCGCCGCTAGGTTACGGTTAAGTGGTTCACAGCCCGTTGGCGCCAAACACGTATTGCATTACATTTATTCCTCTCCGTATTTTACAAGGAGAACTCGTCCAATAATTTTATTTGTTTTCCTGCGGTGAAGATGCTCTCCAAGTATTTCGGAATGCATCGACGCCTTTCGTTTCTTACCGAATGACAATTATGGTTCGATTTAATGCCGCTTGTTTCCTTTTCCTTGGCGCACTTGAAAAAACACTTTTTTTTATTCGGCTTTTAAATACCCTCCAATGATAGGCGAGACATTTTTTTTTCCCCTCCGCTTTTTACTCCCACTTACGCAAAGTAGGGAACCTTTTATTTGTATTTTATGGGAAAGTAGTTCTACATCAATAATGGGGTATATCTACGGTCTACTCATAAACATTTTCATATTTTATATATATATATATATCAAATTTGGTGGCATAAATTATTTTTATCGTAAGAAGATGAGTTTATGAAGACTATAATTTTATGTAAATTCGAAAATAAGTGTGAGTAGATAGCAAAATTAGGATTAAGTTTAGATATAGAGAACCCAAAAACTCATGTCAAATGGAGGACTTCCACAAAAACATTAAGATACTCTTCTCGGACAGAAACTATACTCTTTTCGGATTAAAATGATATGGTTCCATTGAATGTCGTAAAGAAAAAATTGTATTTGTCAACTATGTTCGCTATGCCTAAGGCTCCAAAGACCTCATGTGCATTTCTGAAATTTGTCATTGATCTATAACAAATTGGTCATCTTCCTCTTTGTTCTTAGTTGGAACTAAGTCTCCAATATGAGTTAGGAAAATATTTGTTTAAGTGTTTGTGGTAAACTAGAGAAGATCATAACTTCCTTGATATGTATCAATCCCCTCAATAGTGTATAGTATCAAAAGCAACACACCAAGTTGTATAGTTTCCTAAAACTTCCTTGAGATTTAGCCTAAAGCATATACCACGACAACATGATAGATTGGGTGACAATTTAACCTAAGGTGTATGTCACTAAAGTTGGAAATTTTGGATGAGAAAGATGTCGCGTGATGAAAGTGATGTCGATTTGATTGGTGTTGGACCCTAAAACATTGGCTAAGTACCAAGAGGCGCGCGCATACAGGATTAGTGAAAATAGAAGGACGCTCAGAGGAAAGTGTGCAGGACAAAGGGTTTAAGAAAGGTTTGGTAAAACCAGGGCACGTGCGGGAGGCAGAACAAGGGTTTAAAGGACTTAGCCATATTTGGCGTTTTAAAGGCACTTGAGGAAAAATGTGAGGACCCAACTAGGCATGATGAGTGGATAAGGTGTCATCCTAGAACCTTGGAGGCCAAGAAAAGGATATTCCATACAGGGAATATTCCCATAGGCATCATTACAGTTAGTGGAAAGGTTTACAAAGGAGATAAGCACTCACCTATGGAGGACCACATGGACACTTGGCACGTGATCTGCCCTTGAAGAGGTCATGGCGATGGGAGTTGATATCCTATTTAAAGGAATGCTTGGGCCAGAAAAAGATAGAGAGGACGAAATAAGAGAAAACAGATGAACGAAGTGTTGCAAAGAATGTTAAAAAGTCCTAGGGTTTAGGGTTATCATTAAAAAGGTTGTAAAGAATGTTATAAAGCATCAACATAGATGGTTGGGTCTGTAATGGGTTATAACGGGGAGAACATAGCTAGGATCTCTTATCAGAACATGATGTATGGGTTGAATCTCTTTCATTCACTGTATTTGGTTTGTTATGACACTTTTGAATGTAATGAGGCTATTAAAACTTCTTAAATCAATATATACGTGGTTATGTTCTATACAACTTGTTTATGGGTACAAGTTCCCTCATGTTATTTTTGCATGTCGTGACTTAGATCCAGTTCCTTGTGTTTCATATTATGTGTATTTCCCTTCTTTTAGATGTATGGGTATAAAGATCTACTAGTTCATCTTGTACTCTTAAATAGATGCATGTCTTTATGCCTCTAAAAATAACCCTCCATTCAATAGCAAAGCCTTCTCACAAATCTCACATAAAAGAGGGGCTCGGAGCCCACACGTGCCTCGGGTGAGCACCCAGTGCCTACTGGGTGATAGGTCAACACGCTTGGGGTTAGAAGTATTAAGGTTAACAAAAATGACTACATATTGGTTTCGTTGTCGGGACCTCTTTTTGAAGTTGTTGTGAGAATGATGCATGATGACAGAGTGCTTGACCTTGGACAGTGTCAAAGCATGGTTTAAGAGCACAAAGGATGAGTTAACTCATAGATTTAATACTGGATATGAGTTTGATGCACGTAAATGGGTAGAAGAACACTTGTATCATGAGCTATATGAGACCTTATTTTGTTGTTTTCCAGTGGAGCTATATGAATGGCTCTCGGCGTATCCATCCAAGTCAAGCTGGTAGTATAGACCTCGTGTATGGACCCAAGATGAATATCATAAGCTGCATGATGTTGATTTGACTTGGACCCATGCTATTGATCACTGGTGGAGTAGGGTGCTGACTAGCTACACGTTGGAATACATGATCTCTACGTACTCTTGTCTAGAAGTTACTGAGTTTGAATTCTTGAAGGAGCTAAGAGAATCGTTCTTGCGTGATATCCCTCTAGCTATAAATATCTTGATTATTACACTAAGTTTAGAAGCATTCCCTATGGTTGGCTAAAACTTTGCTAGGCGTTGGGCGAGGAAGCTAAGGTGGAGGAAGATGGTGGACATTACAGTTGAAAGAGAAAGAGAGAAAAGGTAGCTCAAGTACAATGAAGCTCGTGAAAGGGAGTTAGATAGACAACATGTAAAGTTACAGGAGTGATGGATATATGGAGATAGACATTACGGGAAGGATTTGAGGTCTACGCGGAGGAGCGTGGGACCTGAGTAGTCTATGCTACCCCATCTTGGAAAGAACGGGAGAGAAACCCCTTCAGATTCTGGAGAGAGCTCATCGTGTGAAGAAAGGAGGAGAGTCGTGGGTACACATCTTAATCCACACAGTGACCAGACCCTTGCGCTTAGTAGTTATGTTCCTGTGGTAAACATTATTAACCCAATTGGTGTTTTTGTTGGTGATTGGTCAGTGCCTATGAGGTATAATTTTTTGTTTGGTACATATATGGTTGTCTAGTTGTTTCCTGTGTTTGGGGGTATATTGTCTGGCATGATATTTGGACAAGGTACTGGTACACAAAGTTTGGGTATCATGTCTGGGTGGCACGGGACACACATCAGGGAGTGGTGCAATATCACATACTACTAGCGTATAGTTTAGAGCGACCGTGGGGACACAAGGTGCAATCTCTTTAGGACCCTTACCAGCTGCAGGAGGAGGATCCGGTGGGTCAGGAAGAGTAGGAACTAGTGGACCTGGTGGATCTGGAGGATCTGGTGGGTCAAGAGGAACAAGTGTTGGTGGACCTAGTGGATCCGGTGGTGGAGGCAACACCAGAGGGAATCAAGGTTCTAGAACAGGCAGACAAGAGCCTTAACCACCTCAGCAAGTATTCTTTGAAATGTCGTTACATTTACCATATTACAATGGTGTTGAGAATGCTATAGAACATGTGCATAAGTGTGAGCTACTATGGTGCGTGAAGGGAATCATTACCCCATAAAGGAAAGCAAGTCAGTTCGCGACCACATTACAAGGGCGCACACATAGCTGGTACCAAAAATATGACCCACACCAGATGGTGGTGGATTTCGTTGCATTATGTGATGCATTCTTGGTAGAGTCCACATCCCTGAGTTCGAATAGAAGAGCATCAACATATTGAAAGAAATTCAACAAGGGATGACAAAGAGTGTGCGGGAGTATGATGCACGTTTTAAGACTCTCTTATCAAAATTATCTTTTGACATTCATCTGTCTCAACATGATCAGTGGTTCATTGGAGGGTTAATCACCCCTTCAAAGGGTTCTTTCACATAAGACCTTTACAGACCACGCGAGGCCTTGGAAGTTGCCTTACGCACCGAGGCCGTAAGAAGCATGGACACCAGAGTCAGTCCATTTCTTGAAGCCCAGATAACTGCCATGGCAAAGCAGTTAGAGAAAATATCTATGCAAACTCAACACATGAGGCTCACAGTGGACTATGGTGCACGAACTGTGAAATAGAGGGACATAAGAAGGACAGTTATCTGCGAAGAATGGTTCGTGCCATGATGAGTAGACTGTGAAATTTTCCATGGAGACCATGATGCAAGTAGGTGCCCTCTACTACATCACACAATCCATAAGAATGTGTCTTCCTACTACAGAATTTGCACTTCCACTACTTGTGACACCAAGGACTACAGATTGATTGACCAAATACATGATGTCATTGATACTGGTGTGCACCATACTAGTATTGTAAAATAGTTCCAAGGATGATGGTCACCATTATGAAAGGCACACAGATGGATGGAGGTGGCCTTTTTGGAAGAGGATTTTGTGGAGGATTTAGAGGTCATAGCAAACTGCGTGGAAGGTGGGAGAAGTGAGTTTCCCACATGGAACTTGTTACAATTGTGGATCTACGGAGCACTATAAGCATGAATGCCTTGATCCGTTACAGTGTTCTTGGTGTGGGAAGAAGCACAAGTATGAGGAATACCCATAATTATTTGAACACATGAGCCAACAACAACAAAAGGATAAAGGTGTCGGGATGGTGAGCGTGAAGAAAGATAACTTCACATTGGATGCCAAGGGTGGCAGCGTGAGTCGAATTGGAGCCTGTACTAGTGACAACATGAGTTGAGGCTTTGCACGTGCAAGGGAGACACCCAAGTAGAGGCCACTAGTTACTAGAGAAGAGGTGGTACATGGAAAGTATCTAGACCCTACTCATCAGAAAAGATGTTTATCAGAGAGACCATGGATGTAATTTGAAGCCTACAAGGAGAGATCTAGTGCCTGAAAGAGTAGTCGAGGGAGTTAGAGAAAAGGAAGAGTGCTGAGCCTCTACAAAAGAATCTAGATGAAGTTAGGGAAGTATGAAAAATTATGATGCAAGAGAATATCATACCTCTACTAGGAGAATGTTTATAGGAGAATAGTACCATGCACCAGAGGAGAGCATGAGCGATAAGGTCTTACATGCTAACCTTGCCCCTCACACCATTAATTATGATAAGGATATTACCTTGAATGTAGTTTTTGATGGATGATTCCTACTCCTAAGAAATATTATGATAGACATAGGTGTAGAGGTTAATGTTATCACTTTAGATTCATGGAATAAAATTGGAATACCCCCATTGTAGCCATCCTCAAATGTGTTGTACATGGCTAACAAGAAAAAGGCAATTCCCATTGGTTTCTTGAAGGACATTGGTATCACTATCCAAGAAGTAAAATTCACTAGGGACTTCGAAGTATTGGCACTCACCAAGGTAGATAACTTTCTAGTGTTAGTTGAGTGCCCCTAGTGTTATAAAGAATAATGCTAACCTATAGTTCAATAAGGGGTACATAATTTTTGAGAACAAGGAGGAATGGGTTATCATCCCTTTGAATGATGGGAAGTTCAGTCCTATACTGACCCCTTGGGAGAAGAGGTCCTTGACAGAATCTATGTGTGCACTCTATCAAGGTCCCTGAGGTGATTCAACCTAATGGAAGGAGTTATTCAGTTTGAATACGTTCAATCTATGAGTGATACCACTAGTATAGCATGTGACAATTGGGCGCATGGGAATTATGACTTGATTGGATAGAAATTGAGAGGATCCGTTACAAGAGTAACAAATGTGTGCCTGCTTAGGCACCTAAAGGGAAAGTAGTTTCAAAGCTACACTGGGGAAGGCAACCCTAACATTTTCCTACAAGCCATGGAAGCCCAATAGAGATGCGAGATCAAAATAAGGAGCATGCTCATATACACTTTACGTGGAACCACATCATGTTGGTGGGTGGAACACTAAGACAATCTTATAGGGTGGCATGAGGTGAGGATTTTCATTCTCATTTAGATTCTTCTAGAGTAACATCCCACTAAAATTTGTGCCTATGATGGAAAGGCACCCGCCTCATATCATGTTCAAGAATGTGAAAGGGTTTGGATAGGAGGCGTGGAAGCTTTACCTCCTTCCCTATGGGTACACAAGTTCTATTCAACACTGTAGGGTTATGTGTACACATGGTACATTCATTTAGAATTATGCCATTAGAAAGGAACTAGTAAGAGTTAACAGATGACTTGATTCAAACCTTCGAGTATCAAAGTACTAAGCTATTGGTGAATGAGGCGTTATAGGTTGTTAAGCACCTAACTATGGGAGATAGTGCCATGGATGAGGATAGAATTTTGGAATTATTAGGAGAACCTGAGTTGGAGGCACGTTTTAATGTGGAGGAGCCATAGGAAGTACAACTTGAGCAAGCCTACATGGAGAAAGAAAAGGGAAAGTAAGTCTATGTGATAGATGGTGAGGAAGTAGAGAACTTAGATGTTAACCATACTATGGGTATACATGAGGTAGTGTATAGTATTGATGAAAAAGAACATGCATACCATGAACCCCTAAAAATAAATAAGGTTAACATTGGTTCAAATGTAGAACCTAAGGAGGATATTATTAAGGACTATTGGTAAGAAAAGGAGGTTTCAAAGATCATTGATCTATTGCGTGAGTTTTTGGATTTAATTTTGCATGGGTACCATGAGATTAAGGGATTTCACCACTCTTTATGAGAGATACAAATCAAACTAAAGGAGGGAGTGTGCTTGGTTTGGAAGAGACCTTACCAAATGAATCTAAATCTGTGCATCCGAGTCAAGGATGAGATAAAAAAGATGATTACATCACGCATCACTGAAGTTGCGGAGGAGTTAGAATGGATAATCCCAATGGTCATAATCATTAAAAAGGATGGAATTATAAGGATTTGTGTTGAATACAAGGACCTAAATGCAGTATGTGTAATTGATCCTTTCCCAAACCCTTTTACCGAGGAAGTCCTAGAGTGAGTAGCTAGGCACGAGATCTATTCCTTCACAAATGGATTTTTAGGATATCATCAAGTTAGGATTGCAAAGGAGGATAAAGAAAAGACAACTTTCGTCACTGAATGGTGAATTCTTGCCTACATGGTCATGCCTTTTGTACTAAAGAATGCACCTTTTGTTTTTTCATGCATAATGGTCCATGCATTTTAGGATTTTATCCATAAGTTTCTTCATGTATACCTTGATGACTGGATAGTGTATGGACTAAGGAAATATCATTGTGATAATTTTTGGTTGATGTTCAAGAGATATCTACAATTGTGCATATCCCTCAACATAAAGAAATGTCTTTTTGCTACTCCATTTGGAACATTGTTGGGGAACATTATATGTAAGGAAGGCTTGCTAGTGGATCCTGCCAAGGTTTCCATCATTGTAGGATTAGAAGAATCCATCAGCCAGAGTGCAGTGTGTGGATTCCTTGGGCATATAGGGTACTACCAAAATTTTATTAGAGGGTATGCCAAAAAAATTTTGCCACTAGAAGGGTTACTGAAGCACAAATGTATATTTCATTGGGATGAAGTGCAACAAATGACATTTGATAAATTGAAGAATAGGCTTATCACCACATCCATATTACACTTTCCTTCCTGGGATAAACCTTTCCATGTGTATGTTGATGCCTCAGGGATGACCATTATATTAGTGTTAGCACAACCTAGTGAGGGGATTGTTGATCACCCTCTTTTTTTTACAATTACAAAGTTCACATCAATAGAAGAGAACTATACTACTACTGAGCATGAGGCATTATCAATGATCTACGTGCTGCATAAATTCAAGAAGTATTTGCTGAAAAAAACCTTTTATATTATACACGGATCACATGGAATTTAAGTACTTAGTAAATAAGCCCATTTTACATAGGCATATATGCCGATGGGTCCTATTTTTTCATGAATTTGAGTTTATAGTTGTTTTCAAACTGGGTAAGAATAATTTACGACCTAACCACTTATCAAGAATTGACTTAGGGGAGGATGTGTAGAGCATTGAGGATATGATGCTAGATACAAAACTATTTAGGCTATGATGTGCACCCTCTAAATTAGAGGATATTATAGTGTTTCTCAAAATAGGTGTGGCACCAGAAGGAATGAATTATTTGGAAACAAAATATTTATCCAAATGTGTCACACCCTACATGCTAATTGGTGGAGATTTATAAAAATTAGGTCGTGATGATATTTTACATCGTTGTGTGTTAGAACATGAGCCCATTATAATCATGGAGGAAACACACAGTAGGATTGCAGGAGGACTCTACATAAAAAATTCCACCACGTAAAATATTATACTAGCAATGCTTCAATGGGAAAGTATCCACAAATATTGTAGTGATTTTTACAAGGCATGTGACCATTTCTAAAGCCTTGGAAAGCCAGCAAGAAGAGATGAAATTCCCTTGAGACCAATAGCTAGTGCAAAACTATTTTAGAAGTGGGTGATTGATTTTTTAGGACCAATTTCACCTACTATGTGAAGGACTGGTTTATGCTACATCATTACTTTTAATGATTACTTGAAAAGGTGAGCAGAGGCAAAACCTATAAAGGATTACACAAAAACCACAGCAACAAGATTTCTATGGGAGAACATAATCAATAGGTATGGGTGTCCGTTAAGCTTGAATAGTGATAGGGGCACACATTTTTTGAATGAGATGGTAAGGATTTTTTTGGTAGAATTCATGGTGGACCATTACAAGACCACCCCTTATCACCCACAAGCTAATGGGAACACTGAAGCATTTAATAGGATATGAAGTCACACACTGACCAAAATTTGTGATGTGGGGAGAAAAGATTGGGATGACAATGTCTCAGCCATTCTATGGGAATATAGAACAAACAATAAGAGATTGAACAAGGACACACTGTTCTAGTTGGTGTTTGACACAAAAGCTATTTTACCATTACAATTTATGCTACCATCCCTGTGTATTACATGCACAAGAGGATTCGATAAAGAGAAAGCACTATAAGAGCACATGGAAAAATTAATGCAGTTAAATGAAAGGAGATCACTTGTTAGATGGAGTTAGAAGACTAAAAAGGTGTGATGAAAAGCATGGCATGATTGTCATATAAAAAACAAAAAATTCAAGCTTGGGTAGATGGTCTTACTTTATGACTCTAAATTTCTGCACCACCCCAGGAAATTGAAAATCCCATTGGATGGGCCCATACATTGGATCCTATATACTTGATTTAGGCACTTTCAAGTTACAAGCGCTAGATGGATGTGGTTACTAGGCCATTTCAATGGTAGTAGGCTGAATCCCTACTATAAATAAGTCTTCCTTGGGTTTGTAAATAAGGAAGTATTTCCATTTAGCCTAAGATTTTCCCTTAATGCATTTTTTTTCTTTGTGTTTCCCTTTCTCGTTTCTGGTTACCTTTATTTTTATTGTTATTGTTCATTGCGTTATGTGCACACATTGTGCACTAGTATCCACTTATTATTTCAGAAGGTTGTGTATGCACAGAGGACCACACATCTATTTTGTGTGGGGTGGAGTGATGTGACAAGCATTGGAAGATGTGTTTTGATGGCTTGGGTTAAAGGATCTGAAGCATGTAGTTCAAGCTGAAGATGTGTGTATAAAATGTGAACATTAGGAGTTTGGTGTCAGGAAGGTTTCAGAAACCACATACAAGGAGTGAAAACAGGAACAAACAGGTGCGGTAGGTGAGGTGCCTTTGGTGTGTGTAAGGATATTTGTTTCAGTAAGGTTTTTTGCATGCTAGAAAGTTGTAAAAGTTTTTCACACAAGATTGCGTGCACATGGAAGGGGAAAGTGTGGAAGGTTGACATTGAGTAAAACCTACCTTTAATGTAGATTACGCTAGTAGGTGGCATGGAATTTATTACGGAGAAAATAAAACCCATAAATAGAAGGTTGGGGGTGTGTTATTCTTACCTTGCATTTTGCGTTATCAAAGAGCTCTCACAAACTAGGGCATCATTGAGAAGAAGAGTTGTGCCGAAGAGAAGTTGTGAATATTTGCATGCATAGCTAGTTTTACACTATCATGTGAACTAGAGTGGAAAAGGAGTACATAGGCATGAGGGAGAAGGTTTCAAAGGATCGCAAGTGAAAACTTATGTCTTGTGGAAGGAAGGATTTTCTAGGTTAGGGTTCCATAGCTAGGGCACAGGATATTGAAGGGATCTTCTGTGAAGGGGTAGAGCTGTAGAGTCAAGCAGAGCCAGGATCAAGGAAAGGAAGAATTTTAGTGACTTGAAAGAGAAATGAAACTAAAGAAAGTATCAACTGTTTCACCAAAGAAGGGTAAGGGCAAGGGAAACAAGCCATTTCCACCAGTTTTAATGAAGAATGGTATACGTGGAGATGCAATATCTAGATGACATATTTCTTAGAAAATAATGGGTGTCGCATGTATAAAAATATCTGTGAGTGACTACAACCATCAAACGAGCACCATAGAGAAATATATGGCCTTAGAAATGGTTCACCCTATAGATAAGAGGACACCAGATGGGATGCCTATCTATGATGATGAGGTAAAGGTGAAGATGGAGTAGGACAGGTTACTGCAACTCTATGAGTTTTCCTATTTCGGCAAACTTGAGTGACTATACCAATGGTTAATGTCATGCACGTACATGAAAATACCACTTATACTTCATGGGGAGAGGATGCGAATAACTCCCCAACTGATTTAAAGTTTATCAGTCTTGTTTATGAAGGGGAGCCTCTAGATGATGACTTGAATGATAAGGAGGCCATAAGAAGACCATTGCAATGCATATGACTATAAGAAGGGTTCACGCTACTTCAAACATTTCTGATATTTATGACCCTATGATGAGGATTGTTGCACACTTGGTCTCCAAGCTGAATAGACAGGAGAGATGGACACATATCAATAAGGCCTGGTTGAAATGTTTCCATAATATCTTAGAGGGGACCATCTATAATATATCATATTTTATTGCAGACAGAAATTATTAATGTCATGTGTGATGGAGAAAATATCATGTTTGGTAATGTCCTCCTTACCATAATATTTTCAGAAATTGGAGTGCTCGATGGACTAGATAAATTTGTGTGGGAGTACCCAGAGAAGAACCCTTCCACCACCAAAATATTTGACCAATATACTTGTGACACCATGATGGCTGCCCACAAGGCGCACCTAGAAAAATGGTATAAGTGGATGCGTGAAGCATTCAATGCTGAGTGGAGAATACCTGAGTAGTTTCCTACTCTATTACAAGGAGAATCTAAATTCACCATATACCAACACTTTTGCATTGGCAAATTTACTCTGACTGACAACACCAAGAGTCCCTAGTGAAAATTGTCATTCTCCTTCACAATGCAATACTTCCAAGCCTGATGTCAATCAATTCAAGGAGGAAAAAAAGCTAAGGTTTGACCTGGGCACAGTAGACCAAGATTACCATGAGTTGCGCAGGAAGTTGATATATCTAAAGAAACACGCATATGTGGAGAAGTATGTCTCCCATGAAGTACATATGCTGAAACCCGTAACATTGTCTAATTTATGGGAGGACCGTAACAAAGGTATACTTGTGCATACGGCCTAAGTACGAGAAGGGAAATTATGTTGAAAATGATGTATCTATCCTAGAATATCCCACCATAAGGAAGAAGGTTGTGCCAAGGAAAAGGGAAAGAGAGGAGGCTCCTGAGGAAAAGAAGGCACCAAGTTCACACATATGGTACAATATATAGGCATTCAAGAGTTGGGTGACATAGGACCAATCACCTATACATGGAGAAATAAGTCCCCCGTAGAAGAAAAGGGAGAAGACACCTGAAGAATAAGATGCCAAAAAATAAGGAAGGCCCCTATAAGAGAAGAATCAGTGGAAAGATAAGGATCCTCCCTAAGGAGAAAATAAGAAATAAAATCCTCCTATGGTTGAGTTCACTAGTTAGAAAGAAGAAAACGGTGGGATAAAGAAGATGGACTCAGAATAAACAGAGAGTATGGAGGTTGAAAAGAGTGATAAGGAAAATGAAGATCACGACGAGGCCCAAGATCATCCTGTGTATGATGTACATGATTCAGATCATGTAGGAGATGAAGAAATAAATGCAGATGAAGAAGGAACTCATAATAAGGGTTGGAGTGAGGAAGTGAACATGAAAGATCAAAAGATACCAACATCAACTAAGGAGAAGATAGAGGATTCCATGGAGAAGGAGGTGGAAGATATCATAATGAGCTTGGTGGACGAGGAGGTGGAACACAACACTAATGAACTACTGAAGGAGATCAAAGGAAGTGAAAGTATTGGGAAGCAATATAGGATCCTGGGTAGAGATCCCATTCTGGTGGTTATTGTCCCCAAAGTAGCATGCACAAGAGGAAGAGACATGGTAGTGTCATGTGGACATGCAATGACTTATATAAATGACCCCCAGAAGGTGTTACATGCTCATTTCTAGACCTTGGTACCCAAGGAACAACTCCTCTATTGGCCCTCCTTTGATGAATAAGTTTCCTATGTGGACATAAGGAAAATGCTATCCTGGGAATTTGAAAACCACATTTGATGAGCCCGATTTCAAGGTAAACAAGGATGCATTGATGTAGGTACCAACTACTAAAGGGATCAACTCTCTTTTGGATGCCCAATAACTATTATATGAGTAGGTTTGTAACATGCTCAACAAGGTATCAATAGATGTAGATGCCAAGTTATTTGGTAGGAATGACAGGATAATGGTGTTGGAAGAAGAAAATAAGAAGAAGAATGATGAGATAATTGAGAGGGATAAGGAGATAAATCTGGAAAGAGCTAATCAACACACAATTAAGGAACAAGTTAAGGGATGAAAAGGCTAAGGTGTAGGAGGTTTACAAGAATACTGAGGGCATTGCAAATGAAATTATTCTAAAGCACCCAGACCTAACCCCTCCTGGTCAGAAGTACAAGTCTACTTTGCACTTCTTGGAGGATTTGACTCAGATCCCCACCATGGAGAGGTATAAAATTTCATTGGAGTTAGCAGAAGAGGTGATGGCATGCACCAAAAAGATGAGGAAAAGCTAAATATTGGGAAGATAGTTACTCGGTACACTGAGCTCCTTGCCACTATAAAGACCACTAGCACAAATGACCAAGGCTGTGTATGAAAATTACACTGACAAGGGATAGAGTAACAAGAATATTAGTTGCTAAACATGAGGTGGATTTAAAAGAATTCTAGGAGAAGAACAAAGGAAACAAGATGGAGTGAAATAAGATCATAGCCAAGGTTGAAAGAAACTAGAACCAATTGACACCTTACGAGGTTCGATTAAAATTCAGCTAAAGGAAGTATACCCCCTAGGTTACCCGCAAAATGGATGCACTTGGCGACCTTAGCAAGCAGCTTGAGGGCATTGCAAATACGTTGAATGTTAAGGGAAACAATTTGAGTTTTGAAGAAGTAATCACATTAGTGGGTGACGTACTTCAGCAAGTGCAGGGTGAGGTGGATGCCTAGGAAAATATTGAGGCAACCAAAAGGAAGGAATTCCCACTCCTACAATAGTAGAAGATTCTTATATTCTTCTATTCTTTCAATTGTTTCAATTCCTCTATTTCTTTATTACTTATTCTTTGAGCAAGATGTTTCTGAGGATGGAGAACACATGTAGTGTGGTGTGATGTTAGACCCTAAAACATTGACTAAGTACCAAGAGGCACGCATGCATAGGACCACTAAAATAGAAGGGCACTCAGACAAAAGCATGCAGAACAGGGTTTAAGGAGGGTTTTAGTACAACCAGGGAACACACGGGAGGTAGAGAAAGGGTTTAAAGGACTTCCATATTTGGAATTGTAAAGGAAGTTGAGGGAAAATGTGAGGAATTGACTAGGCATAATGAGTGGATAAGGTGCCATCCTGGAACCTTGGAGGCTGAGAAAAGGATATTCTATGTAGGGAATATTCTCATAGGCATGATTATAGTTAGTGAAGAAGTTTGCAAATGAGATAAGCATCTAACTATAGAGGACCACATGGACACTTAGCACACGATCTTCCCTTAGGGAGTTCATGGTGGTGGAAGTTGATCCTATTTAAAGGAATGTAGGAGACAACAAGAGATATACCTACATAGAGAGATAGATATGTATAGAGAATGAAAGAGGGGGTGAATGAAGTATTGTAGAGAATGTTAGGAGGTCTTAGGGTTTTGGGTTCTCATCCAGATGCTTGTTAAGAATGTTATCAAGTATGGGTATAAAGGGTTGGGTTTGTAATAAGTTGTAATAAGGGAAGCATATCTAGGATCTCTGTTTAAAAACATGATGTATGGGATGGATCTCTGCTACTCACTCTATTTGGTCTATTATGACCCTTTTGAATGTAATGTGGCTATTGAAACTTCTTAGATATATATATATATATATATATATATATATATATGGATCTATTCTGTATGTTATGCATGGGTGAAAACCATACTATTATTGTCACGCATGTTATAAATTAGATTTGGTTCCTTGTGTTTCATACTATGCTTATTTCGCTTCTTTTAGATGTATGGGTATAAAGATCTACTAGTTCAACTTGTACTCTTAAATAGATATATATGTATATATATATATCTTTGCAATTGACCCTTCGTGCATAGCAAAGCCTTATCACAAAGATCACATAAAAGAGGGGCTTGGCATCCGCACATGCCTTGGGTGAGCTTCCAATGCCCACTGGGTGATAGGTCGATACGCTTGGGGTTAGAAGTATTAAGGTTAACAAAAATGAATACAATTGGTAAACCCTCGGTAGTCGAGTATGGACTGAGGAACTAAAGTGTGTCATAGGTTGGTGAGTGCAACGTGTAGAAGACAACATAGTATAAATGACCAAGTGATGAATATGTGATGTAAATGCGTAATGTAAGAAATGCAATGTAGGGTGTGTAGTGTGTTGAATGTAGGAAATGCACTAATAGGTGTATATAGAAATAAAATATGTAAGGATGATAGATAGAACTAGACCCATTTATAATGGAATCTAGTGGAGTGTAGAATGAATGAAATAAATGTAAAACTAGACTAAAGTCCTATGACGACTAGTGTAGCATGTATGACATAGATGATGTATAAATGACTAATAGATGAGGTATATATGAGAGAATGTAGGATGTAGAGTAAGTATAAAAATGATGATGTAGTATGTGTGGTGTATGTGATAGAATGTAAATGTGTTGAACCTATAGTTTTTTGTGTGGGGTTCAATGTAATGGTAATCCCTTAACAATCCAGGGTGAAACGAAGCACAAGAGTGTGTTTTTGGGTAATGACGGTGCTATGATGTGTGACATGGTATGCCTATAAGAGATGATAATAAGTGATAGATGTAGAATGTGTGATGTAAGACTATGCAAGTATGTTAAAAGAGGGGAGGTGATGTAATGTGATATACCCCCAGTGTATATAGGATGAAGGTCTAATCAAGAGACACTAAGTGGATCAAGATATGGATTATTTTCCTTAACAAAAGCGATGGGATGTGAAGGAGAAGTATGAACATCACATGGTTCTTCATCATAGTAGAGGTCGTCTGGGTCACAATCATCAATGTATGTAGGATCTATATCGGATGTTGGAATTACAAGATTAACCTTAGGCGGAAATTTTTGTATATGACTTGGTGATTGGCCGATATATTTAATGGAGGAGGTTACTTAGCTTGACTTGGCAATACAATAGATGATTTAGCAGGAGGACATGATTTAGAGAAAACTGTGAGAAGTGATGGCTTGCTTTGATTTGGTAATGGTATAGATGATTGAGTAGTAGGAGGGGAGGAACTAACTTGGAGAGATTTTTGTTTAGGTGGCTTGTGACTAACCGAAGGATGTGCATTAGAATTGGTAGAGTGATGCTCCATAGATGTAGAAGGAGCAGTTTTTGGAGTCCATTTAGATGTAGTAGTTGTATGTGGGTGGGAAATAGGATGTTTTCGATTGAATGAGATAAAGCCCTGAAGCTCAAGATGTTTGATTCTTTGTTGTAAAGCATAACATTCATTTTCGTTATGTCCATTGATTTGATTGTAATTGCAATATGGAAGACCATGATACTTTGCTTGCTGATAAGGAGGATAGTAATGAGTAAGTGGTAAAGTGATCAATTGATGATCTAGGAGAACATTAAGAATGTCATGTTTCTTAGTATTATGCTCAAATATGAGAGGTTTGGGTAATGGGATCTCTTGAGGTTCAACTAAATGACATGTAGTGGACATAGATTGAATAGGAGATGGTGAAGGAGAAAAAACATGTGATTGTGAAGCATCCCTTAAGCTATTGAATTTCAAACCTAAGAGAGGTGATCATGGATTCCATAGATTGCATAGAGGATATATGTGATTAAGAATCATCCTTAAGTTGTTGGATTTTAAATCTAAGAGATGTGATTGTTGTTTCCATAAATTTCATAGAGGAAGTATACGATTGAGAGACATCCCTAGAATACTGACCTTTAGATCTAAGAGATGTGATTATGGATTCCATGATTTTTTTTTGCATGTATGGCCTTAATCGAGTCTAAGATGGGTTGGTTAGATGGAGGGTCATCAAGGTTAGGGTTGACAAAGAAATAATGAAGCATAAAACTTAATTCGTGTGGTGACGTATTGTCATAAAAATACTTGGTGTCTAGGGATTTTTGGAAAAAAATATTGGCAAGTGGGATGTCTTGTAAATAAATCAGATAAATAAGCTTGACCCATGATAAAATAAGAAGATGGATCCTAAGTGTAAAAGTGGCCGAGTTCACCAAAATGATTAACAAAAATATAGAGAGGTAGCCTAAACTAATGAGTATATGGTATTAATGTTAATCTAATTAGGAGGAATAAAATTCTATGTAAAGCAGACTAAAAAAAGAAGGAATAATTAGAAAATCATTATTGTAAGTGAAATGAATCCCTAAATGCATGCAAGTAGAAGAAGGAGAGAAGTGGCTTAGCTGATAACGAAGAGACTATCGCAGGTTGTGGCAGGATCTAGACAAAAAAATCTGGAAGTGCAGGAACGACTGCACTCAGAAACTCTGCGTAGAGACTAGATTTGGAATATTTGAACTTGACTGGAGGTGTATGGGAAGGTAGTTGAGTGCACCCCAGGGTGCCACTCCAGTCTATAGATTCTGGTGCCCTGTAGTCCTCGTAGATTTAAAAGCTCTGAATTTGAGTTTTGTATGGTCGACAGAGTGTAATCTAAATACTCATTGCCTATCGTGTTGGATTCACTGAGTTGAATTAAATGTGGTGAATAATCAAATGATGAACTATAAGAGGAATGGAAGTATCAAACCCTAAGAAAAATAAAAATTCAAAATGAATGGGTCGGACTGACCTCAATTGCCAAACTAGTGGACTTATTGCTAAGCACTACACTAAATTTTAGACCCGGATGTAGTTTTAGTGAGTGTGTGCATGTCATGCCCTAGATGCTCTTATGTCAGTCACACTTTGTGAAGTAGTGAGCAATAGTAGTTATAGAAAATGTAAATAGTATGTGTGCATGGATTAAAATAGAATCCCCCCTATGTTGTGTGTGTGTGTGTGTGTGTGTGTGTGTGTGAGAGAGAGAGAGAGAGAGAGAGAGAGAGAGAGAGAGAGAGAGAGAGAGAGAGAGAGAGAGAGAGAGAGAGAGAGAGAGAGATGCATATCTCCTAGCCTTGATGCATGACACTATGTAGATGTAAGTGATGCAATGGATGCAACTCTAGATGGAGTGAAAATCCCTCCCCCGATGCTGTGTGTGTGTGTGTGTGTGTGTGTGTGTGATGCAGATCTCCTATCCTTGATGAATGACACTATGTGGATGTAAATGATGCAATGGATGCAACTCTAGATGGAGTGATAGTTGTATGAGACGCTAGGACCCTCATTATCGTCCTATAACTTTATATTTATAGGGCTCTCAAGCTTAATTTTGTAGTTAATCCTGAAAAAGGCCGACTGGGAAAAGGATAAGGATGCAAAACATAGCTAGAAAGGTTCCAAAAAGAAGCTTGAAAAGGATGTGCATAGATGAGGGCACCCAGGGTGGGACCAAGGTGCACCTCGGGGTGCCCCAATACAGGTTGAGGGTACCCTCATTTCTGGGCTAAAATGATGGGGTAGTTACAAAATGGACGGATAAGTGCAATAAAATATGTAGGAATGATAAAATAAAATATAAAATAAATATGGCCAAAAGGTGGGATTAATTAGTACTTTATTCACTTGAGAACCTTCTAAATAGTAGTATAACACTAGGCTAAATAATGTCTAAAGTGCATAATTTTGTGTCTACAGCCACTGAGGATAGTACAAACCCTTCACATGCATCTTTTTTTTAGGGTTTTGATGCTTTATTTGGGGTTTTACAAGTGATTATTCCATCTCCTATCAGTGACATTTGACATAGTTCAACGACATTATTGCAACATGAAGCAAACACAAGAAAACATCCAACGACACCCTAGAGGAGGTTTCCTAGTTATTTCCGCAGACTAGGGCATTCTCGTTCAGTCATATAGCTCAGATATGTTCTTTCTTAGGATTTTGTGTAGTTGTATCTTACTCCTGTTCACATAGTCCAGTGATATCTGTGAATCAACTAAAGCTTTTCTTAACCCTTCTTGCACACTAGGGTTTCATATTTTCTAGCTTAGTTTGCTTGGGTGTATTTTGGTATTTTATTACTTCATTTATTCAATCATTTTACTGCTCCTATAACATTAGATTACACTAGAATATTTCTATTTTAGTTAATCATTTTGGTGAACCCAACCTTGATCTACATGCTTCTAGGGTCATCATTCTTTGCTTATCATCCTAGAGTATTGTCATCATGAGTATCTCAATCAATGATTATTTTCTTGTACATCCTGATTTATTACATTGAGTCTGACATCTTCTTGCTACTACTCACATTCGTGCTGATATGCATCCTGACTCAGTATATCATGCTTTCGTAAATGCATTTTCTCAACACAACATTCAAATCTAATCTTCTCGTTTATCTTAACACTTTTGACAATGACCCACCCTTGCATATCATGATTCACATTTACAATGTGATTATCAAATGCACTTTAATTGATAATAGATCTGAACTCAACTTATGTCCCATGTCATTCATTGAGAGGCTAGATCTTTTCACTTGTGATATTAACCCATCTTGTTTCTCACTCCGTGCATATGACGGTTTTGTTTGTCCATGTGTTGGTCACATTACATTACCTATCACTGTAGGGCCAGAAACTATTAACATTGTGTTCTTTGTCATCGATTTTCCAGTCTCATAGAATTATTTTCTTGGTAGACCATGGCTCCATGCCATGTAATCCATTGCTTCTATCGTACATCATTGTGTCAATTTCATACATGAAGGTGTTGAATATACTATAATTCGCAACCATGATGCATACAAATATTGTGACTGAGATCCTAATACTACTCTTCCTATTCCACATATTGATACTACAGATTATCCTCAACCAATAGATGAACTAGCTCATTTTCTATTGCTTGAAGGTGCCACTTGTGCAATAGATGCAGTATCTTCCATCCCATCGTCTCCACTTGCTACTATTGCTACTAAGATTCTTGATTGGGGGCTTGCCCAACATATGGACGTCAATATATCTCCTGCACCTTCACATGTGCCTCCTCCATTAGCACGCCCACCATTCACATATATAATTTTTATTGGGAGCATATTCTATTTGATCCCACTTCCAATGATATTGTATGTACACATGAGGACTTGACTCATCTAGGTTTTGATTTTTAGGATATTTACCCTCCACTGCATGCTTCTCATCTCTATTATGGGTTTGTTCATATCACTGCCACTTATGGGCTACATGTCTTTCATCACACAATCTTTCTTGCATGAAGACCTCATCCTTCACCACTTATTTTAGGACAATCTTGACTTGATTACATTGGGGGCACATTTGACCATGATCATATTGATATATCATTTACCATGCCCTTTGGTCGTATATTCATTTATAATAGTTCTTTCCTTGGCTATACATAGAATCTTACTCATTGGTATGCACATGGATGTCCATTACCACCCTTCACGGGTGAGGAATATGCAATGGTTATGTATAATTTATGCCTCAATGGCTCATTGCATGACCAACTAGACATTATTACTTACTAAGTAATTAATGCTTATCCCTTTGACTTTGACCTTGATACCGATGACCTCCTAGATGATATTAAATGATTTAATTTTACATCTTACACACTTGGGGGGCAAAACAATCACACACCCCCACCATCCTAGCATCAACACAACAAACTCCTAACATAGGCATCACCATATACACATTATCATAGGCAATTTTCCGATGACACACTCTTGTGCTTCAGTTCACACTTGATTATTGAGGGAATTCTATATAAATGAACCCCACACACTACGGAGTAGACTTTACACACCTCGCACTACATCTTATCTATTGGAACATAATGATTAAGTGGTCTGGTCAACCCTTAATGTATATGGGTTCATCACTAATATATATGTTAAAATTTTAATAATATGAAATATTTATATTAATATTAGTAAATATGCTAACCCAAGTATATACTTTAGGTTAAATATTTAATATTATGAAATGATTATATTTTTAATATTAAATATTATAAACCTAGGTGTATGTGTCAACCATTTTAGGTTGAAAATGTGGGTCATGAGACATACCCGATCACCTTATATAAAAAGGACTTTAGGTCATCATTTGTTATATTCGAGAAGTATATTAAATGTGTGAAAATCAAGTGATTTGGTTTTACCCTTGGTAAATAGGGTTTCAAAGGAGGAGGTGATTTCACTGGATGTAAAATAAGTTCTCTGAAGTAAAAGGTTATTTTTAAAGTGGTTTTTACCCTATTGGGGTTTTGCACTATAAATACTGTGTCACTTGTATTATTTATTTCCTATAAGTATTTCTTTATTTACTTATGTTATGATGTAATTTTTATTTAAATATTTATTATAACATTATGTAATATGTAAGTTGATTAAATCCGTATTTATTAGAATCCTCAAATTCTAACATGGTATCAGAGCGAGGTTAATTAAATAAATCAAGATCAAATGTTTTATATTTTATTTATTTAATTTGTTAGGGTTTTTCAATTTTAAATCCCTATTTTTCTTGGGGGGAGATGTAATATGATATGATTCTTACTTTTATTTATATTTTGTAAATTATATGGAATTAATGTTTGTTTGGAGATTAATGTGTGCACAAGTGAAAGGGGCTTCAAATATTTACCTGCGTGAAAATCACATACAGAAAAAGAAAATATTTATTACTATATGAAATAATTTTCATGTTTTCTATAATTTCAAATGTTTGTAGGTTAAATATTTCGGAAAGTAAATTCATACCAGTGTTCTTTGGTCCTCTCTAAAAGGATTCGATTTGAAAAACTATAGTTTATAGTTACTTTATAACTATATCATATATAATTTGAAAACTATATTATTATTTTTAAATAAAAATATATATAATATATAATAAAGTTCATATAATTATTTATATAGTTTTAGAAAAAAAACTATATATTAAAAGCCTTAAACCATATTAAAATTACATGGGAATGAGGGAAGAGTCAACAGACCATATTCTAAGCCTAAGTTTAAATCATATTTAAAGTTAACTTATAAATCTAGGCATATATAGTTTAAAAAAAAGAAACAAACCTAAGTTTGAATCATATTTTAAAAATATGGTTAGTTTAAACTGCTTAAAATATAAATTTTATTAGATTTGGTTTATATATGTTTTAAAAAAACCCTAAGTGCTTACTTTTTTTAGAAGGGGGCCATGTTTATTACTTGGCCATGAAATGATTATTTTTTAAATTTTAAAACTTATTAAGTAAAACCTAACATGTGTCCCTAACCATTTATATTATCCATGTAAGGGGGCGACCCCATTCATTTATATCTTATAGTTTATACAAACTATATAAACAAATCTATTTAAATGTTTACTTTAAATATGTATAAATGTGGAATTCTCATGTATAAATGAAATTTTTTTTAAAAAAAATCTAGTGTATTGGTGGCCCACGTGAAGTATGGTAAATATTTATTAAAATATTAGTAGTTATTTCCACATAAAAGTTTTAAATTTTAGTTTTAAATGTGTGCGGGGTAAAATTAAGAGTAAATGAAGGGAGGAGACAAGGTTCATGAAAATAGGGATTTTAATTTATTTCATTAGTTAGGTAAAATTACTTGTCCCCTCTGTAAAATATGTAGATTAATCTATACTCTCATAAATCTACTTGCATCTAGTAAAATTCTTTTAACTTGGTCTATATCCTTTAAACTCATTTAATAAGGGTTATGTGTTTTTTATATAAAAACAATATACTATAATTTATAATTTTATGAACTATATGTTTTTTACATTCTATAAACTATACACATTGTTAAAAAAAGTGTATATATTTTTATAATATAAATTATAATAGGTTACTATAATGTATTAAAATACAACCTCCCTAATATTATAGAAAAAAAGAAATTTTAGAATTTCACATTTTGGAAATACATAACAAGTTTTGGCTTCATTAAATTTAATAGTCAAATGACCGTCACGGTAGAACATAAGACAATATGATGGTCATTTAGATGTCAAATTTAAGCTCGTAGGTTCCAAGAAACTTTCACTGTGTTAAAATTGATGGTCAAATGACCGTCACGATAGACCAAAAAATAAACTATTATGACGTTCATTTAGACATTAAATTTAAACTTGTCGGATTTTTGTCTACAATAATTTTTTTCCGAAATTTGAAGTTGTTATGTATTCTTAGGTGTTTATTCTTCACTTCTATATGGTAGGAAATATTTTTATATAAATCTGAGGTATAATGCAGAGCCCTTTATATTGCGGGTTATTATTTTGATCATGAGAGGTTAATTAGTATGTATTGTAATGACATAATTAGTTATGATCAAATAGTTTTCTTTCGATCTATTAAATTTAGATATGATTCTATTAAAAGTGTTATTTTTATCATCGATAAATATGTATCTAACTCTGTGGTACATTGTATATTATAATGGGGTGTGTTTTACAAGTTTAGGAAAACAATGACGTCCAGCTATTTCTGTCTTGACAAAACCCAGATCCTAAATGAAACCAACTACAACATTTGGGTCAAAACAGAATTTATGGAGATGAAACTTTGAATAATTATTTCTTAATATGAGGTTTCTCCCACTGGTCGTCAAACAACTGTAGATAACATGAATACATTCTTGCAATGAATGTAAGAGGTTCTTTCTATGATTTTATGTAATGTGAACAACGAGTACCTTCTACACATTGGTAATATCAAACATCTGAAAGAGGTATGGACACGACTAAAATTCATGCATGAAAGATACTTAGTATATCAAGGATAGTAATGAGAGTATAATACTTGAAAGAATTCAAAATAATGGTATGTATATTTTTGATGATTTCTCTTCTGTATCTTGTTTTATATCTCAGAATTTGAATAATTCAAAACTATGGCATGAAAGGTTTAGACATGTTAATTATCGAAGTTTATATGAAATGTATAGATATAATTTAGTGAAAGGTTTACATGTGTTGTCTTCTTCTCTTGAAGTTACTTCATTAAATACTTCTAAATGATGGTTTTGATTCTGATTTAGTAAATGATCATGATGATGTTTTGATGCTATAGAGGTTTCTGAAACTCTTGTCTTCTTAGATAAGAAATTAAATTGGGCTCAATCTATGTTTGAAATTTGAAATCCTATTAACCTTATGAAAATGACCAAAATTCATCATATGTACCATGCATTAATTATATTATATGAACCTGAGACGTGAAGTATTATAGGGTATAGGTGGATATACAAAGTAAAATATAATGCTGATAGTAATATTAACAAACATAAAACTAGACTTATTGCTAGATATTTCACTCATAAACCTGGTATTGATTATGTTGAGACATTTCCTGTAGCTAAAATGAGTACTTTTAGGGCCTTATTTGAAATTACCACTCAATTTGGGTGGGAAATCCACCAAATGGATAAGAAAATTATTTTTTTGAATTACGATTTAAAAGAACTTTACATGTTTCAATCTAAAGGATTTGAAGAAACTGGTAAAGAAAACTATGTTTGTAAGTTGAGAAATCCATGTATGGATTTAAACAAGCTCTTAGAGCTTTGTATGCGACAATTGTTTCCTTCTTTAAACTGTTAGGTTTTGTTAATTGTTTCCTTCTTTAAATTGTTAGGTTTTATTAATTGTTCTTCTAATAATGATATATTCATTAAGCAATAAGGCTCGCATATTATCATTATATGTATATATGTTGATGATTTGCTTATGTCTGGTGACAATTCTGATTTAATTCATAGGATCAAAGAGAAATTGAAGCAATACTTTGAAATGAATGAGTTAGGTCTCTCACATCATGCTATTTGTATGACTGTATTTCATTCTATTGTTATTTTTCAAAACACAATATGCAACCATTGCATTGAAAAAGTTTCTTATGATTGATTGTAAACCATTTTCTACTTGAATGGAAGTTGGAATAAATATTGATCCTAAATTTACATATGAAAAAAGTTGATCCTATTTTATATACGTCGTTAGTTGATAGTTTGATTTATCTAAACTATAACTATATTAGATATTTCTTTTACAATAGGAATTATTTCAAGGTTTTTGCAAGAACCTTTTTTAGAGATCATTGGAATCTTGCAATTTTTTTTAGATATTTGAAAGAAACAATCAATTATGGGTTGCATTTTAATAAGAATGAAAATGTTATCTTATATGGATTTTGTGATTTTAACCATATTAATGTGTTATAAAATATATTGGATATGTGTTCAATTTTTTTTGTGTATGAACCATTACTTAGAACAACAAATACAATCAACGGTCTCCATTTCTTCTACTGAGGAAGAGAAGTACAATAGAAGAAGTAAAGAAGCCATGTGGTTGCAACGACTATTGGTAGAGATACATATGGAAGCTAAATGAAGTATTTTTCTTCTATGTGGCGGGTAGAGTTGTATTACTCTTGATTAAGAATCTAGTTTAACATCAGAGGACAAAAAAAATTGAGATACATATACGCTTCACCCGTGAGAAGGTGCAAAGTGATGAGATGAATCTCAAGTTCATGTTGACTAAAGAGCAAGTTACTGACATCTTCACAAAGTCCCTGAGTGGTGTAAAGTTTTTTCATTTTTCATGAAAATCTTGGATTATTGGAGTTTCTATTGAGGGGGAGTGTGCATGACAATGTCACCTCTTAATGGAACTTGGTTTTTGTAAAAATACCTTTGGGAATTTGTAAAAGAGTTTCGGGCAAGTGTAAAAAAAGACCTTCAAGCAAGTGTAAAAAGACCTTCGGGCATGTATACCTCCTCGACTTCTTTTTTAGAAAAAAGTGTAGAAAGATCTTAAAGGCGGTCTTCAGTAAAATCTTTAGTGTTATTGAGTTTACTGGTAAACATGCAGTACAAACATATTGTTAAGGAGGTCCTTGGTTGTAAAAGACTCATATATGCTTGGGTTTAATAACCTTTTATGAGAACCTGTGAGAACATGTAAAACTCACAAATCATACTTAGCCACTGATCATGGGATGATCTTTGGGATCCCAATTTTTTTTTTACCAAAAGGTAAATTGAGTATGATGGTGTTATAATTCCTTCAACCGATATGCTAGCCTAAAACCTTTATGGTTTAAGGATTATAAATCATGTAGTGTACCACGGGTAGGTAATTTATTGGCATATGTTATGTTATCCCACTTAACATTAAGGGGGAGTGTTGGAACATAATGATTAAGTGGTTTGGCCAACCCTTAATGTATATGAGTCCATCACTAATATATATGTTAATATTTAAATAATATGAAATATTTATATTTCTATTATTAAATATGCTAACCCAAGTATATATTTTAGGTTAAATATTTAATATCATGAAATGATTATATTTCTAATATTAAATATTATAAACCTAGGTGTATGTGTCAACCGTTTTAGGTTGAAAATGTGGGTCAAGAGACATACCCGATCACCTTATATAAAAAAGACTTTAAGTCATCATTTGTTATATTCGGGAAATATATCAAAGGTGTGCAAATCAAGTGATTTGGTTTTACCCTTGGTAAATAGGGTTTCAAAGGAGGAGGTGATTTCACTGGGTGTAAAATAAGTTCTCTGAAGTAAAATGTTATTTTTAAAGTGGTTTTTACTCTATTGGGGTTTTCTACTATAAATATTGTGTCACATGTGTTATTTATTTCTTGTAAGTATTTATTTATTTACTTATGTTATGATGTAATTTTTATTTAAATATTTATTGTAACATTATGTAATATGTAAGTTGATTAAATCCGTATTTATTAGCATCCTTAAATTCTAACATTATCATCACCATACATACTACACATTTTGTACATCACATGGTTGTCTCTCATCACCACATATACTACACACATTTACTTGTACGCACTGTACTCACTACCCGATGACACACTCTAGTCTCGTGGTCCATCCTGAGCTGTTGAGGGTATACCTCACAAATGGACCTCATCACACTCACACATTCATCATTTAATATTATTTTTCTCATGTGACATTCCTAGGATTAGTGATATATGCTTTAGGCTATAAATTCACTTCTTCTAGCGTTGTCTCATGATTGACTACATCATCACATTCGCTTACATTGTTTAGTGGTATACACTGATGCAACCTATAATTACATGTTAATGACCCAAGCACACTAACACATCACTCAACCTTAGCTGAGTGCTCACCTAAAGCGCACAAATTCACCACATCCCTATTTAAAGTTGTTTGGTCATAATGTTAGCATGACGATTCATATGTATATATTCATCTTCATGATTAATCATAAACAATCTCCAATGCACAAACTAGATATAGATCTTAGAATATAAAAGATGAACTAATCAATGAATATAATAAGATTTAGCATAAAAGAATTAGATTCAGTCATGTTCAATACCATTATCTGGATAATATATTCCATTGCATTAAATACTGTAAACCACAAAAGCTTATTACATTACATAAGTATCTTTATGAGTCATGCGCTCAACATAACTCTACAATAGTCCACCTCTCTCCAAACTGTGTAAATCAATACATATTTATAGGGGTGGGGACTTTCCCTTCACCGCCCATGCACTTCTCAAAATAGGTTACATGCTAATAATAGCCATGCACCTTTACAAAAGGATGCACAACATGCAAGTGCTCTAACAATAGACTTCCTATAGTTAACTCTGAGTAGAAATCATATTATTAGTCTAAACTATGCATGACGCTCAACCGATGCTTGTTCCCAAAATAACATTGCGTGAGTTTTAAGTATTCTTGTCTTTGTGTGCTCCGCACACTATCTCCAAAAATAACCTTTGTAGAAAAATCGGCTAAGTCCTGATCCTAGGCACTTCAATCCTTTTTGTAGGACCGCAGGATCTTGCTACACCCTACAGTCGTGCACCCAACACTTAGGCCATTTTTGTCTGTTCAACATTACCCCACACTAAAATAGATTGCCACCCTGATAATGGGTAATCACCTTGTCACTCTAAAGAATATAAGATAAATGTATGAAAGAAGAAAGAATAAAGAATAAAGAATATGGTGAGTCATCTTATTGTGTACTCTTTTCTTTTTATGTCAGAATGAATTATGGATATTCACGTTGAATTTCTCCCTCAAATTCATACCAGTCCTTAAGCACAACCTTTGTCTTATTAGGGATGTCCACAACAACGCCATCTAACTCGCATAGAGTCATGTCTTTGCCCTTACTTTTCAAAACTCTAAGGATGTTGACCATACCTGAGACCATCCCTTCAATGACATCCATCTTCGTGGCAATGGGCTTCCCAATGCTCTTGATTTTATCCATGTGCTACTTCCTCACAACATCTAACGTGTCATGATTTATTTCTACCAAGGTCACTCATTCTCTGTGCCCAAGTGTTTCATCTTTTGTTGCCTACAGAACTTCATTCTCCTCTGCCTTGGTCCTCACCTGTATTAAGTTATCAGGTGATGTACACATAGCCAACATTGTATCTACCTTCTGCATTTCATCCTTTAAGGCTTTCAAAACAACCTCATAGCTAGATATCCTCCTTGGAATGGAAGCCTTGACCCTTGATGCTTCTTCTACAACATCCTTTGGCTTAGGGAGGTGCACCGGTTTGTCCTCTAAAAACAAATGAGTCGTTGTATGCAAATAATGTAGTTCTGATTTGAATTATGTGGGCACCTTTTCCTAAAAAATTGGCCTTCTCTACAAGATTTCATCTGTTATTTTCTTGGCCATTTTCTTAATATTTTGGGCCTCAACCACTGCATTATTGCACTCCTGAGTGAGTCGCTTGACATCTGTGTCTTTAGCCTTTTTGTCTTCTACTAGCGCTCGTATTGTTGTCGCCTTATTGATATTTTGACGCACTACTTATGTGGACTCTTTAACCAATGTGTTGCTCACATGTTCATCTGAAAACCGCGTGGGCTTGATTGTCATGTGGTGTGTATGCGGTGCCTTCCTCATCTTATTCAAACTACATGCCTCTTAGGAGACATAAAAATCTGGCTCATCTATTTGAGTCTACATGCTCCAGGATAGTTACTTGCGAGTGCATGTGTTTGCCATTTCTAGGTCCATCCAATCCTAACCATATAATTGTTTGTTGGGTAGAGTACTCGAGAAGCAGGCACAAATAATTTTTGGTGGTTCATCCATATAGCCCAAGTTTTGAGGGCCTACTTCCCCTTCATCTTCATGCCCACTAGTGTGTTCCCCAACATCCTCACGAATAGACACACCCTCTTCTTGCTCTACCACCATGCCTGCATCCTATTGCACAGTACTTCCAACATCCTAGTTTACTTCTTCTTCATCATCTCCTTCCTTCAACGTAGGGTGTACTAATACTTCCGTGTCTCCACCGATGTTTCTCTCTCCTTCACCTGAGCGTTGTTTATGAACACTTATGCTTGAGTCTATAGTCTCATATACCACACGCTCTCCAGTATCCTCATCCTCTTGCATTTCCACACTAGGGGTGGCCTTTTATCTATGCCCTTCCTTTCTTAGAGTGGAATCCTCATCTCGCACACTTGGCTGTGGGGACTCCTCACTATCCTTCAAAGGTACATATCTCCTGCGATTTCTCCTTTCTTCTTCCTCATTTTTCACAGGAGTCATGTGTGATGATCTTCTTACTGACTTTGAAGTCCCTGTGCCAGTGTCTCTGGATGTGCACCTTTTTCACAAAACTCTCCTTGCATGTACAAGACCGATGTTGTCCTCTGGTTCCTCCTGCTCTAGGACGTTCTCTAGCTCGGTAGGCACCGGATCTTCCTGAGTAGGGGGCATAGATGCAACATGCCTTGAAGTCCTAACTTTCTGCCCCTTCTTCAGAGGTCTCAGAAGTGCCATATTTGTGCCCTTCACCACCTTGCCATCCTTGAACCTCGGCCTTTGGTATATATACACACTTACTGGTTCAATCTACCCCACGACCAAACTCTTCGACGTGATGTGTACGTTATTAGACTCTATAGTTTCAACATAGGCCTATTTACCTGACCATACATATGTTTTGCTCAGAATGTGAATATCTGAGTCTACCTTGTCCACGTCAAACTGTAGTTGACACACGTCATGGAATTTGTTTACAAAATATCTAAACTATCTTACAGTAAATGAAAATGGCAACTTCCACCATGGGCTCTTTTCTCTAGACTTCATACGGAAGCACCCTCAGCTGAAATGATGGTAAACTACAAATTCAGCCTCTCCATCCACTCTCCCTTAAATTCCCTACACTATCTCCTGAACGACTTGTCTACACGCTCCTTGTATGTATTAGAAACAGTCCCACATAAAGTATACGTGGCATATTTCTTTTTTGGGGACTTATTCTCCAAAGAAAATTCCTATATGTTCTCCCTAGGTCCATCGAGTACTCCAATTTCACTAAATACAATAAATAACATGATTGTGCCCCAAGTAATCTTCTCACCTTTATTTGCTTGGACACGCCTCATTCACCAAGATTTTTGCAATGTACCTAAAAATGTTGTAATATGTCTTATTTTCCATTTTATGCGCTATATGCAACCAATGCATATTTACCTCGTTCCATCACTCAGTGGCACCCAACTTGCTCCCTTCTAAGCACGTGACAACTCTAGTGGCTATGTTTGCAATGTTGGTTACTTTGAAGGCTCGACCCCCCTTCTTATATTGATGTAGGGTAGTTGTTGCATCAATGCCCTCATCATCTAATAGATCTCCAATGATCTTCGAGCCTCATTCTCCTTCCCACGAAGTAGAAAAAGTCTTCATGGATGCGCGACACGAGCCACTGATACAACTACTCAGGCTTCCCAAAATAGGGAAACTCTAGGATTTGCATGAACTCCACGCTTTCTAGCATTTTTATGGAGGCGTTCAAAACCCTAGTGTTGTCCACCAACCGTTGGTTAGTCCTCATGTAGGCTTCTTCCGTGATGTCCTTAAGGAATTTTTTAGTGTGGTGATTGATTTCTGAAACCCTACACTGTGTAATCTTTGTTTTTCATGGCCACCCCTCGATAAGTCCTTCCGGATATAACATCTCCACCAGTCATTCCTCTGTTGGGTCGTCTACCTCCTTTTCCACAACTGGAGCCCTCCATGTTGTCATCATTCCTTTCGATCCTATGAGTGCGAATGAAACCCTAGTTGTTGTGCAAATGAAACCCAAGTCACCCTCCTATTGCGCACATGCACAACCACTTGAATCCTACTTCCATGCCTGGATACTCAACAATGTGCTTTGAAACGCAATTGATTTACTCGCTCTGCAAAGGGCTCGTCATCTTCAGCTCTTGTTCGCACTTCTCAATTTTTGTCGAATTTGCAAGGTAACAAATGATGTTGCAAATGCCTGCTTTATACCAAGTTTCAAAAATCCCCTTCATCAATTTCTCCACCTACCACCGTACACGACTTTAATTCCTATTAAGCGTGTTTTGCACCTCCTTATCCCTTGCTACAATCTCTCGTGCCTCTAAATTTTTCACCTCAGTCATAATTTTCTGACGCGCCACCACTTATCTGTCACATATCTCCTCGACTCATGCTTCCCTATGCCATAGTAGTTTATCAAATATGACCCAACATACATAGTCTCCAATGCTACAGCCTCCTTAATTTATACTGAGTGCCCAATGCCTTATGTGTAGTCTTAATTTTGAGCAATTCTCCTAAAGTTTTCATTAAGTTCAAAAGCTTGATCCTTTTATGGTCACTCGTGAGTTTATTTATTTTCTGTGACTTCTTTATCCACCCCACACTTAGGGTATGTGTAGTCCTCTATGTATGAAACACTTAAGTTTGTAATTAGCTTCCGGCATGCAAACACGCTTAATACAAAACACTGAACTAAATTGAAAGAGCATAACAAAAATGAATGAAACACATATAAAGGGAATGCATTAAGGGAAATCTAATCTAGTTGGCAATACTTCCTTTTACAAACACCAAGAAGGCTTATTTATAGTAGGGCTTCAACCTACTACCATTGAAGTAACCAGGAAACTATGTTCCATCAAATGCCTCAAGTTGGCATGTGCCTGAGTCAAGTATATGAGTGATAACATACAATCCCAACCAATGCACCTTAAGCTTGCCTGGGCGGCACAAAAAATTTGAATCATAAAGAAGTACCATCTGCCCAATCTAAAGCTTCTTATCCTTGATGTGCCTATCATGCCATGCCTTCTTCTTGGATTTTTCTTGCTTCTGACTCGACCATGTATGGTGCGTCTCTCATCTAGCTGTATCAACTTGTCAATTATTTCTTCCAATGCCTGCGCATCAGCCAGACCTCTGGCATGCATAATACGCAAAGAGGGTAACATGAATTCCATAGGAAGAATTACATCTACGCCAAACACCAACTAAAATGGTGTTTCCTTATTCAACCGTTTATAGGTCGTTCTATATGCCCAAAGCACAATATAAACTTTCTCATCCCAATATTTTCTTCCAACAACACAAATTTTGATTAATGTTTAGCTCAATATTTTGTTGAAATATTCAACAATCCCATTTGCTTGGGGGTGATAGGGTGTTGTCTTGTGGTGTGCAACCATAAATTCATCCAATAATAGCATGATAGTCTCATTAAGGAAATGAGTACCCCTATCACTTGTCAAACTTAAAGGACATCCATACCTGGTAAGAATATTTTCCCATAAGAACCTTGTTGCTTTAGCCGATGTACAATCCTTTATGGGTACCGCTTTTTCCCACCTTGTAAGATAATTTGTACAGGTGATGATGTAACGTGATCCATTTCTACACGTGGCTGGGAAAATAGGACCCCCAAAGTCAATTTCCCATTTCTCAAAAGGTTCTACACTATAAATAGGCCTCAAGGGCATTTCATCTCTCTACCCAGGTTTTCCAAGGCATTGACAATGATCACAAACCTTACAATATTCTTTGCAATCTTTATACAAGGTCTCCCACCAAAAACCAGCTAGTAGGATCTTGCGCATGGTGGCATCTCATGCATAGTGTCCACCTGCAATACCAATAAGATCCTCCTCTATAATTGTTGTACGGTCATGCTCTAGTACACATCGGTGCTGTAGACACCTAAAATATGCTTACACCTAGTATTTTCTCTAATTCAACTGACTAGCGACACTTTGTTAATTCCCTATTCTTTGCTTTATTCTCGGATGCCCATTCACGACACCTTCTCAGTTGTATTCCTCCTATAATCAACTTATTTGACTAATAGCTCTATTATTAGCTAAACATTCCTCCTTTAGACCATTCAGAACCTCCCTAGTTCTCTCTAGACCACTTCTATTGGTTTCATAGGCTATCTATCAGTCATAATTGGTTATCCAGACCCCTCCCAACTCTCAATGAGTCTCTAATAACTTTCTAATCAAGTTTAAGTAGCCTAAACAAAGATTAACTAAGCTTAAAGCATGTTTATCCTACTATAATTTAAAGGAGCTTTAGTCCCACATGCACCTAAATTCCAAACTCTTCCAAACCAAAAATTATAAATACAAGCCTAAGGCTTTCCTTTCAAATGGTCCTTCTCTCTCAAGCACTTTGGAAAGGCATTAGAAACCATTTGTGATAGCTTTAAGCTATAGAACATTTAGATTTTGGCCATACTCCATTGTTGAGAGTTCCCTCCATCTTGCATCAATCCATTCCAAATATAGTTAGTAAGGGAAGATCTAAATCTTGGCCATGTAGCCAACTTGGAGGGATCTCTTCACTATGTTTGAGAGTAAACAACACATAATTTGATTGCTTAGAATCTAACTAGGTTCACTTCCATTAAGCTTTTATGGAGTAGAGAGTAGTATACATGTTAGTTTTTGATGTTTTTGTCAAAGTTATAATGCTTTCATGTTAGTTAACTCTTGTTTAGCTCTTATCTCATGGTGCATAGTTGACTTAACAAAGCTTTGAGGTTCTTTAGCCTCATTCCATAGCTTTTGCAACTTTCCATTGCATACATTTGGCACGCCCGGTGGGACATGAAGTCCATCCTCCATTAATGGAGTCTTTTCAAGCTATTTATTTTCAGTTTTCTAACCACTTTCATACTTTTTAGGATAAATAGATTTTTATTTACATGATTTCAGTTTTTAAGTAGGCTAAATCATCATTAATCATGTATATTTTGTGGGTTGAGTTAAAAATAGGCTTCTTTGGCAAACCTTTAACCTGTTTGCTTTTTAAAATTTTTAAATTCCATGATTTTTGTAGGTTTTACAGGGGGTGCACATAGGTGTCATTCTGGGCGTGTTTCCATTGAAATAGGTGCGCACATGTTAGTACTGGGGCATGTCTGTGTCGAATTGCATTCACCACCAATCTTCCGGAGGCCATAACTGTTGCACCCAAGCTTGAAACGACTTCATTTTTGTTGCGTTGGTAAGGTATTGAAGAGAAATACACAATGGAATCATAAAATTAGGATTTTGAGATATAGAAAATTTATGGTTTTACATTATTAGGTAAATACTCATTTTTTAATGTGTCTTAAAGTCTAAAAACTTGTTTTCTTGACCATTCTAACACTTTGAAAGGTTTTGTGATACTAATAGTGATTTGAAGGTTGATTTTCCATCATATTTTTGTGCTAACTTAGTTGAGTGTTCATGTTTTCATTTTTAGGGGTCCTTTGAAACGCATATGCTCTTCCCTCGCACGTTTTAGGTGATCTTGGGAATAAAAAACATTTCAAAAACCTTCTATTTTTTCTTCCAAAAAAATTCAATTTAAGCTTTAAAATAGATTAAAGTTCAAAGTTGGCTAAAACGAGTTTCCTTCTGCAAACACACTTAAGGTATTTTACATATATTGTTTTAGTTGGGTTTCTGTGTTGTGTATGCTCTTCCTTCGCGCCTTTTTTAGTGATCTTAGGAATCAAAAGCAACCCACAAACTCTCTTTTAATATCATGATCTTTTATGGAAAATACTAACTCCTTGCATATAGAACCTAACGTTTGTCAAAGAAAGGAGGAGCTAAGACAAAACAAAGAACTCACTAACACGTGTTTTCATATAGGTTGCCAAATGGTGTGCTACTTAAAACCACATTTAAGTTAAAAAGATAAAAAAACACACCATTCACCTTCACACTGTATTATAGGTTTCAGAAAAGGGTACGTCCTTATCCACTCGACTAGAACATAACCCCTTTGGCATAACTCCTTAAGCTACAACAATGGGGGTGGTTTCAAGAACCCTAAAGTAATCCACCACTGAGTAACCTCATGGATGAAACAGGAAGTGCTCCGCTTACCCACTTGACTAGTACGCCTTGTGAGATTAGCATCACAAGTTATCCGTATGACAACCCAAGTGACAGTACAACTGAACGCACTAGTTGCTCATTGTATCAGAAGGGGGTAAAGTAAAGCCGAGATACTCCCAAGATAGTCAGGGTGACTATTTGGGTAAATTGAGCTCGCTTAAGATGGCTTGTGACACCTAGTTTAGAGAACTTATTAAGGAGACCATTCAGTCTTGGAGCCCACTTTACTAGTCTATTATCGCTTCTTGGCCATCATGAAGTGATAACTTGTTTGGATTAAAAGCCTTGTTTTTCAAACACGTTAACGAATCCATTTAAGTTAGATCTAAGTGTATCTCATCACAAAGTTTACAAAGTGTTACTTATCTTGGTTTCTTTCTCGCCTTTGAACAAGGTGAAACTCTGCCCAAGTAACGCTTAGTTTATTTCCATATTTTGATCTACACCTTTGCATTCTTGTTTCTCATTTGGGGCAAGAGAAGACATCTTTCAGGAGTGTTATCATAGAAAGTGTTCACCACTTTTTTGTCCATTTACACTCATCCATGTTTGCGGCTGAGTTGTTAAACATCTAAAGTGCGTGGATACGTCCTCATATCTTTTATGGCCACTTGATCTTGATTTCAAGATCATCATCATAGTTCGTAGAGATTCATCATTTTGATCTCCCTTTGACATGTTACCTTGTTTACATTGTCTCAACACAATTAAGATACTTATGTCTTGTTTTTCATAAACATGATCTAAGTATCTGCATTGTGGCGTTACACTGTACACATTTTAACACATCCTCACAAACATTGCTCTAGATCTTGACGGTTTTCACTTACTTTGTTTGTGTCATTTTGATACCACTTTGACAGTAATATCTCGCTTCTCCGTGAAGCTTGACAGATGTGTCCAATTGGTGTGGTTACCTGGCTTACATTTGTAAACCTCACCCTTTAACATTTAAGCATTGTTGGTTGTTTAAATCGTTGTGGTATCCTTTAATTAGGAGTCACCTCTACCCTTTTTTAATATTTACACCTTATTCATTTCGAGCTTGACATAAATATTGACATTGTGTTAATCATCTTTGCATCGAAGTATTACTTTTCACATGCATTCGCATAGGGTGTATTTCCTTATTGATTGGCTTTATGTTTTACACTTGCATGATTGTTCCTTGTGATCATTCATCTGAAAAATTATTATTCTAGGACAATCCTTTTTTATTTCATTGAGATTGCATCATCACAATGTCTATTTTCCTTAGATCTTCTTAAGAAAATCACGCACACATCTCCATACTTATGAAATGTCTAGTTGGTTGCCCTTATGCTACCCAAATCGACATGTCACTTCCTTCCCTTTGAAGGATTTCCATCACACTATCTAGGTCTAGACATTTGTGCTTAAAACTATGCCAAAAATGGCTGACTATCGCATGGTTCCCCATACTTACAAAAATACGGAAGCTAGGTTTAGCAATTCAAATCAAAAGATTCCCATTACAACTAAACCTCGTTTGGTTCTTTGTGCTAGAGAGCCCATTTAGGTACCCTATTCCCCACCTTCATCTCATAATCGGTGGTATGGTTTGGATGCTTCTGATCCAAATTATTATTCAGGTTCCCCCCTCTCTTCTTCTTCTGATTCATATCCAAACTACCATTCAGATTCTGACTCTTCTTCTAAAGACTCAGATCCCAACTATTTTTCGGATACCCCTAGATCAAATATTGAATCACAGTCTTCCCTTCCTTCATAAGACCTTTATTCCAAATCACCTCGACGACGTCTTCCTCCTTTGAAGACTTGTGTGACTCCAAGTTTCGTTGATTGAACATCTAATTTGGTGCTTGAGTCATGGTCCTCCCTTTCTTCGCAGGACCTCCTTCATAAGTTGTCTCAATGACCTCTTCCTCCGTCGAAGAGTTCCATGACTCAGATTTCCTCTAGTTAATCATCTAATTCGACTCCTACATCGCAACTTAACAGATGACTATGTGATCCTATTTTATCTCCTACATTGCATTGTCTTCTAGAAAATCAATCTAGGTCTAGATCCAAATCGTCCATTCATGAGGAACCTACCACCAATCCTACTTCCTCTCTCGAGTCATCTTCTTCTATCAAGCAATCTTCCCCACTTATTGGACGTGTTTCTTCTATTCAACCTTCTATGAACAAAGAACAACAACCTCTACTGATTGATTTCTCTCAGAATGAAGAAACAATCAGAGTACACAATGATATCCCTTTAGAGGATTGCAAACAAGGATTATTTCTAGAACTCGATACGCTCGCATATTGGGGAAAAGAAGTTGATTCCTTTTATCAGAACATAGGGGAAGATCCTAAAGTCATGGAATTTGATTCTTCTTCTGTTATTCCATCTTCTCCTTCCTTTTTATCACGTGATTTTAGGCCAACTTACGCTGGGGCATCCTTATTCCTTCCCAACACTTCATTGGTTTACATTCATCATCATGTTGAACCTATCCATAATGGCCTTGGGTCCCGTTTCTACCCGTGAAGAGTTTACCTTTGAATACTCCCACCTAATTGCTGGGACATTTTTGCATCTTCACCTTTCTCCTACACAGGTGGCCTTTTGCCCTTGTACATCCCTTTTATCACTAGGGGCATCCACGCTTCCTTGTCTTCCTGTACATAGTTTCAGAAAACTTTCAAAATCACAAAAACATTCAAATATGTTAGAAAAATAAAAAAACATTCAAATATGTTAGAAAAATAAAAAACATTCAAATATGTCAGAAAAATAAAAAACATTCAAATATGTCAGAAAAGTAAAAAACATTCAAATATGTTAGAAAAATAAAAACATTCAAATCTGTTTAAGAAAACTTCTAAAAATTGAAAATTATCCAACAAAACATCGATCTTTGGTTCTCACATGTTCATGTGTGTGACTCGCGGATCATCTTGATCTACCTCCATCAACAAAATCTAGGATGCTTACTTCATCTGTACTCTGGGGCACAACGAGTTGTCTAGTACTATTTCGTAGTGCACATTGGTTTATCATTGGAGCCAAGTGTCCTCCATTATTTCCCTTGCATGTATCCTTGCTTGGGGAAACATCATAACCCTTGTTGTTAATTCACATAGGTCAGAACTGAAGCTCAATAACAAAAACATTACATTATGTTTCTCTATTAGTTTAGCTTGTTTACTTTCTTGTATTGTATTATATTTTGTATGTTGCATGGAGTTAGGCATCTTTTCCTTCCTCCTATTGCATTGCATTTTGTATGTTGCATGGAGTTGGTGTTTTTAGCAATGGACATTTGTTCGTATATGGCTTTCAATGTCATACTACACTTTTGTTCATTCTTTTTAATAAAGACCGATAATGAAGATCACTAACAATATGATGAAAAATAAAGTTGTTTAAAAGGCATTGGATGGATGTTAGCTCATTCCCCCTTCCTCATACTCCTTTTCTTCTATATCCCCTTTCTTCTTCTCCACACTATTCTTTGTTTTGTTATCTTTTTGTCATCTTTTCGATCGTTGATCAAGTTCTTCTATCAGTCCATTGACAATCAAGGGGGCATCCTTCATTCTACTCATTTTTCTTCTATCCCCTCAAAAAATTTCTACTAGTTTATGCTTTTCTACTTTCTTTGAAGTGACGTTACTTACGCCACCTCAAATAGGGGTAAATGTAGGCACCTAAAATATGCTTACACCTAGCATTTTCTCTAATTCAACCGATAAGCGACACTTCGTTAATTCCCTATTCTTTGCTTCATTCTCAGATGCCCATTCATGACACCTTCTCAGTCGTATTCCTCCTATAATCAATTTATTTAACTAATCTCTCTCTTATTAGATAAACATTCCTCCTTTCGACCATTCAAAACCTCCCTAGTTCTCTCTAGACCACTTCTATTGGTTTCATAGGCTATCTATCAGTCACAATTGGTTATCCAGACCCCTCCCAACTCTCAATGAGTCTCTAATAACTTTCTAATCAAGTTTAAGTAGCCTAAACAAAGCTTAACTAAGCTTAAAGCATGTTTATCCTAATCTAATTTAAAGGAGCTTTAGTCCCACATGCACCTAAATTCCAAACTCTTCCAAACCAAAAATTATAAATACAAGCCTAAGGCTTTCCTTTCAAATGGTCCTTCTCTCTCAAGCACTTTGGAAAGGCATTAGAAACCATTTGTGATAGCTTTAAGCTATAGAACATTTAGATTTTGGCCATACTCCATTGTTGAGAGCTCCTCCATCTTGCATCTATCCATTCCAAATATAGTTAGTAAGGGAAGATCTAAATCTTGGCCATGTAGCCAACTTGGAGGGATCTCTTCACTATGTTTGAGAGTAAACAACACATAATTTGATTGCTTAGAATCTAACTAGGTTCACTTTCATTAAGCTTTTATGGAGTAGAGAGTAGTATACATGTTAGTTTTTGATGTTTTTGTCAAAGTTATAATGCTTTCATGTTAGTTAACTCTTGTTTAGCTCTTATCTCATGGTGCATAGTTGACTTAACAAAGCTTTGAGGTTCTTTAGCCTCATTCCATAGCTTTTGCAACTTTCCATTGCATACAGGTGCAATACTTCATCCTGACCTTGTTTTTATAAGTCACCACTGATCAACATGAAAGGTGCAACACGAATTGGAAGTTATTTCTTTTCTAAGGCTTTCATCCCTTCGGGCACCATACCTGTGCGTAAAAACTCAACAATATCCTCTAAGTCCGAGGGTGCATGATTTGGCTTGTACAACTGTGCATTTGGTATTGTATGTTCAATACTCTGCGTGTCTCTCCTGATTGAATTCTTGATAAATGATCTGGGCCAAAATTACTTTTACCTAGTTTTACCACAACTATAAAGTTGAACTCCTGGAATAAGAGAACCCATATGCATATGCACCCCTATAAAATGGGCTTGTTCACCAAGTATTTCAATGCCATGTGATCTGTATAGAACATGAAAGGTGTTGCAAACAAGTACTATCTAAACTTATGTAACACGTAGATCATTGATAAATCTTTGCGCTCCGTCGTTATATAATTCTATTTTCCAGGAGTCAACTTTATGCTAGAAAAGAAAATAGGATGATCTACAATACCTTCTCTAGGCTGAGCTATAACTACGCCATTGGCCATGCTAGAAGAATCCACATGTACATGAAAAGGTATATCCCATGAAGGAAAATGTACGATTGGTGTCGTGGTAAGCCTTTCCTTTAGTGCTTCGAATGCATGCTGGTGTGGTTCTCCCCAATAAAACTTGCCTTTACCATTTAATAATTCCTCCAAGGGTGCGAAAATCTTAGCATAGCCTTGGATAAATTTTCTATAATACCCCATGTGGCCCAAGAAGCCACACACCTCTCTCTGACTAGTAGGCTCCTCTAAGCCTAAAATGATTGCAACCTTAGCTGGATCAACTAAAACCCTCCTTGTAGATGATGTACCCTACCAGAGTCCCAAAAGGTGTAGCAAATACACACTTCTTAATATTTAGAGATATGCTTAACTATCTGCACCTTTCAAACATTAACCTCAAATTGTCACAATGATCCTTAACAAGCCCATATACGGTCCAATCGTCTAAGTAAACCTATAAGAACTTGTGAATAAATTCCTGGAATGCTTGAACAACAATGCGTGAAAATATTTTAGGCATGTTCTTCAAACCAAAGGGCATCACTGTGTATGAAAAAATTCCCCATTCAGTCATGAAATTCATTTTCTCTTGATCTTCTTTAGCAATCCTTACTTGATGATATCCATAAAATCCATCTATAAAGGAGTAAATCTCGGTACATGCAACGCCTTCTAATATTTCTTTAGTAAATGGAGTAGGGAAGGGACCAATCACACAAGCAACATTCAGCTCTATGTAGTCCACACAAATCCTAATCCTTCCAATTTTCTTTATACTGATTTCCATAAGGCTAACCCACTATGATTCCTCTAGGGGCTTAATGATGCCCGATTTTAACATCTTGTTAATTTCTTCTTTAACTTTTAAGTGCAAGTTAGGGTTCATCTTGTAAGGTCTCTTTTTAATTAGGCACGCACCTTCCTTTAACTTTATTTTCATCTCCCCCAAAGATTCATGCATTCTTTTCAGCTCATGGTAGCCCCTGGGAAATAAGTCTTGAAAGTCACGTAACAACTCAGTTATTTTAGCCACTTTAGAGTAAGACTAGTAATCCCTAATGATGGCCTCTTTAGGTTCAACTTCCATCCCAATGTTCACTTTATTTGTCTTCATAGGTTCATGGTAGGCGCGCGCCTTCTTATCTGCACTGTCTACGATTTTGCGCGTACCTTCTAAATGATCTATGTCTAAATTCTCCACTTCTTCATCATCCATCATGTAGACCATCTTCCTTTTCTCCTTCTCTATAAAAGCACACTCAATCAGTTCTGCATCTGTCTCTTCTACTTCCTCAAAACACGCTTCTAGGTCTGATTCACCAAGTAACTCCTGAATGAGTTCTTCATCTTTTGCACTATCTCCCATAGTCAAGCGCTTCATAACCTATGATGCCTCATTCACTAGAGGTTTAGTGGAGAAGTAGTCAAAATTATGGATCATACCTATAGTCAAGTCTTGCCAATTTCTAGTCTCTCTATTCAACTCCACATAAACATACCATGTGCACGCGTAGCCTCGTAAGGTGAAATAAAGCTTATGCACCCATAATGAAGGTGGTAAAGCCTCCTGTCCCTCTATCTAGAGTCTCTCACACTGCTAAACGTTGTGACTAAATAGGACTATTACCATGGTATATCACATATCTGAGTAGGTTTATTACTTCTAAGAAACCTCGCTGACATGGAAATTCTCACTTCTAGCCATTCTATGAGGTTATCCCTATGCACCATCCACCAGTGCATTGTTGTTATCCTGTGTAGGGTATAAAATAACATATTCCTTCTATCAACCTAATCCTTCCAGTGTAGTTCCATGGCCTGCAAGCAATACCTCAGGGTTTCTTTCACTAGTGTACTGAGGTATAAGTTTGTTGCCAAAATGCCTAACACAATGTAGTCTACTTATACACGTGCAGATGTCACTCCTTACCTCGTTTCCTAACCATCTTCGTAAGTGTCTATGGGCCCAATTCTCACAGGAAATACTTGTTGTATCACTGATGGACTGGGCATCTTCCCACTGGATAATTCCTTCCTTAAATGGCTCAAGCGCTTCCTGATCTTGAATGACGTGCACATAAATCTCTATTAAGGTCTTCTTTACTTAAAGGATAAACACAGGGTTTCAGATTTTCCAGTCTATCAAAGGGATAATAACTCACTTCTCTATGTGTTCTCAAAACTGATATAGCCCTTGTTAAAACATAGGTCAACATTGTTTTCATAACATCAAGGACACCCAAGTAGAGCTGGGAAGCTATGTCTGCTTCTATGAGCACCAAAACCTTAATATATCTCCAGTGAACTTAGACCCCTTGTATGGTGATTGATGCATATTTTAAGACTCCAATTAGCATGTATCCTTAGTCCAATTTTTCCATAAATAATACATTAGAAGATGGCTACAATGGAGGTCTACCCATCTGAACCCATGCATCTAAAGTAATAACATTAACTTCCATTCATGTATCAATCAAGATATTACTCAAAATCCATCCATCTATAACAACATTCAGGGTGATCTCTTTTTCATAATCCACAGCTATGAGGAGGGAAATTAGCATGCAAGATCTACCGTTCATTCTCAAGACTAGTGCAATAGTAGTGTTTCCCTTTAGCCAACTCCCTAGTAATGGAATAATGTTCTCCTATCATAGTAGCTTACATAATTCCTTTAGATCATCAACATCTAACTGGAGAATGTCAGATGCCTTCTTTGTTTCCAACTTCTGTAACCGTTCCTTTAGACACTGTATCTCACCCTGAAGATCTCTAAGTACCTCCATGGTTTTCTTATAAACCTCCTTCTGATGTGTAGGGTCTGGGTACTTTGCATACAGAACCTCCTCCTTAGTAATGGTAGGCTTCTATTGCAATTTCTCTCTGGCATGCAAAACTTCAACGTGTGTAGTAATCTTCACAGGTGTCATCTCAGGATATGGTGCTAACTTTGAGATCCATTGGTTTTCCATAGTGTGCTATATTCTAACCATCCCCATGCCCTTGTTTTCCTGTTTATGCTTCATGCTAAGATGTTCATATAAATCTAAGCACTCTTCAAAGTTATGATTCTTTCCATAAAAAAACAAGTAATGTTCTAAGGACATTCACGCTTGTAGTGGTCAGGAGATCCGCATGTATAACATGTCCCATTAGGAAACTCACTTCGTCTACCACCATGGCCTCAACCCTTGAATACACCACGACATCCTCAACCTCTACCACATCCTCCCTCAAAACACCCTTCATTCTGATCATAGTGCCTGAGAGTGTGATCATGACCATGTTGCTTACTTTTATCCTCAGAGTTATTTGTAACTCCCATTTGTTGTACTCCAATATTAATGACATCATGGATCTGATCAATCAACCTACAATATTTAGTATTATGAGTTGTGGACTGAAAATTTTTGCACTAGCAAGACACATTCTTCCTTATCACATGTTGTAATATTAGGCAATGGCTTGCATCGTGGTCTAAATGACATATCTCACAATCCAGCAATATGGACTGCATTGGTCTACAAAGACAACTATCCTTAGTATGCCCCTCTACTTCATAATCTATGTACCAAATTCCACTGTGCATATCATGTACTAAATTGGTTGATAATTTCTCCAACTATTTTTCCATTGTTGCAATCTGGGCTTCCATGAATGGACTTATTCCAGTGTATATGCTTCTGACTGCCTCAATGTTTAGAGTTGCTTCTAGTGCCTTGCACATATTTGTATAAGTCTTATGTGAGAGTATCCTTCTAAATGACATGATCAAGCCTCTGACGAACCACTGTGCATGCTGAGTGGCATGGATATCATACGATAGTTTAGATAGAAGTGTTTTGAAATGAGCATCGTACTCCTAGACACTCTCAGTAGTGCCCTACTTGTTATTTTGAGCACACTTATAATTTTCTGCTTGAACTTAGGGATATAAAATTCCTTGAGGAAAACATCTCATAATGCCATATAATCCACACAAGTCTGATCAGGGTAAAACTTCACGTACTAATTATGTGTGCATCCATGCAACGTAGTTGCAAAATGACTTGCCTTGCACTCTAAAGCTATAATCCCTTTCACACGTCATAATATCTCACACATAAGGATGTTCTCAACAACATCTTCTATTCCCCTATATTCTGGGAGATAAAGTGACATCTCCATGTAAATATTCTAGGGTTGGTGAGGACCATGCTCACCAGATCCAAAACCTCCTGTGTTACCTCCGCCTCCAAATCCTGAGTCAACTGTGCCACATGATACTCCACCTGTAACAAGAATTAAACTAGAGGTTGCACTACCTTGTGTCCCAACAGTGGTGCTAAACTAAACTCCAATAGTTTGTGAGGTGATACTACCCCAAGATGTGAGTCCAAAGTTTTGTGCGCCTATGTTCTATGCCAATGACGTGCCTAAAAAGGTACCTCCAAATAATAAGGAAGACGTATGATAGGACATAGATGTGCTTGCTATGTGATTTACTCCTCAACCTGTTGATGAATCAACATTACCTCTTGTCACTCTACTGCCCAAACTAGCTTGTTGACTACCAACTGTACTAGAAACTAGAAAACCAAGTGTAAGGGATATGCCATCAGGTAGGTTTGAATGCATGCCCATAGCCCATGTTGTCTTTGCTGGCGTGATCCTAAAAGAGGTCGATGAGGGTTCCCTGTTATGATTACTCAAATGTGGGAGTTCTTGATGCTCTAGCTCCATGTCCTTTGTGTGAGTTCCAAATCCTTCACAAGCCACCTCTCTCTCCATAATGCCATTTGTTCTACAACCTTGCGCTGCTTCTTTAAATCCCTCTCATGCACCTCATTGAACTCAAGCCACCTTTCTTCTCTTTTCCTTTCTATCCCTTGGTCCACAATCTTTCACCACACCTGCTCCTGCCCTTGCGCATGGTGGGGTTTAGCTAGCCATTAGATTCTCTTCCAAATTCAGGGTTACCATCAAGATCTTGATCACCAATGGAATTTCGTGCATATATGGTCCTCTAGAATAACGTAGAAATTGAAACTCAGCTACATCCAGACAAGAGTAAATGGAAATTGAGTACTCCAAAATATAGCTATTTAGAACACCACAAAACCAAGTATCCACAAAATGCGTCCAAATTAGATTAACATCATAGAGAGCATAAAATTCTTCTTACATCTAGACAAGTGTGCAAAACCTCAAATTTCTTTTAGACACATAATCAACCAGCCACTCGTATAGTTCTATGGAAAATATAACAAAGAAGCTCTCATATAGGTAGTCATACAAATTCTACTCAACCCACGCATGTGTGTTAAACTCAAATCCTGTGCTATATCTCTGAGCGTATTCTTCTTATATATATATTATCCACTCCTCAACACTTGCTAAGGTCAACCGATATGTATTCATTGTGCAACATCCTGAAAACAACTGAGAAAGAGGTCCCGACAACAGAACCAATGATGCAACATAAAATTCAATGTCAATGACCCAAGCGCACTGACACATCACTCAACCTTAGCTGAGCGCTCACCCAAAGCACACAAAGACACTAGATCCATCTTTAGAGTTGTTTGGTCAGAATGTTAGCATGACAATGCATATGTATATATTCAGATTCATGATTAATCACAAGTAATCTCCAGTGCACAAACCAGATCTAAATCTTAAAATATAAAAGATGAACTAAACAATGACTACAATAAGATTTAACATGGAAGAATTAAATTCAATCATGTTCAATACCATTATCCAACCAATACATCCCATTACATTAAATACTATAAAACACAAAAGCTTCTTACATTACATAAGTATCTTTATGAGTCACCCGCTCAATAAGACCAACAACATAACTCTATAATAGTTCACCTCTCTCCAAATTGTGCAAATCAATACATATTTATAGGGGTCGGGAATTTCCCTTTACCACCCATTCACTTCTCAAAATAGATTACATGCTAATAATAGCCATGCACCTTTACAAAAGGATGCACAACATGCAAGTGCTCTAACAATAGACTTCCTAGAGTTAACTCTGAGTAGAAATCCTATTATTAGCCTAAACTATGCATGACACTCAACCGATGATTGTTCCCAAAATAATATTGAGAGAGTTACAAGTCTTCCTGTCTTTATGTGCTCTGCACGCTATCTCCAAAAATAGCCTCCATAACAAAATCAGCTAAGTCTTGATCTTGGGCGCTTCAACCTTTCTGTAGCGTCGTGCGCTCTTCTTGCGCCCTATATTTACGTGCCCAACACTTAGGAAATTTTGTCCATTCAACATACGCTTTAGAATAAATCACCACTCCTTTCTACTCATCTTGTCGTGATACACGCTTAGGTTACAGAGTCACACAGAGTTCATATCTATGTTGAATTTCATCCATACATACTCATCACAACACGCTACACACAACATATAGTTCGACCATTTCCTGGTGACACACTCTCGTTTATGGTTCATTCTTGATTGTTGAGGGGGAATTCTAAATGAAACTCACACTATACAATTCCATTCACTCAGGGGGCACACAAATCCTCTCATCTACTCTGATTTCATTCCATCCATCCACAACATACTATATTTTATGGTTGCATTTACTCTTTGGTACATGTTCACTTTACTACACATGTTAGATAGATCTCTTGTATGTCATTATCTTTACCATACACACATGTGCGTTCACATCCTTTTTTAGTTGTGGTCACAGATACAAAGCTTATACCCACAACACTGATGCTTGATACACTACCTACTAGGGGCATCCACATACATTACATGTGTTAGTGTTTCATCATTGTTCATAGCACACTACTTTGGTTTATACACATTTTGACATACTTGTTATTTTTCTAACATGCTAACAGGTGCTTCATGTGCAACATTTGTTACGTAGGGATATTTGTCTCTATACTTGTTTGTTATACTATCTGATATTGTTTATTCTTATCTGCATGATTTTCCCTTTGTCTGGTGTGCACACTTGTTTGTTTGTGGCCACTACAGCCTTGAGTGTCTTGCAACACTGTCAGTGGTGTCCTATGTTTGCAACCCACTTTGTGCGGCCTACATTTTCTGTTTGGGTGTTTACATTGTCTACCTATGTTCTAGCTTACACATGGTTTATTTTGTTTACACTCATTTTCTACATGCAAATTCATACTAACACTTTTTTTCTAGCCACTTGTTTGCATGTGCATTGGTATTTACCAAGAACATTCCCTTCCCCCTATAGTGTAGAGTTTTAGTTACATGGTTGGTCCTCTTTTGGGGCTACATTCCCCTATCTACGACATCACATACACCCCCAAAGAGGAGGGAATCATTTGGGTTTACACACTACATAACACAGTACCAGTACGGTTCAGTTTATAGTTTTTTTCCATCACATAGTGGGTTATACAGTGAGTGGGTTCAGACTTGTCTATGAACCCCATACACAATGAATTTTATAGGGAAAATTTTCCTTTGCATTTTGGGGAGCCGTTACAGGTTGGAGGAACATCAGACTTTCCTCCCTACACTTCTTTGGCTAGTGGCGTCGGATCACCCAAAAAACTAGACACTACAGAGATCTCTTCACCAATCTCAGGGTAGTAGTTACAGGTTGGAAAATAACACAAATTTATCCCTACACTTCTTCAGCCACAATGGCATGAGATCGCCCAAAAAACTAACACTTGACTGATAGTTACATGATATCATTTCTACACCCTTTTTCTCATCACAGATCATGCACACATGTTATTTTTTCATTGTCATTTTCATACTATTTTTACATGTTTCTTTACATATATACATGTGTTTTTACACATATACATGCATATTTGACTACTTGATCATCTTTTATTTTGAAAATCCATCCACATGAGAAACAAGAAGTCAACAACAACAACACACACATGGCAGGTACATCACACACATTGACATCTACACATGCGCTTCCACCCTAGTTTCACTCTCATCAATTTTTACACTTTTAGATCGTTAGTCTCCATGCTTCATCTTTTTTCAGCCATTCCACACTTTCTCTAGTCATTTGACACATTTGCTACATCACTCTACATCAATTATCAGGTACAAATCTCTATCTAATTTATGTTACTGAGCTTTCCACTTACCAACATAAAGTGGGGGAAAATGTAGACTCAAAATCACGTACTTTGAGTCATTATTTAGTCTTAGTCTCATACTACTATTCATATGGTTCTTAAGTGAAAAGAGTATTCACTAACCCATGTCTTTGGCCATTTTTACATTGCTTACTGTCATATTTTCAATCTTATACCCCCACTTTCCTAGTCTGGATTGTCATTATGCATTTTTCCTAGTTTTGACTAGGTCATCCTAGTCCCCTCCGGGGTGCCTTGTTCCTCTTTGCACTTTACTCTCACCTTTTGGGCACTTTCTAGCCATTTGAGCTTTCTATCTTTTTAGTGGTTGGCCTTTTTGGGGTTAATTACGAAATTAGAAAAAGAAAACCATATAAATATAAAGTTATATGATCATAATAAGGGACCAAACACTAAGCATCTACTATCACCATCTAGAGTTACATCCATTAAAGGCATATAAAGCTACATTTGTATCCATTTAGCTCCATCACAAGGCACACAAGGCTAGTTCATTTGCATCACACTTCATAAGAGGTGAGTTTATTGTTTCCACACACACATTTACTACATTCTACATTTAGTTATTTATTCACTACTTCACAAAGTTGATTGTCATAAGATCAACCTAGGGCACGATTTGCACACACACCCCTAGAACTACATTGGGTCTGAGATGTAGTGCAACACTTGGTTATAAGCCCACTAGTATGTCCCCTGAGGATAGTCTAATCCCTTCATATGAATCTTTCTTTTTTTAGGGTTTTAATGCTTTGTATATTTTTTTACAGGTGATTCTTCCATGTCCTATTCACAATGACATCCGACGTAGTTCAATGACATTAGTGCGACATGAAACAAACACATGAAAACATCCACCGATACCCTAAAGGAGGTTTCCTAGTCATTTATGTAGACCAAGGTGCCTAGATCTCAGACCAGGATACCCACGGGTACCCGTATCCCTTTCCAGGTGCCCCAGTTTAGTCAGATAGCTCAGATCTATGTTTTCTTAGGCTTTTGTGTGGCCATATCCTCTTCCTATTCACCTGGTCTACACTGCGACATAGTGTGGTGATATCTTCAAATCAGTTAAGGCTTTTCTTAACCCTTCTTGTACACTAGGGTTTCATATTTTCTAGCTTAGTATGCTTGGGTGTATTTTTGTATTTTATTACTTCATTTATTCAGTCATTTTATTACTCCTATAATAGTAGATTACACTATAATATTTCTATTTTAGTTAATCAAGTGGTAGTTCATCATTATATTAAACATTTGAGTCTTATTGTATGGTTTGGAGGTTGACCCTTGAAGTGGCTAAGCTATTCTACTTACATATTGTGTGTAGACACTAAATCATACACTTTGGGTATTATTTAGACCCAGTCTCATCCTACTATTCATATGGTTTTTGAGTGAAGAAAGTACTAATTAACCCCTGTCTTTTTGCCATTTTACTTTATTTTCTATCATCATTGTCGACCTTCACCGCATACATGCCGAATCTGTTTTTAGCATTTTCCATCATTTAAGCCTTGATTGGGGTGTCTGAGCCAATATTGAGGTGCCCACAGGTGCCTTGGTCCCAGTCGGGGCACCCTGATCCTTTTTACACTTTCCTGCCACTTTTAGGCACTTTCTAGTTGTTTGAGAATTCTATCTTTTTGGTGGTCAGCCTCTTCGGGGTTAATTACAAAATTAGATCAAGAGAACCATATAAATACAAAGTTATGAGACCATAATGAGGGACCAAACACTAGTCACTACTATCATCATCTAAGATTGCATCCATCTAGAGCTTATTTGCATCCATCTAGCTCTATCATAAGGGACAAGGATGGTTCATCTGCATCACACAAGCATATGATGGAAGTTTATTCTATTCCATCTACCATTCTATTACATTTTTTACACATAGTTATTACTCGCTACTTTTGCATAGTGCGACTGGCACAAGAACAACCTAGGGCATAATCACACACACAAAGATTTACATTGGGTTTGAAATGTAGTGTAGCGCTTAGTTAGTTTGTCCACCATTGTGGCCAACGAGGACAATCCAACCCCTTCATTTGAATTTTTCTTTTTTAGAGTTTGATGTTTGTTTTAGGGTCTTGGTGGTCTATTCTTCATCACTAATCATTGGTGACATTCGGCACAGAGTAGAGAGTTACATGCGATAGGTAGTGAGGGATTTGCATCATCATTTGACCTTGTAAATCTAGTTTCTAGACCTCCTACAAAGACCACAGAACCCAAAACACATACTAGGGCACCCACAGATGCCTTGATCCTCTCCCAAGTGCCCCAATCCAAAGATTTTTTCTTTTTGGGACCTTTGCATGTTTGTTCCTATTCCAGAATATATAGTTTATTTTACTACACAGTCCAGATCAACCTAGGAATCAACTAAGCTCCTTCCAACCCTACTTGTCAATTAGGGTTTCACATTTTCATTAGTTTAGTTGTTTGGGTCACTTTCTATATTTATTCATCGAATTTATTTACTTTTGTTCCTAGTTATATTAACTTAATAAAATCCACATTTTAGTTAATCATTGTAATCAATTATCTACAATCTTGTGTTATTTAGATTTCTCTTTCTGCTGATATTATTATTTATCTAAGTAATTTCCTTATAAGTGGTATTAGAGCTTGATCTCAGGGAGAACTATGTCAAAACTCTAATTTCAAAGAATCAGCAGTATTTTCAATTTGGTAGCAATTTTTTCTGCAATTTTTTGGGGTGTTGCAAAATCAATCAAGTAATATCCTCTCCAAATTTCAATATATGTTGACTTGTTTTGCAAAAGTTACATCAATTTAGGGTTTTTGATAAATTTTCTCTATCTACTGCAAATTATGGAATTTATCCCAGTTCTTTATATTTCTAGAAAGAGGATAAAAAATTAGCTTGAGTTAGTTCTTTAAGTTTGTTCATTTTCAGTCGAATTCATATTGAAATCCCAAACCCTAAATTTTGACTTTGATCCATAAATTCTACTATTTTGGGGCATCATGGCGAGGCCTTCTACAAGAGGCAAAAACAATCCCATCACTTCAGGTAAAACCCCAGATAAGGATGAGAGAATAGTTGAGGAGTTAGAGTTAGAATGAGTAACTACAAATTCCTCAGGGATAAGGTTTACTTCAATAGACCATAAGGTAAGCGAACTTGAGTTTGAGCTGCAAAACCTCGAGTTTGGAATGGCCAGCAAAGAAGATGTAGAAAATATTAGACAATGATTGGAGGATTTCATGCACCAATTTAGTTGAAATTGAACGGGTCATCATCTTCTTCCAAATCAGCCACAACTCGATCATACTCATATCAACCAAGGCAGATCTTCAGGTTAAAGTAATAGACAAACTAGTTAGGGTGGATCTTCAAGCATGCCCGATCCTTATACAAGAACTCTATAGGCCCATAACATGATTCCAAAAGTGGAAATGTGTAAGTTTGATGGAAATGATCCACTTAATTGGATTAACTAAATGGATAATTTCTTTGATCTACATCAGATTCCATTAGGACAAAAGGTGACCATGGTATCCTTGTATTTTGAATATGACCAATTCATTTGGTATTGATGGTTATGTGCTCAAAGGAAAAAGAGTGGTCTTAATTTTACATGGATATTCTTCATCAAAGATTTGAAATTGCACTATAGTTCTAGTGTGTTAGATAATTACTTCAGCCAATTAACAAAGTTAAGACAAACATGATTAGTTAAGGATTACATTCATCAATTCCAAAACCTTCCCTTGCGGGTGGAAAATATTACTGAAGAGAATCTGAATGAATTATTTCTTGGGGGCCTTAAGGAACACATTGAGAATGAGGTGTGTATGTTTAATCTTCATAAGGTTTCAAATTTTATTATCATAGCGCGTAGGGCAGAGGAAAAGTTTCTTTTTAGCAAGAGGCAAACTGTCACTAATATCTGAGATTGTAACACCTTACCACCGTCATTCCCTTAGCTAGTTTGAATGACACCTCAAAAAATTGAAGAAACGCGAGCCAAAGGGTTATGTTTTAATTATGACAACAAATATGGACCATGACATAAGTGTGTTGAAAAGAAGTTATTTTACATTGAGGGGCTTAATGAAGAAGATGAAGAGGTAGATCTAGAGGACGAGTTAGGACATCCCTAACCAACGATATCATGTCATGAAATTTTAGGTATTAACACCCCGAAACCCTTAAAATGGTTGGTTTCTTAAAAACATAGAGGGTAATAGTGTTGCCTTATTCGGGAAGTACTCACAACTTCATCAATCATAAGTTGGTGGTATGCTTAAACTACTTTGTTTATCTAACTCTAAAATGTCAAGTAATGATCACCGATGGGAAACTTTTAGTTGTTTAGGAAAATACCATAACATTAATCTCACTATGGGAGATTACTTGATAACTAGCTCTATGTATGCCACTACTGTGGGAGGAGCAACCATTGTGTTAGGAGTTCAATGGCTTACCACCTTGGGAACCATTGAATTGAATTTCCAAGAGTTTGTCATGTGATTTCAGTAAGAAAGGACTATTAAAATAAAATGATTAAGAGAAAAGTCCCAACAGTTGGTGAGCTCTTACTAGATGCAAAAATTGCTTAGAAAAGGTATAAAGGGGTTTGTGGCAAAACTATTTTTCTTGGAAGCACATCAGTCAAATAAAATTATACCCTCAAATATGCCAACAGTTATAGATGAGCACTCAGTTGTGTTTGGAGATACACCAAAAGGTTTATCTCCAAAAAGAGACCATGATCATGTCATCTAGGAGTCAACCACCCAACATCAAACCTTATAGGTACCCATATATGTAAAAGAGTGAGATTGATAAGATAGTATAAGAGATGTTAGAAGAAGTAATTATTTGTCATAGTCAGAGTGTTTACTCTTCTCATGTAGTGATGGTATATAAAAAATATGACAATTGGCGCATGTGTCTAGATTATAGGGAACTCAATAAGTACACAGTCAAAGATAAGTTTCCTACTCTTGTAATTGATGATTTACTAGATGAGTTACATGGTGTTGTTTACTTTACAAAACTTTATCTTCATTCAAGATATCATCAAATTAGAATCAAGGATGAAGATGTTCACAAAACAACCTTCAAGACACTTGAAGGCCATTATGAGTTCTTGGTAATGCCTTTTGGACTAACAAATGCACCCTCTACATTTCAAAGCTTGATGAATTCTATTTTTAAGTTATTTCTATGGGAGTTTTGTTTTAGTGATCTTTTATTATATATTTGATAGAAGCTACAATATAATAAAACACCAAATAATAATAATATATAAACTAAAATTCATTCAGGATGTCATTGATATTGGTAGAGGTTACATATATAGTGTTTGATCTCCTACAAAGGTGGAGTCAACACTCATCTTCAATCCCTCGTATCTCTCTCCATGAATCTCTCAAACTTACCTCCTAATATCTCTCAAACATCCCTAGGATCACTCACACTACAAAATAGCTGCGTGAATTGTTCTCACAACTCACTCAAATAATTAAACTATTACAACTATATTATTAATATGAGTTATATAAACTTATTATTAATAATATTACAATTTATTTAATAATGTTACACAATATTTTGGTAACATTCACTCCCCTATTTTTAACATTATTAATTCCCAATATACACTCCCCTAATGTTGAAATTATAGAAACAACAATCACACTTCCTTCTGCAGCTTGCCGCCCATGCATGCTCATGATCTGGATGGTTTTGTAGGATAGTTAACCTAAACAAGAATGGTTTTACATGACAACCAAAAACCTAAAACAAATGATGGTTTTACAGGACAACCAACAACCTAAAACAAATGATGGTTTTACAAGACAACCAACAACCTAAAACAAAGGATGGTTTTACAAAGTAACCAACAACCCAAATATCATGTTGCTGCTTTTCCTTTGTGCTTTCATCTATCCACTATGTCTTTCCTTTAGGGAATATATAGGAACCACTGCTTACTGAATACAAACTGAATAGAGAGAAAATTGAACATTGAGGCCATGTTCCAGTCCCCCCCCTCAATGTGAACATTTCACTTATTCAAATAGGAACTCTAAAATCATATTGCAAATCTGAAATAAAAGCAAACTAACACACACTGTCACCACATCTTCATGCGGCCCCATCGTTGGTGACTAACGACATGTCGCTGATTGACCTCCAGCCTTTGTTACCTCCATCCTCCAATGAATCACATTGCTTACTCAACAAATTGGACGTTGAAGCTCAAATTTGTACCACCTTTTGTCAATGCATCTTCCCCACAAATCTTCACTTTGGTTCTAAAACGGGGTCAAGGGGTAGTGCTCTGAGCACGTGGTAGAGCCCCCGAAGCCAAGCACATTTTTCTTCTTTGAAGTCATCAATAATATCATCAGAAATACAATATTATTCACATGATTCTCCAAAAACATTGGACGTCGGGTGACACCAAAAATGCATCTGCAAGGTAATTTTTTTTTACAATTTTTGACTATTGACTTGACTTGACCATACGCATTCTTTTACTTTAATAATGAAAACAAGACATTTCAAACTCGACAATTTATCACAATGGCTATGTAATTTTTTTTACAAAATGTAAAGACTTTACAATGACATGACTCCATAAGTTGAATAACAAATTATGACTCATAGAAAAACATAATACAAAATACTACTTAAAAGAATATCTCGGCTGTTTGAATATTGGATCAAACAACTTTTGAATCTTTCGACTTAAAACATTTACGACTTGACAATAATAATTGAATCTCGTTTTATAATGATACGACTCAAAACAAACTATAATAAACTATGACTTAACTTTTAAACTAACCACATCCTAAAATGCATGCAAAAATTCTATCTTTTGCTCCACGCTCAACTTCAATAGCTCACCAACAAACCAAATCATTCGCACACAATTGAATTTTGCACATGCAAAGGAGACCATATATAACGTGCTGAGTTGGGAAGGGGTTTCGGAAACCCAAATTGACACGCAGTTGGAACTTCGAGCTCACTAATGAAGTTAAAAACCTGCCAGCTGTTAAAAACCTGTACAGGAAGCCAAGGATACTATGAAGCTATCCATATGTAATCTGATAAAGTTGCACTCAGAAGAACACGACACAATGAGTCTTCTCACATTAAATTGAAATCTTACGTGACCACCAAAACTATTAATAAGAATATCAAAACCTTCCCACAATTACTGCACGATATTGATGGTGTATAATTATGTGCAGAAGAAAATATTGACAGGTATATCTTACGACTTGATTGCTATCCGCACAACTCTAACTGATTCTTGATTAGGCCAAAAACTTGGATTTTTGCTAGATGTTGGTAGAGAATAACATGGATATCACTGGATGCATACACGTGGTCGTTTGAGATGGAGGATCTTAATGCAGAGGAGTCTTGGTGAGGCTGTAAAGTGTTAATGTAATCAAAGATCAGGCTAAATGCCATAGTCAAGGAGAGAAGACGTCAATGCTCCAAAAGAATATCACAAAAAGCTCTTCCACATATAGTTTTCCTTCCTGATATGACAGAAATATGAAATTCCGGTGTGAATAACTCGGCAACAATGTCTACTAAGAATGCAAAGTTGAACAATGAACACCAAATTCAAATTCTCCCTTCACACCTGTTTTAGTACGCTTCATATCTTCTCAGGTAATAAAAGTACCTTTCCTTTTCTCAAAAAAATATCCTTCTACTATGAGGCACGCTCCAAAAATAAAGAGAACACCTATAGCAAACTTATTCTTACAAACAAAAGATACAAATATTTTATTATAGATTAGGGCAACATGGATACACAGACTACCCCCTTTTTTTTTTTTTTCCATTTTTCCATTGCAAAAAACATGATATTTTCAATACACCTACTCTGATACCACTGATAGAAGTTGCAATATAATAAAACACCGAATAATAATAATATATAAACCGAAATTCATTCGGGATGTCATTGATATTGATAGAGGTTACATATATAGTGTTTGATCTCCTACAAAGGTGGAGTCAACACTCATCTTCAATCCCTCATAGCTCTCTCCATGAATCTCTCAAACTTACCTCCTAATATATCTCAAACATCCCTAGGATCATTCACACTACAAAATAACTACGTGAATTGTTCTCACAACTCACTCAAATAATTAAACAATTACAACTATATTATTAATATGAATTCTATAAACTCATTATTAATAATATTTCAATTTATTTAATAATGTTACACAATATTTTGGTAACAATATTAATCTATAGTAAAACATGGGAGGAACACCTGCATCATGTAAACAAGGTGTTAGAAACTCTTAAACAACAACAATTTTATGCAAAGCTTTCTAAGTGTTCTTTTGGAGTGAAGGAGGTGTAATATCTAAGTCATATCATCACAAAATAAAAGCCATTCTTGAATGGAAGGTTCCCAAAACCCTAAATATTCTCCGAGGATTTTTAGGGCCTATAGTTTATTATCGTAGATTTGTAAAGAACTATGACATCATAACAACACCACTCACTACTTTATTGAAGGACTCTTTCCATTGGAATGAGGAAGCTACTACAACATTTGAGAATTTGAAGGAGACCATGTGCACCACTCCAGTTCTAGCCACCCTATATTTTTCCAAAACATTCATTGTTGAATGTAATATTTTAGGGGTATGGTATGGGGGCAATACTCATGTAAGAAGGTCAAACCATTGCCTATGAGAGCTATAAGTTCAAAGGTAAGAATATATCAAAACCAGTTTATGAGAAGGAAATTCTAGCCATACTTCATGCAGTGAAGCAATGTAGACCATATATAATGGATAAAAACGTCAAAGTAAAGACAAATCATGATAGTTTGAAATACTTCTTAGAACAATGTTTATCATCTGAAGAACAACATAAATGGATCTAAAAAATGTCAAGATATGATTTTGAGATAATATACAAGAAAGGGGAAGAGAATGAAGTTGTTGATGTTCTATCTCAGAAGGATGAATCCACCAAGGCGTTGTTGTGTTCCATATCTGTATTATAGGAGGACTGGATAGAGTGTAGACACCTAAATTCTGCTTTTGCAATCTTATTGCTAAACACACACAAATCTCTCTCATTCTTGCCAAATTTGTTATACTTAGTGGTTTTTGCTAATTAACTAATCTTACGTACTAATTTAGCCAATTCACACCATGCTGTTGATTACATAATCCCTTTCACATTCAGGATGCCAATTTACAGTGAATCGTAAGTCAAAATCCTCTTTGAAATGGACAATTAGTGATTATAGGCTAATTAAGCCTATTTTGCTCTTGATTTGGTCAATATGCCCTAGTATTGACTCAAACCCATCTTCCAACCATTCAAAATCACCCCATTCGCCTCCACAACATCTCAACAAGCTTCAAAAGTTTATCCCGACCTCCTAGTTGACCCTAAGCTGTTGACTAAGGCTCCCACACTTTAATCACTTGTTAATTCACTAATTGTGATTAACAAAGCTTAATCATAACTAGCAATTCTAATGTAATTTAGGGATTTTAGTCCCACATGAACCAAAATACAAGTTTCTCTCAAAAGGAAAACTATAAAAAGAGTGCACCTCTTACCTTAATATTTTACACCAAGTTTTGATTTGCATCTCATATAATAAATATGATATATAGCCAAAGTTTAATCCTTGCTTAAAGCCTTCAACAAGGTTAGTAGATGGATATTCAAAAATGACCAAGTAGTAGTTTGGAGAGGCCATTTCACCTTGTTTAGAGAAGTAACCATAACCATTTGATTGCCCTCTTAGGTCTATTTAGGCCCATGTTAGGTAATTAAAGCATATTAGTAGGCATGTTTAGTTAGATTTTGCATTATTTTCATACTTGTTAGGCATTCCTTTTAGCTTCTATCTTAATGTTACATTCATAGACTTAGAGCCTTACCTATTAGGTGGTAATGGTGTTAGCATTCCTTGATTAGCTTTGTTATTTTCTTTATAAAGTTTTGGGTGTCATCATAGAGAATGTAAGGTCTGAATGGAAAAATTACCCAGGTACACAAAATCTCATTCAAAATCTCTAACAAGATCCAATCATGTAAGACAAATTTGTATGAAAATGAGATGATTTATAGTACAAATATATATTATACCTATGTAAGAATTCAACCCTTAAAAATAGGGTTCTATCTGAGCTCCATGCTTTTTCAGTAGGAGCATTTTGGATTCTTAAAGACTTATCATCGAATCAAGCATGATTTTTCTGGGAAGGGCTAAAATGGAATGTCCAAATATTTATGGCAGAATGCATGGTTTGTCAACAAAATAAGGAAGAAAAAATTAAGTCCCCAGGTATTTTATAATCTTTGTCTATTCCTAGTCAGAGGTGGGAAGATGTGTCCACGGGCTTCATCATAGGATCACCTAAATCAGAAGGGAAAAATGTAATCATGGTGGTGGTGGAAAAACTTACCAAAAATGTACATTTTTGTGCCTTATCACACCGATTTGTTGCGAGTACAGTAACAACTGCCTTCATGGGTACAGTTCAAAAGCTACATGGGACATCAAAGATTATAGTGAGTGATCAAGACCGTATCTTTACTACTAATTTTTGGACTAACTTGTTCTCATGTTTGGGCACACAACTAGCTCATAATTCATCTTATCATCCCCAGTCTGATGGGAAAATAGAGGTGGTAAACAAGTGCTTGGAGGGATATCTTCATTGTTTTACCTCTGATTAGCAAGTGAGATGGGTCCTGTGGTTACCACTGACATAATGGACACATCTGTAGACACTAAATCACGCACTTTGGGTAATTTATCTATTCGTGATCACATATTACTATTTATATGATTCATAAACAAGAAAAGTACTAATTGACCCATTTCTTTGACCTCTTTACTTGCTTTAAGTTTTCCTTTGTGGTATTACACTATTTCTTTTCCTAGTCTTTCTTTTCACACTTCAACATTTTTTTACTCTTGGACATTAACGCCTAGCCAGGACGCCAGCCCCAAGTTCCCCGGTCCCCTTTAGACGCCCTTGACCTCTTTGTATTTTTTACTCACATCTTTTGGGTCCTTTCTAGTCATTTGGGCATCTTAATTACATACTAGTCGGACCTATTCAGGGTTAATTAAAAAATTCAAGCAAGGGAATCATATAAATATAAAGTTATGTGACCATAATAAATGACTAAGCATTAAGACATTATCTATCGCCACCTAACGTTGACATCTAAAGGCATTTATCAAGATCATTCAAGCACCCATCTAACATCCATACAAGGGAAAGGGACTGCATTATTCTACATACACTTCATAGGAGGGGAATCTCACTATTTCATGCACACATCTATCTATATTTTCTACATCTAGTTGCTTGTTCACTATTCAAGTGTGCCACACACAAGAGCCACCTAGGGCATGATTTCGATACACACACACACATAAAAATAGATTGGATATGAGATGTAGTGCAACGATCGGTCGTAATTTCACTTTTTTAACAACTCAAGGACAGTACTCGACCCCTCATTTTTCATCTTTCTTTTTATGATTTGGATGTGGTTTAAGTGTTTTGCAGGTGCTTCCTTTCTGATTGCAGGTTTCAGGGGAATAACATTGAAATGTAACGACATACATGTGATTAAAGGCGACATAATAGTGAATATCTTGCGATCATCCAAAGCTATTGCTTTTTGAGGTTTTGAGCAATCGCAGGCATCCAGAACAGGTCTTTGATGCCCTAGGCACCCCTGAACCTCCGTAAGCACCCATAGTCCAGGAAGATCTTGTGATCACACAATATTTTGAGATCTTTGGTGCGACACTTCCCTCCTTTTGTTCATCAGCTCATCACTCTTAACATGGGCTAAGATTTAATTGTGAAATCAACTAAGTATTCTTTCCTTTCATTTACAACTAGGGTTTCATAATTTCTAGCTTATCTTGCTTGGGTCAATTTTGTACTTTTATTACATATTTACAGTGTTGTTACAAAATTAGTATTAGGCATATATTTATTTCAATATTTTGTTTAATCATTTTAGTGAAACCGAATCATTGTGAACACTCTTTCAGATCCTTCATTTGGCATATCATCTTCTTCATCATGGCTCATAAATATCTCCTCAAGCATACTTTCTTCAATATGCTTTAAATGCAAGCACATCTTGTAATTGCCAAGATCACTCTTACCAAAGCCCTAGATACACTATGTATCTCCCTATCAGGGATGACACCTTGGTCATTCATCAAGTCAATGTCCATCTTCAATCAGTCTCTTCTAATGACTCTCATTAGTTATAATTCTCAATCAATTTATTTGCAAATCAATTCAGGCTCTTACATTCTCTATTTTCAAGACAAATTTTAGGCTATGAAATCCATCAATTATATCTCTTAAATCTGAAATCCAATATCTTAAGGATGTTTCTCAGGCTCATGATAGTTCTTCTTCGCATCCTCATTTTGTGTATTCTACATGTGCTCATATTAGTGAACCCCAAGTCTTACCGTTCCCCATGCACCTCTAATGTTTGACTTAAATTCTAAGCAACAAGATATTATTTTACATCTTATAGCTCATCAGCTGATTAGTTTTAAAAACTACTCTTTGATATCCTCCTTATCAACTGGTCAAATATCAAGGTCTCCCATTTTGTGCTTATCATCAAATCAATGGACATGATGAAAATGATTGCTATGATTTAAAACAAAGAATCAAGCATCTTGAGGGTCAAGGTTTTATCTCATTTATTGCACGACATTATGTTACATGGTTATCTCTATTTATTACATCCTCATTGGGTTTCCTAAATCTAATTCATCTATGTATAATGAGGATTCTGCCATATAATTTCTCATGTTCCTTCTATCGGTCACTCAAGAGCCGCCTAAGTTAAGCAACCACCTCTCAAAATCAATATAGCACTCTCCTCCTCTCAAGTCATCTACGAATCACCAAGTCAAAGTACATGTAACCACCCCTCAAAATCAGTCAACCCTCTTTCTCCTATCAAGTATTCTGCAACATCATCAATCCCACCTAAGTACCACCATTCAATATTCCTCAATAATCCTACTCCACTTCCGTTTCCAATTCACTTTGTCAAAGTAACTCTTCCTTCTACTAATGGCCATGACACATATGAAAATCCGCCACCATTGCATGGTCCTAGTGTTGCTTCTACCTACCATTGTGTTGGCCCTCTCTCTTATCATGACACAAAAAATGCTCTCCCACAATAGCATGGTACCTCTCAGCATGTGCATTGCCACATAGCATCTCCATCATTGGTACACTTGGGGGCATCACACTTATTCTCCCCCCTTCTAGCATTTTCAGGTGTCTCAGCACTTCTATCACATTTCACTTCTTACTTCGCATCTAGTCTTCTTAGCACGCGTCATCACACATCTTGATACATTGGTATCATCATTACCTAATGACACACTCTCGTGCTTTGGTTCACACTTGACTATTGAGGGCATACTATATACATGAACCTCACACACTACACACTCACACATCACACAGTTCATGACATCTCTCTCTACACAAGCATCCTATCACACATCATACACACTACTACACTCTATGCAAATTCATGCTACACATTTATTGCTTGCTATACTTCTACAAGCTGCAATCATTACCCTATGATGCAGTTCCTTGGTTCATAATAGTTCATACTACTGCTAAGGGTCTATATAATCTCAAATGAACCTCACCACACTTACTCACTTACACTAATGCACTCTTTACGCTTTACTTTTCACGATGACATCCTTTCTAGTGCACACATTCAAACCATTTCCCGATGACACACTCTTGTTCTATGGTTAATTCTTAACTACTGAGGGGGCATGTATAAATGAACCTCATCACATGCATACTCATTCACATTTTCTTGGGGGGCACATGCTTCTCCTATCACATCACACTGCATTCCATTCCATCTCACTCATCCATTACTTACTACATATCTTGGTCACATTTAGTCTTGACTTTACTTATCGCTTACATGTACACTTTATTACACATGCTAGTACAGATACATTGTATATGTCATTATATTTTCTTTATACACATGCAAGTTCACTTGCCTTCTAGTTGTGATCACAAGATTTACACATATCGATACACAGAACATGGATGCTTGGCATTGTACCTCATACCAGTCCCATAATGGCTCATGGGGGCATCTTACTTTCATACACATAAAAAGTACTATGTGTTATTGTTTCTATTTTTTCATATTAACACAATAATCTATTGGATCATACATATTTTGACATAATTTATACTTCTCCTAACATGCTAACAAGTGCTTCATGTGTAACATTTGTCTTTGCAGGTCTATTTTCTACCATGGTTTTCTATTACATTTTGCTTGTCTAACATTGTCTTGTCATTGTATGCCATTGTTTGTGGGATTTTCCCTTTGTCTTATGTGTACATCTGTGATTGCTTTTGGCCACATGTTTGGCCTCGATTGTCTTGCGACATCATAAGTGATGTCCCATGTTTGCAAAACACTTTTCACGATCTACATTGTCTTCTTGCGTGTTAGCTTACACATTGTCTTCTTATCTGCTAGCTTACATTCTTGTCTTTTACATGTGTCTTTTATGTTTCTTGCACTAACACTTGTTTTCCTTGCCACTTTGCTTGTGTGTGCATTTGGTTTCTACCAAGCACATTCCCTCCCCCTTGTATGGCATCCATTTCAGTTCAGTGGTCAGTCCTCCTTTGGGCTAGCATACTCCTCAGTGACATTCACATGCACCCCAAATGAGGGGGGGGAATAATTGGGTGAATCAGTCACCCCATACAATAGTTCTACAGTCACAGTTCAACATATTCAATACTAGTACAACACATACATTTAGTCTCAGAACAATGGACCTAGAATCTGATGTTGGGTCCTTATACACATTAACATAGACACTAGTGCCCAGACACTATATATTAGCTCCTAGGTTCCCCTGACCCTTCATGGATGCCTGTGACAAGGGGTAGTTACACAAAATTTTTAGTTGAACATATTTTTTGGCAGTATTACATAATAGGATTTTGCAGGATAGACAATCCTTTAGCACTCGACATGCATGCATTACACTTTCTTTTCTACTTTTCATTAGATCAGAACTGGATCAAATTTTTACACACTATCTGCAGTGGTGTTATACACTTCAGGAAGCAATTAAAGGTTGGAGGATGACATCGGAATTTTCTCACTACACTTCTTCCATTTTTGGCATGAGATCACCCAAAAAACTCACATTCAATACAACTGACATGAGATCGCCGTAAAAACTCATTCTTCTACACCATCTTCAGGATCCTTTCTACACCCTTTTACTCACGAGAGATCAAGTGCACATGTTCCTTTTCACAAATTTTTACATACTTTCTTACATACTTTTTTACTTATTTTAATCATATAGATGTATTTGACTACTTGTTCTCTCTTCTCTTTTGTAGGTCTGTCCTTATGAGAAGTGGTAGTCACATCATTCACACACATCAATCACACACATCAAATGAAATAAACAAAGGTAAAATAGTGATCATCTACACATACGCTCTCACCCTCAGGGTCATCATCATCATCACTTTTTTTTATTTCCTCTTCTCTAGCTTTGACGCATCATATTTTTATCACTCCACTGCTTTTTCTTATCTCTCAGACATGATTTTCGCCATTTATTTACATGGTTATCAAGCATGTATATATTATATACTTTATGTTATTTAGCATTCATCTACAACAACATAAAGTGGGGGAAAATGTAGACACTAAATCATGTACTTTGAGTACATTTATCTGGGTACTAGATCACATACTACTATTCATATGATTCTTAAGTAAAAAAAGTACTAATTAACCCCTATATCGTTGGCCTCTTTTCTTGCTTTTATGTTTTCCATTTTGGTCTTACACATCTTTATATCCCATTTTGACCTTTGACCCTTATTTCATTTCTCTAAATTTAGACACCACTACCCAGTCAGGAAACCTGGGCCAGGTGCCCCCATCCCTTCTTAGAGTTCCTTTGAACTCTTTGTATTTTAATCACATATTTAGGGTCCTTTTTATCCATTTACACATATTATCTTCTTGGTGGTTGGAATTTTCAGAGGTTAATTACAAAATTCAGGAAAGGGAATCATATAAATATGAAGATATGTGACCATAATAAAGGGCCAAGCACTAAGCATTAGCTATCATCACATAAGGTCGCACTCCAAAGGCCATTTATCAAGAGCATTCAAGCATCCATTTAGCATCCACAAAAGGGACAAGGGACTATTGCATTTCTATGCATAGACTACATAGGAAGGGAATTTTATTCTTTCATGCACACATTTATCTACATTTTCTACATCTAGCTACTTTCTCACCATTCAAGTTTGACACATGCACAAGAGTCACCTAGGGCATGATTTTGACACACACATGCACATAGAACTAAATTGGGTCTGAGACATAGTAAAATTCTCACTCATCACGTTTAAATTGTTTGAAAATCTGAGGACAGTCTAACCCCTTATTTAAAATATTTTCTTTTTGGGATTTGACGTGCATTTTAGGGTTTTGCAATTTCCTCTTTTTCATTACAGATGACTGGTGACATCTACAACGTTATTGTGATATACATAGCGATAGCGAAAAAAAGTGACAATCAGTGAACATCATTGTGACCATGTAAAACTAAGTTTTCTACAACTTCTAAGTAGTTACGGGAAGTTCCATAGACTGGTCTCCGACATCCTAGGTGCCCCTGACCCTCCATAGGCGCCCTTGTGTAGGAAGCATTATGCTGATACTACTACAATTTTTTGAGCTTTGGTGCGACACTTCCTTCCTCCCTTGTTCATCAGTCTTTCATCTCAGTAACAATCCCATGAATATTTACAAAATCATCTAAGTATATGTATCCCTTCATTTTCTAACTAGGGTTTCATACTTTATAGGTTATTTTACTTCGGTCATATTCTGTACTTTCATTGCACATTTATTTTACAATGATGTTACATAGTTAGTATAAGGCATTTATTTATTTCAATATTTACTTAATCAATCTCCTTTCATACTTCATCTAAAATGTCTCCTTTCTTACCATTATATAGGTACCATCCACCATCCATCACCTCATCTTTGAAAGTCCAACCAAAGGTTCAAGTAGTTGAAGAGCATATACAACACCAACAAAAGGTACTTTCTAGTCTCAAAGAGAACTTGGCCATGGCACAAAATTGCATGAAGTATTAGGGAGAACAACATCGCAGTGAAAGACATTTTGAAGTTGGTGATTGGGTTTTTGTGCTTATACAACCATATAAGAAAATGCCCTTGAAAAAAAATAAGGCTAATAAGCTTTCACCTAAGTAATATGAACCTTATCAAGTGTTACATAAGATTGGTAACGTAGCATACAAATTGGAACTTCCTCTGGCCACTTGAATACATCCAGTATTCTATGTATCTTGCCTGAAGAAGGTAATTGGACATATAGTATTCATCCAAACAGTGTTACTGGAGCTTGACAAGGGGAGAAGAATAATTTTTGAATCAGAATGCATCCTTTAGACACACACTAAATGATTGAGGATAAGGGTCATCACCAAGTATTTGATCAAGTAGAAAAAGCTATACAATGAAGACGTAACTTAGGAGGATGTGAATTTCCTGCAACAACATCTAAAGCTTCTCAACATTAGGGAGAATGTTTCTTCAAAGAGGAGGGACATGCTATACCCTTCATCATATATATTACATTGGATGTATATATCTGATTTGTGGCTATCATTACTTATCACGATGTATCTCTTTCATATATGTTATATTATCATTAGTGGGTTGGCCTTAGTGATGGCCATAAAATAGGAATAGTATATATGAAGGTTATTAGGAAGTAGGTCATCATAATATTGAGCATTTGAGTCTTATTGCATGGTTTGGAGGTTTACCCGTCAAAGTGGCTAAGCTATTATACTTGCATCTTATGATCAATTATCTACAATCTTGTGTTATTTGGTGTTCTCTTGCTGCTGATATTATTATTTATTCAATTAATTTCCTTATAAACACATTCAATAGGGTAAACAAATAATATGATCCATAAAGTGATGTTGCATTGGCCCAGGAGAGTGAAACAAAAAAGTATAAAATAATCCATAGGGGAGATAGATTAAGGCCTTTTTCAACACTTACATAGTCTTCACGATTTACGTCTTGTTTCAATTTAACTCGCATGATTTAAGAATTCGTTAAATGAAATATAGAATTTGCACGAAGGTACATTCTCACAACTAAGAAAAAATCAATAATGCCACATTCGCTTCACACGAGAAAACACACTATAATGATAGGTCTATAAGGGTGGTACATAAGACTTTAACAACCTATACATAGGTATCATAAATGTCATTTCCATGACTACTAAATTATCTTGTGTTAAAAATCAACATATCATCCCACATGTAATGTTTACTAGATTCATGTGTTATCATTAATGGATGATGAGTTTTCACCCCATCAAATGTTTGATTTCCATGAAAACACTCATTTCCTTCTAATTATATTTTAATCATGTTAAGCATTTTGACATTGTTTAAAGTTCACATGAGTCATGTAGTGTTTGTTACAATTAGGGAATTCATGTTCCCAGGAGCTGTGTCCCAACATGAGAAAGAGTCATTTAACTTTTATAAACAAAGTAAGGTCGACCACCTATTATAAGAGGTAAGGAAATTTCAATATACACATCGTATTTGAATTACTATGTAAAATTTGATAGTGGTAAAAGACTACATGTTTTCCATATTTGGTGTGGATACAAAATCTATGCACTTGGGTACATTTATAAGTCCTAAAGCATACTAATGTATACATGATTCCTAAGCAAGAAAACTAGTGGTTGATAACTTATTTTGGTTCTTTTATTGTTTATATTTTGCACTTTATTAGCCTTATATGCCTTACAACTTTATCGACACTTAACCAATTTATCTTTTGATGACCTCGAATGTCAGCGCCTAGCTAGGAGAGAAGCACCAAGGAATTTTTGTCCCTTATGGGTGCTCTTGACCTTCTCTATCTTCTTCTTACTCTTTTGGGTCATTTTCACCTATTGGGCATATTTTGATACTTTGGATCAGCCTTTCAGTTTTCAATTACAAAATTCAAACAAGGGAATCATATATATACTTAGTTATTGCTCTCAAATAAAGGGAAAAAAACTATAAGCACTATCTATCATCACCTAAGCTTGAATCAAAGGCACAAGAGAATTATAAGGCATACATCTAACACATCCATACAAGGGACAAGGGCTGCATTATTCCGCACACATAACATAAGAGGGGAGTTCATTATATTCCATCACACACACATATGGTATACTCAGTACAATCTACATTTATCTCACTATCAATGTGCAACATGGACAAGGGAAACCTAGGGCATCATTACACACACAAGCACTATGCATTACATGGAGTCTGAGATGTAGTGCAATGCTCGGTTGTAAGTACACTCTTTGGGTGATCGTTGGGGTCAGTCTGAATCCACATTATGCATCTTTTTTATTAGATTTGATGTGGTTTGTGGATATGTGCAGGTAGACATTTGTTTTGTAGGTTATATGTACGAACAACAAAATTGCAGTGAGACTAGAGTGACAAAATAATATCAACAATGAAGCTCCTCTAGCCCAAAAAAGATCAGATCCTAGACATTTGCACAATCACTACTGCTCAAATTGGTCACTAGCACTCGGGGCACTCTTTTCCTCATGTGGGCACTCCTATCCAGCACAATCCTGAGTTCTCAAATCCTCATCGAGCCTGTTTGACATTGCTTCCAACTAGATTCAACAGATGCTCAATCCAGATCACTTCCAGGTTACACATAATCAACTAATTTATCTTTCTCTCCAACTTGTTTAGGGTTTTACATTGTTGCACACTTATTTTCTTGGACATTAATCTAGTTTATTACCTATATATCATTAATTATAGTAAGTTACTATGAACTTAAGGTTTAATTACACTTAGATTAAATCATTCGGTGAACCTAACCGATCAAACCCTACATTCTAAACAAGTATCGAATTCTCTCTCCTTATGAATTTATGGACCAATCCTCTTATCCATCGTATGCATCTACCAAGGTTTCTAGCATGGTTACCATCACCATTGATTTTATGTAATTCCATACCCAACACCCTCCCCGCTTCAACACTCTCATACCCAAACCAGCCATTAATGTGGTTACCACTCGACGTAATCATTTAATTTATTTTCTTCACCCATCTTTATTCCGCCACCCATCACCTCCAACATTCCTATCGACACCACCAAAGGTTATGATATCATTGAGTAACTAAATAATACACCAACCAAAATATCTCTTTATGATCTTTTATGCACTACTCCAGATTGTTGTCATATACTAGAGTTTGCCTTACATTCCATCCAAATTTCTAGTGACAATTTCTCTGTTGCCTTTTCCTATCTTATTCAATCCCTCAAAAACCTACCACACACCATATCATTCAGTAATGAGGATATCCTTCCCATTTCCACTGGCGATACTTTATCACCTTTTCTTATCACATCTACTACTAGTTTCCATTATATCAAGCACATATTAATTGACGATGGTTCTGCTACAAATCTATGTTCCCTCTCATTGCTTACGTTGTTGCAAGCTCTTGATAGCTAGATCACAAAATCCTCTACCCTTGTTTGTAGTTGTAGACACTAAATCATGCACTTTGGGTATCTATCTAGTCCTGATCACATACTACTATTCATATGATTCCTACGTAAGAAAATTACTAATTGATCCATGTTTTTGTCCTCTTTTCTTGTTTTTAGTTTTCCTTTTTTGTCTTACATACCTTCTTTCCAAATCTGACCTTCGACCCATCAATTTCTCTGAGTTTAGACATCAATGCCTAGCCAGGATAATAGCGTCAGGTTCCCTCATCCCCTTTGGGCACCCCGACCTCTTTGTATTTTATCCACATCTTTTTGGTCCTTTCTAGCCATTTAGGCATATTATTTTCTTGGTAGTCGGCCTTTTTGTTTTAATTGCAAAATTCAAGAAAGGGAATCATATAAATATAAAGTTATGTGACCCTAATAAAGAACCAAATACTAAGCATAAGATATAACCACCTAAGGTTACATCCAAAGGAATTATCAAGAGCATTTAAGCATCCATATAACATCCACATAAGGGAAAGGGAGCTCATTTTTTTGCATACACTTCATAGGAGGGGAAGTTCATTCTTTCATGCAAACATATATTTACATATTTTACATCTAGATACTTACTCACTATCAAGTGTGACACACACAAGAGCCACATATGGCATGATTTTGACACATAGACACATATAACTACATTAGGTATGAGATGTAGTGCATCACTCAGTCGTAAGTTCACTTTGTTAACAATTGAGGATAGTTTGACCCTCATTTTACATTATTTTATTTTTGGGATTTGATGTGCTTTTCGGGTTTTATAGGTCATTTCTTTATTATAGGTTACATGTGACATATGTGGACTTGGTGCGACATACTAGTGACAAGAAGCGTAGAGCAACAAACATCTCGTGACCCTGTGAAATTGGTTTTCAGAGCTCCTGAGCAGTCGTAGGCACCCATAACAGGTCTCCAGTTCCCCAGAAGCCCTTGACCCTTCATAAGTGCCCCATTCTAGGCAGATCTTGTGGTCAGATAATTTTATGAGCTTTCTTCCCCACTCATGTTCATCAATTCGTCAACTCGACACAATCCATATTTAATTGTGAATCCACTAAGTTCTTTTATCGTTTCACTTGCAACTAGGTTTGCAAACTCAAATTGCTTATTTTCTTGGGTCAATTCTATACTTTATTACATATTCATCTATGATGTTACATATTTAGATTTAGGCATCTATTTATTCAATATTTTCTTAATCATTTGGTGAACCTGTAGACACAAAATCATGTGCTTTAGATAATATTTAGCTAAGTTTTATACTACTATTTAGAAGGTTCTCAAGTGTACAAAGTACTAATTAATCCCACCTTTTGGCCATCTTTTTCTTGTATTTTATTTCATCTTTCCCACGTATTTTATAGCACCTATAAGCCCATTTTACAACTTTCCCAACATTTGAGCCCAAAATCAGGATGCCCCAACCTGTACTGGGCACCCCGACGTGCCCTGGTCCTACCATCAATGCCCCGATCTATGAAAATCCCCTTTCACTCCTTTTTGGGTCATTTCTAGTTGTTGGTCATCTTTATCTTTTTCCTAGTCGGCCCTGTTAGTATTAATTACAAAATTAAGCTTGAGAGCCCTATAAATATAAAGTTATAAGACCATAATGAGGGTCCTAGATCATAACATTACACACTACTATCAATCCATCCAAAGTTGCATCCATTGAATCACTTACATCCACATAGTGCATGCATAAGGGCTAGGATATTTGCATCACACACATTGCATAAGGGGATGGATTCTATTCTATTCTATGCACACATGCTATTTACATTTTCTATAGTTAATATTTCTCGCTACTTCACAAAGTGCGATTGACACGAGAGCACCTAAGGCAAGACATGCACACACACACCACAAAACTACATCTGGGTCCAAAAATTTAGTACAATCCTCACTGATAAGTCCACTAGTTTGGTAGTTGAGGTCAGTCTGACCCATTCATTTGCATATTTTATTTTTCTAGGGTTTTATACTTCTCTTTGCACTGTAGGTCATTTTCCAGCTCATTTGGTAGATCTAGCATGGCAAACAGGGAATGTTCGAAACCAACTTACAACCATACTAGTTTCAGGTTTCTAGTATTTACAGTGATTAGAGTGCCCAGATTCAAACCAAGGTGCCCTGGGGTGCCCCATTACACTCCTAGGCATCCTAGTCATCTCAGATCTTCCAGATCTATCCTTCATAGGGTCCTTGAGTGTCTATCTACACTAACTAAATTTATTTCTAGATCTGCAATAACCTGCGATATTCACATCAAATCAGCTAAGCTATTTCTCTTCCTTCTCTTGCACATTTAGGGTTTTATTTCACCTAGAATAGTTTACTTGCATTTATTCCATACTGATTTAGTTCAATTTATATAGTGTTATTAGTCCTCCTAATCAGATTAACATTAATACTCTAATATCCTCTTTTAGGTCATTTAGGTCTTAATTTTTGTTAATTAGAACCCAATCGTTCAAACCCTTCCTTTTGAGTATTTCTTCATCTTATCAAGTCATGGATCAATCTTCTTATCTTTCTTTTGCTCCAACTAAGGTTTCTGACATGGCTACTACTGCTGCTAGTTTCATGCAAGTTTGTACTCAATATCCTCCTCGCTTTATTATGCCTATGGTTGATCCTACTATCAAAGTAGTAACTACTTTCCGTACCCACCATCCTATGGCTATGACCGTTTCTCTCCCACTTCCTATTAATTCTACGACTCCTCTTGCTACTTCTAAGGGATATGATATCATTGAGCAACTTAAGAATACACCAGCCAAAATATCTCTTTATGAATTATTATGGAATGCACCTGATTATCATCATAAATTAGAGGCCACCCTTCATTCTATTCAGATTGAAAATGATAATTCTTTGGTGGCATTCACACATCTCATTCACTCTCTCAAAAATATACCATGTGCTATATCATTTACTGATGAATACATATCACCATTTGCTATTGACAATCCACGTGTGCCTTTTCTTATTATTGCTATCATTGACATTATTTATATCAAGCATGTACTCATTTAAAATGAATGTGTTGTGAATTTATGTGATCATTCCATTTCAAAACAAATTATCATCTCTGAAAATCTAATTTCTAAGAATTCCACTGTTATTAATAGTTATACCTCAACCACTCACACATGCTTATGAACTATCACATTATATATCAATATTGGGCCTAAGACGTTCCCTAAAAAATTCTTCATTTTCCATACCTCATGTCAATTCAATTTTTTGTTGGGTAGACCCTAGATTCATAGAATGCACATTGTCCCATCTAATATTCTTCAATGTGTTCGGTTCCTACATTATGGTTTTGAACATAGCATTACCGCAGACCCTGAATCGTTACAATTTTGTAGAATAAATATAGTTACTACTATTCCTATTCCTCCATCACAACCTATTCCATATAGGAAAATTGATACATATGATATTGGCCAATCTAGTGAGTCACAAAATTCTTCTATCACTCTAAGAACTCCATCATTTCACCTATAGTATCTGTTCCTATCAACACCACCACTCCAATAATTCATGATCCTCTCTCTCCTACATCTAGTTCACCTCCTACAATTATCCTTGATACTGCTCTCTATCATTACAACACCAACATTGATGATTTTGATGACAAGGTCAATACTTTTGAACTTATCGATGAAAAATAAAGCAAGCTTAACTTTACTCCTATCAAGGTAAATGATTCATATTTCAATGATCCTTTTGTCATTGTAGGCCTTGGTGAATATCAATTAATAATAACCCCTCCTACTAATTCTATGGTATTTTATCATGGTTTTGTTCATACTTTGGATGTCATTTTACCTTCTCATAAGAATTATGCATCCTCGCCGCTTCCTTTCACATGCACACTTTTCATGAATAACTCTTATTGACATCATTTTCCATTGGAACTTACTGGAACTGACACTATTTTCACCTGCAATGGTTTGAATCAGCTTGGATTAACACTCAATGATATCATACCTCTACCTCACTTACCCCATCTCAATCATAGATGTGTTCATATCACGACCACCTATGGCCTTTGTTTCTTCCATATAACAGTATTCATGGCACACACACCTACATTTATCAATTGACATTAGGACAATCTTGGATATATTATATTGGGGTAAATTTGGACCCCAGTCATACTAATATAATGTTCCCTATGCCATTTGGTCATTTTTCTATCTACAACGACACATCTCTTGGCTATTTGAAAAATCTCACTCATTGGTAGGCACATGGATGTGTAACAACACCTTTTACTAATGAATAATACAAAATGACCATGTACAATTTACACCTAAATGACTCTTTATATGATCCACTACATTCAATCGCTTATCGAGTTTATGATGCATCTCCAGATTGTCAAGATAATGACAATCTCTTAGACAATGTCACTTGATCATCTCAATCATCATACACTTGGGGGGTGGGCATCACACCTATTCCCCCCACCTTATAGTATTATCGGTTGTCTTACATCTTACACATGCCACACCTAGTCTTCTTCATTTACCATACACATATTTTTACATTTGTATTGTCATTCCCTGATGATGCAATCTCGTGACATGGTTCACACTTGACTATTGAGGGTATACTATATACATGAACCTCACACACTACACACTATAGAATACAAACTGCATACTAAACACTACATACTACACATTACACACTACACATTCCGTGAATTCATCTTACTCAACATCTACTCTCCTCATCCACAACTTATCTTTCTCACATCTACTACTAAGTGTTGTGCTCATTTCCCTATGATGCACTCTAGTTCCACTATCCATACTTGACTACCGAGGGCATACATATAAAATGAACCTCACCACACTCACTCATTCACTCACTCACACACTTTCTAAGATATCTGATGCCATTTCCCAACAACACACTCTTGTTTTATAGTTCAATCTCAAATATTGAGGTGGCATGTAAAAATTAAGCTTATCACATGCATACAAGTACACTTGAGGGGAACATGACTCATATCATTTACTCTGCTTTCCATTCCATCTCATCCAAAACATACTGCATATCTTGGTCGCATTGAGAATTGTTTTATTACGCTTACCATGTACACTTTATTACATATGCATAATAGATATCTTGTATTTCATTATCTTTATCATATACACATGCATGTTCACTTGCATTCTAGTTATGATCCTAGGTTTTACAAATATTTTTACATAAATGAAGGATTCTTGGCACAATACCTATTACAAGTTGCGCATCAGTTGTTGGGGGCATACACTTTTGTATATTAAAAGTGTTATTGTTTCGTTTTTCGTAGCACACTACTAAATCATATTATACATGATTTGACATATGTTTTATCTCCCTAACATGATAACGGGTTCTCTATGCACAATATTTTATTTGGAGATCTATTTTTGACTATGGTTGTCTATTACATTACTTGACATTGTTTACTCTTGATTTCCATTGTATACCATTATTTACGGGATTTTCCCTTTGTCTTGCGTGGACACTATTTGATTTGGGCCATCTTGGCCTTAATTTTCTTGCGACATTGTGAGTGATGTCCCATTTTTGAAACCCAATTTTCATAGTCTAAACTATCTTCTTGTACTCACTCACACACTTTCTAAGATATTCGATCCCATTTCCCAACAGCACACTCTTGTTTTACAGTTCAATCTCAAATATTGAGGGGGCATGTAAAGATTAAGCTTATCACATGCATACAAGTACACTTGAGGGGCACATGAATGCTATCATTTTCTCTGCATTCCATTCCATCTCATCTGAAACATACTGCATATCTTGGTCCCATTGAGAATTGTTTTCTTACGCTTACATGTACACTTTATTACATATGCATAATAGATATCTTGTATTTCATTATCTTTTTCATATACACATGCATGTTCACTTGCATTCTAGTTATGATCCTTGGTTTTACAAATATTTTTACATACAGGAAGGATGCTTGGCATAATACCTATTACAAGTCGTGCATCGGTTGTTGGGGGCGTACACTTTCCTATATTAAAAGTGTTATTGTTTCATATTTCGTAGCACACTAATAAATCAAATTATATATGATTTGACATATGTTTTATCTCCCTAACATGCTAATGGGTTCTCTATGTGCAATATTTTATTTGGAGATATATTTTCAACCATGGTTGTCTGTTACATTACTTGACATTGTTTACTCTTGATTTCCATTGTATGCCATTGTTTGCAGGATTTTCCCTTTGTCTTGCGTGCACATTATCTGATTTGGGCCATCTTGGCCTTAATTTTCTTGTGAAATCGTGAGTGATGTCCCATTTTTGAAACCCATTTTTTACAGTCTAAACTATCTTCTTGTGTATTTTTTTTTGCTTCTTAGCTTACAAATTGTCTTCTTATCTTCCATATTGTATTCTACATGCGTTTTTTTCATTGCTTGCAATAACACTTTTTTCTAAACAGTGTGTTTTCGTGTGTGTTGGTTTCTATCAATCACACTCCCTCCCCCTACAGGGAATCTATTTTAACATAACATTTGGTCCTCATTTGGGCCAGATACTCCTCAACAACATTGCATGCACCCCAAACAAGGAGGGATCATTGGGTGAATCATTCACCCAATATAGCAGTCTATAACCACATATCAACATAGTTTAGCACTAGTACAATATAGTCATAAATATAAGACAGGGATCAAAATAGGAATTTGGATCCTTAGGAAAACATAGAAACCAATCCCCAGAAGAGGAAAGTAGCACCTAGGTGCCCCTGACCCTTCCTAGACACCCGTGACCAAGGGTAGTTACACAACATTTTCTATTTCAACATATTTTTTAGCACTTCACGTGACAACTTTTATAGGAGACACAGTCCTTAGCACTCGGCATGCATGCACTACATGAAATTTTTCTACTTTCGTGTTTGATCATAATTGTTCGTAATAGATTATAATTTTACACACCATCTACAGTGGTGGTTACATTTCAATTAGCGGTAAATGTTGGATGATGACACAAAAATTTTATCCCTACACTTCTTCTTTTCTTGGCATGAGATCACCCAAAAACGTCATTGTCAGCACAATTGACGTGAGATTGTCCAAAAAAATTATTCTTCTACATCATATTCATGATCCTTTCTATACTCTTTCTCTCATCAAAAATCAAGTGCACATGTTACTTTTTCACATTTTCACATTTTTACATATTTTTTACACATTTTGTTCATATACACGAGTAGTTGACTACTTGTTCATTATTCTATTTTGCAGGTGATCCATCGCAGTAGTTACATCATCAATAATAATCAACAATAACAACATGTACAACATGACAGCAATGCATACGCTCTCACCTGAGGTTTGTCATAATCACTTTTTACACATCCTCCTCTTTAGCATGCACGCTTCAGATTTTTATTACTCCACACATTTTCTTATCTCTTGGCACGATTTTAACTATCAATTTACATGGTAATCATGTATGCATCTCTTATCTACTTTATGTTTTCAATCATTTTATCAACAAAATAAAGTGGGGACAAATGTAGATAGGAAATCACTCACATTGAATATTTATCTAGTCTTGATTATAAACTATTGTTCATATGATTCCTAAGTAAGAAATGTACTAATTAACACATCTTTGGACAATTTTTCCTTACTTTTTGATTATATTGTTGATCTTACACTCTTTCAATCTTAGTTTTTCTTTTTATAGTTCAACCTTTATCATCTTGGACACCAGTGCCTAGCCAGGACATCAACCTAAGTACCCCATCCCTCTATAATAGTCATTGACCTCTTTGAATTTTGTTTATGTATTTGGTTCTTTTCTAGCCATTTGAGAATTTTATATTTTTTTGATTCAGCCTTTTTCAAGGTTAATTATGAAATTCAAGAAAGTGAATCGCATAAATATAAATTTATGTGATCATAATAAGGGACCAAGCACTAAGTATTAGTTATCACCACCTAAGGTTGCATCTAAAGGAATTATCAAGAGCATTCAAGCATTAATCTAGCATCCACACAAGGGAAAGGGACTACATTTTTCTGTATACACTTCATAGGAAAGGAGGTTCATTATTTCATGCATATATCTATTTAAATATTTTATATCTAGGTACTTTCTCACTATTGAGTGCAACACATACAAGAGCCACACAAGACATAATTTTGACACACATGCACATAGAATTACATTAGGTCTGAGATGTAGTGAAGCGATCAGCCGTAAGTTCACTTTGTTGACATTTGAGGACATTTTGACCCCCATTTTTGCATTATTGTCTTTTTGGGATTTGACGTGATTTTGGGGTTTTGTAGTTCATTTCTTTATTGCAGGTTACTAGCGACATCTACAGACTTGGTGTGACGTACTAGCGATAAGTAGTGAAGGACAATGAACATCTTGTGACCCTGTGAAACTGATTTTCAGAGCTCCTAACCATTTTTAGGCGCCCATAATAGGTATCTGATGCCCCAGGTGACCCTAACCCTCCATAAGTATCCCAGTCCAATAAGATCATGTGGTTACACATTTTTTTGAGCTTTAGTGTGACACTTCCCCACTCCTGTTCATCAGTTCGTCAGCTCGTCACAGTCTAAATTTAATTATGATCAACTAAGTTCTTTTATCGTTTCACTTGTAACTAGGATTACAAATTTAAATTGCTTATTTTCTTGGGTCAATTTTTTACTTTATTTCATATTCATCAGTGCTATTACATATTTATATTTAGGCACCTATTTATTAAATATTTACTTAATCAGTGGTTATGATTCTACTAGTCAGACTTGTATTGACACCATTACCTTACCTTTATAGGTTGGGCCTAAAACCCTTTCCACTTTGTTCTATATCATTAACACACTATTCTAATTTAATTGTTTATCCAGGCTATGAAGGTTGTCCCTTCTACAGTTCATCATTGTGCCAAATTATTACATGATGGATATGAGCATACTATTTCTGCCGACCTTGACCCCTTCAAATATGTCCAAATAGACCCAGTCACTGCTATGCCTACACCCCCACTTAATCTAATTCCCTACCATATTATCAATACATACGATGTAAGTCAATCCAACACTTCTATTCCTTCTTCTACCTCCAGACTCACCCCTTCCATCCCTATACATTCTACTGATCTCATCTCCCTTGCAACATCTCCTTCCATCACTACATCTATTACACTTTGTACTACTTCTCCTTAACTACTCCCCCTTAATATCCTTGATAATGATATCTAACAAGATCATGTCAACACTGATAATTTTGATGATGAGGTCGATGCCATATAACTTCCCAATAAAACGCTGCACAACCACAAATTTAATCCTCTTGAGATAGATGAATCCTATTTATAAGACACCTTCATTGCTAATGGCCCAAGTGAGTATCAATTCAAGCGACCTCCTCCCTCCACTACAACCATGATTCCTTTTAAATAAACTATACACACATTGGACCTTATACCATCTCCTCATATTACCTCTGCTCCGCAGCTCAATCCATTCACATACACCTCACTGATAAATGATTCTTATTGGCATCATATCCCATTGTAGACATAAAATCATGCACTTGGGTATATTTCTAGGTCTTAAAAGCATGATAACATTTACATGATTCCTAAGCAAGAAAACTAGTGGTTGACAAATATCTTTGACCTGTTTTCTTTGTCTCTTACTTTCTATTTGGTCTTATACACCCTAAAACCTAGTCATAACTTAACTTATTCATCATCTATGGATTCAGACACCAATTCCTAGCCAGGATAGTAGTGCCCAAGTGCTCTTCTCCCTCCTGGGTACCTCGACCCTTTTTTACCTTACTCTCTCTTTTTGGATATCTTTGATCTTTTTGACATCTTTTTTAATTATGGTTTAGCCTCTCATTTGTCAATTACAAAATTCAAATAAGGGAAGCATATAAATACATACTTATGTTTTTAAAATGAGGGACCAAGCACTAAGCATTACTATCATCACCTAATATTTCATTCTAAAGGCACTAATGTAGTCCAAAGGCATCCATCTAGTATCCATCTAAGGAACAAAGGATATATCATTTCTACATACACTTCATAGGAGAGGAGAGTCTATTCTATTCAATCCACACTTACTATTACATTACTACATTCTAGTTATAGCCCGCTACCAAGTGTAACTTGCACAAGGACATCCTAGGGCATCATTTCTACACACACACACACACTAGAACTACATGAAGTCTGAGATGTAGTGTGGATCTCGGAAGTAATTTCACTCTTTGGGTAACTGTCAGGGTTAGTCCGACTCCCCATTCTACATTTTCATTTTTAGGTTTGATGTGGTTTGTGGGTATGTCAAGGTGAAATTCTCTTTTGTAGGTTACAAATACCTTCGACAATTAAAGAGGGAATATTAGGAGATCAACAAGAGTCAATAGTGAAACCCTTATGACATAGAAGAAAATAATTTTTGAGTATTTACATAGTCACCAACGCCCAAATTATGTCACCAACACCTAGGCACCTCTACCCCACTCTAGGAGCCCATGTCTGGCTCTATTCTCGAGTTCTAAAATTTATATTGAGAAGTAACAATGTTATCTCCAATTTTTTCAACACTTTCTCCTACCCAGATCACTTCTTGTTCAATCATAAATCAATGAAGTCCTCATATCTCTCACGCTTTCTTAAGGCTTTACATCTTACACGCTTCATTGCTTGTGTCATTACTATACTTCAACATTTATATATCATTTGCTAAAATAGTTAATATGTAATCTAGATTTAATTAATAAATTCCAAATTAAATTAAATCATTTGGTGAACCCCACTCGTGATCAGTCATTTAGATCCTTATTATCTCAGTTTTGTTTTCATGGCTCCTAAAATTCCTCAAATCTTGTTGCATGATTTACTTCAAATGTACCCCACCTTGCAAATTTGTTCTCTAAAAATCCATTGATAATATGTACCTCCCTTGAAATACACCACCTTCTCAAGTGAGTGCCATCTTCGACCGTGTCTTGAATGACCATATTGATTATCATACCACATCTAATCAATCCATTTGCAAATCAATTAAAGTTTTACATTGTTTATTTCAAGACAAATTTCAAGCTATGGAAACCATGATTAAATCTCTTAAAGGTGAAATCCAATATCTCAAGGATTTTTCTAAGGTCCATGCTAGTGGTTATCCTACATCTCATTCTAATCGTACGTCCTCTACATGTGCTCATGTCAGTGAATCCCAAGTCTTACCACTACCCACACCTCTCAAGTTTGATCTTAATGCTAAGAAACATGATATTCTTCCTCAACTCCTCACTCACTAGTTGATTCACTTGCCAAATACTCATTTCTATCCTCATTATCAACTTTCCAAATACCAAGTTATACAATTTTGTAATTATCATAGGATTAATGGACATAATGAAAATGATTATTATGCTTTAAAATGAAGAATTAAGCACCTTGCACATTAGGGTTTTATCTCATTTGCTGCACAACATTATTCTTAATGCTCATATGCTGATCCAGAGGACATTTGGAAGTGTAGATATTCCCTAAACCTCCCTAAACCATGACCAAATGATAAAGTATCTCGATAGATTTTTGACGATATCAAGAACTCTAAAAAAGAGCTCGTAAGAAAAAGTTATCGCAGGTCAAATATGGTTAAAATATGGGTCAAACTTGGTCAACTAGACAATCTAGGGTTGACACGTGGAAGAAGTGAAAACATGGGAAAACTGTAAAAATTATGTCTCGAATGCCAATCTTTGTCACTCATAAACAAGATGGGTGGGCCCTTCACTATTTTTTGGCTCGAGGGCCCTCAGCTAAGATCAACACACTTTTTTTGAAGGAGAGGTGGCTTTATTGCCTTTACTTCATATTTATAATGTCACATTTTTTTATTATATATGCCTCATAGTACTATTACATTGCCAATGTGGGATTTTCATTATAAGAAATGGGTTGAATTATATTATTGTGTTAGGGTCTGAGTTAGCTCGCCTAAGCTTGATTAGTCTACTCACCGACAGTTCCCACATGTACTTAGCCATTGACATATCTCATGCTAGCGTGGGACACATCGACCTCATCCATATTACTCGCCCAACACAGACCAGCCTACCAAATTTGGTAGCATCACATTTGTACTTGGTGGTTAGATGCAATCCATTGCCATTGAGGCTCATTACATGGCATACTCAATCTAACTCACCATTCATAACATAACTTGGCTGTGTAATCAACATTATACCTCAGAAGGCCATTACGTTGGCATCCAACAACCTCCATGCAAACAATATGGGCGGTATGCAAACTAGTCCTAAACATACGATGGCGGATCAACCCAACGAATAAAGTAAACAACTCGGCCTAGCATTGGGTGTGCAAACTATGCCACAACCACCACATGGCCCTTACATATTACAACCCAGCTGTTTGGGGCATTCCAAACAAATGCACCTGCCAGTCAATATGTGGCAAGAAAAAGTGATAGAGTGTATGGCCCGTAGCACATGGGTATATTGAGCAGGAGATCTATTTTTAAACACCACCCCAACATCCCACATGAAGAATGTGGGACTAATCCACACTATAGGACCCTAAACCACTTGCCAATGGAGTAGTAAGTGAGGATTTAAACACCTGACACCATTCAGTTGGATATCAATGATCCCAGCTTGCCGTAACAGCGTCAATATAGCGTATCGAGCATTGATTAAAATGAGCTCGATTAGGTATTTTTAAAAGACTTCGTTTGTAGGATTATGGGAAAGGGAAAATAAGGAGCAAGTGTTGCAGAAAATAGATGAATTTGAGGCACTTAGAAGTCCAAATCTAAGTCTTTAGTGTAAAAATGAGATTTGTTATAAATTTCTAAGATGATTCCAACCATGTCACTCTTTCTTCATGAAGTGTTTTATATTTTCTAGTTTAGGTGTTTTTCTAACACAATTACATGAAGATCGTAATGTCAGAGAGACTATAGAGCTACAGATTAATTCAGGAATAATTTTCTGACATTTTGCATAGTTTTCAGAATCAAAATTAAGATCTTTAAACAGGTGAATTAGCGATATATTGTTCACTTTAAAAGGTAAAACTTGTACTACAAGTGTTAAATAATATATTGATTCATAATTAAAAGAATCGAGATAATGTAGACCATCTAGGTGAACTCCATTATCAATCGTGTGGATTTTATTTTTAGTTTATCATTGATTGCTTATGTATTCAGACCTAAAAAAATTAAGTCTAAAGGAATGAACATTTGAATAAGAAAGACAATTAATTACAAAATTGGATTAAGCTAAAATTTTTAGAATCCATAATTCACAACAGAAACAGTAAACGTGTAACCAATTTCAGATTAAAAATCAATTTGAATCCATTTTTATAATTCATCTTGTGATCATAGATCTTAATGAATTTGTAATATTTCTATTTGAACCATGGAAATTTGAGATAAAAAGAAAAATAATTGATCGTTAAGAAAGAAAATTGGAAAAAAATCGGGGTTTCAAAAAACCCAAAAGTGAAAACATATACACTCTTGATCAATTTTTAAAATCATAATATTTAAAGAATCCAAAATTATTTAAAATGGTACCTAGCGGGTAAAAATCATGTTTTCGGATCAAGTTTTGGTATTAGAGTTGGTTTAGCTCAATAATTGCTTTTAGTTGAATTTGATTTAACAGTGTGCTTGCTTCAGTTTTTACGTAGTTGGTTCAATGTGATTGGACATAGGGTACATGTGCACTATGGGAAAGATGTATAAATAAGCAAAGTCTTAAGTGAAATTAAGGATTACAATCACTAGATCTAGGAAGATAAATCTCTCCTCGAGATTTGATTTATTACTCCTTAGAAGAGGAGAATGCTCGAATGAAATCAGAAATTGCAAACCAAAGAACGAGATCTTGGTAAAGTATTTAGAGTGGTGAGCAGAGAAAGGATTTACCCTTAACTTTAAATGCAGAAAAAAATGATTGATGAATGCACTGTAAGTATGTCAACATTAGATTCCTCTTCCCATTTAGATATCATATTTATGTAATCATGTTTTTGGTGGTTTTTAACAGATACACTAAAAGAAGTTGGATCTAAATTATTAAATAAAATGAGATTTAATAGAAATGGCATTGGTAAGAACAACAAAGGAGTATCTAATTCAATATAGGTCAAGGATCATCCTCATTATGCGGGATTAGGTTTTCCTAGTGCAGAGAATGGATATTGGAGAATCCTCCAATTGAAGGAAGATGAGATTCTGACAACAAAGTGTATACCCCACTAGCACAATAAAATGGATGTGGTAAGAAAAATCAGAGAAGAGGTAATGAGATTCCACCTCCACTTTCTTATCATAATCATAAGCCCGAGAAGCATTGTAAGTCTTCCAAGGATCCACTTTTTCCAATTAAGTAATTTGGTTTTAATATACAAAAAATGATGAATGTTTTTCCATGCACTTTTTGTAGACTAACTAATCATTTTGTTTCTTTTGTTGGAAGATAAATTTTTTCTTGTAGAAGTGGTTTCCCGACGAGCTCAACTTGAAAAACCAATCTCGTAGCTTTCAGAAGAGAAATGGTAAAACAATTTCCTCATCCTAGAAGAAGGATAAGAGGAACTATTGCACTCATTGTTATATGAGTGGACACAAGGTTAAAAAATGATGGAAACTTGACCCAACATGCCATCTGATGTATGGTAAGAAAAATTTGGTATACAAGGTAAAAGAAGTTTTTAATCCATCAATTAATAATGAATCAACCTTGGATTTATCCACAAATGAGTCCATTCTATTTTGAAATGGATAATGAAAACTCATGTGAATTGGATAGATTTATATTTTGCATGGTTGTAAATGATGAATAACATGCTTTATTTTTAGAGTAGTTGTGGGATTCTGATGAATGTTGAAAGGAAAAATTCCCATATTTTCATTTGCTTCGAAATTGGAAAAATGGTGTCACATGTAGGGAAGATCTGAGGGACAGGTTAATCATACTCAGATTATACTTCTCACTTATTAAGGATGAAAAAATCCATTTCTATTTTTAACAATAGAGTATATAAATTTAGTGGGCATGAGTATAATGTCTATTTTTGGAAATTTGCATTTAAGTATCTGCTGTTGAATCTCATTGTGCAAATCTAGACACCTTTTTGGTTTTGTAATTAATATAATAAATTATTGTGTCTACACAAGGTATTTGTACATACATGAAGACCCTTATTTTTGGGCATTTATTTGTAACTACCATATGTGGTTACAATTTGTATGTATATTTATTGCACTAAAAACTGATGTAAAAATGTGCCTGGTGATCATTGCAGCAGATAACAACTTCACAGTTGTGGGTATGCATACAATTTGATTATATCATTTTTACAGTTAAGATATTGGGATAGATATGCATTTACAGATTCACATTATTCAGTATTGACTATAACTATTTTTGGAATGCGTGGTCTAAACATTCTGGATCATGATATTGCAGTGTTTTGCAATTTCACATGGACAATGGACATTAGCCTATTGTGGGCATTTTAGTTGTTTTGAATATTGATCTATTTTGGTGGAATTATATTTACAATGATTGGATGTAGCACAAGGTATCATTGAAAACTTGTTTTCTATTGTTGAATGGGATTTATTATCTGATCAATAGTTTGTGACGGCATCATAGTGTGATTTGACAGTTCATAGCTATTTGCAGAAGTTGACAGGGTCATAGAGTAACAATTGAACACTTGTTTTTTTTATCTGATTTATTGTTTGTGACTAGTTAATCAAGGGTTTTCATTAGTTTAGCCCATAATACTATTTTTGGATCATGCATGTGTTTGTGAAATGCAAGATGGTTTAGCAACATTTGTGGGTGGAAAAATAATTTTTGTGGAAAAAAAATCCTTCCTAGTTAGGAGGAGTTATCCAGAGAAAAAATTGAAGTTCATATGTTCCATAAACCTCCCTAAACTATGATCAAACAATAGATCATCTCAAGATATTTTCGACGATATAAAGAACTCGAAAAATGGAGTTCATATGCAAAAGTTATCACATGTCAAAGATGGTTAAAAAATGGGTCAAAATTGGTCAACTAGCCAATCTGGGGTTGACACGTGGTAGAAGTGAAAAAATGGGAAAAATGTTAAAATTGTGTTTTGAATGCCGATCTTTATCACTCATAAAAAATGGGTGGACCCCATTTTTTTCTAGTTGGGGGCCCTCAACCAGGGTCGACACAATTTTTATGAGGGTGCCTTTACCACCTTTTCTTCGTATTAACAATGTCACAATTTTTATTATATATTCATCATAGTGCTATTACATTACCAATGTGTGATTTTCATTAGACGAAACTTGAATTGCATTACAGGGTTATGGACTGAGTTAAATCCTAACTTGGTGAGTTGGTGATTAAGTTGTAGTGTATTGGATCAAATTGTATTGCATGGGACAACTTAGCCTTATCAACATTGTTTGATGGGGTAGTCAAGTCCCCACCAAATCTTCAAATAACTCAATGGTTAGACTGATCCAATCCATTGGTTGTTAAACCAACTCAATTTGCCACATCACATCACAACTTGATCGGATAAATAACATTCCAATTGGCCACTACGTGGCATCCAATGGCTCGGCCCAACGTATGGATGGTTCAAACTATGCCTTAACAACTTGGCGGATCAACCCACCAAGTTAACTAAAGAGCTCGACCCAACATTGGGCATTGAAACTATGCCACAACAACCACGTGGTCCTTACATATTGCAGCCCGACTATTTGGGGTGACATGGGGGTAAAATATTGCATGTGTGGCCGCAACCATATGCATATAGAGCGGGCGCTCTATTTTTAAACACTACCCCAACATCCCACATGAAGAATGTGGGACTAATCCCCACTATAGGAAAAACTAATCGCAAAAGGAGTTGGGAGTTTGACCTCGAGACCACTGAGATATCAAAATACCAACTCACCAACATAAAAATATAGCTTGTCGAGCTATATAGTGAGCTTGAAGCTATTTGAAGAGGGTTGGTTGTAGGACTGTGGGTAAGGAAGAATAGAGCAGTGTTTAGAAAACAATGAATTTGTGGCACTTAGAGGCCAGATTAAGTCTTGGTATAAAAAGGAAAATTGTTCTAAATTATGAGATGATTTCAACAATGTCACTCTTTATTCATGAAGTGCTATAGATTTCTAGGTGTAGCTGTTTTCTAAAACAATTACACAGAGATCACACTGTGGAGATACTGTAGAGCTACTGATTGATTCAGGAATGAGTTTCTAAAATTTTACAAAGTTTCAAAATTAGAATTATCTCTTTAAGTAGATGAAAGAGATCTATTATTCACTTTGAAAGGTAAAAATTATACTTCAAGTGCTAATTAATAGATTGATTCATGATTAAGTGAATCTGGAAACGTAGCCCAATTGTGTGAACTCCATTATCAATCTTGTGGGTTTTGTTTCAATTTTTATTGCTGCTTATTTTTAGTCTTAAAATTCATTCTAAAGGAATGGACATTTGAATAAGTAAATTAACTACAAAGTTGTATTAAGCTTAAATTTTAGAATCCATTATCCACAACAGTGTGCACGAAGCAATTTTGGATTGTAAATCAAATTATAAAGGATTTGTAATATTTCCATTTGAATCAAGAAAGTTGAATTAAACAATAAATTGGTTGTTAAGAGAAAATTGGAAATAATTTGAGGTTTCAAAACACCCAAAAGTGAATTCATAAACACTCTTGATCAATTTAAAAATTAGAAAATTTTGAGTATCTATTTTCTTAAAAATGGTACTCAGAGGGTAAAAACCATTTTTGAATCAATTTCTAAATCCCAATGGGCTCCTAAATATGGTTATTCCATGTCTTATGAGCATCAATCCCTAATCACTAATATTCCTTCTCTGGTTAGTCAAGAGAAACCTATCCAACCTACTCAAACTAAGCAACCTCCCCTCATGGTTTGTCCTCCATCTCCTCTTGTCAAACAACCACCACTCAAAATACATCTTCCATCTCCTCCTCCTATCAAGAAACCACTACTAAAAATCCATCATCCATCTCCTCCCCCTGTTAAGCAACCACCTCTCAAAAATTTTCCTCCATCCCCTCCTCCTATTAAGTCTTCTATGACATTACCAATTCCAAATCAGCAACCCACCACCAAGCAAGACCAAAAAACTCTACATAACCTCTTTAAACTTCCTCCTTTCCACCCAAAATCTAACCATGGTTCTACTCTTTCCTTACTAACATTTTTATGACTCCCTCTTTTCTCATGACACAACTAACACTCTCCCACAATAGCATGGTATCTCTTGTGTTATCACATAGATCTCCATCATTGACACACTTGGGGGGCATTGCACCTCTCCCACCTTCTAGCACTATTAATTGTCTCTAATGTCTACTACCACACCTTGCACTTCATGCCTCATTACTAATCCTTTTACACACTCTCATACCCTTTGATACACACATTTTATTGTCATTAACCTATGATGCACTCTAGTTCCACGATTCATGCTCGACTGCTGAGGGTCTAATTCTGAAAAGAACTTCACATCCACTACACTTCACACTTTGTGCTTCATGATACACCTTTTGAGCATCTAATTTCACACAACACACTTATTACCCGATGACACACTCTTGTTCTATGGTTCATTCTTGACTATTGAGGGCTCCTATAAATGAACCTCATCTCATACACATCCTCTGGGGGCATGTTTCTCATACCATCTTCACATTTTTCATTCCATACCATCACACTCATACATTGCATTTGTATATCTTGGTTGCATTTACTCTTGCTAGCTTATTCTATTTACATGTTACACTTTGTTTTCCATGCTAGATAAAATCTTAGTATATCATCATATTTTTATATATACACATGAATGCTCACTTGGTATTTTGTGGTGAATGAAGATCTCTTATAGGTTTTTACACGTTGCAATGATGCTCGGCACTGTACCTTTTACTAGTCCCACTGAGGCTCCTGGAGGCATCTAATTTTCCTACTCTCACATACTACATGCTCTATTGTTTCATCATTTACTATGCACCTACTTTTCATTACTATATACATCCCTTGACATACTATTTATCTTTCTAACATGCTAATGGGTGCTTCATGTGTAGCATTTTCTTTGCAGGACTATATGCCACCATGGTTGTCTGACACATTTTGCATGATCTTGTTTGCTATTGTATGCTATTGTTTGTGGGCTATGCCCTATGTTTTGTGTGATTATTGTATGCTTTTGGAAAATTCAGCCCTGATTCTCTTGTGACATTGTGAGTGATGTCCCATGTTTGAAACCCACTTTTTCTGGTCTATCATACCTACACACTTGCTTATTACATTGTTTTCTATTACATGTTTTGCTTGCACTAACACATAGTTCTACCCTCTCTTATTTTTATGTGCCTTGGATTATACCATGTAGATACCATACCCCTTGTAGGTATCCACTTCATATGTGCATCAGGTCATCTTCTTTGGGATACATTCTCCTACTATTGTCTCATGCACCCAAAATGAGGGGGGCATACATTGGGTGAATAAATCACCCCTATAAAAACTTAAAGTTATAGTTTAGGTCGACACAATACATAAACAACACATGAACACAGTTATAGAATGACCCAGAATTTGACTTGGGTCCAAAGCATAGTACCAATACTAGCGCCCAAACTCATACACTAACACCTGGGAACCCCTATCCTCCCCTAGGCACTAATGTCCTGGGGGAAAATATAATCATTTTACCAGTACATCACAGTATACAACAATTCATAAACTAGTTCTAGAGTTACAGGTAATGGCCTTCAAACACAGAATGTATTATATCTCCTACAATTTAAATAATTTGGAACTAATAAGAACAAATTGGGACAAATCAGGATGCACCATCTGCAATGGTGCTTATTTGATAGAGTCATGGAAGAAGAGTAAAACTAGACCCCTCTCCCCAACACTTGCTCTTTGGCATGAGATCACCTAAAAAACTTGCTCTTGGCATGAGATCACCCAAAAACCTCACCTTCAACATTTAGATAAGCAATCTCCAAGCAACAAGACACATTTATATCCTTTATTGTCTTACATATTAGGTTCACACTTCCCTTTTACATTCTTATGCATATGTTACTAAGATTTATCATATACAAAACTTTGACTACTTTCTTACTCTTCTTTTGTAGTTCCGTCCTTACAAGAAACAACTCACATAGGCCACATCAACACACTACAATGCACATGCTTAACCCCTAGGGTCCACTTTCCTTTCCTAGTCTTCACACTTTACTTTTCAATCACTTCACACTTCACTTGGCCACTTAGCACACTAATCACTAGACACTCTACAAGATCATAAGGTACATACCTCTTATCTACTTTATGTTATCGAGTATTCACTCAACAACATAAAGTGGGGGAAAATGTAGACACAAAATCATGCACTTGGACCACACATTTATAGGTCCTAAAAGCATGTTAGAATTTTTATGATTCTAAGAAACAAAACTAGTGGTTAACAACTATATTTTACATCTTTTCTTTGTCTCTTGTTTTCTTTATGGTCTGATATACCCTACAATCCAGTCTAAACTCAACTTACTCATCCTTTATGACTTCAGACACGATTTCCCATCTACGACAGTAGCACCCAGGAACTCTTGTCCCTCCTGGGTGCCCCTGACCCTTTTTTACCTTACTCACTCTTTTTTGGTCTCTTTTATCTTTTGGACATATTTTTCACTTATGGGTATGCCTTTCAGTTGTCAATTATGAAATTCAAACAAGGGAATCATATAAATACATGGTTATGTTTTCAAAATCAGGGACCAATCACTAAAAATTACTATCATCAGCTAAGCTTGCATTCCAAAGGCACTTAAGCGATCCAAAGGCATCCATATAACATCCATTCAAGGGACAAGGGATGTATCATTTCTACATACAATGCATAGGAGGGGGAAGTCTATTCTATTTCATCCACACATATTATTACATTCTAGTTACAACTTTCTATCAAGTGAAACTTGCACAAGGGAATCCTAGGGCATCATTTCTACACACACACACACACACCAGAACTACATGGATTCTGAGATGTAGTGCAGTGCTTGGCAATAAGTTCACTCTTCTAGTGATTTTTGGGGTTAGTCTGACTCCCCTGTGATATGACTTTTTCCCATTTAATAATCCTAATATTTTACCATATAAAAATCCTTCTAATGTATTTTAAACCAAAAAAAACAATAGTCCAAAGATTAAACATAACACAATGGGAAGGACTCTGTGTGCCTCAAGTAATCCCTATGTGATACTTTAGATATGCATATCTAGGTAAGGACTATGTGTGGCTCAGGCAACTCCCAAGTGATACCAAAGATTTAACACTTCATGCTATGACCATATTATCATGAGGAAATATGTAATAAATGATCTTCTTCGCTAACCAGGAACCATCTTGGGTTATAATTTACGTACCCCAGTTAGGAAACCCCTCTAAAATTCCCCTTTGCAATGCCCACCACTTACCTTTACTCGGTATTATTAATTTGGTTCAAATTGTATGTATATAAAACATAAATTTAAAATAAATAACACCGAATAGAAATATAATTCACAATAGAATTCATTCAGGATTTTTATTCATTGATAAAGATTACATTATATAGCAGTTTGTACTCCTTATTCCATGGAGTCAAACATCATCTCAAATACCTAAACTAACTCACTAGAATCTCTCAACAACTCCTATTCTAGTGGTGAGATAAAATCACGTACACAAATACAATCCTATATTATTATCAATGAGTTGTATTATCATGACAACTCTATTAATAATAATATTACAAAGTTATGAGTTGTAAATACAACTCATCAGACACATTATAAACAATATAATCCATAATAAACTAATGTGAGCACTAATAACAACTATATATCTGCAACATGTATTAAATAATAATTACTTGATCACACATATTCCTATGGGTATTAAAAACCCCACACTATAGATTTTAATAATTTTCACCGGGCAAGGTTTCAACCGATATACTCGTTAAAAAAAACTTTTATTAATTACTTTACTAACATTAATATATTATTCAAATTGTACCCATTAATTACCCTTCTCAACACATTTGTGTTCGAGAAGTTATTTTTATTTTATCCACCCTATATTAAAGGCGTCCTCAAATATTCAGAATATTTCCATATAGGTATATCCAATCCCCATTCATCTTCAGGTTTAAATAACTTTTACCAAGTGGGTTTGGTAACTGACACACCATTTCATAAAAATAAATTCACAATTAATTACATACACCCATAACAGGTCCATAATTATTAATTTTAATCCCTCCTTTTAAAAAGGAGTTTGCGAACTTAATTAACTCTTTATTCCTCCCCATTTTAAAGGGGATTCCATGTACATAACTCCCCACCCTATTTTAAAGGGGGTATTTTTTTTATTTATTACTTTATAATTTAATTCTTTCTTTCCAACATTAATTTTGTCTTTTTCTCTTAATTAAATAACTTTAGAAATTAATTCATTTCATTTTAATTATTTAATAACTTCTAGAAATTTTAACAGGGAATTTGTCACATGACATCCCCATTCTACATTTTCATTTTTAGGTTTGATGTGGTTTATGGGTATGTGCAGGAGAACTTCTCTTTTATAGGTTACATGTACCTTCAACGATCAAAAAGTGAATATCAAGAAATCAATAGTAAAACCCTTGTGACATAGAAGAAACCATTTTATGAGTATCTACATAGTTACCAATGCCCAGATTTGGTCACTAGTGCATAGGTGCCTCTACCCTACTTTGGGTGCCATATCTGGCTCTATTCTCAAGTTCTAAAATTTATATTAAGTAGTAACGACAATGTCTCTAGTCTATTCAATACTTTATCCTACCCAGGTCACTTCTTGTTCACTCAAAAATTAGCTAAGTCCTCCTATCTCTCATGTTTGCTTAGGGATTTACATTTTACATGCTTAATTACTTGTACCATTATTGTACTTCAGCATTTGTCTATCATTTGTTATGATAGTTACTCTACAATCTAGATTTAATTAATTAATCCAAATTAAATTAAATCACCCATTCGATCCCACTTGTTATGAAATTGTTTGCACACATGAAGGCTTAGCCCAATTAGGATTCACACTTGTTGATCTCCTCCCTCCACCTCATTCTCCCAACTTGTATCACATATTTTTACTCATTACTAATGCTTATGGCCTCTGTATCTTCCAATTATTAGTCTTCCTTGCACACACACCTCGTTCCTCTCCGCTCACCCATATAAAATCTTGGCTTGACTATATTGGTGGTGCCCTCAACCCCAATCATACATATATTACCTTTCCCATGCCTTTTAGCCACATCTCTAATTGCAATGATTCCTTCCTTAGCTAACCCAAAACATAACTTATTGGTATGCACATAACTGTCTACAACCACCTTTCACTAATGAAGAATATGCTATGGGTATGTATAATTTACGCTGCACAGGATCCATTTATGATCATCCTCACACTATCACATGTTATGTCTCAAATCCAAATCCCATTAGTTATGATCCTGACACTAATGACCTCCTTGATGAGTTTACTTGATTCCTCACTTACACACTTGGGGGGAATTGCGCTTTCTTCCCCCTCCATTATTTGATGTCTTTATATAATTCACTTCACACTTTATGCTTCATGATAAATATTTACTAACATCTATTCTCACAACACATACAATACACTTATTATTAAATGACATTGTCTTGTTCTACGGTTCATGCTTGACTGTTGATGGTGTAATTCCTCCATGAACCTCACATACAATACACTTATTACGCAATGAAATTGTCTTGTTCTACGGTTCATGCTTGATTATTGATGGTGCAAGTCCTCCATGAACCTCACTTCTCACATCTTGGCTACTCATGCTATGTGTTTTATGTCTATCTTTTTTAGCATCACATCACCTCTAATAAACACATTTTACCTTCATTAACCGATGATGCACTCTTGTACTATGGTTCATACTTGAATTTTCAGGGAGCATTCCTAAATGAACCTCATCTCACACACATCCCCTGAGGGGCAACATGACTCCTCTCATCTGTACATCTGGCCTATCATAGCACACCATCACATACACACTACATCTACACATCTTGGTTGTATTCACTCTTGTTAGCTTCTACTACTTACATGTACACTTTGTTTCATATGCTATTTGGATACTTAATATGTCATTATCTTCTTCTATAAACACATGCATGTTCACATGGTATCTTGAGATGAATGTAAGACTTGTGTAGATTCTTACATGATGCATGATGCTCAACACCGCTCTTTACAAGTCCCACCAAGGCTCATGGGGGCATCTACCTTTGCTACTCTCATACTTCACACATCACATGTCCTACTGCTCTAATATTTCCAATTTTTTTGTCACCATCACTTACTTTTCACTAATCTATACATGCATTGACATACTCTTTACCTTTCTAACATGTTGATGGGTGGTTCACGTGTAGCATTGTCCTTGCAGGATTACATACAACCATGGTTATCTAGTCACTTCGTGTCACTAATGTTTACTATTGTTTACAGGCTATGCCCTATGTTATGTTTGATCATTATCTTGTGACATTATGAGTGATGTCCCATGTATGCAACTAAATTTTTCTGGTACATCTTTTCTTCATATTTACTTGTTACATTGTCTTATATTTACATGCTAGTTCTTTTACACTAACACTTGTTTCTAATCTATCTTGTATGCATGTGCCTGGTTTCTACCATGCACATCCCCTACCCCCCTACATGTATCCAATTCATGATATAAATATCAGCTTCGGGTCCTCTCGTTTTGGCCACATCCTCCTACCTTCATCACATGCACCCCAAACAAGGGGGCAACTATTGGGTGAATAATTCACACTTTAGCAACACATAATGCTGGAAAAAAAAAACAATACAGAATGAGCAAAGGAACATAATCACAGATTGGTCTAGAATCTGACTTGGACCAAAAGCACAGATCAAACACTAGTACCCAATATCAGATAGGAACGATGGTCACTTATGTCCCTCATGGGAACTGGTGTTGTAGAAAAAAGGTAGTTTCTCAGTACAACCCAATTTCTAGTAGTTTACAATAAAATTCTACAGTAGTAGTCACTTGACTCTAGTTAAAAAATTTAGTCATTCAGTCACATTTTAGATACATACAATTACAAAAAAAGACGTGCCAATATATAGTGGCACTTATTGGGAAGCATCATGGAAGGAGAGAAAAATATACCTCTCTCCCCAAAACTCTTGTCTTGGTTTGAGATCACCGAAAAAAATCATCCTTGGCACGAGATCACCCAAAAAAATCACTCTTGGCATGAGATCACCCAAAAATATCACCCTTCAGCAACAAAACACTCAACTCCAAAAACATCTCTAAAGAAAAACATGAAATTTTTCTATCCTTTACTCTAATACATCAGGTGCACTCTTTCCTTATCTACTACTTCTGCATACTTATTCACACGTTACTATACTTTTTTTATATACATGACTTTGAACGCTCTTTCTCTTTTCTTTTATAGGTTTTTCATTACAAGAAGAAACTCATATCAACAAGAACAAGAACAAGATCTAGTAGCATGCTACTACACATACACTTCACCCCTAGGTTATACTTCCTTTTCCTAATTTCCACGCTTCACTTTATGATCAATTCATGCTTCACATAGATACTTATCCATTCGGAATGCTATCGACTATACTTCTCTTTGATTTACAAGGTATGCATATCCTATCTAATTTATGCTATTAAGTATTCACTCAACAACATAAAGTGGGGGAAAATGTAAACACAAAATCTATGCACTTGAGTACATTTCTAGGTCCTAAAGAATACTAATGTATACATGATTCCTTTCACATAGATAGTCATCCATTCTGAATGCTATCGACTATAATTCTCTTTGATTTACAAGGTATGCATATCCTATCTACTTTATGCTATTGAGTATTCACTCAACATCATAAAGTGGGGTGAAATGCAAACACAAAATCTATGCACTTAAGTACATTTCTAGGTCCTAAAGCATACTAATGTATACATGATTCCTAAGTAAGAAAACTAGTAGTTGAAAACTTATTTTGGTTATTTTATTGCTTTATCTTTTACACTTTATTGGCCTTACACACCTTATAGATCTATCAAAACTTAACTAATTTATCTTCTGATGACCTCAGACACTAGCACCCAACTAGGACAAAAGTGCCCAGGTGCTCATGTCCCTTCTAGGCACTCCAAACCTTCTCTACCTTCTTCTTACTCTTTTGAGTACTTTTCACCTCTTGGGAATCTTTTAATACTTTGGGTTAACCTTTTAGTTGTCAATTACGAAATTTAAACAAGGAAACCATATATATACTTAGTTATTTCTCTCAAATAAGGTGCTAAACACTATAAGCATTATCTATCATCATCCAATCTTTCATAAAAGGCACAAGATAATTATGATACATACATCTAGCACATGCAAATAAGGGAAAATGGCTGCATTATTATGCGTACACAACATATCAGGGGAGTTCATTCTATTTCATCACACACATCTAGCATACTTGGTACACTCTATATCTAACCCACTATCATTGTGTAACTTGCACAAGGGAAACCTATGACATCATTACACATAAAAGCATAAGAACTACATGGAGCATGAGATTTAGTGCAACACTCAGTTGTAAGTTCACTCTTTGGGTGACTGCCAAGGTCAGTCTAACTCCACATTCCGCATCTTTATTTTTAGATTTAATGTGGTTTGTGGACATGTGGAGGTAAAAAATTGTTTTGTAGGTTACCGGTACAACTAGTGACATTGTAGTGAACCCATAATGACAAAAGAAGATAAACAACAAAGCTCCTCTAGCCCAGAAAAGATCAGATCCTAAACATTTACACAATCACTAGCACCCATATCAGTCATTAACGCCTGGGGCACTACTATCCTCTTGTGGGCACTTATTTCTAGCACAATCCTGAGTTCTCAAACCCTCACCAAGCATGTTTGACACTGTTTCTAGCCAGATTCAACAAATACTCAGTCCAAATCACTTCCAGGTTGTGCATAATTAGCTAAGTCATCTTTCTCTCCCACTTGTTTAGGGTTTTACATTGTTGCATACTTAATTTCTTGGACATTACTGTAGTTTATTACATATATATCATTAGTTACAGTAAGCTACTCTAGAATTAAGGTTTAATTACATTTATATTAAATCAATTGATCATACAACAATTGACGTATACCAAAACATATGTTCTCATCTCAAAATTTGCATATTTCTCACTTTATTAAAAGTGTGTACTCACAAGTAGTACACCTCATTAGTTTTAAAAATTAACGCAATTAATTTTCATAACCCAATTATTAGTTGGGATTATTATTGTCATATATGAGTCACATGGAACTCATGCTCAAGCTAGGGTTTTTTGTGATCGGGGCACATGTTTTCTCATAAGAAAATTATTTCACTTTCCTTAACATCAAAGAGGGTTTAACATTAGGTTAACGAGATAACTCAAGTTACACTTTACTTTTTCAATAAACTCCTAATTGACAAAATTTTAGAGTTGTATGTTGATCACAAATTTCATCCACAATGACCTGTTAAGAGGTCCTCGAATTAACTCAATCCCATTTACACTCAAGAGGTTTACAACCTACGTCGGGGTCAACACCACGGTAAGTGGGACACTCCCACATTTCATATTTTTTAAGACATCCTATGAGACCTTTTACACACTCACTATCGGGTTATCCTAAGCTTATCCTCATGAGTATGATGAGGGAGAATTGGGCTCCGAGGAAGATACTATCTACAATTAACTCAAAAATCTTTGTTTCAAGCAAACATGCCTTGTACTATACACAAGGGCCTACATAAGATAACCACTAAGATACAAAATGCATACATTGAAACAAAAATACCTAAACATACCAAGCACAATGTGTATAAGAGCACGACCCTTGAGGATAGGAAGATTAATTGGTTTAAGCAAACAAAGGTAGATAAGGTAGTCATGTCCAAGGTGAGACACACATAAGTAGAAGAAAATCCAAAGGTTTATCCATTTTTCAAAATAGACCCTTTCCAAATGGGTTTTAGAAGACCACTCATATGGTTTGGGTACTAAGTTGTTATAAGGTCAGATAATACCAAACACATTATTTAGAATGTACAATGGGGTTTATTATGGGTGTCATCATCCCAATTTGGTTTCATATGAACTTAGTTACCCATTAGAGTGTTAGCGTACTACATAGGTTGAGAAAACTTGTTTAGATTTCAATAGTTCAAGAGTTTGAGCTTACTACCAACCAAAAGTACAACACATGAAAATACCATAATAACTACGTATAATTCCTTGATGTAATAGAACTATAAAAATACAATATAAAATTTCATCATCTCATTAAATTCCACACATACATGATAAAAAAAAATTTATTCCTTCAATAATACAACAAGTAAAATTATTTAAATAAAATACTTTTCTTATTCCATCAAGATTACACATTATTCAAGTTATAAACAACTTTAAACTTAGATTTTCAACAATCATTATAATCCCACCATGCCATTTGTAACCTATTAGATTATGTAAACATGGTCATAAAAAACATTGACATGGACCCACCCCTCCTATCTAACATGCTATCAAAACTCACAACATCAATTCAAAGTTAGAAATAGGTAACAAACTATTTACTTTCCATACTTTTCAAACCAAGACATCTATTCAGGATTTAGAGATAGATTAGAGAGAGAAACACTCATTTTATTTTACATAAGTAAACCAATCCATTTCCATGATTAGAGAGGGTGAGAAATGACAATATCAAATTTGATTCATAACATTCATATTCCAAAAATCCTTTCAGAGTATTAATTTTTTTATGATCTCTAGCACGATTCTTGTTCTCGTTGTTGCTATAGGGGTCTAGGTAAAGGTGTCAAAATACGTGATCAAGAGGAAAATTTAGAGGATATAAAGTTCCCTAAAACTCCCGAAATAACATCCATGCAGAATTCAACTCTAATAGCTTTCCGAAACTATATGAATGCGAAAAATAAAGTCCGTATGTGAAAATTGTGGTGGGTTAAAGTCGGGTCAACTCTAGGACGAGACAGAGACAACTGAAAGGTCACGACAAGTGGCAAATATTGAGCAAGGATGATAGGTTCAGGTTGATGTTTCAGGCCTCTAGTCTTCAACACTTGAGTAAAATCATCTTCGACATACGATCAAAAAAATTACCACGTGGTGGGTTCTTCAGGCCACCACATGGCCTGCGACCACATTGCCCTCATATCTCCAACTCGGAAGGAAGAGTTATACCAACTCAAAAAACTATTACACTACATTGGGTGAGTCGAGAAGCCAAGCCAACTTGGCAATCTACGGGGCTAGATATGGGGCAGGTTAACTATGTTTAGCTCGGCGAGCTAATGAGTGAGATGACACATATTCATTGACAGGAAAAATGGAGAATGTGGCTTATGCCAAAAAAAAATTAGAACCGCCAAATCCTTTTAAGTCTTCCCCTATCTCCTACCCCCATGAATGTGGGATTATCCACATAGTATTAGATAAGGTAGCATGATGGGTTTGAGATAGCTTGACGCCAACACAGAGGACGTGGTATGGCACAACGTACTTGGTGGGCATGGTAGATATGAGGACACAGATAAAGGGGTCAGTGGGTGCGGAGGAGACCATATGGATGGGTTGGTCACATGGGTTGAGTTTATCACAAGGGGCAAGACTGAAGTGGTCGGGCTAAGCATGGAGGTAGTGGTGTAAAAATGAAGGTGGGGGTGGGGGAATTGACATTGTGACTTAACCCCATATCCAATCAACCCAAATAAGTGGGCCGAATCCTACTATATAAAGGGCTCAACCCCCATCCATAAAACAACACAAGCTCTCAATTCCTATAGAGCTCGAGGACACTTAAGGAGCAATAAAAGTTTTTAAAGGCCTATTTTTAGGAATATTTGTGAGGAGCTAAGTCCTAATATAATTAGGCAATTTGTAAAAAATTGGGAGTATTTATAGACTCACCAATAGAACCATTGAGCCACATCTTCACAGTGCGAATGTTTGGAGGATCAACTGGGGAGCCTTAGGAAATTGTCAAGTGTATAGAAGACTGATTAGGGAGCCATAGCCATTCTATGGTGGAGGAGAATACGAGGATCAAATTTTCTTCATAAGCTGGGGAAGCTTCTTGATGGTCGTGATAAAGGTTCTTGTTCCTCTTATATTCATATTTATTATAACTTCAATTGTGATTTTATATTAGAGTTATGGTTTAAAAGTGGATAGTAAATTGATTCAATTAATAAACCTGAAAACGTAGGCATTCTGCCAAACTCCGTTACTAACGTTGCTTTACATTGTGGTTAATATTTGTTATGCCTTTGTTTTAAAGTTGATTTTAAAATGGGTTAAAATGAGTAAAAGAATTGATTGCCTATAAGGGTCTGAGGTCAATAGAAAAATTTGATCTATATTTTTGGATCAACACATGATTCTAATTTTTTGTTAATAGTCTTGTTTAAGTGCACTGGACAATGTATTACTATCATCATACATGTTTTCAAGCCTCATACTATTTTTTACCCATCGAACTAACCTCGGAGCGTCAATATAGGTTCACGGGTCTTTGTTGTCTTGTTGCACAAACTAGCCCAAGTGGCCACAAAGTGAGCCTACTGTAGACACAAAATCACGCACTTGGGTACATTTCTAGGTCCTAAGAACATATTTACATTCATATGATTCCTAAGTAAGACAACTTGTAATTGACAACTATCTTTGGCATTTTTTTCTATCTTTCTTGCTTTCTCTTTGAGCTTACACATCCTACAACCCAATCTAAACTTTATTGCTTTATATTTCATGACTCTAGACACCAGTGCCCATCTAGGACCCCAACGCTAATCTAGGACCCCAACACCTAGCCAGGAACCTAGCACCCAGGCGCCCTTGTGTCCTATAGGTGCTCTGACCTCTTTCTATCTTACTTGTTATTTTTGGGCTTATTTTATCTTTTGGGCATCTTATTTTCTTATGGGTCAACTTTTTAGCTGTCAATTAAAAATTCAAATAGGGGAATCATATAAATACAACACTATGTGACCATAACAAAGAACCAAACTCTAAGCATCTATTATCATCACCTAAGGTCGCATCTAAAGGAATTCTAAGAGCATCAAAGGAATTCATCTAGCATCCATTCAAGGGACAAAGGAATGAATTTTATACATACACGCATAGGAGGGGAAGTTCATTTTTTCATCCACACATATATTTAAATTAGTACATCTAACTATCACTTGCTATCAAGTGCACTTGTACAAGGGCTTCATAGGGAACACTTTTATCACACACACACAATGGAGTCTAAGATGTAGTGCAACACTCGGTCATAAATTCACTCAATCGGGTGACTAATGGGGTTAGTTTGACTCCCCATATTACATATTTTGTTTTTGGGATTTGATATAGTTTGAGGGTTTTGTAGGTCTTCTCTTTATAGGTTTGAGGTAAATTTGGTGATCATCTAACAACATACATGTGATAAACAACGACTATCAACGACCACCTTGTGACACCAGAAAAATCATATTCTAAGCTCCTACATAGTCACAGGTACCCAACAAAGGTCTCTGGTGCCTAGGAGCCCTCACCCTAGTCTAGGTACCCTGGTATGGTCATATCTGACAACTCCAAAAATTTACAAAGGTAATTGTGATGATTTTCCATTCATGTTTATTAGTTCATCCAGTCTGTATAGTCCCAACATCAGTTATAAATTAAGTCCTTATTTTTCTCTTGTGCACTTAGGGTTTCCTATTTTACTTACTTATTGTTTGTGTTGTCTATATTCCAATAGTTTCGTAGCATTTATCTATCATACATGACTCTATAATTATGGTTTTACAAATTTAATTTTTGTTAAATCACCTAAAAAAGGGCATCAAACCTCCAAATAAGATGTTTATTAGTCCTAACCTATTCTCTACTATATAGAGAATCAAAAGAAACCTACAAGGTTCAAAAATGGTAAACTAAGCTCGAATTACAACAAATTTCCGGAGCCAATTAGTTGAATTCAGTCATTTACTCTCTAGCAAAGTAAGCCAAGTGGGATATGAAATGACTGTGAAAAATTTACTTTTTGTAGGGAATAGGTAAAATAAAACACACTATACTATTCTTTATATAGCAACAACGAGTTTTACAAAGTTAAATTTTAAGTTGCGAATCTATAGGCAAAAAATTTGAGGTGATTTCGGGAGGGTTCAGTCGTAATAAGTGATTGCTCCCAATAACTAGTTTTCCCAAGTAGGCTAGAAACCCACTTCACAAACATGACCATCAAGTGTTTTAGTGTTGTTTACAGGTTGGAATCGAGTCATCATATGACAATGAAGAGGTTACAATAGTTTAAAAGTGGAAGTGAGGTTTAGAGATGCTTCTTGCATGTTAATATTAAAATGTGTTTAACACAACTTGAGGGCTATTTAATTTTTTTAGTTTATGTTATAAAACACATTTATCAATCTAGTTTGACTACAATAGGAAATGGGAAATGTTGAACTTGTTCTTGGTTTTTTTTTATTAAGTTCAAGGCCTAGTGTTTTGACATGCCGACCAAGGTGACTATTTATATGATTGGTTTAACATGAGTTGGAAATTTTTGTCTGCATTTTATAATATGTTTTGATAACAAAACATCATCAACAAGCTTGGTTTCAAATGTAACTTTTAAACTATTATAAATGGAATGAAAAAATTCAAAAACAAGAAAGAGAGGAGGAATGAACCCATGTCTTTAAAGCGATGAGGTAGTGTACGAGAGGTGCTCAAGCAACCCAAATTCTCTATCCACGAGACCATATTTTGCTGAGCCATTTTGTCAAGTGAATAACATGTCTTATGTAGGCTACCATAAATACATATATATTTCATTTCAAGGATCTCATTTTGCATGGGTTGGGAGTATGCTGATGATGTAGCTTAGAATTCACTGCAAATAGCCCAAGGCACTTTGACACATCACTTAGCCAGAACTGAGAGCTCACCTGAAGCACAAAAGGGTACCAAGTCCCTCTTTAGAGTAGCTTATTCAAGATGTTAACATGATTATAAGTATAATTAAGATCCATAACAGATAATCAATTAAACCATAATAAAGAATAATGAATGAAAGAATGAATATTTATCTAAACAAAATAATGAGATATCACTCAACGCTCTCCTCCTCAACACACAATACTAATTCTAGATACTCATTCTTAACTTCTACCTCTAATGCCTCCTAATCGCTTAATGCCTCACCTATTTTGTCTAGGACATCTATGACTATGGCATCTAGACCATCTTGAGTCATGTTCTCTTTTTCATTTTGTAAGATTATATAAATATTTGTAATACCAGAAATCATACCTTCCATATAGTCCATCTTCCCAGCAATCTATTTACATATCTCCTTCAGCTTGTTTTCATGTGGCTCTTGGGAACTTGTAAGTGCTTTGTGCTTTTCTTCCACCAAAACAAGTCTCTCCATGTGCCTAAGTGCTTTATCCTTCATGGCTTTGAGGACTTCATTATCTTCTACAATTTTCCTCGTCCTAACAATTACATATGGTCAGGGATAATTTTAGTGGTGAATATTCGTAATATGGTGAAAATTTCATTTTAGAAAAATTTGAAAAGGTGAATTTTTCGGAGCAGGTCAGTGTCTTGTTCACCTAAAATTCATAGTATATATTTTTTCTGGGGTCAACTTCGCCTTCATTTGAAAACATCTCCTATAAAAACCTAGGTGATTTACCAGGTAGTATACTACCACTAGTAGCTTACCATACTACCACCAGTACTTACCAACACCATTTTCTGAAGATGTTTGTGACTCATTGAATTTAGCTTATGACACGTGACAAAGAGGTTACCTGTTGATGCGTATGGCAGCATAATATTGGTTGACAGGGACATGTTGACACTCATTAAATTTTCTGACACGTGACAAATAGGTATTATAGACGTACAACTTAGTGAATTTGATGACACAAGACTCGGTTTACTATGACGTGTGAATTGTTTTTCTCAGACGTGTGCCCCAATTTTCTTTGACGCGTGACTTTGTTCAGAATAATGGAAGGTGCTAGTCCTCAGAATGTACAGACCCAAAAAATAACTAAGAAATATCAGAAGTCCCTATTCAAGTATTTTGGAAACTCTACTGATACAGATATTGCACAACTACCAGCAACCATACAGTTGCCACCAAAAAGAATCACAATAACTGACTGTGTGGAAGGTAATATTGAGGTGGACATGCATTCTGCATAGTATCAACAAATGACACCTATGCTGATACATGCCAGATCTTGAAGATATATACCTATTGAGATGCCAAATCCTAGAGATATTCTTCCTGTTGGGGTGCAACCAGAGAGTGCATCAAGATATCACACATACAAATACTCAACAAAATGGAACACAAAAATCAATTTCAAATTCTGGTTCATGAAAGAGGAAACCAGGTGATTGTGATATTGCTCAAAATTCTACTAAAAAAAGTAAAACATTGAAAATGAACAAGAATATGTGGACCATTGGGAGGAAATATAAGTTTGATTGGGCTGCCAAATTTCTGTTTATCGAATACAACCATCTAATTCAGAAGAGATCCCATCTGAATGTACATGTACAATATGTTCGTGGAAATTGGGAAAGTAGAAAAAAATGCAAATGAAGCTAGACACTATAAAAAAACACTGCAGAAAACAATATTTGACTGTAACGGGGGCGGATGGCCAGAAAATAAAAAAACATAGGTAGAAAACTGAAAAAGAATGCATGCATGTTAAATACACATCGGATTATGAAGCAAAGTAGAAAAAATGCAAACATCTCGTGGAAAAGGGAGGAACGATCACATCGCAAATTGGTAAGATGAATCAAACAAATCTACATGCAAAACTCATACAATTCTCTACTTTATTTCACATACTAAAGAAAGGAAGACTGATTTTAGATTTCCTTGATTTCAAAGTTTTGTATCAATATAATGGAGTGCCCAACATACCTTAGTCTCATTGGTCTGAAAGTAGTGCATGGGAAATGAAAAAATGCCTTTCGATGATAGAGAAGGAAGATTTGAAAGAGAATGTGAAAAAATCAAAGTTTATCTCTCTTTCAATTGATGAAGTGACAACAGTCGACAACACTGCATGGGTATGTATCCACGTCTATACTTTAGAAAATCATATAAGGACACCTCATCTGCTGGGTGTTATGAAAATGGTTGAAAACTGTAATGCCGAAAACCTACATAAAATAGTTGTTTCTCATTTGAAAGATATTGCTGGAATGACTGATTATGAAATCAATACGAAGTTGGTATGTGTCGAAGCAGATGGTGCATCAGTCATGTAGGGTCACTGAACAGGGTTGTGTGTTAGATTACAAACAACAGTAGCCCCATATATGCTACCAATTCATTTTATGGTTCATAGAATGAATTTAACATATAAAATGATAAGCAACTACGAAAATGTTGCTAAAGTAGAAGACCTTACAAGAAAATTGTTATCCCAAATTCGCCCCCCCGGGGAAAATTTGGTCAAGACAACTCCTGCACATAAGGAAATTATGAAGGAAATGACTTAGACCCATGAGCTCACATTCTAGGATGACAAACAGGTTACAAGTGGGCTCAAAAATAAAGGAGCAGTGCTCATAGAGGAACAGGAGCAAGAAGGAAAAGAAGCGGTGAAGTTTCAAGGTCTTCGGGTTCAAAACCATTCAAGAAAGAATCCAGAATCAACTAAGTATGGAAGAGCCAACAGAGAGAGCCATGTGTCCTAGTGGCACTTATCCAAGATGAATCTATAAAGGGAGGCTCAGACAAGCCCCCTGCATCTCCATGTGTCCCAGGTCAAAGTGGGCTGTTGGGGGTTTTCTGATTTTTGCATTTTACGAAAAGGGGGAAAAGGTAAATTACGGACCCACAAGCCTGATTTTTGCTCTAATATGGTTGCCACATGTCCCATATAAAAAATGGGAAATCCCAAATGAGTGCCAGGCTGCTGCGTGGGCCTGGTAGGTGAAAATGGAGAAAAGTCTTCCAAGCCATTAAAGCAGAATCCAATCTCTTCAACTACCAAATTTGATTCAATTCAATCCGTTGGGGAACCAAGAAGTGACACATTGTAGGCAGATTTGTAGGAAGCATTGATATTCAGTGGTTGAACTTTCAAAGCAGGATTCAATGCATTTCTCATGGTGGTTGGAGCAGGATTTGAATTTTCCCTCTTCTCTCTCTTTTCTTTTCTATATATACTATAATACTTCTTGTTTGAGAGGCAAAGACATTCTGGGCATAGAGAAACTCTGTCAAATTTGTTTCGTCGATGGTATTTTTAAGTAGCAAACCTTCTCCCATGCCTGGAAAATGTATTTGTGCCTCTATTCCAGAAATGTAATGGTTTTTGCAACTTTTACAGCAATAAAAACGTGTTTTTGTGGTGTTCTTCAACCCTTTGTATTGTTTTGTTGTTTCTCCATGCATCTCCCTTCTAGATTTGTTTTTCTATGCATGTATTTCATGTTTGTAGGTGCAGGATGTTGTATTTCATGGAGTTTAATAGTGAAAATTTGAAGATCTGGGCCATGTCACTTTTGTCTGACCTCCCTCATCTCCATTTTCTCTGTTTTCTTTCTCCCTCAACAGAATATCCCACTTCCTTTGTTGGTGTATCACCATTTTAATGTAGGCTTTGTTTTTTTAGTTTTCTCTCTCTCTCTCTTTGTCTCCTTGGAAGTTAGATTAGGATTAGATTAGCTTACCTGCACTGGAATATCTTGTGGCAGGTAGTTTAGGAAGAGGAACCAACCTTCTCTGGAGAGATTTCCCATTCATAAGGTCTCACACCTTAGAGAAGTTCAATGTTATGCAAATCACACTAAATGAGTCTTCCTTAGAAATGCAGATCCATAACTCATTTAGGGGTGCTGTGATTTCGCACTAAAAAAAACTTCATGCCTATATGGCAAGCAACCCAAAGTGATTTCTTGAGTTCTAGAAATTCCCAATTGGAATTACAAATGACAAAAAAATTATGAAGGATGTTGAGATGAGATGGATCTCATTGTATGAACCTACATGCAGAGTTCATGAGGAGCATACTTCATTGGCTGGTTTCATGCACAAATATCATCATCTAGTTGACAGGGTGAGGGACTTATTGTTCTATTTAACTAATTTGGAGACATTGCTTACAATGGTTGGTATTCTTCCAATGTTGTAGGAGATCAATACACCGATGAAGCATGCATAACATAAATTAATCTATATTGTGGATTTTATACAGATGAGAAAAATGGTATGTCAAAGTCTTGATGTCTGGTACTGTTCCCAAGATAGTTTTGATACACCTGTTTTTTGAGAATTGAAAATCTTTGTTAGATCTTAAAAATCCCAGTAACTATTTGAGATTTAATATCCACGATCACCTCTGCATCAATGTTAATGGGAGGGACATACCACTGCATATTTTGTAAAAAACGTCAAGCTATTCTAGGATTGGAACGAGAAGATGTTTTTGTGACACATAATCTTTTTGAGTCTGTTATAGTTGAAACAAGAATAAAAATTTAAAAAAAATTCAGAATCATTATCATTAGAAATTAGAGAACGTTTCTCCAAAGATAAAATTATTGAAGCAATGGGTGTGATGAATCCTAATTTTTGGAATACTGAAGGTGGTCATGCAAACTTTGTAAGAAAGCATTTCCATAAATCCATGGGTACAATAATGGAACATTTCACAAAGACTTCAGAGTTCAAGGGTATGGAAATCAAAGGTATACTGAATGCTGATTTATTAAAGTTTCAATCAACAAATTTTGCAACAACAATGAGGAACCAATATAAAAATTTAGATGAACCTTCTAAAAGTGGTGCTATTACAAGGCTGTGACGATGAATCTATCAAAGTTCTATCTTACAAGAATACATCAGTGAATATTTCAAATTATATGATTTTATGCCAAACAATTATTTTGGGCTCTGTGGAGGACGAAAGAGTTTTCAGTGCTTTATCATTTATAAAATAAAAACTGAGAAACAGGTTGGATAAAAATCTGGAAAGTTACATGAGGTGTTACATATCTTGCTACTCCATGGAAACCTTTCCTTTTGACAGAGAAATTGTGCATTGGAATTACCATTCTGAAAGAAGAGGAGTGAACAATACAACTACAAGTACAATTGTTCCCAATGATGAGAGTGGAATTGGCGCATTGTCACACTCTATAAAAGAGAACAACAAGTTTGAAGAAGCTATTGATAATGGATTGTTTCAAATTTAAATACGTATCTCCTTGACCTTACTTTTATTGTTTTTCACCTTACATTTTAACTGTGGTTATTTATTCAATTTCATATTAACTCTACCGATGCAAATATTGACTGAGGAGGCTTTTTATCAAATTTTGTTTCAGCTCTTGTTATCATTAAAGATCTTTCATGTTACAGGTATATATATTTACATTTATTTAAATATAATTATTTCATCTTTTTTTTTTAAACGTGGGTTGACATCCATTCGAGGAAGCTCGCACTTCTCGGGACTGACAATGTCAGGAAGCTCACCCATGTATCTACTAATCCATTTCTCATGTTGAGTTTTCTTAAATCAAAGATCTAACACACTATGAAGGATGATTTCTCATATTCCTTCCATATGCTTTTTCACAGCCATCTAAAACACAAGAGGTAACTTAAACCCTATCATATGACATTTCTTGATTTTTTACAATTATGTTTAATTTATTTTTTATATTTGTGAAATGCTTTGATATATTGTTTAAACTTTGTGGGATAAAATCACACAATCAAATTTTACAAAGAGAGGAAGATTTTTCCATATTAAGATGTTTATTTCATAACACATTCCAAATTTTATACAATTCATCATCCACGATCCTGCTTGAAGCTAAGTCTACGTCGACATCAAATTCATCATTATCCATATATATTTTAATGTCATCATCCACATCTAATGTCATCATATCACTATCATAATCCTGACTACTCCAATTATTATTAAAATAATTATTTATCTATTTTAGAACAATCCTGACACATTACATTTTTTAAAAAACAATTATCCATTATCATCATTCATCATCATCTATATCCATTCTAATGTATCTATCGTACTACATTCCAAATTTTCTAGATTCCATGATCGTGCTTGAAGCTAAATCTACAGTCCACATACAATTCACGATAATCCATATTTATGATTCTATTCTAATGTTATCATCCACATCTAATGTAATCATCATTACAAGTAAAGAGAAGAAGATTTAACTCTTAGTATTAAGATGCATGTGTCATACCATATTCCATATTTTCTTAAAATTTTTTTTAACCATTATCATAACACCATCACATTCAAATGAAACATAAACACCATATACAATCTAGAAATTATATACATAATATAAAGGAAGATATAAAATTAAATATTATAAAGTATTTCAAGTTTCAAATTCCAAATCCATATAATAAATTTCAAATTCTATACATAATATAAAGGAAGATCTAAAATTAAAGATTATAAAGTATTTCAAGTTTCAAATTACAAATCTAGATAATAATTTTCAAATATAGATTATAAAGTATTTCAAACCCTCAATTTTTCCACCCTCAATCATGAAATTTTTTAACCCTCAATTTTCTGTACCCCCTTCCTCAATGGCTTCCACTCCTGTACTCCTTTCAGTTTCCCCAATGGCTTCTCCACCTGTACCCTTTTCCCAATGGCTTGAATAATCCCAGAACTAATGAGATCTTCTTTACAATTCTTTGTTCCTCCTTTGTTGCATATCCATGGGATAGAAAACTTGGATCTGTAGCTACCTTGGTTTTGAATAAAATTCTAAGGTCGAAGCCATGCTCTTTAATTATCTGCTTCAGTGTATTGTTTTGTTAATTAACCAAAACAATATTTTCCTTCAAATTCTTCATAGCGAATAAACTTTTCTTTGCGGTTTCCAAGTGAACTTGGAAAATCTTTGCTTGAATCTTCAAATTTTCATATTTCAACTCCAAAAAAAAATGATATCAATTAAACATATTACTAAAATAAGAAAAGGTAAAATTAACAAAAAAGTATTGTTTTGAAGTGATAATACTTACAATCGCTCTATCTCTTTTGGCATTTGCAATCGCTACCAAATCCTTGTCCTTAGACCATTTGTTAAAATATGCATGGGCTTCAACACTAATATTTTCTAATTTGTTTAATGTTTTATCCAAAATGTCATATTTATAATTGTTGTTATACGTGACAGTACCACTTCTTACTTGGGTAAGTAAGGAATCCATCTTTGCAGGTTGATTCTGGACTACAATGTATAAACTTTCCCTTTGCCAATAATTTTCAAAATGACTTATTATCTCATTGATTATTACTTTTTCCCTTCTCTCCCATTATATGAGCTGACCGATATGAGGCATAATAAACTCATTGACATGGGATTAACAAACATAACTAATTAAGTTCTCTAAAGGAAATGGTAGCAACTATTCACCATATGTATCTGAAGAAGATGAAATTGCTGGATAGGTATGGGGGATTTTGGGTTGATCGACTACTACTTGTTTCTACCTTTGCGTGCCCTGATCCTATTTACGATAAAATAAATCAATATTCTAAAGTGAAATGTAATGAAAGTTGAATAAATTATGTTGAAATAGAAGTATACCTGTTGGCCTTGAATCATCTCATGCGTATTGAAAAATCCTGTTGGGTCATTTCTATCAATGGCCAAGTAATCTTCATCTAAAGTTATATTATTTAAAACCGATATGCTTGTTGTGTTGGGAAAGCCACCGAGAGAGAGGGTTAGAATTTGAAATGAGGAGGAAATGTTTAGTGTCCCACTACGGGCCAAAGGAATTGACATGCGTTTACCAATGTTCTTTTTTCTTGATCCTCTGGTTGGCATTTTGAATATTATTAGAGGAGGAGGGGGTGGTGCTGCTGTCTGTACAAAAGGTGAAGGAATGCAATGTGCTGAAAAGATCAAGAAAAATCATATGAAAAACACGTATAACTATGCAAAAACTACGAAATTATATAAAGTAATATTCAAAACTTGTACTAAAGAAATAAAGTAATACCTTGTTATTGAGGGGTAGCTTATCGCAGTGGTTGAGGTGGCCGTGTTGGTGTAGTAATTGGTGGTTTTTAAGCTATCTATTGCTAGGATTGCTCAAGTGGTTATTGAGAAGATATAATTACATGTGATTGAATGAAGTGAGTTGGTGAAGAAAATTGACTTTGAGAAGTACACGCATAGTCCAAAGTCCCTGTAATGTCAGCAATAGTCGATTTTATGTCCATTCAATATGGTAAATTGAAAATACAAAATGGGAATTTGTAAATAATAAATGTTAAGGTATTACTTCTCTGGCGTTTAATGAATTCAAACGGTTGGTAGTTTAGAGACGAGTGAACTTCCATTTCAGATTGTGAATCTGCCGACGCCTTAGCGTGTTGTTGGCCTCTTCCTCTTGATGCCTTCTTTTTTCAAGGAAGAGCCTCCAAAAATATTCTCTGCAAACAATAAATATTTAATTAGATTCGAGATGAACATCCTATTAGTCTAATGTTGAAATAAAAACTTTATAGTTTATACCTGTTGTTCTTGAAATGGAATTGACAAATTCATCAACGCCTCATCCGTGCAAGTAGGAATTGGTTTATCTTTTAAATTTAGAAGAGCCTTGTAATAAAATCCAAAGAGATAGTTTGTGGAGTAAATGACTGGTTTTTTCGAAAGCATTGCATTTGTAATGTCAGTTTTTATTTTTTGGATAAAAACATGCACAATCAAATTTTTGCTTTTCGATAGTAGTAGGAATGTATGCAATAGCCTAGTTTGGTATATCCGCTTGGTGACCCTGCAAAACTATTCTAGCTTGAAAGAAGGAAATCATAGTGGTAAGAAAGTGGTGTGAAATTCCTTGCATCTCCACACCATGTCTAGATTTATTGACACGAGCTGCAAATTGCAAAAGAATGTTGGAATTAATATCAATTTGAATTGTATCAAAATTAGAAAATAAATACCAAATGAAAATTGAAAACAGTTGACACTTACAATCAACATGGAACCTGAAAATTGATTCTAGGTACTTCTTATCATCTTCGATGAGTGTCACCTTCATTGTAATAATGGGTAAATTTTTGAATGGGAGGCCTATTAACTGATGAATATTAGCTGGGTCGACACCAAATTAAAACATTTGACCATTGTCCATAGTAACAGTAAACAAACCGTCCTTTGTATTATATGAGGATAAAAGGCAATTCATAATTTCATGGTCTATTTGGAAATGGGGCACCCTAACGAGACCACCAAAGTCATATGCATTGAGCATATCATTGTATTCCGAATTCATTTGTACAACTGTCTGGATGTGGGGGCATAAAAGGTTCCTCTAGATTATTTTGGCCTTGGATAGGGCTTGGACTGGATTTTCCTCTTGATTTTTATCTTAGGCTTGGGCTGCACTCATAGTCACCATTGTAATTGTCCTTGAGCTTGATTGTCCCTGAACTAGATTCTTGTAAACAAGAAAATTCGGGAGCCGGAAAGTGTAAAAGTGAAAATGACCATTGGTAGGATACTTATAGGACAAAATTATGGTTTCAAAGCCTAAGATGTGCAACAGAGAGCCTTCTAGTCATGTGTTAAGAAGCTTTGTGGACACGTGACAGGGAATCTTCCTGTCATGTGTCAACAAGCTTTCTTGACGTGTGACAGAGAATCTTCTTGTCGCGCGTTAACAAAGTTTCTTGATACATGACAAGAAGATTCCTTGTCGCACATCAATAATGTTTCTTGATGCGTGACTCAAAGGCTCTCTATCACATGTCAAAAAAGTTTTTCTTGATGCGCGATAGGAAGGTTCCCTGTTGCACATCAAAAAACTCTATTGATGTGTGACATGGAATCTTTCTATCACGCGTCAAGAAACTTTGTTGATGCGTGACGGGAAGATTATATGTCTCGCGTAAATAAATCTTGTTGATGCGTAATAGGAAGATTCCTTGTCGTGCGTCGAATATGTGTCAGTGTCTGCAGTCTCCCTTGAAAAAATAGTAGGTGAAAATTCAATTATGAAAAAATGGAAAATTCACCTTTTAGAGAAACTGGTTCTGGGGATATTCGCTAGGTATTTTCCACCTCCAATTTCCAAGAGGTCTCTTAAAATGAACATTGGTATCATAAGGTATGTGAAGTAACTCACTCATATGTCTTTGAGTTCTTTTCATCTATAGGTTTCTGAAAAGTGTTGTTTTCATCATCCATGTTTTCCTCCAATGTAATCTTGTAAGTTTGTGTCATAATGAGTCAAAATTCTGAGTGAAAATGTTGCAAAATGGCATGTGTGAAACATATTTGTATCCAAGCCTACTTTATCCATGTGTTGGGTGAATCAAATTTGTCAAAGGTCTCTTTGCATGTATGATCATGTCAAAGAAGTTGTATGTCACGGTGTTATGGGTATGAAGGTTGAAATCAATGTATGCATATATGTTTCTTGATTTGAACACCATGTTTATTAGTAAAATTAAAATATCTTAATTTAAGCTCTATCTGCATTAGTAAAGGTTTTATTGGTTTGGAAAAAATTGTTCATAGTATAGTAAGTACTTAAAATGATCATATGTCAAGCTTTGTAAGTATCAAAAGTCTGTGGTCTCTCATCTATAGATTTGTAGGGTTGTCAAAGTCAACCATATCAAGAATGATATCTCTGTGTTGGTCAAAATGGTGCTTTGTAGTGTCTCAGTAAATATCATCTGAATAAGAGTTTGCTTAGGTTTGTGATAAGGTGTCTATGTCAGCATTAAGAGTCTCAAAGGTCAAAAGTATATGCAAAACATGAGGGATCTGGGTATACACTCAAGAATAAAGGTCTTATAGTGAGTTGAAGTAATCAGAAGTTCAATCTATGCAAGGTGTCATGTGAAAGTTGGTTGACAAGCTATATCAAGCTGAAGAAGCCAGTGAGGTTGTAATGAAGGTGTCAAGGCCTAAAAGGAAGACTTCAAAGGAGATGGTTTCAATGTTAAAGGAATTTTTCAAGGACAAATTTTCCCAAACAAGCTTGAACAACATTACAGAGCTCTAAAGAGGTGTATGTGCCTCAAGCTACAAACCTTGAAAGGGTTCGATAATAGGATGTATCTTTCAGGTATGCTAATGAGAGATCTTGAGTCATAAGAGTTGTAAATGAACAATGGTATGCAAATGAGTACATCCATTTAAAAAGAAGATGTTTATGTTGTGTGTAAGTGTTTTCTCATCAAGGTGTCTTGTTTACAGTTATATGTTGGGTCAATTGTTGCTAATCAGGACTTGTTCTTGATTCTTCAAGGTGTATCTAGATATTATGAAAGTTCTAATGTCAGTGGCTCTATGTCAAGAGTGCTCTAAGATAAACCTAAATCAATATGACAAAGATATCCAAGATTGTGCATTAAAAGGAAGTCAAAATTTGTGTCTCCAAGAAGTTACTTGAAAGAAGTTAGCTATGTCTTTCTCATCCAGATGAATGCCTTTAGTAAAAACTTCAAAGGCTACAAGTCTGAGTTGTGGATAATGTTCTATAAGAGTAGTGGAAGCAAATCATTGTTATAAATATTTCTCAGGTGTTATTTACTATATCAGAGTCAAATAGATGTATCTTTGCATCAGAGAATGTGTGTAAATAATGGTGTTGATCTCTGAGACTCTCATGATAAATTTTTTCTCATCATAGATCTGTGGAGGCTTTAAATTCATCAAGATGCAAATGGATCCATCAATATTGATGTGCATAGGTGGCATATGGAGTTGTATCTCTTCAATTGAATTCCAAAATGTGAGAAATATCATTTCTTTGAATGATTCCTTGTTGTAGGATCTTATCAAGATCATCATATGTTCTGAATGAAAATATGTGTCTCCACAAAGGGCTTTAGTCCACATGGTTAGCTCTGAATTATATATGTCAGGGTTATTGTATTATAAGGAAAATAGGAGATTGCATGACTGAAAAATGGTCTTGAAATGGTCTGGAACTAGTTGCAGTGGTTAGAACCAAGTCAATGAAGTGTAAAGTATAATTTGGAAAGGTCCCACTGACAAATTTCCATTAGTGTATAATATGACAATAAAGATGAATGATCCCTATGAAATCTATCAAAAAGATGTTGAAAGGGTTTGCATACAGGTCTTATAAATTTAGGGCTCAAGAATATGGTTTTGAAATTGAACAATGCATTACTAGAGATGTGCTTGGAGACTATCAAGCTTGAGAGTTTGTGTTATATTGGAATTGAGTACGATATGTATCCATCAATCACTTGAAAACCATGCAAGAGAAATGATATGGTTTATGTACCATGAAATGGTCTGTCAAGTTGGTACTAGTATGAATAATCTGATGAATTTGTATGATCTCTCTTACTGGAGTAAAGTTGAATGATAGTTAAGGACTTTGACGATCATATGTCAAGAAGTAATGCAATAATGATGTCAATAGTGATCTATTGATGTCAAATTGGAATTTCCCCTAAGTTCAAAGATGTGTGAAAGCTCAGGAGGTATAAAGGCAATGTGTAGACCTCAATGGTCAAAGTAGGATCAGAAAGATTATGAACTGACAAGTTTGTCAAGAGTAGAGAGATCTAGGGTATGACTACTATCGTAAAATCTCGGGTGTAACTGAGATTATATAGGCATGACTATGATAATCTAAATGTGATAAAGATTTGAATAATGCAGAGAGGTTTGATAGTTATGTACATGTGCCTCACAGACAGGTGTGACATTAGAGATATGAATAACTCATATATGTAGAACTTCAGTGCTACAATGCATGGTTGAAGAAAATTCTTGGATTGCATCACAATGAAGCTCTAGGGGAGAAAATTAGGCCATGTTCAGTCAAGTTAAGAAACCTCAATAAGTGATAAATGACATGATACTAAGTGTGTACATTAATATGCAGTTGTGATATGAGTTGTACATCAAAATCATATGCTGACAAACTTCATACAAGGGTACATGAAAAATAGGTGATATATGTGTTTTGTAAGCTATCTTGAAAGGATGAGCTCTAAAAGTCTTGAGAGTCAAATAATATGCTCCTTCATAATCTAGCAAAGGACATCTATAACAAGCTACAAAGATATTCATTTGGAAATGGAGACATTAAGATCATATCCAGAGTATTGTGTTGCAAGTGGTCCACAAGTAGGCTACAAAAAATAAAGTGCTCTCGGAATGGATAAATGTTGATAAAAAGGATGAGGTATAGATTTTATAAGATATTCATCATGAAGATAAAGGTAAAAAAAGGTTGGAATGTAACAACATTGTATGTTTTTGTACACAAATTGCTTAGTACATGTTCTGAAGATGGCTTATGTGGTTGTGAAGTATGATAATCATGAAGAATCCTATAAGTAATCAAGAAATGACTGAGTGGTGAAACTACAGTTTTGGTAATATGCCTTAAGCACTAAGGTATAATGTGTACAAGAGGTAGGGTATGAATCTATATAGGTTGAAATGAATACTCAAGATAGATATAAATATCGGTCATTTAAGAAGAAAGTTTTTGACTGTAAATTGAGTGTAAGATTGTGAAAAGATAAGCTTGTATCTAAAGTGAAGATGATGTTACAAAGTAGACAAGGTATAGGCTCTATCAATGAGTGTCTTAGGAAAAAATGGTGATTAGTGTGCAAGATTCAAGGGTCTACAAATGAGTCTGTCAGATTTGTAATTAACTGGTCCTCAGCTATGTGATCTAGTCTGAGAAAAAGACTTAGTAGAAGGTCTGCTCTTTTTGGTATTGTATCAGTATGCTTAACAAGACCTAAGAATTTCTAATGCAAGTATGGGGGGATTGAAGTTGATTTGTTCACTTCAGGCTAAGGTGCATTAAACTCCTTAGAAGGTCATATGATAAAGTATATATGGTATTCTCTCGCATAAATTGATAATTGCATGTACAAGTAGATATAGTTGTACCAAGATTTTGTGATATCAAGATGATGCAATAGTGACTGCAAGAAGGTTGAAAAACACTATAGAAGTAGCTTCAAGGACAATGTGAAAATGGTTGTGTCATCTCAAGAGAATTCTACAACAAGGTAAGAGACCAAGATTTTTTGCATTTTTAGTAGATAGGTAGAGTGGTACAAGTCCTAGGGGGAGCCCTAGTTGAAATTGCTTGATATGTTTGTTATATGGTTTTCCTATAAGCTTGAGAAGTTTTCCCATATTGCCACTAAAGTTGATTTTTAGGGACAATTTAGGTCCTAAATAAGTGACATTGACTAGTATTTGAAGCAAAATTTGTTTCTTATATGCATGAAAACAAACCTAGAAAGTGATGGATGAGAATCAATGAATGAAGGCATCAAAATAGGATAAGTATCATCTGAGGGGGAGCTATTTTTGGCTCTTACCAGGACCATGAGATTTTCATATTCTATTGTTGGAGTTAGAGGAGAGAGAATTCAGTCCCAGGGGGAGTTTTTGAGTCGAGTAATTCAAGTATTCTACATTGTTGTCATTGTGCATTCTCTTATATTGTCATTTTTTCATGGCTATGAGTCATTGTAGCCTTTTTCATAGATGAAAAAAGGGGAGAGAGGCTCAGAAACATGGAGTTGAGGTCATATTGAGGTGTTTTGTCATGTTGGTTGTACCATCAATGTTTTTCCTGAATGATGATTGCCATCAATGACAAAGGGGGAGATTGTTTGGCCATTGTGGGTTTGTGTTTTCATTGATGTCAACCCCCATTGATGGAAAATGGTGTCATGACGATGTTTGAGTCCTTATATGATTTTGATAAGGTGTCATGTATGGAGTTCATGTGGTTTGGTGAAGTATAATGTTGTCATGGTGTTTGGTTTGCTAGGAAAATTCATGTTTTGAGTCATCATGAGTTTTTTGGAGTGTGTCATGATTTCATTCATAGTCCATGAGGTGTGCTACATGTGTGTAGGACTCTGCACAAGGTCATTATGGTCAGGTCATGTGGTTACAGTGTTGAGTCAGGTCGTTCCAGGATTGTTTCTAGCCCTGAAGCATGAAAAATGAGATGGAGATGTGAGATTTGGTCCCAGTAAGTTTTATTCAAGCATGTTTAAATCATGGTAGCATTTTTCTTGAGGTGTATGGTGATTTTCAGGTCATAATTCAGAGGTTAGATGTATATTTGAGGTCTTTGGGAAGCAAGCAGTGGGAAACAAGTAGGTTTACATAGGTAAGTATTAATGGTTGGAGAGTTTTAGAAATATTTGTGATATGTGGTGACTTTTATAAGTTATAAGATGTTTTCATGGTGCTTCATGTCAATTTGCTTAATATTTTTGAAGATATATAAGTTTTGGCAAAACTGAGTAAGAAACAATGTGTTTTTGTGACAAAAGTTGACCTTCTGATGCTTGTTGTGAATTGTATGATTTGCATGGTGACCTGATATATTATAAGGTCAGTTATGAATATTTCACAAAAATAATTAGGTGGTTTTATCATCTTTTTTATCAATGATCGTTAAGAAGATAAAGTGGTTTGAAATCCTAGCTAGGAGCAGTTTGCATAAAAGTGCTTGTATCAGCCCAGTTTTGATTACTATTGAAAAATTGATGATTGTATGTTGTATAGGACTCTTCTATATTTCTAAAAATTTATGTTAGAGTATGTGACAATATGTGGGTCCCACCTGAAAAATTCCAGTTTCTAAAGAGTTCAAGTTTGAGGAGAAAGTTTCCAAATGAGGTATGAACTAAATTGTTGTTATATGATGTATGTGAGTTTTTATTGATTTAAAAAGAGGTTTCAGGACATTTTTATGAAATTTCATGGTTATATGAGCTCCATTTAGGTTGACTGGTCAAAAGGTAGCTTTGAGTCCATAAAAAGTAGTCTTCAGTAAAATGAGCATAACAGGAGCTACAAGTGGATTTTTAAGATGATTAAAGTTGTGTTGGAAAGAGAATTAAGATATATATCCATTGATATGTTTTTTCTCATGATCAGCTATTTTTATATGGTTTCAAGGTAACTTTGTGAGTAGAAATATTTTTTCCAATGTAGGACAGAACTATAGTTTCTGAAAGTTTTGAGTTTGTTGAAGCATTATATGGATTATGTGATGCTTTATATCACATGTAATGTGAAGAGGGATAAATTTTACGTCCAATGAATCCATTTATAGGTATTTAATGTTCATATAAATGTTTTTATGAGTTGATCTTTGGAAACAACTTTTTGGGCCAGTTGATTTGGTGAAGACAAAAGTGACTATGGTTTGATCAGGTGGTTGATTCAAGGATTTTAACTTGATTATAAGTGTGCTAAAAGTTATTTAATTTCCATAAAGTTTTTACATTGCATGGTTTGGTTATTTTTAAGTGATTTTTTGGCATAATGAAGTTTCCATGGTGTTGAAGGATGTAGGAAATAGTTGTTTTGAGAAATACAAAGAGTACTAGGCCCATTAAACAAAATAATTTGATTGGTTGAGATAAATTGTGACCTTGGTTGATGTTTAAATTATATGTTACTCATGTTTGATGAATATGGGAGCTTGAATAACCATTTTTTAGAATGAGGAGAATTTTAGAATCCCAATGCATGTGTTTTGGTGCATGGAAAGTGTGTTTTTGCTAGGCTGACCCATATGGGTCACTTGTAGCTGTTGTGAAAACTTTATGGAATTTTTTATTGATTAATTAGTTGAAAAAAAAGTGTATGACCAACCTCCTTTGGGTTTGAAGAAATAAAAAGGTATAAAAGTGATGTTTTGAGTTCATTTTTGAACTAGTGCTTTTGGAGGGAAGAAGTGCGACCTAGAGGAGAGTGTTTTATAGGTATGTGTGCATGGTTTGAAGGATGAGGAAGAGAAAGAAAGGTTTAGGAATGATTGAAGACATGAGAGCAAGAGTTTATATCTAAGATAAGTTGAGAAAGAAGAAGATAAAGTAATTTGATGCCCTAGGGTTTGAACTAGGGTTTGTGAGCTAAATATGTGATCTCCATCAGTTGTGGTAACATAAAATCAGAGATAAAACTTATATAGGTGGATGAGTTAGTTTTTGGTCATCCTAGGGGGTTGTATCCTCCTTGTGAAGTGGGATCTTCATTAAACTATGGGTTGGTGCTTCGTGTAGGGTGATTGCTCTACCAAACTAGGGGTTGGTGCTTCTTGTGGGGTTGGTGCCTCACTAAATCAGGGGTTGGTGCTCCTTGTGAGTTTGGTGCTTCACTAAACTTATTTTCTTTGTGTAATATAAGCATAGTTTCAGTGGTATTTCTTTCCCATGAGGTTTTCCCACTTACATATGGTGTTCTTGTGTTGTGTACTTTGTTTCTTGCTCTTATGATTGATGTTGTTTATCTTAATAAGCACACATGGCTATGGATATTTAATGGACACTATAATTTGATGAATGAGTGGTTTGGTAATTGAAGTAAAAATCATTGTTGGACTGATTCACCCCCCCTCTCATTCCACTGTGCTTCCATAAAAAAGATAGTAAGTTTGTATGGGATGAGACATGTCAAAAATCCTTTGATGTCATTAAAGCTTGTTTTCTCAAGCCACTAATCTTGGAACCTCCAGTCCCAGAGAAACTGTTACTTTTATACATTTTTCTAACCTTCCATACATTAGGTTTCTTACTTGTTCAACATGATGATGCTCATTGAGAACATGTTGTCTACTATATTAGTCACATGTTGCTATGTCACTACATGATAAATGTACAAATTCATGTTATTACTAAAGTGGACCCATTTTAGTATTTTTTTTCACGAACACATTTATTATGTCGTTTATCCTGATGGGTAATGTTTTTTATGATGAGCCTTGACAATTCCCATTCCAAACCCCATTTTTTGTATCATCACTTTGTATTAAACTAATGCTAGCATTTTTGTATTAATGCTTCTATATATTTAAATGGAAGTTTTTTTGCATAAATCTTGTTCATTTTTATCTTGCATATTATTATTTGAATGGTTTGATATAAATTTGTTTTCATGCTAACAAGTGTAAATGAAGGACCTTTTATAAGCCTATCACAGGACTCATACAGAGCCCAACATAGGACTTACCTAAGCTTAGCATAGGAATCACTTCAATCCTAGTGCAAGACTCATGCCATGGAGTGCAGGACTCACATTATGGAAGTGCAAGACTCACATTATGGAAGTGCAGGACTCACATTATTGAATTGAAGGATTCACATAGTGTAAAAAGGAACTAATCTAGTTAGATTATCCTCTCGGCCTTGTGCCCATTATCTCTTATAGTTATGCATGGGTACCAAAGCAAGATCCTTCCCATCAGACTCGTGTATAAGGGAGGGAACATTGCTCTAAGTAAACCTTGTTGAAAAGGAAATTATTATCTTACATCATCCCAAAATATTATCTATGTGTGTTTCCCACCAGTGTGCTACTATTCCTCATAAGGTATAAATTGGCATATTCCTCTTTCCCCCCTCCTTCTGCCACTAGTTCTCATTGGTGCACAAAAATGAGTCAGGAGTTTCTTTGCCAATATACCTGGGTAATTGATTTTCACCAAAGTTTCGAATCATGCACAACCTGATAATCTTGGTAACTCTTCCCTTAACCTTACACCTAACCATTTCATACGTTCCCTGGGCCCAATTCTCACAAGAAACACTAGTAGTGTCACTGACAGATTGTGCATCTTCCCACTAAGTAATCCTTCCTTGGATGGCTCCACATTCTCATGGTTATGCACCATGTGTGCATAAATCCTATTAACCTCTTCTTCACTTACAAGCTCAATGTATGGTGTAACCTTCACATCATCCAGAGGCATGACTACATACTCCTACTTGTTCTAGAGACTCATATATCTCTTGTTGAAGTGCAAGATAACATTGTTCACATAACATTAAGGATGTCCAAGCAATACGAGAAGTTGTCTACCTCAGAAATCTCCAATACTTCAAAATATATTGTAAGCGTAGCTCCCCGAATAGTAATTGAATCATCCTTCAACAACCCAATAGGCATGTCCCTTGTCTTGTTTTCCATATATACAACATTAGAATATGGATGTAATTGGGGTATCCTCATCTGGTTCTAAACATCCAAATTCAATACATTCACCTCTGCACCCATGTCAATCAGAATATTACTCACCAGTCATCCATTGATCACTGCATCCAGTGTAATTTCCTTGTCATACTAGTGGTTATGTCGTGGTAAATTTGCATGCAGTATCTAGTGTTCCCTTTTAACTTCACTTCATAGTACCTTCTTGCGCAGCCAATCTCCTAACATTGGAATGATGTTCTCCTATCGTAGCATCCTACATTCCTCCTTCAAATCATCTACATCCTTTTCTAGAAGCTCAATATTCTTCATGCATTCCCTCTCATGCTCTTGTTCCTTTATGCACTTGATCTCCCCTTACAAATATCTGATTACTCCTATGGTTTTTTGATACACCTTTTTTTTATGAGTAACATCTAGATACTTAACATGCATTTTTTTCCTCCTCATGATGAGATATTTTTCTTTAACATGTTCTTTTGTGCACATTGCCTTTGCACGTGTAGTAACTAATTCAGGTTGTGATTCCATATCAGGTATCTTATTAAATGTTCATTGTTCATTCTTCACACACTACACCTTGATCATCCCTGCACCTTTGTCTTTCTTTTTGTTTTTACACATATGCTCATAAAGGCCAAGGTAGTCCTTCAACGTTATGTTTACTTTCCACAATAGGCACATACATTGATTCTTGGAACACTTGCAGTGGTAATGATCTGGGGAACCCATATGTATACAAAGACTTACATGTGAACCTTCCTCTACTACCATGACCTCTGCTCCTATATCCACCTTGGAACCCACCATCTCCATTGTTGTGCCCTTCATTAGTTTGGGATTCATGCACCTGAAAGCTACTTGCCACAGTGGATTGTCATAATCCAGTCTCACATGCCTCGTGAATATGGTCTATTAACTGATAATTAGTTGTATCATGAATCTAGTCTATAGATAGGGCGATTCTATACATCATTATTCTTGTGGAAAATCTCACCCAATTTTAACAGTACACACACATTCTTGCACATATAACTATCATTAGTATGCCCTTCTACATCACAATCAATACACCCTAACCCACTACGCATCTCATATGCTGAATTGGTAGAAATATTCTCCAATTGATGAACCATAGTTGTTACTTGTGCCTCAAGAAAAGGACTCACCCCAGTGTCTACACTCCTAATTGCTTCAGCGTGCAGATCTGCTTCCAAAACTTTAAGCAGATTAATAAATGTCTTAAGTGATAAGGCCCTTTGAAGCAGAGTTGAGAATCCTCCAACGAACCAATGTGCATGTTGGTTCTGGTGAATATCATAATATATCTTGGATAAGAGAGTTTTAAATCACACCTCATACTCCCTCACACTTTTAGACAAGCCCTGCTTGGTATCTTTTATCCCACTTATACTTTGTTTCTCAAAATCTAGAATGTGAAATTTAATAAAAAACATAGTACACAATGCATCATAGTCCACCGCACTATGGTGTGGATCATAATTTCTATACCAACTGTGTGTGTCCCCTTGAAGTGTGGTGGAAAATTGACTTACCTTTATGGCAAAGTTTGTAATTCCATTTTATCTCCATAGCAATTCAAACTTGTGCACACTCAACTACATCCTCCACACCTATATACTCTGGCAAGTGAAGATACATCTCAAAGAATACTTGAGGTGTCTCTTACTACAGTTGTTGAGGTGTTGTTTATGATGGCTGATTTGGTGGTGGTTGGGGACCTTATCTTGGAGTAGGATCAGACCCTGAACATGATCTTCCACTAGGATTTCCTCTATGCGGTGGCTGACTTGAACCTCTTGGGCCTTCTGCACCTCATGCCACAACATGTGTCCTTGTAGATGAAATTTCTTGAGTCCCAATTGTCATACTAAATCAGACACCCAATGTTTATGCAGTAGCATCACCTATATGATTTCTTCCAATAGTCTATGTATCAACACTCTGTACCGATGACATGCCTATAAAAATACCTCCAAAAATACTTCTAAACACTGGCACTTGTTGCATTGCCATGTGCGTGTCCTTGATCTATCGCACTTCATGAGCAGTAACTAAAACATGTCTACCTATGTCTCCTACCCAACATATATATTCCATTTTCTCACCTTTGCTATGATACTCTTTATCCACTACCTCTAGATTTGGAACACATTGCGCGGCTAGGTATCTAGGATGGATCAGATGCACACTTGCATCTCTCTCTCTCTCTCTCTCTCCTTAGACTCATTCTCATCATAGGCCGATGGGGTCTCTCTACTGCCCTTTCCTAATGTCAGGAGGACATAATATTGTGGTCCCTCACCTTCTATGGGGTTCTCATCACTTCAACCAATCATCATTCCCCTTAATCTCATTGCGTCATTAAATACCCTCTGTCACGCCTCATTATACTTGAGTTATCTTGCCTCCCTATGTAATGCTTCTGATAGGGCTACTGTCATCCTTCCTAAATCTACTCTTTCCCCTGCATGCAGTGGAGGTTGAACCACCATAGGTAAGTTATCCATTCCCATTTATACCATCAGAATCTTGATAGTTGTATTATGTGTAAATAAGATCCTCTTAGCTCACGTAAAAACCAGAACTATGCTTCCTCAGGGAAAGGATATGTCAAAATTGTGTACTCCAAAGTATAGTTGTGTAGTACACCTTCCCACCAATGATTTACAACTTTAGTCCATGTCTTGGTCGAATCAAAGACTGTTTGATAGTCTTTTTTACGTCTAATCTCTCTTTCTTAGTCAGACACCTCTGTTTTCCACGTAAGCTTCCAACCACTAGTATAACTCTACTAGGAAAAATATGAAGAATGTCTCATATAAGTAGTCATAGAGATTATCTTCTACCCACTTTCCCATATTAAAGTTAGGTCTAATGTTATATCTCTAAGAAAAAGCTTCTTGGTCGTATTCTATCCAGCTTTGAATTTTCTCCAAAGACACTCAAAATACCATTTGCATGCAACATCCTAGTAGATAAATTAAAAAGAGGTCTTGGCAACATAACCAAAATGTAGTCTTATTTTACCCACTCAATAGATAATTATGTTGGCATGTATCCAGATAGATCTAGAAGCTCACCCAAAGCACGCGCAGCCACCAGGTGACTCCTTTGTTATGATTATCAAAATGTTAACATGCATATTTACCATATCCATAACCAAATCAACCATTCACGTACAAAGAATCATGGTAGTTCAGGAACACATATAATAAGGAAACTCAATCAACATAAGGAGTGATTAACTAGATATGAATTCCCATAATTCCATACTCAGACATAGTCAATCTAACAATGCCAAAACAGTTATCCATTGTAAACCATAATCAAATACATAAAAAAGTGTTGATTACATTATAATTAGTACATCCATGCATTGGACCAATGTAGACTCTTACAAAATCAAAACATACTTCATAGCAGAAACTACATAATCATATAAGAACTCCCTATTCACACTCTATCTGCGCTCACCAGCCAAAATAATGGTTCATCAACTATATTTATAGGGAGGGGAATTTCCCTTCACCACTTACATGTTTTATTTCATAATAATAGCCATGTTCTAATAATAGTCTACATGATTTTTACATCTTGTGCTAATAATATATTAAGCTAATTATACAACATGCTTTTAATCTTATTATTAGACATCTCCATGCATTTGCTTTATCATGGTCTGTATGTATTTTATTTTTCCTTGTTTGGCCACTAAGTGTTCATGTTTTTATCTATTTATAGATATTTACCTGAGCGACACTCCAACTCTACTTTCCTATTTTAGCCCTCTTGTAAAATTGGCTAAGTCCTTGACCTTATGTATGTGTGCATCATTGTGCATTGTCCTACTTCACAGTTTAGTATGCCCCTTGTGTTCTACTTTGTTCCTTCGCATGTATACCCTCATGTGTAAGGCTCTATGCTCCATTAATACTTAGTCAATTTTCTACGACCAATAATCACAATATTCACTAGCTTTATGCCAGGATGGTTTTTGTTGCCCCTCTTTAAAAGGTATTTTTTATGGCGTAAGTAACCATGTTGGCACTTACTAGTTGTCATGGGATGTTTGACAGGATTTTTTCCAACGGTGTTAATTTTCTTCGCTTATAGTCACAAGGGGGAGTAACTTATTTTCTTGGAATAATTACGTATTTTTTTATTTAGATTGCTTTATTTGATTATTTTGGATGTTATGTGCATTTCTATTGTCTGTTACTCCATCATTAGTAACATTTCGGTTTTGATTTATGTACTTGGATTTATATTGTGAATAATTGTTGTTATTGTTATTTGTGTGGTCCTTGGAAGGAAATTTTAATTATACCTTTCATGATGAGGTCTTTTTCGATTTGGGTCCCCTTTTCAATAATTTCCTCAAAACTATTGAGACAATGTAGATGCATGTGAAAGGATAGTTCATTGTTTAGTTTTGATATAAAGATACTAGTTATTTCTCTGGAATTGACCAACATAATTAACTCATGATTCCTTGCCATCATTGGAGAAACTTTACAAATTTTTCATTTATCTGTTGTTTGGTATTGCACAAATCCATCATTGTTATCTAGGAATTTAAATGGAAAAAGAAGTACTTTACAAATTTATCTAAGAGGTATGAAAAATTGGTGATTGATCCTTTAGGAAGATGGAGAAATAATTCTAAGGCTTGACCTTTTGGCATGCCATAGAGAATTCCTTGACATGTTCTCTAGGGTTGTGTTTACCTTTATACTTATCAAACTTGGGAATTTTAAAAGATTTAGGAAAGTGTAAGTAGTATATATCCTTGTCAAAAGGATAAAGGTACATTTCCTCAAAGTTAAATTGTTTTCGTTATTTTTGCATCCCTAAGATATCCTTCATAGTTTTCCATTCTTGTGCAAATGATGCATTGATTTGCAGGATACTCGAGACATCTTCAGTTTTTGACTAGTTTTCTCTCTCTCTTTTTGTTTTAGTGGAACCATTATCGACTTTCCAAGCCATGGAAGCTAACTGTTTGGTTATAATTGATCTTTTCAAACAAATCTTGGTTTGACTTACTCGCAGAATCACTAGATGTTTCTTTGTTTTTGTCATTTTTTACTTGATTCAACTTGGTTATTATTTATTGATTTGGCTTCATTGTTCTTACTTGGCTCGACTTGTATTTTAAGATGTTTAAAATTATCATTTCCAAAATCTGAAGATAATTTGGCTCTCGTCTCAATAAGAAGAAGAAGAAATCAAACTTTGTTTTGTCACAAAAGTCCTTCAACTCTTACTTGTTCTTCTATGGAAACATTGTGTTATTGATTTTCTTGTTGGTTCTCTTCTTCTTCATCAAAACTATGAATATGAAATGGATTTATTGATGTCTTGTTTCCACCATTGTGTATGAAAAAAGTCGTAACACATAATTTTTGATGTAGATGTGTTTATATTATGAAAAAGTGAATGTCACAATACAAGATGTAAGGATGAATGCTCAAATTTTAACAAAGTGAATGTTAAATGAGAGGTTCCGAGATGAAAAGGGAAATGATCAAATTTAAAAAAAATGAATGCTGAAAATAGGAGGCTTGGGGATGAAAAATAAAGTACTCAAATTTTAACAAAGTGAGTGTTGAAATGGGAAGTTTGGAGATGGAAAAGGAAGCACTCAAGTTTCAACAACGTGGATGTTGAAATAGGAGAGGTAGGAATGAAATGTGAAGCACTCAAATGTAAACAAAGTGAATTTTGAAATAAGAAATTTCAAAATAGAAATGAAGTGCTCAAGTTTCAACAAGGTGAATGTTGAAATGAGAAGCTTAGGAAGATTGCTCGAATTTCAACAAATTGAATGTTGAAATAAGAGACATAGAAATATTGTTCAAATTTCATCAAAGTGAATGCTGAAATATGAGACCTAGAAAAGAAAATGAAGTGCTAAAATTTCAACAATGTGAATGTTGAACTAAGAGACTTAGGAAGATTGTTGAAATTTCAACAAAGTGAATGTTGAAAATAAGAGAAAAAGGGATGAAAAATGGCTCAAATTGTAACAAATTGAATGTTGAAATGAGAGATGAGGGAATGAAAGAAAAAATTCTCAAATTACAACAAAGTGAATGTTGAAGTAAGAGACAAAGGATGAAAAGAGATTGCTCAAATTACAACAAAGTGAATGTTGAAATAAGAGATGAATTGCATATTGATGAATGCATTATGATTATGTTCAATCCTTAGTAAAGTGAATATCAAATATCAAGACTTGGACTTGAAATGGATATGCTTAAGTGTGGATGTGAGTATCCAAAAACTTAAGGCTTAAACTCATATTTGAATCGAATAATTTGATTAAACTTAGGAAAGGGGATCCGAAAATTAAGACTAAGGTGTAATAAGATCAATTCGAAATGGATATCCAAATGAAGAAAAAATTGGAGAGTTTTAAAAGAGATGATGATGATGATGGATAAGATTGCATATATAAATTTAAAAAATAATGTGTGTGTGTGTAAATTAATATACAAAATAAAATAATTATAAAATATAGATAAATTATAAATATATTATATATATAAGAGTAATGGAGTGGAGTGCTTGGGAAAGGGGTGATTGGAGATAGGAATGGAGATGTGATAGTTTGGTGGAGTGTGGTAGGTCTATGAGAGGGGTTGGCATGGGTCAGTGTGAAAGCATGGGCCTTCCTGACAAGGCACGTGGGCATCTTCATGAAGCATGGTGAATTTGGTGGAGTGTGGTAGGTCTATGAGAGGGGTTGGCATGGGCCAGTGTGAAAGCATGGGCCTTCCTGACAAGGCATGTGGGCATCTTCATGAAGCATGGTCATTGTTTCACCAAACTGCTCACAAGATGTCATCCCATAGAATGTCGTGATTGTAGGATATTGATAAAATGTGAGCAGGTAGGTTGGTGAGGCCCAAGTTGATGAAGCTGGGAGGTATTGTGTTTAAAAACTTAGGGAACTATGCTAAGCAAAGCTCTCGCTAATAACCATCCTAAGATCAATACCATTATGAATTAAAGCATCCTACTCACAAAGATAGATATGTAACCCAAATATCTCCTCATCTCACTATATACAATTGATTTATCTAAGTCTATATCTGTATCAAAAGTGGGTTCAGTTGTCTATTGAGAAGAGAGGATCTACTTCCTATCATTGTTTTATTTATTGTATGCAGAAGAAGTTTGAGGATTAGAAGGCATTTCATTCAGGTGTAATATCTAATTGTATTGATTTTTCTTTTTCTATTTTAGAGAACTTGTAATATGTGCATTGTAACCTTTCTATTTACCACTTCATTTTCCTAACTTTTACCTTTATTTTTAGTAGTGGTTGTATTGTTTAAGACATTGGAAGTGCCCTACCCTGTTATCCCACTTATATCTTGGAAATATTTGTCTCTTTCACTCTTCCTCTGCGTGAAAACATGTTATTTCCATGCTTTAAAAGGATTCATCCTACACAAAATGTGAATTTAGATTCGGTTTTGTCTCAAAAATGCATTCATAGCTAAGGAAAATTTTGAAAATGCTTAAAAATTATTTAGTTTCATGAGAGTATTTTAAGCAATGGAGGAAGAAAAGGTTGAAGACACCAAGTTTATATAAGAATGGCTAAAACAAGCGGAAGAGTTGGTTTCACTCTCTGTCGCTAAAGCAGAGTTAGTTAAATCCTTTAGAGGAAGATGGAAAAACATATTTGCTAAAATATAACGGCTCCCTTCTAAGATTTCAAATATAGCGAGCCATCCTTGTTTCCATAAAAACTCACTCTGCAAGGAACAACTACAGTCTGTGGTGGTTAGCCTACAGGAAACCTTAAAATTAGCGACATAATACACAGATGATAAATATGGAAGAAAGTTACAAATGCAAATCAATTTGGATGCATTGGAGACTAAATTGGATCTTAATCTTAATGAATTTTATCTGCTGGTTAATAAAGGGGTGCTTAGTGAGGTGACTCTAGCATTAACTTTCACTAGGTCTTCTTCAGGGGAAAAACAAGAGGCAATAAGATGGAATATAAGGGAATTACTAGCTTGACTTCAGATTGGTCACATGGAGTATAAACATAACGCACTAGAAAACCTTGTGGGGATGATAAATGAAGATGAGAAGAACATCCTAGCAATGGCAAGACGCTACAATGTATCTTCTCTGGTATAGTTATTAAGTGTCAGTTCACCTCGTGTTTAGGATAAATATGCCATAGTTATATGTTGCCTTATGGAGGCTGAAAATTACAAGAAACTGCTTGTCTTAGAAGGTATCTTTCATCCTCTGGTAAGATTAATCGAATATGGAAATCCATTGGTAAAAAAAAAGATGACTCTATCTCTTCAGTATTAAATGGCCTCCTGTGCATGGCAAACAATTATTTTGGTAACTTTACCTTATAAAGAAAATCAGCCCAGTTGTTATATGGAATGGATAACATCTTGGGTTAGTATACATAATTATTTTATATGATGTGGGATAATGTATGGTCTAATATGGATTCTTGGATGGTGAAAATGGAGGTTTTTATGGTGCATGCAGCCGTTAGATGAAATTCCTTGTGGAGATGTGGAATCGAGCTCTACAGCTTTGGCTGATTCATTTTCCCCTCAAGCATGGTCTCCCTTACCTTCATCTTCCATAATTTTTGTATTTTTGGTTCTTCATTTGCAATGAAATAAAAATATAGATCCATAGATTATTATACCATTGCTGATTTTAAATAAGCTCAAAGTGCAAAAGAATAAAACTTTACCTCGTGACTTATGCAAATCCAATCTACCTTTGGGTTGTCAACCATAGTCTTAAACCCTCTTTCTGAGATGTTTTGGAAACTTTGTAACCAAATTGGATAGCTGCAACCCTTCTAATTGACTAGTTGAGTTTGATTTCTCCTTTGAACCTAGCTTATGTCCCTTGGTAAAAGTTAGTAAATCACAATTTTTCAGAGACTTGTAACACAACATTCTGGACCCCAGAAAAGAGATGTTGAGTTTTGTCTATGTTCCTTGTTATGGGGAATCACATTAAGCCTTATATCACCCTCGATTGACTATTTTTTCTCTTTTTTCTTCCCCTCTTAGAGCCCTATTAACCCTGTTTTGCAGTTTTAGGAAGCTGTTAAAAGTGAAATTTTGGGTTTCGTTTCAGCTTGTTGTTTGGACCCTGAGCGAAAAATGCTTATCCACCTTCGTAAACCTATAGTATATTTACTTCTCAATTTTCAAAAACCCCTAGTTCAGGTAAAAAGACATTACTAGCTATTTTTACAAAATGGTTGTGTAGGCCTCTGATCATTGTTTGACTATGTCAAACTAGTTTGATTATGATCGGTGGCTCCGAAAAATTAGTCGTCGTTTGTAAACCATTTTCCAGTTCTAAGTTCCGTCAGCTCCTATGAATTCTTGGTATGTAAGAGAACACGTAATAATTTACCCATTATTCATTTTCACATCATAAGAAAGTTTTAGAACACAGTTTCTTAGCCTCTGAGCTAAAATTGGACATTTTTGCAACTAGTAGGAAAATGTAAAAGAAGGTTGTAGGACCCTATTCAAGTCCATAAACCAACATAAAAACTTATTGACACTTATAATTAACTGTATGAAACTCTTTTGGTTGCTTGTTTTGATAAATTTGAATTTTGGAAAAATAGTATTTTCTCTCTCCTCTCTCTTCTCTATCTCCTTCTCTCTCTCCTCATTTAGTTATGAAATAATGTGCAATGAAATGACTATATATCTCTAACCCTCTCTAGTTTTTTGTGAAGTATTCTGTATATGTAAATGGAAAACTAAAAACATTAATAATTCTAGATTTTGGTAGGTGTCATGGCAACAATTGTATTGACCATAATCACAAGATGACACTCTAGTAGAAAAGTGAAATTAGATCTTCTTGTAACATGGTTAAGCTATCTATATTGTGAGAAAATAAATTCATGTTGTGTAAACACCAAAATAAACCTACCCAATTTATAAATTATAAATAAAAAGAGAAAACCATGAGCCTTAGATTTTAAATGATATACCTTTTCCCTATTGTTTTCACAATAGTTTCTATTGTGTAATGAATGTATGATACTAAACCAAATAAATATGTCCTTTACAAATGAATCATGGAAACAAGAACTAATACCCTCGTGTGTATACAAATGACCCTTCTAACTAATGAGTTATACTGGAATTAATTTTAATAACGCATATGAACCTAATCAGGTGAACCCTTTTTAAGTTGAATCTAGAGTGATACTAAAGAAATTTAGTCTATATAAAAGAGAGATAAATGATGTTGTTACATGTTAAGTGCCTTCAAATTCCGTAAAATAATTTATTGGAACATATCTATAATAAAATTGCAAATAACTCTTGGCCTTTCAGAAGCGTAATCGTGAGATGTTGTTCCATGGGAAAAGTGAAACTCTGACCTTCCTTTATAACATGATTAAACCTTCTTATGTCTTGAATAATGAAACCCATGTTGTATAATACTTAATGTTGACCTAATTCAATTTATTAAAGCATAAATGAAATGAAAGTGTTGTGAACATTAATCGTTATAACTATGAAATTATCCTCTTTTGGTTTTACACTTCTCCTTATTGGGTAACCAACATATTATATAAAACCAAGTAATGCATGTCATTATAAAACGAAACTTAGGGATATGATCTAGTAGCCTTGTGTGTGCATAAATAACCCTATTAACAAGTGATTATTAAACAAGAAATTGCAACAGATAAACACGATCCATTTTAAATGAAAAAACACATCTTAAGTTTAAATCGATTAAATGATGTAAATGAAGTTTCCGTGTAGAAATGAAAAATAATGTATGTTAATGTATGCATATTACTTTAGCCTTTCTTTAAGATTGAAGTTAAATATTGAAAGGTGATTGTAATAAATAAGTGCAATCATAAAAATGTCGTGCACTGTAATGGGATAGTGATTATTCATGTGCTTAATTATTATAGAAAATGTGATCATTGTTTGTTCCCTTGTCTTTTGGGAAATACAATTATGATTTTCATCATGTGTTTTGTGTGGCTGTGTTATTTTATTTTTGGGGTGATGTTTCATCACTGTTTATTGGAGGAATAATGTGTATCTAGTGAAGGGAGGAATAAGAGAGATAAGTGTGTGTTATTTTGGGGGAAACAAAGAGATTCATGGATAGTCCTTAGTGGAGGTATCACGAGAATGTTATATATTTTTGGGATAAATGGGACCTAGTATAATGTTTATGTGAGGTGTGCATGTAATTTGAAGGAACCAAAGGCTATGCCAAGATCCCTTATAGGAGGGATAACTAGTAGCTGTAATGATGACCTCTCCCATATGTAATCCTCTTGGGTAGGCTTGGTTATGTGTGTCATCTTCCCTTGTGAAGATTCATTCAATTATCATTTTATGATATTTGTGGGTCCATATTGGTGCCAATGTGTTTTGTGATGCTAAATTATCCAAATCGTGATCCTATATGGTGTCAGTGTAAACATCAATGTAAGTCAAAAAATGTTATTCTAGTATTTTTACTATTGTATTTGGGTGCCTATTGTTTATGGCCGTGACAATTGGTACTAGAGTGAAGGTTGATGATATCAAACCTCTGGGATGAGATTGGAGTTGTGATGACTGTGCAAGATGGTGGATGAGATGGGAAGAGTAATGTTATATATTTTGTGATGTGACCATCTTTGTACATGTGATCTTATGAAGTGCACCTATTGTGCATGCCAATTAGAGTGGTTTTTTTATAAAGTTTATGAGCTTGTGAAGGGAGTAATCACGTCTCTTTTTTGTTAATTAAATGTTAATTTCATGCATGATGTATACTGCCTTGTTGTGTGAAAAGAGTATTATTTTGTATTACGCAAAGTGTTGGAGTGTTTTATTATTTTTTGATATGTATGTGTGTTAATGTGTTGTATGAAAACATTGTTTCGTAGTGAATTGGAACACATCATGATGTCACCACTGTGTTGGTATGTATCGTTTTGTGTCACCATGTTGTTTTGCAATTATTTGTATGTTGTGATGTTATTCACTATGTTCATCATACATATATTTCATGTGTTATGTGATGGATTCATGTCATGAATTAGGGGCATATGGTGATCGTTTGACCCCTGATGTATTGTAATTTCACTTTGGGTGCATTATGTGGAAATGTGATGTATTGTTAAACGTATCAAAGTAATGTTGTGTTATACCCTGTAAATATACCATGCGTAAGACGCCTTGGTTGATGTGCATGAATCACAATTGTGTTAGTAATGTAGTTATGTGTTATGTTGTGAACCTTATACTAACCGACCCTAAGGGAAGCAATCAGTAAAAAGTGTATGTGTGGAGTGAGGAAATGATTACTGGCAACCAGTCACTCAAGCTGAGTACGAGATAGGAAGTGGAGTCTTACAAAGACTAAAAATTCACTTTTGTTCATTTGGTATACATGACACTTGCCCAACGAACGACATATATATTGTATTTCACATAAACCTTAGGCTCAGTAGATGGTGACCAGTACCTTTTTCTCTCTCCCTATATGATTTTCATATAGATGACCTATGTGTATTCTATGTACAGTTGACTAGTCAACTCAAGCCGAGTATGAGATAGGAAGTGGAGTCTTACATAGACTGAAAAACCACTTCTGTTCTTTTGGTATGCATGACATTTCCCAATAGCACACCATGTATATTGTGTTTTACAAACACCTTAGGCTCAATAGATGGCAACATGTACGCTTTCCTCATAAACTATGTTGAGCCTTTTGTAAGTATGGAGGGATGATTCAGACAGAGATCATGGTAGGTATATTATTTAATTGGTTATTATTTATATTCTGAGTAGCACTCAATACTAGAGAAGGTCTAATGCCCTTATGAGGATTCTAAGATGTACACTCGATGTCGAATGAGATCCAAGGTACCTGTGATTTTGATTTTGTTATATATTTTACGAGCTGAGGCTCAATATCTGAGTTCTAACAATTCGATGAGTACCCCTTTGGTGGTCGTATAAGGCCACAAAGTGATTGTGATGTGATATTTCTCTATACATATTTTATTTATAAATTTTACATTTCTTTTCTCTCCCTTTTCTGGAACAAACAAATTATTCTATTTAACTTTTTCTTGAGTTATTACCTACAATTTTTGGCACTTTATTGATTGTTGCACTAACATGAGGATTTTCGCTCTAGCTATGACTAATTAGCCATTTATTTTTCTTGATTGAAAATCGAATTGGAGTTGAAATTCTTCCTTATGTGTCAATTTTACTCTCATTTGGCCTAAAGCGATTGAATTTGACGCCACTTGGAAATTTTTCTTATTGTTTTAGCATGTTGGTTCTAATGTTGTTATGTGTTGTAATATGGACATGGGTTCACCAAGGATTGGTGGTACCTATGGGCCTGCTTCATTTTATGGGGGTATGCCCCAAGGATTTATAGATAAATAGTGGTTTGTTAAACTACAGGGTTATTATGTCACTTGGGTTAGAGGTGTCTATCCTCTATGTGCCTAGGGTCATAGGGTTACCAGCCTCTTTGGTGGATCAAAAAGGTAAAAAAAAATCTTCATTTTGTTCTTCAGAAGGAATATGGAGTTGTTTAGGAGGATTATGGAGATTTGGAAGTATATTGATTTGGTATAATGATTTATGTGTATTCATGTGAGTCAAGTTATGTTTTGTGATGTCAAGGACGTCGAGGATTGATAATCCTCATTAATGGTATGATGTTGATTCCATCTTGACACTGTGTAGGTACAATTATGGTTCGAGTTTCGTGAAACTTTTGTATGTGTACTATTGGGAATTCCATGTTGTTATAGTATGCTTATGTTATAAGTGATTTTGTGTCAGGTGCATGTGTGTGACAAGTACTATGTTGTGTGGACCGTGATATCAGTTTCCAATGGGAAACCACGAAAAATAAATCAACTAAAATCCTAAACAATAAAATATTAAGAGCTTGAGATTAATAAATAATGTTAAGGAAAAAGATTAAATAAGTAATAATGTAAACTGGAAATACCAATCTTCATATAACATTAATAAATTTTCAAACCTTGCCTTCTTCCTTGTGGTTGCACTTTAGCAATAAGTATCTTTTCATTGGTGACATGAGTTGTTAATTGTTTCCTTCTTGTTCATGAATACCTTTCTAATCTTGGCTTTGAGTCGCATCGAGGGCAATGCTCTTATAAGGGGAGGGAGATGTAATTCCCCCAATATCTTACCCCTTTCCGTTCGTGGTGGATCGTTTCAATGATCATTATTATAAAATTAAGATAGATAGATAAATTTAAAATAAATAAATAAAAATTTATATATATATATATATATATATATATATATATATATATATATATATATAAATTATAAATATATTACATATAAAAAAGAGAAATGGAGTGGAGAACTCGAGAAATGTGTGGTTGGAGAGGAATGGAGAAGTGATGGTTTAGTAGAGTGTGGCAGGTCTATGACAGGGGTTGGTGTGCAGTAGTGTGAATGCATGGGCCTTCCTGACAAGGCGTGTAGGCATCTTCATGAAGCATGGTCGTTGTTTCACCAAATGCCTCACAAGGTGTCATTTTGTGGAACTGATTAACTAAAAATGGTGATTTTTAGAAGTTAATATAAGAAGTACATCGGTAAATAAGAGCTAACCAAACAAGGAGAAATGACCCAAGTAACTAAGAAAGTAGATATGTAAAACCCTAGAGTACAAAGAGAGTTAGAAAGAACTCAGCTAATTTAATGAGCTTTTTGGAATGTGTCGTATAGATGGATGGATAAACACGAGGAAATGACTATGCCGAGGTCCATAAAAAAGTATATTTGGGAAATCTAAGTGGAATGGGGCGCCTGAATAGGTACAAGGGCGCTTGTGGGTGGCCTAGTATGAGATATGGGTACCTTGGTATGTGAAAAATATTTGTAAACCTTCTTTGAGGTGTCGCTAAGTGATCCCTTGTGTTCTCTTCCAACCACACTAGCTTCACTAGACTGCACGATATGTCAATAAAAATCAGAAATGAAGATGAGACCTACAAAACCCCAAGACAAGCATCAAACCCCTGAAAAAAGAAAAATGTGTATGAAGGGGTTAGATTGTCCTCATCGGCCACAATGGTGGAATTATGAATTGAGCGCTTCACTACATCTCATACCCGATGTAGTTTTGTGTGTGTGTGCAATCATGCCCTAGGTGCTCTTTTTTCCAGTTGTACTTTGTGAAAGCAGTGAGCAATAACTATGTGTAGAAATGTAATAAAATGGTGGATGGAATAGAATAAAATTCCTCCTATGCAATATGATATAGATGAACCAACCTTGTGCCTTTTGATGGAGCTAGATGGATGCAAATGGAGCCTTTTGATGGATGTAACCTTAGGTGATTATAGTAGTGCTTAGTGCTTGGTCCCTCATTATGGTCTCACATCTTTATATTTATATGGTTCTCTTGTTCTAATTTCATAATTAACCCTGATGAGTTCGACCACCAAAAATATAGAATGCTCAAATGGCTAGAAAGTGCCCAAAAAGTGATGGGAAAGTAGAAAGAGGACAAAGGCACCCCGACTGGGGCTAGGGTGCATGTGGGCACCCCAATATTATCTTGGGCGCCCGAGTCAAGGTTAAAATGACACAAAATGACAAAAAAAGACTGGGAAAATATGTGTTGAAGGTCAGCAATGACGACAGAAAGCAAAGTAAACTAGCCAAAAGACAGGGGTTAATTAGTACTTTCTTCACTTAAAAACCATATGAATCGTAGTATGAGACCAGGACTAAACAATGTCTAAAGTGCATGATTTTGTGTTTATATTTTCCCCCACTTTATGTTGGTAAGCGAAACGCTCAGTAACATAAAGTAGATAGATATGTGTACCTGATGTCCATGTAGAGTGATTTAGAAAGTGTACTGATGGACTAGACAAAGCGTGGAATGAGAAAATAGTTAAGCGTGGAAACTAAACACGTAAAATTGCAAAAAAATGGTGAGAGTGAACGTAGGGCAGAAACATGTGTGTAGTTATTGATGTGTGTGATGTACTTGTATGTTAGTATGAGGTGTGTGCTGTCGTAAAATATTATTTTTTCAATGTCATTGTTGATGGCTTGCTTCTCATATGGTCGAACCTATAAGGAGAAGATGATCAAGTAGTCAAATACACAAGTATACATGTCAAAAATGCATGTAAAGACGCATGTATATATAGTAAACACTATGTAATGGAAATGAAAAATGTAAAAGGAACATGTGAACCTGATCCATGATGAGAGAAAGGGTATAAAAAGGATATCTTGTACTGTGATTTTTTTTGGGTGATCTCACGCCACCGTGGACAAAGAAGTGTAGGGAGAAAGTTGCATTAATCTCCAACCTGTAAGTGCTTCCTAATGAATGTATGAAGAGATCTTTGTACCGCCTGGTTTTTTGGGCAATTCAATGCCACTGGGTAAAGTAATGTAGAGAGGAAATCCATTGTGTCCTCTAACTTGTAACTTATCCCCAAAATGCTAAGGACAACCATGTCTAGTAAAATCCATTGTGTATAGGGTTCGTAGACTGGTCCGAACCCACTCATTGTATAACCCACAATACCAAGGGTGGAAACTGAACAGAACTGTACTGGTGTAGAAGAATTGTGTAGTCTGTAAAACCCCAAATGATGCCTCCCTCTTTGGAGGTGCATGCGATGTCGCTGATAGGATAATTCAGGCCTAAAAGATGACCGACCGCATAAATTTTTCCCTACAAGGGGAAGGGAATGCGCTTTGTATAAACCAAGGTACACACAAATAAGTGGCTAGAATCAATTGTTAATATGGACAAACATGCATGTAAAATACAAGTGTATGTTACGTAGACAAGTGTAAGATAAAATGGAAGTAAACACGTAAAAATCCAAACATAGACCGCCAAAGAGGGTTTCAAACATGGGACATCACTCACGATGTCGCAAGACACTCAAGGCCGCAATGGTTGCATACAAAAAACAAGTGTGCATACCAAACATAGGGTAAGTCCTACGTACAATAGCAAACAAAAAAAACAAGTACAAACAACAGATATCCATGGAAGCAAATAATCTTGCAAAGAAATGCTTCACATAAAGCACCCATTATCATGTTAGAAAAATAAATCATATGTCAAAAGCATGTACAAGCAAGTAATGTAGAGTGCTAAGTACAAAATGAAACAATAACACCTATAAGAGACGAATGTGGATGCCCCCAGTGACCGTTATAGGAGTGATAGGAGGCGAGCATCCTTGTTGTGTGTGAGATACCTATATCTTTGATCACAATTAGAAAAGGATGTGAACGTGAATGTGTGTATGGTAACGTTAATTACATTTAAGAGATCTAGTTAGCACGTGTAATAAGCAATCATAAACAAGTAAATGCAAGCAAGAGTAAAAGCAACCAAGATATACACAACGTTGTGGATGGATGGAATGGAATGCATAATGGATAGTAGGAGCCGGATGCCCCCTGAGTGAGTGGAAGTGTATACAGTGAGGTTCATTTTGTATGCCCCCATCAGCAGTTAAGGTTGAACAAAAAACGAGAGTGCGTCATCAGGAAATGGTCGAATTATATGTTGTGTCTAATGTATGGTGATGAGTATGTATGTGTGATTATATGTGACCTAGAGATGAAAGTGTAATGATGTAGCCTAAAGAATATATTCTTAGAGCATCAACAGATTAACATAGGAAATATATAAATTGATATTGTATTCATCATTTCTGAATTACATACACAGGCTATTAAATAGCCATATACATAGGAAAACTGACTTCCTATAAAATAGGAAAGTCAACAAACCACTTACTCATTTATAACTTTACGGGTACAACAAAACTCTAAAATAATATATTGTTAAAACAATATATTATAACAATTGTAATATCAACTCAACATAATTATAATCTAACTTTTATAATAATGTGAGCACTAATAATAATTCCTAACATTCCCCCCCTTAGTGCGAACATGGTAGAAAAACATCCACACACTCCTCTGCAATATGCTCACCCCTGTGGCATGTCCAACTCTGTGACTCATGACCTTGATCCAAAAGAAAGGCTCTCTCCTTCCATGGTTTTAAACAGGCTTACCACAAACCTTGAAGTGATAGGAACCTCATCAACTGTCCACCTCGTGTGGTTTTCTGGATCCTCCCACAAACCCTTTCAAGATCCATGAACTGACTTACTCTAGTGCTACTGTTCACCACTATGCTTATACATCAGGGAATTATGTAGGAAACACAACCTGCATATCTCAAAACTGCACAATAGAAGATATACTGAAAAAATTTCACATTACTTCCTATAAGAATCGTAATGTTCTTAATTGTAGTCTCTGTCTTTGATCGCTGCCACTCGATCTCAAACAGCATAGAAAACTACCACTGCCACTGGAAGCTTTCCTTGACTAAGTCGTTTTGGGTGCAGAATGGGAATGGAACATTGGTATGTATTCCCCCCCACAATGTGAAATTCCACTCATATAGATACTGAGAAGCAAACTGCATCGAAGAACATACTCCTGAATGGATCTTGCTAGTTAGGTCTTGCTGCACATGGTCACTAATGCTAGTGAACGTATTCTCCTAGCTGACCATCTTCCAACGAAGTACGGCAGTCAGAGGACCAAGTCAGTCAGAGGATCACTGACAGTCATCTGTGCTCCAACACAACTTTCTTTCCAACATCCATCAAATACCACACAAAACAGGAACACTGCAAACAGAAGCACTATGAGAAAATGGAAACCACACTGAAAATCATATACTCACACCATACTTATGCCACCACAGCTTCTGCGCGGCCTCGTCGTTGGTGACTGACGAGAGGTCGCTGTTCGACCTCCTTCCTCCGATGCCTCCTTCCTCCATCAGATCTGCTGCTAACTCAGCCGAATATGTCTTTGAAGCTCATCAAGTTTCACATTTTACTTTATTTTGTCTCTCTTCTGCAATGTGAAAGCAATTATTTTTGGACGTCGGGTAACACCGAAAATGCGTCCGTGACAATTTTTTTTTATTTTTAATTTTACAAACTTTGACAATGACTCATGATGACAACCTAGAATCACCTATTTGATAACAAGACATAAACAAAAAATAACACTTAAGACTAAAATAAGACGACATCAATGATGGAAACAATATTGATGATAACAAAATCCAATTAAAGATTGGATTTTCACGACTTTTCACATTTTTTGACACAATTTTTGACAAGTATAGAGAAAATAATTTAAATCGACGACACACTTGTTACTCAATAGTAGCTCTTACTTTCAGATTCATACGACACTAGATTTTAGAGTTCTAAAACTAATACCAATTGAATTTAACCTATAAAATTTGAGGGTAAGTGCACCAAGTTGGGGGACAATTAAGTGGACATCAAATCCTGAATTTTACATTAAAAACAACAAAACATCAAATTTAGTCTTCCGCGGCCTTGAACCATGCCGAAAAGTAAAAACTATGTCATAAAAATGGTACCATTACGTAGGGGAGACTATTATCTTTGTAGAAATACTGATTTTAAAGTGAACAGAAGAGGATAAATATCATTTTATAATTGTTTACTAATAGTAGGTCTTTAAGACACTTTTTCCTGTGAATGTTTATGTCTACGTTTAAGACTACAAAATTTGTTTCACTTATCAGAATGTGATAAAACTTATACCATCCCAACCATGGTGAAATTATATACATGTTCAAAAAAAAATTTATTTTATTTCAATATTTTTTGATGAAGTTATGGCGGGCAAACGGAAAGTGCTCTGTTTTCTTTATGTTTTCATACCACTTTCACGGAAAAAATCATAAAAAATAAAATATTACTCAAAAAAATACAAAATAAAATCCATCCCAAGATAAATAATGGTATATAACTTCTCACCAAAGGAAAAAAAAATATATCAATTTTTGGTCATTCAAATTGTGGGCAAACGGACTATAATCTTATCGGCGTTTTTAAAAAAAAATACCAAGTCATTGAATTTTGAGTGTTTAATATAGCTAATCTTGTCCATTTATTACAAAAATTAGTATTTTAGAAACTAGTTTCCAGATGCTACGATTCATATTAATATAATTTTGTCTAATTTTGAGTGTATGTATTTCTAATAATCCCTACAAGTTGATATTATGTTGTTATTTGCAATATGATGTCCATGAATGACCCTATATTTGTCCATCAACTTCCTGCACTTACCCTTGATCTAAACAATAAACATTGACATGCTATGAGATTTGAAAATTTCAATTAATAGAGGCTATGACATGACACGTACCTTCTATTTGTGACAACTATAACTATCCATCACAAATTTGTGTAATAGCCTTGTATCAAATATGAATAAATGAAATAGCATGAAAGATATTTGACCAAAAGATATCTTCCATGTACGAATTCCTACCAAACTGTCACTCTACTGCTCAGTTGCACGTGGAGACATGTGTCAAAATTGGAGAAAAAAACTGGTGCATAGAATCTTTGATGAGGTCTATACGCGGGCATCCAATGTTGAGAGGAAAACTGCTGGTGTGAAAGTTGAATCCGTGACAAAAAGCGATACAAATTCAATTGTTTAACAACAACCCAATGCCGAATGAAGGTGCGTATTTGATTGAATGCATATACAACGCACTGTACTAGAAAAACTTCCAACGTATATCTCTGCACCGGTAATTTGTGTCAACCCGTGGCTCAGGCCAAATTGTGCATCGCCATTTGAGGAATAATTCGTGGATGGGTGTATGCGCAGATCTGATCCGTGTGCCTTTGATCTACACCCTTTCATTTGACACGTCCATAACAGTTATTGATCACGAGTCCAAAAAATATAGTGATATTCTTGATGAAACACCACGATGCGCTGGGTAGAATGGACAATCAATACTCCTCAATACTCCGGGGAATGCGTGACCAGGACAGCGTATGCATATGATGAGAGGGCTTCACGGCTTGAGAAAAAATAAATGAACAACAGAGAGAACGCATTATACAGAAGAAACCAATCAGAAACTTGAATGAAATCAAGTATAAAACCGTTGAACAATACAGATTTGTATGCCACGTAGAGAAGAATTTTGATCCTATTGAATCAGATCTGACCACTATATCTCCATAGGATGCGCAGTAAAATACCACACAATACTAATTCTCCTGTATAAAATTCCTCTCATTCACAGGGCATTAAATAGCAGTCTGCCCTTTAAAATAAATTACGCTTCCATCAGAAATCAAATTCACTCTGATACCAAATCTTAGAGCATCAACAGATTAACATAGGAAATATATAAATTGATATTGTATTCAGCATTTCTGAATTACATACACAGGCTATTAAATAGCCATATACATAGGAAAACTGACTTCCTATAAAATAGGAAAGTCAACAAACCACTTACCCGTTTATAACTTTACGGGTACAACAAAACTCTAAAATAATATATTGTTAAAACAATATATTATAACAATTGTAATATCAACTCAACATAATTATAATCTAACTTTTATAATAATGTGAGCACTAATAATAATTCCTAACATATATATCATAATGAGAGGAATAGAGGGAGTGGCGGTGTAGCCTAAAGCGTGTACCACTACAAGATGAAGGAATATATGACCATTTATCATATAGTGTATGTCACTAACCAAGTAATGTCGCATGATAGAAGGTCAAATTATGAACATGTAAGTATGATAAGGTCCATTTGATTTGTAAACCCCCATAATTCAAATATGGACCAAGGAACTAAAGTGCGTCATAGGGTAGTGAGTACAATGTGTAGGAGACTATGTAGTATGTGCAATGATGAAAAATGGTCATGTGATGTGTAAGGTGTGAAATGCACAATGTATAATATGTAATGCAAGATGTGTAGAGCGATTAAGAGTGTATGGAGTGTGTTATGTAGTATGTATATCAATAATATATGATGCTAGACTCGTAGATAATATAGATGTGTGGTGTGTGGTGTGTGGTGTGTGGTGTGTGGTGTGTGGTGTGTGATGTGTAGATGTCTAAATTTTGAAATGATGTAGACTAAATGTAAAGTGTGTGATGTAAGATGTAAGATATATGATGTGAGATGTATGAAGATTCGCAATGTCTAGTATCTAGTGTGCAGTGTGCGGGGTTCATGTGTAGTATGCCCTCAACAGTCAAGTATGAACCGAAGCACAAGAGTGTGTCATCGGGTAATGATGATGTTAAAACGTGTGATGAGTATATCTAAGATAGGAGATTGGTGTATGATAATGCAAATATGATAGATGTGTTAATGTTAATATGGTGTCAGGGGGATATGTTGGATGATATGCCCCCCAAGTGTGTGGCAATACATGTACTGTTCGATAAATGATGTATGAAGGTGAAGTATCGTAGATTTTTGTAAGATTGAATTAGTAATGGGATAAATAATGAAAGATCGTATAGTATGTGTGACGAGAAATAGATGATTGTAGGTACATATGTACGAGTGGTTATGTAATAAATAAATGTGTTCATTCAAGATGAAACGAGACTATTTATTGTAACAGACCACTCAACAGTCATATAAGAACCATAAGAATACGAGTGTGTCATCATGAGGGTAGGGTGATAAAAGTCACCTACCAAAGACCAAGTTTGCGTGAAGCGGTGGAAGTATGGTGGGAAAGAGTAACATTAGGACCATGTGGTGGTGGAATTTGCAGTGTGTCCTGACTAGCAGTAGAAGGGGTAGTTACTTTGACACAAACAATTAGCTACTGAAGTGGTGATTGGGAAGGGATTTGCACAATGGTGGTTTGATTAGGGATGTTGTGGAATACTTGAGTGGAGGCCAGATTGAACTGAGCTTTAGAGGAGGTTGCTTAGATAGGCTTGGGAATATTGTAGATGATTTGGTAGGGGAAGTTGATGGAGAATGAATCTTGATAGGTGATTGCTTAGTTTGACTCGGTAATGTTGTGGATAGCTTGAGTGGAAGAGAAATGGGATCATCCTTGAGAGGAGGTTAAGAGTATTGAATAGGTGGAACTTGACTCACCAAAGACAGTACCTCAGAAGTGATAGTCTTATGCTTATTAGATGTAGGAGGGGATTTAGGATCCCATTGAGATGTAGCATTTGTAGATGGGCATGCAACATAATGTTGTGCAACGAATGAGATAAAGCCTTGATGCTCAAGATGTTTTATTCTTCATTGTAAAGCATGGAAATCATTTTCATTATGTCCATTGATTCGATGATAGTGGAAATATGGATGTCCTTGATACTTTGTTAGCCGATAAGGAGGATAACAATGAGTAGGCGGTAAAGTGATCAAATGATGACTAAGGAGCTCAGTAAGAAGGTCATGTTGTTAAGTATTGTGATTACTTAAGGGTGAGGTGATTTGATAATGGTATGACTTGAGGCTCACTGATATGATCACATGTAGCAAACATAACATGAGATTGAGATGTAGAAGGAGAACACACATGTGCATGAGAAGAATCCTTAAGTTGTTGGATTTCAGATTTGAGAGATGTTATCATGGATTCCATAGCCATAAACTTGTCTTGAAACAAATAATGTAAAGCTTGAATTGATTCTAATAAGGTTTGATTAGATGGAGGAGCACTAGGACTAGGGTCATCATATAAACAATCAAATATAGGACTTATTTCATGTGACGTGTGTGTTTAGGATGATATATGGTGTCTACGGATTTTTGAAGAACAATCTGGAAATTGGGGTGCATCTTAAGTAAGTTAGACAAAGAAACTTAAGGAACTTGAGAAGCCATGAAAGAGGGAAAATGAGGATCCTGAGCATGAAAGCATTCAGGTTCACCAAAATGAGGATTTTTAGAAGTTAATCTAAGAAATACAACAGTAAATAAGAGCTAACGAAATAAGGAGAAATGACCCAAATAACTAAGAAAGTAGATATGTAAAACCCTATAGTACAAAGAGAATTAGAAAGAACTCAGCTGATTCGATGAGCTTTCTGGACTGTGTCGCAGAGAAGGCTGGAGAAACATGGGGAGAAAATGAATGTGCCAAAGTCTAGAAAAGTGCATATATGGGAAATTTGAGTGGACTAGGGCACTTAGATAGGTACATGGGTGCCTATGGGTGCTCTAGTCTAAGATAAGGGCACTCTGATCTATGAAAAAACTCTGTAAACCTCCTCTGAGGTGTCATTAAGTGATCACCTGTGTTCATTTCCTGTCGCACTAGTTTCATTGGACTGCGCGATATGTTGCTGGAAATCAGAAATGAAAATGAGACCTATAAAACCCCAAGACAAGTATCAAACCCCTAAAAAAAGAAAAATGCATATGAAGGGGTCGAATTGTCCTCAACGACCACAATGGTAGACTTACTAACTGAGGGCTACACTACATCTCAGACCTGACATAATTATGTGTGTGTGCAATCATGCCCTATTTGCTCTTGTTCCAGTCGCACTTTGTGAAAGTAGCGAGTAATAACTATGTGTAGAAATGTAATAAAATGGTGGATGGAATAGAATAAACTTCCCTCCTATGTTGTGTGATGCAGATGAACTAGACTTATGCCTTGTGATGGAGCTAGATGGATGCAACCTTAGGTGATGATAGTAGTGCTTAGTGTTTGGTCCCTCATTATGGTCTCATAACTTTATATTTATATGGTTCTCTTGTTATAATTTCATAATTAACCCCGAAGAGGCCAACCACCAAAAATATAGAATGTTCAAATGGCTAGAAAGTGCCCAAAAAGTGGTGGAAAAGTGGAAAGATGATTAGGGTGCCCCAACTGGGGCCAAGGCATTTGTGGGCACTCCAATACTATCTTAGGCGTCCCTGTCAAAGATAAAATGATGAAAAACGATAAAAAAAAATTGGGCAAGTATGTGTTGAAGGTCAGTAGTGATGACAAAAAGCAAAGTAAAATGGCCAAAAGACAGGGGTTAATTAGTACTTTCTTCACTCAAAAATCATATGAATAGTAGTATGAGACCGGGACTAAATAATTTCTAAAGTGCATGATTTTGTGTCTAAAGGAACGTCGTGATTGCAAGATATTGATAAAATGTGAGCAGACAGGTTGGTGAGGTCCACATTGATGAAGGTGGGAGGTATTGTGTTTGAAAACCCAAGGAGCTGTGCTAAGCGAAGCTTTCACTAATAGTTGTTCTAATATCGGTACCATTATGAATTAAAGAAGCATGCTCACGAAGATTGATATGTAACCCAAATATCTCCTCATCTCACTATATACAATTGATTGATCTAGGTTTGTATTTGTATCAGAAGCGAGTTCAACTGTCTATTAAGAAGAGAGGATCTACTACTTGTCGTTGTTCTGTTTGTTGTATGCAGAAGAAATTTGAGGATTAGATGGCGTTTCATTCGGGAGTAATATCTAGTTGTATTGATTTTCCTTTCTACTTCTGAGAACTTGTGTTACGTGAACTATAACCTTAGCAGCTACCACTTTGTTTTCCTACTTTTTAACTCTTATTTTGAGTAGTGGTTGTATTGTTTAAGACATTGAAAGTGCCCTTTCCTACTATCCCACTTATATCTTGGCAAGATTTTTCTCTTTCACTCTTCCTCTAAGGGAGAGGAGCCAATTATTGAGCATGGACTAATACTTGTGAGGGTACATGGAAATTAGGGAGCTCATACATGTCACTTTATCACTTACATTTTGAATAAAAAGTTCCCAATAGAATAAGTCACATCAAGTCATTTCACCCCAATTAGCTAATCAAATGATGAAAAATAGGTAGAAAAAAATATACGACTTAATTCACAAGTAATGGTTCACCTTTAGATTTATTTATATTTAAAATAACCAAATTTAAATATTTAAAAATGTCCCTTCCACATTATTTTAATATTTAAAACAAAATAAAAGCGATGGTGTTTTCCCTCTACCCTAAACCTAACTGCGACGGCATGGCTGGATGGTTTGTGTAGGTTGGCTCTTGCTCATTCTCAAGGGAATGGCTTTCTATTGGCATGATACCCCCATTTCAAGCTCAGAATAATGTGAGGATTTATGGCTCCCCTACTTTGGCGAGCACGCAGTCTGTAAGTTGGGAGATTGTTGTTGATCTTTTTCCCCACCAGTATAGAGTTGTGCCTATTTAGGTAGTTTCTTGGCCTCCCATTGTTAGCTCTATGGAATTTCAAATACAGGTCAATACTATCTAGGGTTCTACCCTTTTCCTATAAACACATCGACATGTTTCTTGTTTTGAGATTCAGTGCATTATTTCTCTTAAACTGGGTCTTAAGCTTGGTTCCTTTGGCTCCTTTGTGGGCGAAATGCTTCCAAATGATTCCCCTCTAGTCGCCTACAGGATAACCCAAGATTCTATGATATCTATGGTGGGTTTCTTAAAAGGAGGAGCCAGAGCTCACAACACGACAACCTTCAAGGATGCATTGTTCAAAAATGTCACTCCCTCTACTGGTTCCAATCTTGCTCCCCTAGCTTATCTAGTTGAGCAAGTTGCGGACTCCCTTGCGCTAGAGATTACAGGTAATGAGTCCCTGACTTTCAAATCTAAATTGGAAAAAAATCCCTTATTTGCAGATTTAATGGTGTTTGGCCTTTGAAAAATTCACTTATCCAATGGGTTCATTCCAACTGGACCAAAATTTGCAACCATTTTTTCTATGCAAGAGGTTTCTTCATCATTTTATTCCTGGCACAAGAAGATTATCAAAGGACCTTGAATTAAGGCCTGTGGTTCTAGGGTTCGGCTAGGTTATTTACCACCCCTTAGTTCCCTCTCTTTGACCCGTGCTCTTTTTCCATTTTACGTGTTCCTATTTGGGTGATGCTACCCAACCTTCCTCTCCACTTCTACCTTGCTGCAGAGGAGATTGAAATTGTATTGGGAAATTTATAACACATTATGATACAAGATTCCATGGTGGTTTTCTCACTTTTGTTAGAATATACATGGAGGTTGATCTAAGCAAAGGTCTTCCAGACAAGATAACCCTCAAGATGGGGGACCTGTCACATGTTCAACCCCTTGACTATGAAAATATGGCTTTTAGGTGCAGAAATTATAGGACGTCAGGTCACCTTCAGTTTTCATGTCCTCACAAGAAATCCTAGCCTACAAAGAAAAAGTCTTCCAAATATTGGAGCCCCTCGATCTTGATGAGGACTCAAACTTGGACACGAATGTTTAGGAAACTAAGAATTCTGATCCTACGACCATGGCTCAACCCACTCTTGCTAGTTTTGGTGTTGCGCTGGGTCAGCAAGTAGAGCCAACCCATTTAGGGGAAAAATCCAATCTAGGAGTCAAGAGACCTCATGAATATGATCATTCTGACTCAGAAAAATATGGCCCCTTTCCTCTGAATCAGGAATCACTAATGGACACCCCTCTGGAATTGGCCTTACAACATTCACCAGGCTCAAAGGAGCATTCTTTAGAAAATTAGCAGTTGGTATGTTCGAAGAAGGGAAAGAACGGCAGACTTTGACTCTATATCCTCTTCTCCCTCTTTCCATTCTTATATCTTTTTTTGTAGTTTCCTTATGTGGCCTCCACTTATTCATTTGGAAGTTATGTAGGGGTTGCATCTTCTCCTCTCTTCCTCTTTATTATCCATGTTGCTTTTAGTTTCATATGTAGGCTTTCTCCTCTCTTTTCTTCTCCGTTATGTTTTCTGTTGACTCTGTTACGGAGGCAACATCCTCTCTTGTTGTTGTGGTCTCTTCTGCTTTCTCCCTTGTGTTGCTCGGGACTTCTCCTCTTTCTTTTCTCTTCCCCTTTCTTCATTATTCAAGGTTGTGGGCCCTTTCAAAACCCATACTTTACCCTAATTCCAAAAATATTTAAAACAAAATATAAATATAATAATAAGAACATAACCTATTAAAGGGTTTTTTTTTATTTCAATTATATGATGTTTTTTGTTCTATGTGCACCCTTAAACTTTGGGTGCACAAAGAGTGCTTAATATCCCTTACGTGAAAACATGTTCTTTCAATGCTTTAAAAGTATTCATCCTATAGAAAACATGAATTTAGATTCGGTTTTTTCTTGAAAATGCATTCATAGGTGAGGTAGTTTTTGAAAATGCTTAAATATTCTTCAGCTGGAGAGTTTTTGAAACTATGGTGGAAGAAAAGGTTGAGGACACAAAATTTGTGGAAGAAGAAGAAGAAATTTTAACGTCCACAAGGCTACCAAAGAAATCCTATGGGACAAGAAGAATGAATAAAACAAATGGAAGAGGACAAAGCATCCACGTGGCGAGGAAAATCGATGGCAAATTTAGGGTTAGGGAAATGAGATTCTAAAGAGGGGTGGAGAAATGATGGATTGTGGTGAAAGTTGACAATTTTATTTCCAGAGGAATTCAATATTCCATGGACGTCTAAATCAGTAGGGGGATAAATGATGCGAAGGTAATATTGAGGACTCTTAGATGAAGAAGAAGCAATATGCATAGCAAGATGGATGTTGAGTGATGAGAATGCAGAAGAAGGTGATTTGGAGAAAAATCCATTCATGGATTCATCCGTTGAGAATGGTGAGCTATGGGAAACAATTGGACCTTGTCGACAAAAAGGAGTAGCAAGAAGAATCGAAATGGAGTTAAAACTAGGGTTAGGAAGGGATTAGTGGAAGATAGAGGAAAGGTCCAAATTTTGAAACCGAAGAGAATTGAGTTGGGAGGAATAAATGCGAGGCAAGTTCAAGGTGATGAGAAAAAATAGGTTGGGATAATTGATTGAGGTGGGAGCGCAGGGATTGGATTTCAACCAACAAATAAAAGTACCAACAATATTAAAAATGTTTTTAGTGCAATTATTTTTTATTTTTAAGGGGATGGGAGATTCATGCAAAGTTAGGGCAAAGGTGATTTTGTCTGCATCTTTTAAGAAAAATCAAATCAACAATCTTCATTGAAAATTTTATTCTTTGCTTTTCCAAAAGCCTAACCTTATCTGCAATAACCCTTCCATTAAGGGTAATAATTCATGTTCTAAGATTTTCACAGTTTGACATTTTAAGCGTATTTGGAAGAGCTATGTGAAGAGATTTTAGAATACCAACATTTTAGGTCACATAAAGGGAACCATCATCAGGGACAAAAAGAATGAATATTTGTGTTCATTCTTAGTTGCATTCATCCCTTCACTTGGTTTATAACTACTTCATTATCCCCAAAAGCCTGCAATTGCTTGATATTCTTCTTTCTTGCCCATTACAAGCCATGTATAAGAGATTTATACTCTGGAGCTATTAGAACAACTGAATTGAAATCTAAAATACGAGTAATACTTCATACCTGAGGGAGATAAAAACACGACACCTCTTGCTCCTTGTCTGCTTCTTGACCCATCGAAGAACATTTGTCAAAATCCTTCATAATATTAAGAATAAGTGAATTTTCCTCATGTACACAATAGATCTAAGCCAACTTCTTCAATTTTTTTGTAAGGGTCAAAATCATGACACTCATTTCCACACTCATCAAGTAGCAAATCTGAGATGCCCTAAATTTGAGTATATACTTCTTAGATACTTAGGTGATCCTCCTGATAAAATATTGTGCCATTAACATTGATGGGGATGGGCACACAAGGCTTTATATGATATGTTGCAATAGGTTCAAATAAGTTGATAATAATAATATGTATTCATAGTTATTGATTGGAGAAAATAGATCTTAAAGAAGTGCACATGAGAAAGCAAAAAGAGTAATATATACAAGGATCATACCAACACATAACAAGAACTACAAAGAATATTTGGCCAAGTGTAAAGGTAAAGAGTGACATAGATTAGTGCAACTAAAGTAACAAAACGTGGAATACCATTTAAAGAGCTTGCATGAGCAAGAACTCTTGGTACAATTTTCTTACACAAGGTGTATCTGATAGGAGCATCTGAGTTCACAATAAATTGACATCCATCGAAAAAGATTAGATTACTTTTTACATGTTTCGTATTCATTTTTTTGTGTGGCATATTTGAGAGAGTTGGATAGAATTGTTGTATCCTCTGGAGTCCATAATATCTTTCACAAGTTGGCACAAGTTAGTATTTCAATCTGGTATAACGCAATAATAAGTTTATAAACAAAAAAAGGTCGCGCATAGGAATGGAGTGAAATGCATTGAGGTGTCTCTGCAGTATGCATTCATCTTCAAATGGATGGCACAATACTTTAGATGGTTGGCACAATGTTTGGTCACATGGCGATATTGGAAGACTTCAAATAGAAAATTTCACGTCACCCTTATCTCGATTGATTTGTAAACTCTTTAACTTTGGAATTATCCACAGAATCACAATTAATCGTTGTTGTTCTACTTTTTATTAGAAAATAACAGAGATAGCTAGTGAATGAATTATACTTGTGCTTAGAATCAACAATTTGTAGAAAGGGAAAGAATCTAGACTCATACACCAACAATTTTATCTTGGAAAACCTCCAGAGGAGGAAAAACAAGTCGGGAAGGGCAATTTCTCTTTCTTCCCACTTTTATTGGCCAATTCAATAATAAGTACAAAAATTACAATAAGTGTGAATGAGAAGTAGATAATATCTCACACTTCCTCCCAGTTACTTTCTTACTCTGTCTCAATTACTTTTTGCTTCTACAAATCACAATTCCAACACTAAGAGCTTCTTACTCACTTGCTTCATTCTTCGATGATCTTTGTTCTCTTCCATAACATGCATTTATAGCCTTTCTCATGTCCTCTCGTGCACTGGAGAATGGGAAAGGTCATGGAGGAGAAAGGAAATGAACAACCTTTCAAATTCAAAGGTTGTTCTTTTTTTGGATTTTGTTTTCTATCCGAGAGAGCCAGGACCGTCGCCCTGTGTAGACCAGTGGTCCTAGGACAGCCGCTCTGGTTAGGCAATGGTTCTATAACCACCGCCCTACACAGGGCAATGGTCATGTTACTTAAAAGACAGAACCTCAGTGTATCACTTTTTTCTTCTTCGTGTTGGCTGATTTGATAAAGTAGTCATTTTGGATCCCTATGGATCACACCTCCCCTGTTTACGAGGATTTTGGTCCCACAAAAGCTTAGTGGGGGAGTAGATGAGGAAATAATTCCCTCACTTTCTCCTTCGGGTACCACCGGGCTTGCCTTGGTATCTTTCCTTTCAGTCCAATCTGCCAAGACTCTTGGGGACCTCTCCTAGTCTCTTTGACCTTCTGCTACAGTACTACATCCTCCTCCAATTCACCTTGTGAGTCCAAGACACAATCCTCAATGGAAGGTAACAATTGTAGTTCTTCATCTTCATCTAGCATGGATGGCTCATATAGGTGCAAGTTCTCGCAGTTTACTACAGAGTACATCCTCATGAATGACGGTAAATCAAGTCGAAAGGCATTTTATCCAACCTGCTCCAATATGGTGAAGGGTCCATATCGTAGTGGCTTGAGCTTCCGTTCTTGACCTTGTAGTCTCTCCTTGCTCAAGTAAAGCCAAACTCTATCTCCAACATGAAGCTTATGTTCCCTTCTATGCTGATCGTGCCTAGCTTTGTACTTAGCCTGAATTTCTCTAGCTTTTCCTTGACTTTGAGATGGATTTACTGGATCCTCTCAATGAATTTGTTTGCTCTAGTCACCTCTATGTCTCGTGTATCCTTCTCATCATGTTGTCCAACTGCTATGTCCAACGGATTTTTAAGTAGATGTCCCAAGCATGCTTCAAACGGTGACTTCATAGTGGATGTGTGTATTTCCTGGTTAGTGGAATGTTAAATGTAGGCTAAGGACTCATCCCAAGTCCTTGGGTATTTGCTGTTATACCCTCTGATCAAATGTACCAAAGTCATGTTTACCACCTCTGTTTGTCCATCTGTCTGTGGATGGAAAGTTGTGCTCCTTTGTAACCTGGTATCCATCTTGTCCCATAAAGTAGTCCAAAACTTCCCCAAGAATTTGGAATCCTCGTCAGAAACAATAGACTTTGGGAAACCAAAATGCACCCATACATTAGCAAAGAAACGATCTGCCGCCTCATGTGTTTTTACTGTCCTTTTACATGCCATAAGAATACACATCTTACTAAATCTATCAATAAAAACATAGAGATGGTCATGGCCATGTTTAGACATAGGTAATCCTCCTACAAAATCCATAGAAATGTCCTCCCAAGGACGAGTAGGTACTGGCAACGGCATATACAAACCTTCCTACCTAATCTTAGGCTCTCTAGTACAACAAAGTTTACATCCCCGTATCAATTTTGATACTTCTTCTTACATATTGGGCCAATACACGTACCTTTGCAAGTGGGCTAGGGTCTTACCAACACCAAAATGTCCTGCTACTTTCGAGGTATGTGCTTCCCTCATCAATATAATTCACTCTTCTTTTGGCACGCAAAGCTTCCCCCATCGGTAGAACAACCCGTCTTTGAGATAACAATCTTCAATCCCTGTCCTTTTATCCCATTGGGACTACAACTACTGAAATGTCACCCCAAAGTCTTTGTCCTGGGCATATGCCTCTCCGTAAGCTTCCTTCGTGAAGGGCTCGATCTGAGAGATAGTGTCCAAACAAGAAAACTTCTCCTGTGTGGGTGGCCTAGACAACATGTCTGCTACCAAGTTTGTACTACCCTTCTTGTATTTAATCACCAGATGGAATTGCTGAAGGAACCCCATCCATTTGTAGTGCCTTGCCTGATGTAATTTAGACTATGCTTGCAAATACTGGAGAGGTTTGTGGTCAGTGTGCACAATAGTTTATTTACCCAACAAATAATGCTTCCATTTCTTAATTGCCTAAACTAGTGCATACATTTCCTTATCATATACTGAATATCCATTAACTCCTGAAGTGAAAGTTTCAGAATGATAACATACGGCTTGCTTTACCTCCTTGAAGCAACATTGCGCCCATGGCGTAATCACTGACATCTGTCTCTACTTCAAAACATTGATGCAAACTAGGAAGAGAAAGTACTGGAGCATGACTAATCTTGTATTTCAATAACTCAAAGGATTTGCCTTGTTCCTTACCCCAGTAAAAACCCTTACTCTTTGTGGTCATTGTGTGTAGAGGTGCTGCAATTGTGGAGAAGCCCGAAATGAACTTCTGCATGTACTGTACTACTCCCACAAAACTCTTAGTCTCGGTGGCTACAATTAGTGATGGCTTCCACCTTCTTTCGATCCACTCATAGCTCTCCTCTTCTAACCACGTGCCCAAGATAGATAAGTGACTATTTGGAAAATTCCCATGTATTCATATTACAAAGCAATTGTTTCTCCTTGAGAACTTACAAGACTTGCTGCAAATGCGATAGATGTTCTTCCCATGTGGCACTAAAAATCAAGATAGCATCTAGATATACAATAACACATGAATCTATAAAATCCCGCAATACATCATTCATCAATCTCATAAATGTAGCGGGTGCATTGCATAATCCAAAAGGAAGTACTAACCATTCATACAAACCCTATTTTGTTTTGAAGGCAGTCTTCCATATATCCTCCTCCTTCATCCTAACTTGGTGATAATCAGACTTGAGATCCAACTTCGTGAAGTTGGCATGTTGAAGCTGGTCCAAGAGATCATCTATGCGGGGAAGTGGATAGCTATTCTTTATGGTGATCTTGTTCAAAGCGCGGTAGTCGATGCACATTCTCCAAGAACCATCCTTCTTTGGCACCATCACAATAGGCGAACCACATGGTGAGGTGCTCAGACGTATCACCCCTTGGTCTAGTAGTTCATGGAGTTGTTTCTTTACTTCAGTACTCTCAAGCAAGGATTGCCTATACAACCCAATGTTTGGTAGAGGGGACTCTGGTAATAGTTGAATCTGCATGCTCTACTTCTTGTTTTGGTGGTAATCCACTAGGAGCCTGAAAAAATTCCTGAAAGGACTGAATAATACTATCCAAATCATGCTTTCCCTGGTTAGAAATCTCTGAAACTTCTATCCCATCTTGTTTATCCTTTAACAAAAGTAAACAAAACTGATTATGATTTTCCTGAATAAGTCATTTTGCTTGGTTAGCACTCACCATAGTAACTTGTGTCTTACACTGGTGTGCCTAGATGTTGTAGTTGATCCCTTCCTTGACCCATCTGTACCGGTTCTCCCTTCTCATGAATATAGCATCCATGATAAACAAGTAAGGACTCCCGAATACAACATCAAAAGCATCAAGTGGAATAACGTCAGCTTCCAAAACATCAATATACTGGGAATTTATCCCAAACTTGACCTTACATCTTCTTGTTACCTGAATTTCAACACCCTTCTTCACCCAACCCAAAGGATAAGGGTGTGGATGCTAGTAAGTCTCAAGACCAAGCTTCTTTACAACTGCTTCAGAAATCAAGTTAGACTAAGAACCGGTATCAACCAAAGCATTTACCTTAGCTCTCTTGATCTAGATTTTGATCTAGAATAGCCTACTCATCTCCTCTTCCTACTCTCGGTTGTCCATGTTGGTGGTCATGCATCCAAGCCTCATCATCTACATCAAAGTCATCTTCGATTTCCACCTACCCTTCTGTTTTCACAAATGTCATCGTATTCTTCAAGTCCTTGGTTCGGTTCTTCGGATGCAACTCCAGATGCAACTTCTAACATGTAGCATCAATATGACCATTGATATCATAGTTCTTGCAAAAATTCTTGGGATCTTTACAAGTATTCAAAGTAGTGGTAGTTTGTTTACCTTTCCCTTTCCACTTACCTTTGTTACTTTTTTTCCCAGGTTCTTTCTTCTGTTGATTTGTTGACTGCTTTGACCTTGGATCTGCTTCTCCTTGTTTCTTTTCATCATCTATGGAGTATTCTTGTACGCATGCTTCGTTGAGATCTTTGAGCTTTGTGGAGATGACTTTTCTTCGAAGGTGAGTGTGGAGTCCTCCCAAGTACTTGGTCAGAATATCCTCATCGTCCAAGTTCATGTTAAGCAACATGGCTTGCCTTCAAAACTCCGTAGTATAGTCCTACACACTTTGACCACTGCCTTGTCTAAAATACTGCCACTTAATCATTTGGTAAGTCTTGTGACCAATACGATAGAAGTTAGCTCTAAGTAATTCTTTAAATTCTTGCCAAGATTTCACAATAAGACGCTTCTTCTTTTCACAAGTGGTTAGATGGGTTTCCCACCAAACCATAGCGTGTCCTTCCATTTTGAGATGTGCAAAGGTGGTCCTCTGTGCCTCAGTGACATTATGGACGCTAAAGTAGACTTCTAACTGTTTTAACCATTTATACAACAACTTCGCATCTACTTGTCCTTCAAAGCTTTTAATATCAACTTTCGTTTCAACTTTAAAGGGAGTATGATCGGATTTTACCTTTTCTCTTATGTTAGAAGTCTCTTCTTCATGCTCTTCCCCATAACTTTCCTCATGGTGGCTCCCTCCTATTCCAAACTTTTCAGCTAAGCCCCAAACCATTGAGTCCTTGGAGTCTTGTTTGACAGAAGTTGTCTTCTATAAATCAACAAGCTCTTCTTGCATTCTAAACATCCTATCCATCATGGTCTCCAGCATCTTGATTCTACGGACCAAGTTCTCTTCCTCCATTTGTCCTTGAATTCTCTGTTTCCACTTCTTTGTAGAAATTTTTGGATCGCAAGGTAAAGCCTCTTCACCTTTAGATCTTGTCACTGTCATACAAATCCAAGAACGAATACCACAGTCCTAGATAATTGTTAGCTCTGATACCAAAATGATATGTAAACTCTTCAACTTTGGAATTATCCACAGAATCACAATTAATTGCTGCTGTTCTACTTTCTATTAGAAAATAACAAAGATAGCTAGTGAATGAATTATATTTGTGCATAGAATCAACAATTTGCAGAAAGGGAAAGAATCTAGACTCATACACAAACAATTTTATCCTAGAAAACCTCCAGAGGAAAAACCAATCAAGAAGGGCAATTGCTCTTTCTTCCCACTTTTATTGGCCAATTCAATAATAAGTACAAAAATTACAATAAGTGTGAAAGAGAAGTAGATAATATCTCACACTTCCTCCTAGTTACTTGCTTGCTCTATCTCAATTACTTCTTGCTTCCAACAAATCACAATTCCAACACTAAGAGCTTCTCACTCACTTGCTTCATTCTTTGATGATCTTTGTTCTCTTCCATAACATGCATTTATAGCCTTTCTCATGTCCTCCCATGCATTGGAGAATGGGAAAGGTCATGGAGGAGAAAGGAAACAAACAACCTTTCAAATTCAGAGGCTGTTCATTTTTGGATTTTGTTTTCTGTCCAAGAGAGCCAGGACTACCGCCCTGTGCACACCGGCGGTCCTAGGACCGCCGCCCTGGTTGGGTAGTGGTTCTGTAACTGCCACCCTGCACAAGGTGGCGGTCCTGTTACTTAAAAGACAGAACCTCCGTGTATCATTTTTTTCTTCTTCGTGTTGGCTGATTTGATAAACTAGAGTCATTTTGGATCCCTATGGATCATTGGTACACAAGATCATGCACTCCATGTGTGTTATCACATAAGTTTGTTTTAGAGGTTCACCGTAACACTAGGGGTTCATCTCAATGGTGTGCATTTACCATTCAAACCATATGAGTGGCGTTGGAGGTCATTTAAGTAAACACACAATGTTTTACCAGGGATTGTGTGTGTTCGTCAAGAGTTCCCATATTTAAATTCAAATTGTTCATTACATAAAAGAATGAGTTGAGTTGACTTTGTATTCATCGAGTTGTGTTATGCTTGTAAATGTGTTAAAGAAAATGTGGAGTATCTTATAGTGTACTACAACACATTAAATTTAGGAGGCTTTAATAAATGTTATATGGGTAGCATGTAACTACTAACTTATATTGTAAGTAGGTGCTTATTTCTATAAGAACTCATTGTTACACAAGAGCAAGGCAATTTAAAGAGAATTTTGCATGAATTAGAAATCATAGAGTATTTTCTCCCTCGGGGTTGTCATTAGAACTAGGCAACATAGAATATTGTTGTTAGTCAATCTACTTAGATCAATAGTGGTGGTGTTGTTATACTTCTCTTTAGAGATTGTGTTTGTTTATGATTGGTCTCATGTTTATGTAAGTTGTTATTTCGTTGGAGATAGATCAATAAATTGTGGTTAATCTAATTACCTTTGTGTAAACGTAGGGAGTCAACCATAATTTTTGTTTATCTGAAGCAATATATGGTCTACGAGTGTTCTTAATTAAACTCTTTGACTAGGTCATTGCATAAATTAACATGTTATTATTCCAATTAATATTGTACATTTTTTAAAATTTTCTTGTGAATTTTGGGTCTTGCATAGTGATAGTGATTCATTTAGTGTAGTTAAGGGGCATGCTTCTTGAAACCTGCCTCGAGAGTAAATTTTAAGACCCCCCTAAAAAATATTCGTATATATTGGTAGGCAAATATGTGAAAATGACTTTCAAAATGATGACAATTTTGAAGAAAACACGTTTCAAATGGTTTGACCAATTATTTGATAATGGTGTCGACCTGTAGCAATTTTTGGCTGATAGTATATGTTGTCGATTGACATTATATGTTGTCAGCCAACAACATATGTAATTTTTCAAAAATCATTTTCTTAACAATAGCACTTAAAACGACCATCTCGAAAAGAAATCTTTCCTCGCAAAATATGGCGCAAACAAAAATAATTCAAAAAAAGTGTTTTTTTTTTTAACTTTGTAGATTTCACCAGTTTTGTATGAGACTTTCTTGTTTGAATTGTTTTGATGTTAGCAGTTAAAATGATCGTTTTAATGAGAAACATGTCCTCACAAAATTTGACATAAGATTTTTTTATTTTATTTTTGTCGACACCATTTTTTTTGCTACTGACTGGTAGCATATTCATTTTTTTTCCTACCGTTCGGTATCATATTATATGCTACCTGTCAGTAACAAAAAAAAAGACACCGGCCGAGGAAAGGCTTACCTAAGGTCATATTTGCAATTTTCTGTCAATCGTTAATACCCACACTAAAATCAGCATTGCGAATTTATGTTGAATTTAAACATACATACATACATATACATATACATACATATAGATGTGAATGTAGTAAATTTAGCTCTTGTGGTAGGGGCAAATTTAATATAAATAGTCAGCTATTAATTTCAATGCCTAGCGAAATGACCCAAAAAAAAATTTATACCCATAAAATTTAGGAAAAATAGCTAGTTGCCGACCCCTAAAAAAATTACCAAAACCAATTTTCGAAATCTAGAATATTTGTGAATTAATGAAAATTCACCACTAAAATTTTCCCTATTATAATCAGTTAGATGTGGCATTAGCCAATAAAATAGAGCAAAGATATGATGCTTCTCATAGGATAGTGAACTTCTTTTATAAATGCAGCTAAACTTATGTGCATCCCAATTGGTTCATAGATAATTTGCTCACTTTCTCACTCACCAAACGAGCGTACCATTTAGTTCCCTAGTTCAAAAAATGCGTACCATTTAGTTCCCTTGTTCAAAAATTGAGAGAAGTGGTTGCTAGTTGGGTAAAATCTGATGCGTTCCAGCATACAAATCATCATTGCAAAATTAAAAACTTAGATAATGCATCATAAACTTTGGAAATCCATCCTCTTTGTCACCCTTTAAAGTGCAAAAATCTAGTCTTCAGTTTTGGTTAGAGGACAATTTACTTCAACTTAAGACCACAAATGGCACATATTGTTTGCATTAATTATTAATGTAAGTAGATGACCGTCTTTGGCGTAGAAGCCTTGGGAAATTACTTTTCCATATGATAGTCATGCAGTAGTTTACGCAAGCCCACAAATGCATCCATAAATGACCATCGAAGCATATGCGAAGAAGATCGATGATCAGATAATTTAAATAATCCTTACAAAAGAAATTACAACCCAAAAAAAACAGTAGTCATCAAGGAAATTCTGATAGGGATACAGGAGTCAACAAAGGTTTATTTGAAAAGTGTGCCTCCAGATTCCCAACTACAAGATCTGCCATTGCCTTCCTTGTCTCCCAGGTTGCACTTCCCACATGTGGTACTATAACCACACTATCCAAGCTAAAAAGTTCTTGTGGCACATGAGGTTCATTTTCAAAAACATCCAGACCAGCACCTTGAATGCGACCTTCAACCAGGGCCTTCACCAGTTCCTTCTCATCTACAAGGGAACCACGGCCTATATTCACAAGTGTGCCTTTCGCTCCCAATGCATCGAGAACAGACTTATCGATGATGTGGTATGTATCTTTTGTTAAGGGACATGCCACAACAAGAATGTCACTGCTACCTGCGAGGTCTATAACATTTGAATGATACGTGAAAGATACGTCCGGTTTTTTAGACCTCGAGTAGTAAGCGATGCTGCACCCAAAAGCTTCTGCCCTTTTAGCTATAGCTGTACCAATACGTCCGAGTCCAACAATCCCCACACGCTTTCCACTTAGCTGCATACGCAATAACAGGGAATTATCATTATCAACATTGATCCAGAATTAACATTAAGAAACTACAAGTCCAAATCAAAGCATTAGAAAGTACATGACCCAATAAATTTATGCACACGTTTCCATGCGTTTGAGAAATAACTGGGTTTGCAACAGATCAGCTTATTCTATTATTACAAAGCAGAGTTCCCTGCATGGTGTAAGGCCACACCGTATTTCATGCATCTTGCAATGCAAAACTTGTATTAGATGCAAAATTCAAAGAAAACAAGACCAGCAATACAGCTGCTTGGTAAATGATTTGTAATTAATGCATTCTCATCAACTAAAAGCTTTGTTCTTCGTAGTTTCAGAGGAACCTTGCTAGATCAGATACAAGGTTGGTGGTTTCGTTTTCATCTGGTCGACCTCTAGCCTTTTTGACCTTGTGGGGTAGGGACACCCTTTTTTCCGGTTTTATCATGAGCCAATGCCTCAAGGCCTAGGGGCGGGGGTAATATTTAATTGCCTGAAGGGCGTGTCATAACACCCTACACATAGTCGTAACTAGTATACAGATGCTATGGGATTCACACTCTTCATCAATGAAAAAATCAGAATAAATAAATGTTGTTTTTTTATTAATTCTGTCATTGGTGCAGAATGCGAGTCCCATGGTATTTGCACGTATTAGTTAAGGATCGCCTTGTACGATTAACATCAAAGATTGATATGATAGTTGTGTGAGCTGTATGCCATGCACGTGTTGGATCCAAGACACCACAAGAATACAAATTCTGAAAAAATATCTCAGCTTTCGCCATGATAAAGAATGTAACAAAATATGATACTTAATATAAATTTCAGAATCCCATGAATCGTATGTCTTTGAATGCAAGTTGCAGCCAAGGCCTTGGTTGAGGGCACGTTTGTTTGGGCGTTGCACTCTAAAATTGGCAGGAGCGGAGATGGTCATCCACTTTAATGAGCACGAGTCATGGTCAATGTCATGAGCGGTAGCCCAAGTGGATTGGTGTTGGTATGTTGCATGTAGTGATTTTGTGTGGTACTTCATTTGGAGCCGTTAGCTTTTCTTTGCAAAGGTTCATATGCTACCTTCTGCAGCCCTAGGTCAGGCATGAATACCCTCTAAATTTAAACAATCACCGAACGGAGTGAAAAAACTTACTCTTGACTCTTGAAAAAGGTTATTTAACACTGCATCTTGTTGAGTGGCAATCGTAAGGGTCAGTATCCCTCACAATGGCAAAGTCGAGCTCCCTTCCATGAAAAATTATACTAGTCTACCTACCTCACGATGTTTTTTATAAGCAACAAATCGACGTAGACAAACAAAATTGGTACTCACCAAACTTTTACCTTATCAATTTGCATTCCTCACTATGTAAACACATTCAACGCTCAAAATAACAATTATAATAAGAGTATATGTATACATGACTTAGTGCTTAATAAGGAATGTAAATTTGTCACATTAGCAATCCAATCCCCCATGGTTGGCCATTGGAAACCACCAATACACCCATATAATCAATGTATATACCAAAGCTTCCTATCCCAACTCCATAGTCAGTGACTAGCATTCCATTCCTATGTGTCGGCGACTAGCATTCCACCCCTATACTACATCATAAAGAATTAAAGATAGAATAGCAATCCCTTTGTACCCTTGGGCTGTCTTTCAACACATTGGCAGGTGACATATGTTCATAGGTTTCTTTAAACATGAGTTGGCCTAATGGTGAAGAACATGTGCTCTTGAAATAGAGGTCACAAGTTCAAATCCTGCAGGGGGTAGGGTATGTACGCCTCGTTTGTAGCAAAGTTAGTTGCCTTCCGCATGTGAGTACAAGGTAGTCCCATATGCTATAAACCGCTTGTAGACCCAAAAACAGGCTGCCCCACGGCATCATGGACTATAAAAACCTATTATTATTATTATTATTATTATTTAAACTCGTATTGCTAGTGATAAGAAATAATAGGTCATTTACAACTTCAATACCAGTTAGGTATTGGCACGACACCCCCCACATCATTAGCACATTAAAAACATAAGCATAGCACAATCATTATATATCTAGTCAATGCAAAATATCAAGACACGATTAAGGACACCCATACGCATTTAATCGGCCATCCTTGGTCTTTCAGTATCATAGCTTTTCAAAATTCAAATTATCATATCATATTTTGTCTTATTATAATGGATCCTCCCTTACCCTCTGACCTAAAGTTTTCCTTCAACATCAGAACTCACGCATGTATCAAAGTATTACGAGTCCTTTTTTAATGAGCAAATATGTACCAAGCTTAGACAGAACCTTTTGATTAGAGTGTGCATCTTATTAGGAAATGACTCGGAGTGATTGGAGAGTAGGCATCCTACGAGTATTTAAGGGAAAACTCAACATAGCTTAAAAGAGAGATAATATCACAATTTGGACGCGTCTTGTATATTGTTATTGTAATGTTGAGGATTTTTATGGTACAGTTTGTTTATAAAAACTATTGGATTTTTGTATTTTATTATAATCATTCTTTTTTTTTTTATTGCAAGGTTTGAATTTGAGAGCCATAAAAGACAATACGGTATCCAGTGACTATGAGGCAGATATGTATCAACCATCTTTTTATTACAGTTGATTCGAAAATAACAAATATGTCTTGAAATCCTAATATTTTTACTTGTCATGTTTAATGATTCCTTTATAATTTCATTCTTTAAAATTAGATTGGTTTTAAATTACGTTCCACCAAGTTTCCGGCACGGGGACGGCAGGGGACAGGGGGACGTATTTCTAGGCCGGATTTTTTTGGCCTTTTTTTAGGGGACGACTATTAAAAAATAAGGGAAAATTAAAAAAATATAGGAAATTTCTAATATTCATATGATAACATTGCCAAAGCATTCATCACACACAATATAGAACCTTAATAAATAAAATTAGAGTTGAATTGAGATTTCACATAAAATTTAACCTTGAAAATATAGGAAATTTCAAATTTCAAATATTCATATGAATAATCATATAATGATAAGTATAACACATTGATAAACTTAATAAAGCATTCATCACACACATCATAAAACTTAAAAACTTTAATACATAAAACTGGAGCTGAATTGAGATTGCACATAAGATTCAAGTTTCAATTACAATGAAATGCCCAAGGGCAACAAAATGTCTGAAACATAGAAAATCAAAATGAAAATATATAGCCGCCCCTAATCAAACTCCGTTAAAGTGGCATCAAAATCAGACTCTAAGTCTGAGTCGCTAGAACTATGAGGGGCTGCCTCATCCAATGGAACCCCAACCAATCCCACCTGTGCCTCCTCATCAATCTGTGAAGCATCTTCGGGATCAACATCCCAACATGCAGCTGGAGTTTGATGATGCTTAGGGGTCTATCGATCCTAAAGTCTCAAGGCACTGTGCACGGCTACTAACTTCTCTGAAGTCTCAAGGGCACTTAGAAATGCAAGTGGGAATCCTTGTGGGCCCCCACATTGCTTTAATTCTAATTAGAAGTGTGTTTTATTTTTAAAACATTTTTTTAAGGTTGTATGCGTAGGGGACAGTAGGGGACGGCTAGACGTTCCCGGTATGTTTAGGGAACTTCTAGAAGTCCCCTAAACGTATCAGGGACATCCAGCCGTCTCCTGCCATCCCCTGCCGTTCCTTGTAAGTTCCCTAAACGTACCGGGGACGTCCAAACCATCCCCTACCATCCCCTGCCGTTCCTTGCCGTACCAGAGACGTTCAACGGTCCCCTGTCGTCCCCTATTTTTTTTATGTCCCCGGGACGTTTCCAAAAATTTGCAGAGTTTGGGGACGGGAAGGGGACGTTTCCTACCCGTCCCCAAGGTTCTGAAATGTCTCCGGTACGAGGACGAGCTAAAAACCATAGGGGACGCATCCCCGTAGAACGTAAGTTTTAAACCTTCTACTCAAATCCCACATATATATATTAATAAGTTAAATTATTAACCAACCAATAATAAATACACTTTTCCAATTTTTAAATGTAATTCTTATTCTATCCTTTTAACTTACAGTGTTACTGTGTTTGCTGAAAGTTAAAAATTGTATCAAAAACCTTACTTGCTCACCCTTACCTTGTTACGGAAACGGAAGGGGGAAATTTATAAGATTCCTTAAAAGCGCGATTTGAAACTATAATAATATACAAGTTTTGAAAAACATAGATATTAGAAACCAAAACGTGGTTTTCTTCTTTCTTTTTTGAAAACTCTTATCAAAACCCTAGATCCTCTTCTTTGAGAAGAAATACAAAGGATTAGTCGTGGGAAAGGACGGGTGGAGTTGAAACCCATGGAAAAAATAAATTGTAGAGGACTTACAATGTTTTAGAGTTTAAATCCCTCTTAATCCATTTTACAAGTTTTATTGTTGGATATTTGACACCTATAATGAGGGGTCTACCGTGTCAAAGAAATGCATGAGATTGAGGGTGCAAAAAAGATGTCCTCAACTGTGAGAGTGATTCGAATACTAACCCTTGAAAAATTAGAAAGCATGGAAGAAAAATGTGGAAAACGGATACAGTAGCATGACGGGTTTTTGACAAAAACCTAGCCTTTATTGTTCATTGATAGCTTGTTATTTTGAATCCCTACATTGGGTATGAGCTCTGTTATGCTTTCATGTTCCGTAGAAATCTGTAGATGTCACATGGGCAAATTTGTTATGCTTAGGGAAGCCCATGTGTAACTATACAGACTTTGCAATTTGCCCATAAGTCCATATCCTTATCTTGCTCAACCATAGGCTGGATGTGAAACGAGATATTGACTGCGGAATGAGGTGGGTATTGGGAGAGCAGGTTGAACAATAGCACCATTTCTTCTCTGGTTCTTGAAGATCTTTAGATCTCTTCAACATTATAGCTGTTGTATCTGCTTCAGTTCTGTATTGCAATTAAAGGAGGCGCGCATCAATTCATTTATAAATCCATGGTCCATATTGATAAATAAACTCTTTTTTGCAGATTTGTGTCCAAGTTGTTAGAAAAATGCAAGGTCACTGATTGTATGGTATCAAGCATGAGTCAATGTGAAGGAGAAGCTGAAGCATGAACGGCCTTGCAGAATGGCTGTGGTGTGAAGTGTGAAGTGTGGCGTGTGACCATCTAAACGCAGAGAGAGCATAGGCACGTAGGCAGCGGGTGTGAGTTCTGACGGACTTGTTGCGATTCGAGTAAGAGGACTATGGTTAGTTTTGAAACTTTAGGTTTAAATTAGTTTATTAGGTTTTAAAGAAATTATAAGTATTAATATTTATTTAGCTAGATATAGCTAGATTTTAGAAAAATTATAAAAATTCCACAGCCAGAGATTAACTGCATATCTTCCAATCCTGTGGGAGAGTTATGTCTAGTACCACCATTAAGAACTCAAGGGCTTGATTCCTTTTTGTTGAAAGGCCCTTGGTCTATTGGTGTTGTTGTATGGCTTTCAATGAGTCTATGAGGGTTCAAGTCTTGGAGACACCTGATACGGAGAGTCAAACAAATGTCTAGATCATGCCTTGCGTAATTTTGACAACGTGGATGCTCCTTACCCATATCTGCATAGTTGAAGGTGTTCATTGGTTTTGTTTGTTCGCTTACTTTGTATTGTTGGATCTATATGTTCCGTCCGAAACTTAGACACAAATTCATCAAACTATGTAATCTAGTGCCCAATTGTAACACACTCTAGAGGTGCTCAATCAAAAAAATGTTGATCCTTTTGAATTCTCAAGATTATATATTATGAAAAGATATATTTTTAGTATAGATTAATATCGATATAAGTTTTTCAATTGAGGAGTGGAGTTATTTTTTACAGAGAAGACAAATACGATCGAAAATAACTCTCAAAAATGTTGAAGAGTATTATGTAAGAGTTTGTGGTCAACTTGACCTCTAGATCAACCAAGCTAAGTACCTTCAATTGAATATTTAATTTAATTTAATTTAAAAATTAATGTCCAGAAGTAACCAAAAAGGTTAATGGGACTACAAGAGGAGCAAAGAGAACAAGACAATGCATGAAGGTAAAAACAAATACAAAACAAAATACTAGAAACAACTGGAAAGACACAAGATACAACAAGTGTATGTGCCATGCTTAAGAGGTTCTACGCCTAGTAGATTGTGACTGTTGTGTGAAGTCATGTGCTCGTTTATGCCTCCGGTGTTGTGTAGAAGGTGGAAGGAATGAACCAATAGTCTGAGACCCAAGGCTGCCATGATGATGTTTGAGGAGACCATATCTATGTTGGGTCATCTCCCTGATAAATAAAGTTACACACCTATGGTCTTCATAATGGATAAGGGCCTGTAATGAGCCTTGACTTTCTCGAAAGAGACAATAGTACCTACCACGGATCTCATAGTACACATGACAACGAAATATAAAGTGCTCCTCTGATTCAGGTTCATTGTTGCAAAGTGTGCAAGTGCGTTTGGTCTTTAGGAATGTAGTGCTTTGTCTCCATGTGAAGATAATGAGAGCAAACTCGTAGTTGACCCAAGGGAAATCTCAAACCAAGTGGGAACCCGATGTATTAGGGGGAAATGACACGTTCATCTTCAATTTGGAGATAATGTTCCAAATAGTGGTGCATTTTTGTTGGCAATGGTTCTAATGGTTCAATCCACGTTGATATTATGTAAGCTTTGTAGATCTCCTCTCTAATTCCTCTATGAATTTCCCTTCTAGGCATGGGGGGAAAATTAATAGAGAATGTGAGAGGAGGAAGATGATTAATATCCAATCCGATGCTTTGGAAGAAAGTTGTACAATGTGTATACCAATTGGTTTGGATCCCCAATTCACATAGCCTCATGGATGATTGTGGAGCCTTGAAGGGGTATCTATTATGCCCAATTGGTGTATTTGCCATACATCTTAGTCTATGGAGTAGCATCACAAGATGGAATATAGTTGAGATACGGAGAGGGTGCCTGCCAAACTCAGCCAAGATGATTGCATGTGGAACTGAGCGTTTTACCCGGAGAGTCCTGGATTGCATGAGAAGAGTACTCTATCAACAACGAGTCCAACCATTGTGTCGAAGATCAGGGCCCCAAATCTCACAACCATACAACATTGTTGGTGTCACTAGAGTTTGGAAAATGCGCAATTTTGAGTTGGCATCTTAAAATTGAAGTTGGAAACATTGTCTCTTAAGTGTATTGAGGGCTGCATAACCTTTACATAATCTCTCTTTTGCTGCATGAAGCATGTTCAAAGGAGGGCCCATGAAAGTCACTCCAAGATAAGACGAGACCACTTCCACCAAGTGTCCTTTGTACATGAGGTTAGTTGCATGGGCAACCCTCTTGGTTGTATACATGACCTTAGTTTTCCTGAAGTTCACTTATAAACCATGAGTATCACAAAAAGAGCTTATGATGTTAAGGTGTCGTTGTAGGCCTGCAACAATATGTGACATGAGAATGATATCATCCGCAAATAATAAAATAGCAATGATGATATCATATAAAAACACAGCCATCATCTCTAAGACCGGAATTTGCAATGATATACTCTAGTTCATCAATATGGAGACCAAATAGAGTAGGAGAAAGTGGACAGCCTTGTTTAACATCGATGATGCTATTGATATCACCTGTATCACCAGTAGGAGTTCGGACTTGGACAACCACCTTTTCATAGAGTGTAATCACAAGAAGAACCAAATGCTCTGGAATTTGGAGGTCGTGAAGGCGTTGGATTAGAAGGTGTCTAGGTACAGTATCAAATGCCTTTTGAAAGTCAACAAAACAACAATAAACCTTACACTTGTTGGCCCTTACTTCTTCAATTATGGCTCTAAGCTTTAAGACATGGTCTATTGTTCAGTGATCCCGTTTGAACCCCGCTTGTCCTTTCACACGAAGTTTCTTGGATTCAGCAAATCTAGAAATCAAATCATCTAACGTTGTAGCAAATAACTTGCTCAAAGTATGCCCAACCATGATAGTTCTATAATTATTTGGCTCCTATTGATTCCCTAATTTAAATATGGGGCAGATGATGTGAGACGTCCATGCTAGTGGGAATTCATAGGAAGCCACTAGATTGAAGAGATTGAATAGAGGATGGAAGACAGGAAACCCATTAGTTTTGAGTTTATTGTTAACTCAAAGATTTATTTATTGTCTTTAGTGTCAATCCTATGGAGAAAATTATTAAGAGTCAAAAATGGTGATCACCATTAAAGGTGATTATGAATACCATTCTACTCTTACACATGAAAGAGCATGATAAAGTCCCAATTTCCGTATTCTTATTTTATAGCCGTTTTATAAGATCTAATTTAATCATAAGGAAAAAATCCAATCCAATCAAAATATCAAACTATAAATATTATATTTCACATACCAAAATAATTCTTTATCAATATTTAAACTATATATAAAAAAAGAGAATAAAAAATGATCCCACTTGATAAATAGGTTTTATTTATTAAAACTATTATTTATTTATATAATAATTATATAAATAATAGTTTAAACCTAGTATAAACTATATTAACTATTTACGTAGAATACGATTTACTTGCGTTAAGAGAAAAGTAGAAAGTAAAGAGGAGATACTTTCGTGTGTCCTAAACATTAGGATCTCAATAAATTATAGACTTGAATTCAAATTTCTCATAATATTGTGGTGATCTGGGCATATCACTTTCACATATTCTTATTGCTTGATTGGTGCATGTTAGATTTTAGTAATTGAGTTTTGTGGGATCGTTCCCTTTGATTGGAACAAACTAATTAAAATAGGATTATAAAAATTAACGAGAACATGAAATAAAATGTATTGGAAAAATGAGTTAAAAAGAATTTAGTAGTACAAAGCGCATAAAGAAGATTTTATTATTCAAATGAATGGCAGTGTGACTAAATGGTCGTGAGAATTGTCACAAAATATTACCATTGTTTATAACATTTTATATGGAAATTTTAATTGTTAGAAATTGTTTGAGATAAAAATTCTGCAAAAGTTTTAGATAGTTATGTTGACGGATGTTCTATAATGGGTGTTCTACAGTGTTAGTCAAGGGTGGTAGCGAGCTGTAGTTTTTTGTGAGTTGTGTATAATTAATTTAGATTCTAATTTTTACATTTATTTGAGCGTAGTTTATATGTTTTTTATATTTTTTGAAATTAATCAAAAATGTGTTTGGAGTCTTTTTTTGCTAGAAATATTATTTTGGCACCATTAGTCATTAACAATTGTACGTGAAATGTGCGATGTAAATGTTAAAGGGCATACACCAAAAAAGTTAAATTTAAGGGAGATAAATATCAGAGGAGGAAGATGGGCGATGAAGAAGGAGATTGAGGGAGAAAAGTTCAAAGGTGGGGAAATTGCTACAGGGAACCTATGTAAAAATCCTCTTTCTTATGACCTGCATATATAAAACATGTACCATTTGTGTCAATCTTCTAAAGGAGAAAGGAGGTGTGGGGTTCAAGTTATTGAGAAAACATACTTTGGATATATCTCAAAAGGAAAGACACGGTGGATGAATACTTCCAAGGGAAACTTGCATATTTTTGAATCCCAAACTCTACATATGTTAGATACATAAACTTTGCATTTATGGTTCATTGTACCACTAATTTCATGCAAATTTACAGTTAAGGTTTCTCTTTAGTGATTAAGGTAAAGATTAGGGTGTCCTCACATCAACATTCTTAATGACGTCATCTACCAATGACCACTTGCACAAAACCTCAACGTTTCATTTCCCCGATGCATGTTAGGAACAACTTTCGAGACTCCCATTTGCAAAGGCACGTCAGCATAATTAATGTTTGAGGCATTGGCAAAAGAGGCAAAATAATTTCGTGAGGGCATATAGGTCCTCCTTCGATCCTCTAACTCATCCAAAATTATAAATGGGGAATGTTTCAGTTGGAAGATTATAATTTGATTGATTGGTTTGAAGCTTATAATTCAGTTGATTGGTGTGAAGATTGTAATCTATTAATGAGCCAACATATTTGAATGCATGGAACTTGTTGAATGCATGCATGTCGCTTGAAGAAATTCGAAAGAGATGTGAACCCATATGTCTAGCCATGGGGACACATGAAGCCCTACATCATCTAGTTGTTTGGAGATTCAACCAATGCAATGTTTAACCATCAAATGCAAAGCAAAATGATGGGTGATTCAAGCGAAGATGTAAAGTCAAGTGGTGCAAGGAGATACCAGATGTGAGCAAGAATGAATGGTACTAATCAATATAGGATCTATGATGCAATCTGATGTTGAGCTCAGCAAACCGTCAATGTAAAGACTGGTGCATGTTGATCCTAAAACCAATTGCAAATCTAATGCAGATCAAATTTGAGGGATCAAGTTGAGCTCACAAAAATTAAAATCTTCGATGCTAACTCGAAGGTAAGAGAAGTGTAGGTGAGATACGTAGCATTCACTTTATAGGGGTTTGAGAAGGAGAATGAGTTAGGAAAGATAACAAAAGGTGGATACGAAAGTGGATCGATGAATGTAGGAGCCTTTTGTGGGACCTCTTATCCTAAATGACCAACTCTCTAAAAATGTTCATGAAAGAGCCTCAATAATGACTGCTCAGTCCAGTGGAAGACAATGACATATGTTAGACATCGACATTCAAATAAGAAAGTCTATTCCTATGTTTGATGTGGTTTTGGCAATGCACACAATTTTATCCAATCTCTTATACCTTCCACATGCCACATGTATTTTAAATTTCTAAGCTTAATGAATCTACAGAGGGATAAATTTATCCTTTTCCTTAAGTCATGCATCTAGCAGCCAATAAATAGGTAACATGTGGACCAAAATGGCATATGTCATTGGAGTTGCATGCCCCACCGCTCGTTACTTACTTTTCCTTCAAAGCATTGAATGCCCATGTTATGTTCACATCAATACTTTTGATGTTGGTTGTTTTGTTCATAAAAATACTTTTGAATATATGTGTTTGGTGTTCATAAAAATAGTTTGATTTTATTTGGAAAAATGAAATTTTGGTTTATATAGATGGATATGGGTTTTTATACTATCATTAAGAATTAAGTGTTGAGAAAACCATGGTTTCTACGAATTATAATATTTAGTGTTCACATTCTTTGTTAACATCGTGAGTTGGTTAAGATATATTTGTGCGAGTAATATAATAAATTTTATTTTTGATAATAGAAATATCTCTCAATATCTATAGCTCCCTCATTAAATGATATATAGAAAAGTATTGTTGAAGTTGTAATATTACAATTGTGTGATTGTTCTACCAAATTTAACATTTGGTATCAAAGCATGTTTTTTATGGTGAATGCACAAGCAAAACTCTTGCAAAATTGCTCCAGTGGATGTGAGTTTGAGAGGTGTAAAGATTTTAGTATAGATACATGACTGCGAGAAGAATTGATGGGGCCCTAGAAGAGAACCAAACTCATTTGGACAATACATGTATGGCCCTACAATAACGAATAAACCCAAAGTCATCCAATATCTATGTTGTCAGGATTTTCTTGCATCGGTCTAGTTTGCCAAAATGGTTATCGATGTAATTACTTGTTAACATTAAAAATTCAACATGTATCATGCAATATTGTTTGTGGATAATTTGTTGCTTATCTATCTCTTTTTGTGTATATAAAAGTGATGTTGTCTACTTTTACAATCTACATTTTGTCGGCCTGTAATGGAGGGTTTCAAAATTGTGAGTTCTCATCTCTTATTCTATGGGGAGCAAAAGGTTGTGGAACAAAATATTGGCACTTGGAGCATTTCCACCTTACGTCTGGTGAAAACATATAAAAACATATAAAAAATCTACCCTCCATTAAGCTTTGATGGTTTCCTATGCCTTGCTTGAAAGATGTCAAAACACTATCTTGAAATTATTGTATCCAACTGTTGTTCGACATAAATAAAAAATATATTACAGATATGAAGTTCAAAATATATTGATGTAATTACGTTCTTGTTTTATATTATTTAGTATTTTGCTTGGTGCAAAATATGAAATTTTATTTTTCACGTCTCCGAAGTAACATGCTTTGTAAGTGCAATTTCCGACTATGTATGTTACAGTATTTTAAATAAACAACACTGTTCTGCTGGGTTGGCATTGCTGACATGCAGTGCTTATGAAATTTGTGCCCCGTTGGAGTTAATAATGGCTTTGCTTCCATTCAACCTTGCCACCATCTCCACGCTTCAGTGCGGACACCTCTTGCCCTTTGTTAAAATACATGCTCCACTTGTGTTGCGTATCCCCTCTTGAGCATCGACTACCAGGGAGGCAGTACATCGGAAATGCAATTCCATGGTGGCAGTCCCAGTCAGCATCAAATTCACGTACAGTTTATATGCGAGTTCATCTGAAAGTGCCACTTTGCACCCCTCGGCCACCACATTTACATTTCTGCTATGTGTGCAATCAAATTTTCTAGTTGAGCGCATCGACGTTGTTTAGTGCATAGGGCATGTAATGAGCGAACACAAGCCACATATTTGCTGTCTTTGCACGCGGTCAACTAAGAACAGGGCAAACAGTTAAAGAGAAATGATAAGAACTCCATTGCTTCATCGATCATGTAATCAATTTTAATCTGTATCTCTATATATACGTGTTGGGGGCAACAGTATGATAGAGGATGTCGAGTTAAAACTGGGTTAATGTTGTTATGCATGGGGATGATTTTAACTGCTCTGTCAGCAATTTACCAGCGCATGCCTCCTCTTCTCTGCGCAGGGTACAGAACTCAAGGTAGGCGAGTTGAACATAGACTTTACCCATGGTGGCATGTTCCGCAGTCACCAATGTGGTCACGTGGTTGGCAGGAAACAGTAACTGACCCTGATCCAATTAAATAGTAATATGTTGTTGATACGGTGACTGTTCAGGTGGCAGAATTGGCAAGCTTCTCCTTGCTATAACTTTAACTTGTAAAATGTTTTCCGCGTACTTAGTCAATAAAAAATTTGTAAAGATAACAAATTTATAATAAATAGAATATAAAAAAAATAAAGATAAAAACCTTAAAATTAATATATCAAAAGATTTTTCAAGTAAATATATATGTATTAGTTCAACACAATTGAGACAGCCCACACATTGAGTAGTTTTTCTTCTGACTTTAAATGGTTACAACCCTGTGATATGGTTGTGTTTTGGATTGACTAGATTGTTCCAAATGCATGGTATATGCCAAATTTGTGACTGTTTTTTTTTTTCGGATCCTCTTATTCTTCAAATTGATAGCTCTGTTTCCCCTTAGAGGGGTCTTGCTGATTTTTATATTGATCGATTGGTCTCAATTCAATTCAGGCGTGTTATTCTGAGGTTTGGTTTAAATGGGAGGTTGACATTTCTCTTAAGAATGATTTGTTTCTTTGAATTTTTCTTTAGTAGCTTCTCAAACTATGAATGGGGGTTGACATTTCTCTTATTTCTCTTAAGAATAATTTGTTTCTTTGTTTCTTTGAATTTTTCTTCAGTAGCTTCTCAAACTATCTACCATGCTGCTTTTAAGACCTCTGTATCAAGTTTTGAATTGGCTTGTGCACAACTCAAATTTGAGAATGACTGTCATCCCTTTATATACTATGACCGTCATCATCGTCATCTCCTAAATAATATATTTTTGATTGTTTAATTTATTTATTTTCATTGTTTTTAATTAATTTTCATCTCATACATGTGAAGAGAGATGAAATATGATAGGACAGAAGGCAAAACTCGGCTTCGAACTCCCATACTGTGCAACCAAATTCTGCGATGGGCTCAACAATGGAAGATCGGTAGGAAGCTTTCAATATCATTGTGTACATGATTACGGGAAACAAAAAATGTACCTGCAGAACTTTAAGCATCCTTGAACTTGAATCAGCATGGAGTGTAGTGTAATTGAAGGGAGAAGAGTCGATCACCGTGCACTTGAAGTTTAGGGATGAATATAGTCACAATAAGTATCATAAAAAAATTAAAAATCCTACAAGAAATTATGTTCACTGACGTTTTAATTTCTTTCTAATCATTTAATATTATGTGGAGCATTTATATCACGTGGAAGGTGTTTTTTTCAAAGTATTTAAATTGAGGAGTTTTAAATGTAAAAAAATTAAGGTAAACCATTTTTTGAAAATCAAATTATGTATTTGTTTCCACTTATGTAACATCATTTGATTAGGTGATTGTTTGATGTGAATTGTTTTATTGACTTTTTTTCTTTAAAAGAAAAGTGGTAAAGTGACATGTTAATTATTTACTTTACATCTACTTCATAATTATCAATCCATGCACCACGAATGGCTCATATCTGTTTTAATGAGGGTTTCGTCCAACACAAATCTAGTGCTTCTTAATAGATAAGAGTTCATTTGAGGAAGCCAATGGGGTTTGGGTGGATCGGTTAAGACAGACGGTTGTGTCCGGATGCACCCAAGTTCAAATTCCGCAGGGCGCGATCCCTTCGGGGTGGTTTATCAGTGGTGGCGGGTGTTACATCACCGGTGGTTACGGCTGGTAGTTATTATCGGCGGTGCTAGACTTCGCATCGCCGGCATTGGCGTTCATGACGGCTAGTGGCCCTAAAAAATGGCAGTGGAGGAAACAATTGCATCATTGATGCGAGCTCAGTGATCGCGGTTTGTGTTGGATTAATTGTAATATCTGGTCTCAGGACATTGGTTGTAATGGGTGGGATCCTGTCAACCCTCTGGTTCATAACTCTGGTCAAAAGCATTTAACGATAAAAAAAAAAAAAAATTATTTCAAGAACTACCAATATTTCCATTGTGTCATCGACACCTACCAATGTCATATCTTCGCAAACCCTTTAAATTATAAGATACATGTTGGTCATTTTATACATACCATGGTTATTTTCAAGGGGTCATATTTTGTAGGGTACACTTTCTTTATTTTTATTATTGTTTTATTGAATTAATGGAGTTTTAATCATCAATTGTGTCACACATTTGGTTGCATTAAGGTCTAGTTTCTTGTATTGCATCTATTAAATGTTCATTCATGAATGAGGCCATCTCCAAATTGCATTCTTTAACCATATTTATTTTCTAAAATTTAGAAAAGGAAAGTATTAGAATTGTTAAATATAATTCTTCTTGTCCTTTTAACTTATTGTGTTCCTGAAATTTTATAATTGTATCAAAAAACCTTACTTTTGCCTAAGAGAAAAGACCTTGCATAAGACTCACCCTTGCTACGGAAAGGCAAAGGGAAATTTATAAGATTCCTTAAAAGTGTGGTTTGAAACTAATATAATAAATAATTTTTTGACTATGTTACATGGAAACAGAAACAAAAACAAAAACAAGTACAAAACATGGAAACGAAATTTTTCAAAAAACTTTGGATATGAAATGTTAAAGGAAACATCCGTACTGTATATATATATATAATTCATTTTATAATTGTATTCCATGGACTATACGAAATAATTTATAAAGCACTCAAAATATTCTGTATTTATTGAAATTTGAAATTCTAAAAATTCATCGTTCAACATATAAAAACATAAATATATAAAAAACCACATTAAAATAAAAATATTAAATTAAATTTATGTAATAAAAACTATTGAATAAAAATATAAGAAGTGAATTATACTCTATAAGTTATAAAATATTATAATAAAATAAACTATAATATCTAACTTAAATCCTAAAAATAATTATTTAACTTATATTTTATAATATATAAAACATGCATTAAAAAATAAATAAAAATAAAACACAAACAAAAGAAAATCTTATTAAATAAATATAAAATATACTAAAAATTATATTTTAAAAACCATAAAGAAATAAGACTCACGAGAAGGAAATGAAGAATTTGTACTTATAAGAATAAAACTAAAACTACAATTGTAAAGACGTCTTACAGAAATTCAAGTCGCAAATAACAATGACGGGTTTTTGAACTCAACTACAAGTCACAAATAAAAATGGCAGATTTTCGAACTCAATAAATTCGTAAATACAGGTTACAGTTTTGATGGAAATACAGACACGAAATCAAAAAAACCCTAGTCACGAGGGCAAAGGTATTTCCACCAATTTTTCAAAGACATTTCCACAGCGTTTTGTGCACGTTCCCTGTTTCCGAAACGTTTCCAGGCTGAAACGTGGACCCCTTAGCGTTTCCATGCATTCCAGTTTTTTGAAAAACACGGAAGCCCAAACTTGTTTTTTTTTTCGAACTCCTATAAAAACCCGAGTTCCTCTTCTTTAAGAGCTTACACTGTTTTAGATTCTCCATTAATTGAGGGCTTACAATGTTTTAGAGTTTGAATCCCACTCAGAGCCATTTTGCAAGTTTTATTGTTGGATATTTGAAACCTACGATGAGGGGTCTGCCGTGTCAAAGAAATACATGAGATTGAGCGTGAAAAATGATGATGTTTTGAACTGTAAAAGTGATTCGAATACCGACCTTTGAAATATCAAAGTAAGTTTTTCCTTCTTTTTGTTTATGTACACATATTGGGGGGGAAATAGAAAGCCATAGATAAACAATGTGGAAAACGGATACAGTCGCATGAGGGATTTTTGACAAAACTTAATTTTTATTGTTCGCTTGTTAATTTGAACCCCTACATTGGGTATGAGTTCTGTTATGCTTTCGTGTTTCGTATAAATCTGTAGATGTCACATGGGAAAATTTGTTATGGTTAGAGCAGCCCATTTGTAATTATGCAGACTCAGCAATTTGCCCGTAGGCGCATATCCTTATCTTGCTCAAATCTGGGCAGGATGTGAAACCAGATATTGACTGCGGAATGTGATTGAACAATAGCAGCATTTATTCTCTGGTTCTTGAAGATCTTCAGATCTCTTCAACATTAGATTGCTCGTGCATGATATAAAGGACGGGGACGCAACGGAAAACCGTAGATTGCTCGTGCATGACATAACCATTATCCATTAGAAACAAAAATAAATGTGTAAGGTTTGATTTTCAACTCAGGCACGAGTCAATCTGAAGCATTAAAGATCACTTGCAGAATGGATGTGGTGTGAAGTGGCCTGTGAGCAGAAACAGCAGAGGCAGTAGGCGCTTCATTGGCGCAAGTTCTGCGATGGCAGCATGTGTGGATTTTGACAGACTTGTTGCGATTCAAGAAATAGTACTATAGGAACCATAAAGTCAGTTTTGGAAATTAGGGTTTAAATTAGTTTATTATGTTTTTAATATTAAGTTTTTATAAAATCTAACCAGTGGGAGTTTGTCCCCGAACCTTACCAAGTTATGTCTAATACCACCGTGAAGAACCGAAGAGTTTGTCTCGTTTAATTGTTTTTGTGTTGATAATTTGTTCTTGTGAATTTTTAAGGTTATATATTGTAAAAGAGTGTATTTCATCCATATAATTTTTTAAATCCGAAAAGACAAACACAATAGAAAAATATTCCCAAAAATGTTGAATATCTTTATGGAATGATTTGTGGTTCACTAACCATCATGATCGATTTAATTAACTAGCGCACGTAAAGTGTGCAATGTTAACGTCGAAGGGGTGATCTAAGATGATGTTGACTTTGAGGGAGCAAAACATAAAATGCCGAAAAGGGAGCAAAACATAAAATGCCGAAAAGGGAGCAAAACATAAAATGACGAAAAGAGGGTTAAAGGGAGGAGAAGCAATTAGGAGAGGAGAATATTGGGTGGAACCATTTTGCGGAAACCACCTTTTTTACAACAAGGCACATATGTAACAAGTGTTTTTTTGTCAATTGTTCAAAAGAGAAAGGAGATTCAGTGTACAAAGCATCATGGCAATATAGTCTAGAAATATCTTAGAAAGCAAGGTGTTGTCAATGAATACGTTAAAGGAAAACTTAACTTTTTCGGTTTAATCTCGAAGTCAACATTTGTTAAAAAACTACAACTTTGCATTGAGGGTTCATTATGTTGTCGATTTCATGCTCATATATGATTATGGTTTCTCTTTAGCTTTTAAGAATGCAATTAAGAGTCCCCCTCATAAAAAAATTTATTGAGTCGTGGAATAAGTGTGGGCCATGATGAAAGAAGTATTGAATATTAGGAGTCAACAAAATAGAAAATAATATCAACTTTATGAATAGTAGTGTCTTGCATTTAATTTAAGCCATATATTGGGGTCACTTAGTCAATGTCATTAACTTTTCCATAAGTTGTATGGCAACATAAACGAACCGTACACAACATAACACAATGGAATATTTTGAAAGAAAAATGGAAAAGGGGGCTAAGCTATTATTTTAATTTATCTTCATAAAGAATAAAAGTGAACAACTCACTCGATTACAGCCATGGCTTCTATTGTAAGAATGCCTCTCGACATAAATAGGATTAAACTAGAAATCACACGTGAATAGTGCAATGGTGATGTTGAAGGAGATGTATCACAAAAGTATAACTTAAGAGAGTGAAACATTGTAGGAGAAGGGGCAATGATGAAGGGGTTTTGAGGGAGGAGATGGCCAAGGGTGGGAAAAATATTGCAAAGACTCAATGTGAAACTCCTTTCTCACTACAACGTGTTATTTATGTCAACTGTGTTAAGGAGAAAGGGGGTGTGGTGTGTAACTCGTTAAGGTAACATACTTTGGAGATATCTCAGAATGCAAGGAATGGTCAACGAATACTGTCAATGTCAATATTTGTTTGCGATGTAATACCTTGTGTTTTTTGGGTTGTAGAACACATGTCGATGCAAGGGGAATTCACTTGTGTGTCTCATAGGAAAATTCTAAGATAGGGATATGTGGAGTGGACTTGGCATCCCAAGGTAGCAATTTCATGCACATTTGCAATTATGGTTTCTCTCTAGCTATCAAAAGTATGGATTAGGGTCTCCCCCATCAACAATCTTGATGATGTCGTCTATCAACGACCACGAGAATACAATAGTGTGTGCAAAAACATTTTTAATGGTGTCAAGGCTTTCGATTGGATGACCTTTAATTTACTAGATAAGATGAAGATTTGTAATTAAATACTTGCATGCCCTAAAACTTTTTCACATCTCCGATTGTTTCTACCCAAGTAATATCTAGAATTTGTGGTCCACTTTATCATCTCAATCCCACTCGTGTTATTTCACGTGAGTACAATTTGCACTTAAATGGGCCAAAATAAATCATAGGGAAAATCCAATATGTTCCAGAGTTTAAACCCAACTGCAATGTTTACTTTTTGTATTAGTTTGTAGCCCCCCTCCCCTAGTTGTAAGCTCAAGTAATTTTAGGAAACATGCCATGCATGAAAACTCATCAATAATTGAGTGCCTTCAGTAGTTGGCCATATGAGCAACAAGTAGATTTTATAATACATTAAAGATTTAAAAAGTAGAGAAAGTGTTTTTTTCCAACAGTCAACAATAGTATCTCTTTAGTGCAAACAAATCCAACACGAAGCATAATAATCTTTTCTAAATAAAAGTTATGCATCTTCACCCCAATGGATGGAGGGATGTGAGAACATGGTATTGGATGGTCTCGAGCCTCATCCACACTTAACTATACAGTTGGTGAAACCGAAGAAATGAAAACCATCGAGCACAATGGACTTGGAATTGAAGATAGCATGATGAGTTTGAATAGAATCCACATATGTACAAGTCGACATCCTCCACACTTTGGCAGTCTTGACCCACGAACATGAATACAACAAACCTTGTTCCTTGTTCATAGCCAAGGAAGAAATGACGTCCATGTCCTTCATCCACAAAGGTTGTCTATGCTTTGATTTCTAAGGAGGCTAGGTAACCTTGGCATGCGACAACGGCTATTAAGCGGCAACAACACGATGATCGCCATAAAATGAGCTTTGCTATTTTTTAATTTTGTTTTTCTTAGCATCAAAGTTTTCGATTGGATGATGTTTAATGTTAGATAAGACAAAGTCATGAATGGGAAGTTAGAATTTAAAAGGTGAGAATTAAATTCTCGTATATACCACACCCATTCTAGGGCTCATATAGTTCTTACCCAAATAATAACTGCTACATGTGCTCCACTTTACCATCTCAATCTCGCTTGCATTATTCACATGAGGGGCCAAAATAAAAAAAAGGGGAAAATCCAAAGGTTTTAGGGTCAAAACCCAAATGCAATGCTTGCTTCTTGTAGCATACTTTGCATTCATCATTTTAATTGCAAGCTCGAGTAATTCCAAGAAACATGAGATGCATGAACAATCATCAATAACTAAGCCCCTCCAATGGTTAGTCCTATGAGCAACAAGTAGATTTTATTTTAAAGATTAAAAAAAATAGAAAAAGTGTTTTTTCGGAACAGTCAATAAATATTATCTAATCCAATCACAAAATTCATGTTTCCATGTGCTCAAGATACCAAGCTTCTTTTACAGAAACTAAGGAATTAAAACTTCCTCATATTGTGTTCTTGTGTTTAATACAAAGGACGAAAGAAACAACACAATCACTAGCAACCAACATAGATGAGATGTAGTCTCTTTAATGCAAGTAAATCCAACATAAAGCATGATAATGTTTTTATATTAAAATTTATGCATTTTCAACCTAGTGGATGGAGGAATGTGAGAAAATGGTATCGGGTAGTCTTGACCCTCCTCCATACTTTAATCATACAATCAATGGGTCCAATGAAAATAAAACCACTAGGTTTGATGGCCCCAAAATTGACAGCGTCTTAATGAAATTAAATAGCCACATATTTGAGATCCGACATCCTTCACACTTTGACAAGCTTGTTTGACGAACTTGAATACAACTAGGGAAGAAATAGCATCCATGTCCTTCATCCATGGGGATTGTTTATGCCTTGATTTCTAGGGAGGATGGACATTCTCGACACGCGACGAGCGATATCTTGTGGCAATAACACAGTGGCTGCCATAAAATGGGCTTTGTTATTTTTTATTGGTATTTTGATGGCATCAAGGTTTTCAATTGGACGACGTTTAATTTGTTAGATAAGATAAGAATATAAATGAAAATTTAGAAATTATAAGGTGGGAATTAAATACCTACATGTTCAACAACTATTCCACAGATCAAATTGTTCCTACTCAAATAATACCTACTATTTGTGCTCCACTTTAACGTCTTGATCTCACTTTCATTATTCATGTGAGTGCAATTTGCGCTTAAAGAGACCAAAAAAAAGGGGGGGGAAATCCAATAGGTACTAGGTTTGAAACCCACCCACACTGCTTGCTTCTTGTAGTACTTTATAGCGTCATTTCAGTTTTATGCTCGATTAGTTACAGGAAAATAGGCTATGTGCGACCAATTGTTGATAATATAGCCCCTCTAACATTTGGCCATATGAGTAACAAATAGATTTTATTTATAGATCAAGATTTGATATATTTTTAATTTATTTATTTTTTACGATGTCAAGGTTTTTGGTTGGACAACGTTTAATTTTTGTTAGATAAGACAAAGACGTGAATGGAAAGTTGGAAATAAAAAAATGTGGGAATTAAATACATGAATGTCCTGCATCCTACCCAAATATCTCACTCGCATTATTCACGTGAGGGCTAAAATAAAAAAATGGGGAAAATCCAAAGGTTTGAGGTTCAAAACTTAAATGCAATGCTTGCTTCCTACAGCGTTTTGTATTCCTCATTTGAGTTGTAAGCTCAAGTAATTGCAAAAAACAGGGGATGTGTGAACAATCATCTAGAACTGAGCCCCTTCAACAGTTGGTCATATAAACAACAGGTAGATTTTATTGTAAAGATTAAAATAAATAGAAAAAATGTTTTTTTCCCAAAAGTCAACAATATTATCTTATAAAATGACAAGATTTATATTTCCACGGGCTCAAGATAGCAAGATTCTTTTTTTAAAAAAAGAAGAATTAAAACTTCCTCGTATTGTGATCCTGCATTCAATATGAAGGATGAACAAAACAACACAATCACTAGCAACCAATATGGACAAGATGTAGTCTCTTTAACACAAGCAAATCCAACACGAAGCAGAATAGTGTTTTCTAATTAAAACTTATGAATCTTTGACCCAATGAATGGAGGAATGTGAGAACATGATATTGGGTGGTCTTGATCCTATTCCATACTTCAATTATATAGTTAGTGGATCTAGCGAAAAGCAAGCCACTAGGCTTAATGGCCTGGAATTGACGACATCATGGTGAGCCTAAATGACCACACATTTGAAATCCAACATCCTTCACACTTTGATAGATTTGTCCCATGAACCCAAATACAACAAACCTTGTTCCTTATTTACAACTAGGAAAGAAATGGTGTGCACGTCTTTCATCCATAGGGGTTGTCTATATTTTGATATCTGTGGAGGAAAACCATCCTCGGCACGTAGCAGGCACTATTTGGTGGCGACAACACAGTGACCGCCATAAAAATGGTATTTGTTATTTATTTATTTTTATGGCATTAAGGCTTTCAGTTGGACAACGTCTAATTTGTTAGAAAAGACAAAGACATGAATGCAGTGTTTGAAATTAGAAGTTGGGAATTAAATACCTACATGTCTCACACCTATTCCATGGCTCAAATTGTTCCTACTCAAGTAATATTTGTTATTTGTGCTCCACTTCATTGTCTCAATCTCGCTTGCATTACTCACGTGAGTACAATTTATGCTTAAAGGGGCCAAAATTTAAAAAAGGGGAAAAATTCAATAGGTACCAAGTTCAAAACCCAACCACACTGCTCAGTTCTTGTAGCACATTGTAGCCTCATTTCAATTTTATGCTCAAGTAATTACAAGAAAATAAGCAATGTGCGACCAACTATTGATAATTAAGCTCCTCTAGCAATTGTTCATATGAGCAACAAATAGATTTTATCCATCAATCAAGCTTTGAAAATTTTTAAACTGTGTCAAGATTTTCGATTGGGAGGCGTTTAATTTGTTAGATAAGACAAAGACATGAATGGAAAGTTGGAAATAAAAAGGTAGCAATTAAATACATGCATGTCCCGCAGATTGTCCACCACTCAAATTGTTACTACCCAGATAAAATCTACTACATGTCCTCGACTTTATCATCTCGATCTCGCACGCATTATTCACATAAATACAAATTGCAATTTAAAAGGACGAAGTAATATATAGGATTTGGTATGATGATAAAATATAAGCACTTGTACGTTTTTGCCAATAATCAAATTTAGGTAAGGTTTCTATAATAAATTATAAATGCTCAAAATAGTTAACAATTTTCAATTGGTAAGACGATTGCATTATGGAAAAGCCATGGTAGGATCACATATACAGAAGGGGTCATCTATGTTCTTGACTAGCAGGCTCACACAAATAATAAATTTATTAGATTCGCGGCTTTGATTTCTTATTAAGATTTACTGTGATCAAAATAAAGCTACTGCATGTAGTGCATTTAAATCCCTTACTATTGCTAAAATGATTAGGCAATGGAAAATCCATAGTGGGATCACACATACATCTGTGCTCTTGTTAGCAGGCTCACTCAAACTGTTTTTAAGGTTTATGACTTCCATTTCTTACTAAGACTTACTCTGATTAAGAATAGAGTAAGACATGCATCGGATTTAACTGCCTTACTATCCCTTACTAAAAACGTTAAGAGAGAATTTTTTTTACAAAAGATTTAAATACCCCTCTGCAGTACAGAATGCAGCTTGTTCTCCCAACAAATGAAACAGAAGAAAGCAATGGGCACATATATGGTATGGTTGGCTAGACAGACTGGTGTACTGAACTGGTACCAGACAAAATATTTAGGGTTCAACCTTATACTGCCTTAATTTTCCATTTTGGCCTCTGTTGATGCAGTCAGTGATAGTCGTCAGGTTTCAGTACTTAAAAAAAATCATAGAAAATTCAAAAGGAGAATTCACAATCATCCACAGACCAAAACAGTCTATGTGCTGGAGAAATACAAAGGACCCTTGAAGAAGAGAAACTGGTGAAAGAGAAGACATGGAAAGTTAAATTTGAGTTCGAGCGTTTACTATTCCCTATTTATGAAGGTTGATATCCTATTGATAATTTTAATCTGACGTTCCTCTGTATTCACTATTCTTACCTCTTCAAAAAGGTAGACATACCCTTCCCAGAAAGAAACCCTTAAAAAAAAGCATAGTTTTGATTTCAAGTCTCTACTGCTGCCTATTTATTAAGGTTGACTCTCCTGGTGCTAATTTTGATCTGAAGTTGCCATGTTTTTTTCTATTCTTACCTCTTCAAAAAAGTAGGCATACAATTCCAGGAAATGAACACTCTAAAGAAACATATCTCAAAAACTGTCAACAATCTAAAAGCCAGAGTTTTAGAGGCTGCCACGGCCCATAATTTAACCTAAAATCGCTTCTGAAAAAATTGCGTGGGCGCATTATTTTGGAAGCAACTTTATATTTGTGAGCAGTAAATCTGGATGAGCATTTTTTCTCTTAATCTAAAAGTTGTTTCAGGGATTTATAAGGAAAATGTTTCAAGAAAATACCTTAACAGCCAATTTGTAGTCTCCCTTACTCAGCCACAAACCCTGGCGAACATAGCGATCAGAAGCAGAAATATGGCGAAGCACATCGAGCATAAGAACCATGGCTAAATCTGCCACATCGTCAGTCAACACATCGGGAGTATTTGCCACCACAATGTTGCGTTCCCTGCACTTTCCCAAATCCACCTTGTCCAATCCAACGCTATTTGTAGCCACAATCTCCAAACAGGGGAGCGCATCGATCAGCTCTGCTGTTATCCCATTCTGTCCGGCGCATGCTGCGCCTCGGATAAATTGCGCGTGCTCGGCCAAAAATTCCACTGGATTTTGAGCTTCAAAGAGCTTGTATGTTGTAAATTTGCGGTCCAGAGAATCGATCAAATATGGGATGAGAGGATGCGAGATGAGAACCCCCGCCTGCTTTACTTGTTCTTCGCCCATTTTTGCTGCTCGTGTAATTGTGCTTCCTACCGTAGAAATATTTCTACAGTATCGGATCGGTTATGCCGCCCCTGCTATATATTTAGGAGGACGGACGATGCCTTTCCAAGGATGCGGGTACGAATCCCCTTCGATGACATTGAGATGTTTGACTGGCGGAGAAGTCGAAGGAATAAAATTTAGATTTTAATTGCATGCCTCGAAAGTCGGGGGCGCTCTACAGCTTTTGATTTGATGGAGGAAACTAAGTGGACCGGAATAAATGTGTGTTTGAAATCCACTAGGTTACCAAAGAGAGCCTATGGGACGTCCTCGAGGGATGAGTGTGGCCATTCTAAGTTGGATGAGATGGACTCATTGTGGCTCTATCATAAAGTAGACTTATATAGATGAAATGATTTTGATTGTAATCGCATGAATGAGATATCTAGGGACAGACTATACATGTCTTATCACTTTGTCAAAGCATAATTTGAGGGGTAGTCATCTAATTAAAAATTGACGGCCATTTATACTCGTCAAACAATTTTTTTGGGATTGCAAAGAGCATTTTCATTAATAAAAAAAAAATAGTACAATGTCGATGAAACAAAAAAATTGGGGAAATAGCTCACCTCAAGGCAATGATATAGTCAAATTTATAAAATAAAAGTGTGTTTTTAATCAAAAAAGTGCAAAAAACAAAGCACTAGAACAAGAGAATTATGTCGTCGGTGTAAACATGGTAGCCATTGGAGGCAGAGGCTAAGGACTGTCAAGTTTTCCCCCACAGCCATTGGTTGCGAAGGTGTGGGACATGTCCAGGATTGGCTCCCATCCGTCAATCTATTGTTATTCTTCTTCATCTGAACATTCTAGTAACGGGGAGAAACGACAAGCACAGGTTATAAGAATTTGTGGTGTGACATATAAATTGGAGCTTTCTCAGTCAACTAAAATACATCCAATTTTATGTGTTTCTAGCTCAAAGAGGGTCATTGGACAAAGGTGACTTCTCAGTCAATGTTACCTAAGCTTAATGAGGAATGCATTATTTTGGAGCCTGAAGGATCCTCCAAACACACACTAAGAAGTTAAGGGCAGGGTCATTACTGAGTATTTGATCAAGTGGAAGAATTCAAACATTGAAAGCTGCAACATGGCATCTTGAGATTACCAACATTGAGTATAATGTTACTTTGAAGCGGATGGGCATGTTACATGCTTAATCCTAAGTCATGTATCAGGATATTTATATTTGACTGGTGGCTAACATAATCTCTTAATATGTCATATCTCATTTATTTATGCTTTAATATGCTTATTAGGTTGGCCTAGGTGGTTTATATAACATTCAAAGATGTATATATGAGGTAGTAACTAGTAGTTAAGCATTGTATTGAGCATTTGAGTCTTATTGTATAGTTTGGAGGTTGTCCCCTCGAAGTGGCTAAGTCAATCTATTTGCATATTGTGATCTTGTCTCTTTATTTTGATTCTCTTTGGTGTTTTATTGTTGTTGATATACATATCTAGATCAAGTAATTTCCTTATAGTGTCCAATGGCTATGTTACACTTTTGTTTCCATATTGGGACATCATTTTTTATGAAGTGCAAATTTGATGTTTTCCCTTGTTCCCTAGTGAATATTATATAAAAACATAATCCAAAACCTCTTTTTGAACCATGACATGATCTATTGCTTTCACGACCACTTAGTATCACTCGATCTATTGGATAATATCTTGCACTTCAACTATCTCAAATCTACACTAGTGCGTTGCTATTATACTTGCCTCTCAACTACCACATTTCATTGCCCAAGATCACTCTACTCAACACAATAGTTAGGGTCTGGTCAAGGAGTTATTAGGCATCATTCCAATGAGCCATTAATAGCTCTCAAACTCATATTATTACATGCCCGCAATTTCAAACTCATATTATTACATGGCCATCAAATTCCAGGATAAGGGTTGGTAGCATTGTACATTTGGTTAAAACTATTTCTAGTGAGGCTAGTTTGTAGAGTATGCAACATTTATTTCCATTATTGTTATCTCACATTACTAGGGATTTTGATCACTAATTGTTATGCATATGTTAGATTGCATTAGGGTTTCTATGGCCATTAAATTCCAAGATAAGGGTTGGTGACATTGTACATTTGGTTAAAACTATTTCTAGTGTGGTTAGTTTGTAGAGTATACAACATTTATTTCCATTATTGTTATCTCACATTACTAGGGATTTTGATTACTAATTGTTATGCATATGTTAGATTGCATTAGGGCTTCTATGTCTGTATTGCAACCATTTGGATGTTCATGCAAGAATCAAGATATCTAAACATTGCATTATCCAACTTCATTCAATTATTTTTAGATTTTGAAAAAGAAACATTATTAGATTAGCTATTAGATTAAGGCTATTTTCCCTTATGTTTTATTGCATGTTTTTATCTTCTTTTATTTGTAAGTAACATTCATAGTAAATATATTGTATTTAGTTGGAACCAACATCTATCTAAACCCTAAATTTACATCTAAGTTTATCCAATGAAACTTCATCCATCACATAGATTACAATTTGAGTTGATGAAGAAATGAATTTTAAAAAATTGCAAAGTAAAAAAAAGTAGGCCACAAAATTGAAACAACGAATTTATCAAATGGTTTACTATATCAACATTGGCAACACCAAATGCATAAACACTCATGGCATCATTGACATTATTCCCATTAATCATAGCACCTATCATGACATGGCTAAAAGAAAAACTAAATCATTAGGAAACAATAACAAAAATGAATATGGTAAATATCATATTTATAGACATCAAGAAATGAAACAATAACAAGAATTGATACAAAATATACCAAGAATCATAAAGGAGAGAAATACAAATATAAACATAAACACCCTTAACATCCATTTGGTTGTGATTAGAGGTCCATAATTACACAAACAAAAATACAAAAAAAATATCTTTTGTATATAAATTATGGTTTCAATGCTCAAAACACATAAGAGATAGGGATTAAAACATATTATGGTCTATCTCTTCTTCAAGAGCATCTACATTTCCCCAAAAATCATTAAAATAATATGAAAGGCTAACAATACCACTTCTTATGTATAATAATACATTTAGGTGTAGGTGGATCGAGAAAGTTTGGGTATGGTAAAAAAAAGTGGATTGACAAGTCCGTGGGGTTTGTTCACTTGGAAGGGCTTGGGCTCCTATTTTTTTGCAGGAGAAGGTTCCATGCTTATTTTTAAAGTCAATTACAGGAAATAATAGAATCTAGGCCTAAAAAATAGGAGCTCCATTTTTTTAGCCCCCTAAACTTAAGAGGTAGGTGGAGAGGGGGGCTGGGAGTTTCCCCCTGCATTTTAGGGTTGATAGAATCTAATATGCATTCCTGCCATTATTTTTTGGTGATTTTAGAGAGAAATATTTTTTTATTTACCTACAAATAACTATAAAAATCCAATGGGATCTTATAATATCTCAGCCAAATTTGTTGAGGAAACTAATAAAAAATCATGGGACCTTAAAATTACCAAAATGCTCCTAAATATTCTCAACAGCACCTGTTGAGATATTTATGAGACCATACTCTTGTAGGTGGTTTGGGTAGTGGGTTGAAATCCCATGATGTACCCAATATGCTCTTAGGGCAAAGGGGTTGATTGGTTAAATATAATAAAAAAAATTGTGTTAAACAAATCGTGAAGAAGAAAGGAAAAAAACCACATAAAGGAAACTTCCTTTACATGCCATCCACAGATCGAAGCAGTAGATGTGCCGCAATAATACAAAGGACCCTTGAAGAATAGAAAATGTTGTGAGAGAGTTTGGTTTGAGTCTGAGTCTCTACTGTTGAAGGTCAATACCGTACTGATAATTTTAATGTGATAGTTTTAGTTTCAATCTCTACTACTGCCTCTTTGTGAAGGTTGATTCTCTTTTTTAAAATTTGTGAGGGCGCATTATTTTGGAAGAAAATTTGCAATTGTGAGCAGTAAATCTGAATGCAGCATTTTGTAATCTTAAAATCTAAAAGTTGTTTCAGGGATTTATAAGGAAAATGTTTTAAGAAAAATACCTTAACAGCCAACTTGTACTCTCCCTTACTCTGCCACAAACCCTGGCGAACATAGCGATCAGAAGCAGAAATATGGCGAAGCACATCGAGCATGAGAACCATGGCTAAATCTGCCACATCGTCAGTCAACACATCGGGAGTATTTGCCACCACAATGTTGCGTTCCCTGCACTTCCCCAAATCCACCTTGTCCAATCCAACGCTATTTGTAGCCACAATCTCCAAACAGGGGAGCGCGTCGATCAGCTCTGCGTTTATCCCCTTCTTCGCTGCGCAGGCCACGCCTCGGATAAATTGCGCGTGCTCGGCCAAAAATTCCTCTGGGTTTTGAGCTTCAAGGAGGTTGTATGTTGTAAATTTGCGGTCCAGAGATTCTATCAAATATGGGATGAAAGGATGCGTGATCAGAACCCCCGCCTGCTTTACTTGTTCTTCGCTCATTTTTGCTGTTCGTGGAATTGTGCTTCCTGCTGTAGAAATGTTTCTACAGTATGTCATAGATAATGCTGCCCCTGCTATATATTTAGGGGCAGCAGGACAGACGATGCCTTTCCAATCCCCTTTGTTGGCATTGGGATGTTTCACAGCATTTGATTTGATTTGCTGGAGGAAACTAAGTGGGCCGGGGAATAAATGTGTTTTTGAAAATGGGATTAATGTGGCCAGTCTCTGTTAGATGAGATGGACCCACGGGCCATTATGGCTCATCATAATAGTGTGATGTGAATGTCAAAAGGGAGAGGAAGATAATAGGTAGAGGTAGGAGGAGGAGTAGAAAATGGAAATCCTGATTTCAAGTAAAATTTCAAAGTGCCACCCTATTATAATTACAAATAAAGTTTAGGGGAATAATATAAAAGTAACATATGTTGACATAGAAAGAAGTTGCTCGAAAGACATAATTAATCGCGTTAATTAAAGTATTCAAATATTGGAGACCTAACTTCGTATTCAAAATTTGTTATTTGTCATACTTCAAAATTTTCTTCATACTTACAAAAAAATTAAAATTAAAAACTCTAAACATAGGTTAATTTCTCCCATAATGTAGCATATTTAACAATTAGTTTTATAAACAACAAAATAGGAGTATCTATTATAAGAATTACCAACATGTCAAGTGTTGTGAAATATGAGTATCCAATTTAATAATAATTAATCATTTAAGTGTTGCAAGTCTACTAATAACCAAGTAACAATTAAATAGACCATAGACAACAAATCACAATAATTTCAACATGATAAAAAGTAAATCGAACATTCAATAGTAAATACAAAATGGATGTTGGACTCCTTGTTGTAAACTAATAGAAAATAATAACTTATCAAATGAAGTGTTAGATACAATATGGATGCTTTATTCTTGTTTTTAAACTAATATAAAATCAACATAGATTGAAATTAAGTGTTTAAAATGTCAAAGAGAACTAAACACAAGCAAGGGGAGAAATAGTACACTAGAGTAGGTAGTACCAAAGGGAAAGGAGTGGTGACGGGAAAAAGTTGAGGAAAGGGAAATGAGAAGGGGATTAAGACGGAGGGAAGGGAAGAAGGGATTGAAGGCGTAGTTCTTCATTTTTTGCAAGAATGCAGTAGAGCTCTTCTAGACATCTTAAAGTAACAATCAAAAGAGAAAGGTGGGGAGATACGAATATCCCTTGATCTGTAAACTCTTCAACTTTGGAATTATCCACAGAATCACAAAATAAACGTTGTTGTTCTACTTTCTATTAGAAAATGACAGAGATAGCTAGTGAATGAATTATGCTTATGCTTAGAATCCACAATTGCAAGAAAGGAAAGAATTTAAGCTCATAAACACCAACAAATTTTATCCTAGAAACTTCCAGAGGAGGAAAAACCATTCGGGAAGGGCAATTGCTCTTTCTTCCCACTTTTATTGGCCAATTCAAAATAACAAGTACAATTTACAATAAGTATGAAAGAGAAGTAGATAATATCTCACACTTCCTCCCAGTTACTTGCTTGCTATGTCTCAGCACTCCTTTCTTCTACAAAAACACAATTCCAGCACTAAGAAATTCTTGCTCACTTGTTTTCATGCTCTGATGATCCTATTCTCTTCTACAAATATGTATTTATAGTCTTTCTCATGTCCTCACGTGCACTGGAGAATGAGAAAGGTCATGGAGGAGAAGAGACACAGACAACCTTCCAAATTTTGGGTTGTTCGTTTCATATTTTTGTTTTCTGTCTAAAAGAGCCAACACTGTCGCCCAAAGCAGACCGACGGTCCCAGGACCGCCGCCTTGGTTGGGCGGCAGTTCTATAACCGCCGCTCTGCACAGAGCGGTGGTCCTGTTACTAAAAAGATAGAACCTCTGTGTATTATTTTTCCTTCTTCGTGCTAAAAGATTTGATGAAGTAGAGTCATTTTGGACCCCTATGGATCACTAGTTTGAGGAACACAATATTCAACCTTTCTCATTTTGATGAAGGAAGGGTCGATGTCGTGCAATTGGAGTGGAATATTGTGGCAGGGCCAATAGTAGCGAGAGTCAAATTCTCGGATACCAAACATATGCACTTGTTTTTGTCCTTCTCAAATGCATATATGAATCATTTTCAAAGGCATTTTCAACAACCCTATTTTGATCATATATTGTGGAAGGAATGCATATGAGATGTTTTGTGCCCTGGATATTTATGTAAATCTTCATTTTAGATAATCTTATATAGTCTTCTTAACAGAATCACATATTAATGCTTGGTGAAGATAGATTTAACTTTTTCTTAAGCTACATTAGGTTTCTTTTGATGTCTATTTTAGCATTAAACAACTTGTTTGTATTATTTCGAAAGGAGACAAAGTTATATACATAGTTATTATCTACTTTAGTCATTTTGTTTTCGCCTCCTCTTTTGGCTTATCCCTCTATGAGATTTGCAGATATATCTTTAATAACCAATTGTTTGAACAAAAAAATTAAAAGTGACCACTCTTATCTAAAATATCTATTACATTTATATATGTACATGAAAAAATTTGTTGTTCTGATGATTACATCAATAGGAATAATTTTGTCAATACAATTTTTTTCTATCAGGAGAAGGGTTCCTGTTGGTGACAACTACCAACAAATGGACGAACGAGATGGCCTAGACAATATATGTTTTGATGCACATTGGAGATTCAGGGTTGTGGCTAGAGCGTCAGGAAGTGGATGATGGACAAGTCACTGCAACGAATCATATGATTTCATTCATTTGCAATTGTAGACATAATGTTCAACATGTGTAGAAGAGTGTATTGGTAGGTAAGAGTGGGTAGGAAATGGTTGAGTCAAATATACCTTTGTAATGGTGGATGGTATGAGTCTGATATCTAATGCAAATATTTGTAAGGACATATTTCTAGGTGTGCAAGATAAGGTATTTGTAAACATCAAATTTCTAGACATCGAGAAATGAAACGATAACAATCATTGATACAAAACATACCAAGAATCTAAAGGAGAGAAATGCAAATATAAAAACACCCTTGACATCTATTTGCTTGTGATTAGAGGTCCATAATCACACAAACAAAAATACAAAAAAATATATCCATTGTATATAAATTATACTTTCAATGTTCAAAACACATAAGAGATGGAATTAAAACGGATAGCGATCTATCTCTTCTTCAAGATCATATGCATTTCCCAAAAATCATTAAAACAATATAAAAGGCTAACAATACCACTCCTACAAGTTCCTATGTATAATACATTTAGGTGTAGGTGGATTGGGAAAGTTGGGTATATTAAAAAAAAAAGTGGATTGACAAGCCCCTCGGGTTGGCTCATTCCGTTTTGGGTTGTGGGTTGAAATCTCATTATTTACCCAATATGCTTTGAGGGCCCTAGGGGTTGATTGATTAAGTATAATAAAAGAAATGTGTTAAACAAACCCGGAAGAAGAAAGGAAAAAACCCACATAAAGAAAACTTCCTCTACAGCCATCCACTAGATGTGCCGGCAATAATACAAAGGACCCTTGAAGAATAGAAAATGATGAAATACAAGGAAAAAAAAGTTTGGTTTGAGTTCGAGTCTCTACTATTTCTATTTATTAAGGTCAATATCCTACTGAAAATTTCAGTTTAAATCTCTGGTACTGCCAATTTATGAAGGTTGATTCTCTTCGAAAAAAAACTCTGCGCACGCAATTTTTTAGAAGAAAATTTACATTTGCGAGCGGTAAATCTGGATGCAGCATTTTGTAATCTTAAAATCTAAAAGTTGTTTCAGGGATTTATAAGGAAAATGTTTTAAGAAAAATACCTTAACAGCCAACTTGTACTCTCCCTTACTCTGCCACAAACCCTGGCGAACATAGCGATCAGAAGCAGAAATATGGCGAAGCACATCGAGCATGAGAACCATGGCTAAATCTGCCACATCGTCAGTCAACACATCGGGAGTATTTGCCACCACAATGTTGCGTTCCCTGCACTTCCCCAAATCCACCTTGTCCAATCCAACGCTATTTGTAGCCACAATCTCCAAACAGGGGAGCGCATCGATCAGCTTTGCGTTTATCCCCTTCTGCCCTGCGCATGACACGCCCCGGATAAATTGCGCGTGCTCGGCCAAAAATTGCTCTGGATTTTGAGCTTCAAAGAGCTTGTATGTTGTAAATTTACGGTCCAGAGAATCGATCAAATATGGGCTGAGAGGGTGCGAGATGAGAACCCCCGCCGGCTTTACTTGTTCTTCGCCCATTTTTGCTGCTTCCTGTTGCAGAAATATTTCTACAGTTTGTGACAGGTACGTAATGCCGCCCCTGTTATATATTTAGGGGCACGATGCCTTTCCAAGAATGTGAGTACAAATCCCCTTTGTTTTTGCGAAGTTTCACCGCAACCTGTCGCTGTACTTGACTGGTGCAGAACAGGAAAAAAAAAACGGTTTAAAGTGCATGTGGGGCTCCCCTTGAGGCTCATACCTCGGTGTGATTTGATGGATGGATAGAGATTTTAATTCCTTTAAAATGTGGGAACCTGTTTCTTTCACCAGCACGTAGTTCAAGATTTTTTTTAATTACATTTTTTTTTTTAGTGTTGAATTGGAGGGAAAGATGTATTTTGAATTTATTTAAAATAGTAAATTTTAGTTACACTACATTTTGATTAGGACCCATATTTGATCATGGGTGATAATGGTTGAACATCTAAAATTTTAAAAAGACAAATCTTATATGTCATGATATGATTGGGTGTTGTCATGTCAAAAATGACTAATCACCATATATTTTTATGACAACTATTGGGTGTTGTGTATTTAAGACACTATATCCACAATTAGACCTTGCTCAACTATTGGTGTCTTTCCCCTAGGCGTGTGGGGGCAAGTTGAAGAGGAATATTAAGGGTTGTTTCGCCAAATGCAACTGACACGTATTGAACCCAATCGGTTCACGTTTGTCGGTCGGCATACTCCCCACTTGTGCCAAAATAAGAGCTTTTGGAACAGGGCGTGGATATCCATCGCAGCATAATGGAAAGGCGTTTTTTTATCAGATGTTGTAAGACTTTGTGTTTTTATTCATAGATCTTGCTAGCTTCATTGTGTTTTCCTCGATATTGAACGTTTAACTACTCTGGTTACTGGATGTGAGCTCTGCTCTACTCATGGCAATAATCTTCCTCGCCTACTTTCTCTCCTTTCCCCTCTTCGCTGGAATTCCCTCCCTTGTACCCATACAAGTAATTTACCACATGTTCAATGGAGTGTTCTTGTGTGATCCCTGGACAATTTGGCCACCCACGGGAGTTAGATAAGATTATGATTAGTTACATTCAATAATGGGAGCTATACCATTCAATGGAGAGGGGTGTTGCCTCATGAACATTGGTGGAGACACCTAATTTTTCCACCTGATAAATTTCCTCGCCAACAGCTACCAATGTCAATAATGGCTTTGTACAAAGTAAGCCCTTGAGATTTATGGGTTGATAATGCCCAAGCCATTTTAAGTGGTAATTGTCTTCAGTTACCTCTAGAATTTGGTGGAATTGGAACATGAGAAGGGTTGTTGGCATCCTAATGAGGCGCTATGTAACGATCAAAATTGAAGACAACAAATAAAGGAAAATCAGGTGGATTAGAGGAACTATCATGAATAATGTCTACGATAGAGCCAATAACACCATTTACAAGACCTGTATCAACCCAAAACTTGCGTAGAGCATGAATTTCTAGTTAATTCAAAGAAGAATTGTGTTATAGTTGATCATCATCAACCTCTCTCGAGTCAGTACACCTAGTAGTTTGAGTAATGGATATGGAAACTAGAGAGTTAAGCGCCTTCAACATTTGAAGGTTATAGTTTTCCATCTAGTAATTGTTAGCAAAAAGATGGGGTATCTTAAAAATAAAATATTTCTTGGTAGGAAAGGCAAGAATATGTTCGTGACATCAAGAAATACCAATCCCCGAATAGGACTTAATGTTACAAATGTTGAGAAGAATTCGATGAAAGGAATCTTGAGCAGGAGTTAAACCATGTTTCCTAAATATATAATTAAAGGTAATGGAAATGTTGATTTCTCTTCACAAGCTAGTTCTTAAGGAGTTGTTGGCATACAGAGTAATGTCCATGACATATGATAGTTGGTTGAGGTTCCAAAAAAGAATGATAGACCAGTTGCCAAATTAAAATGTTTTGGAATAGGGGAAAGATTCAAAAAGGTGGTAGTATATTATTCTGAGAAACTTAGGGCCAATGAAATTCATTACATCAATTTGAATATATTTGATATGTTTGAGGGAGTCTTAAAAAGAAAACAAATCCTAACCATCCAAGGGCTTGAGTTCTCTGATGGGAATGTATAGGATGACGTGTATAGTGGATGCAGAAATGTTGAAAGCTATAAATCATGTCAGGGAAAGTAAAAGGAGAGGTAAAAGACCAAAGGGTGATGTAGAGGTAAAGGAATACTTTATAGTATTAATGAGGTATGATTTTCCATTCCCCGCAGTCCCTTGAATAATCATTTTCAATGGAGGAAGGCAATTTTTGTAGGACAAATGGTGAAGAATAGATCAAACTCCAATTGTTGTTTTAGAGATAAATGAAAATAAGGTGTGGAGGAACTTTCATGCATGGTATGCACAACATGCTATGACCAAGACCTTTTAAATCAAGGGGAACATTATGAGCACTCCAAATGTGTAAGCTATCACATTCACGGAGACCAAACATATGGAGGTTGTCAAGGCCTATTGTGTTACTAGGTCGGAGATGGGACATCAGATGCCATTCATTCAATTTCTTAGGAGTGGGAGCAACGTCGTTGTTAGAATTAGGTTGAGTGTCAAATTTTTTTGTTGTTATCGATTCAGACCAGGTAACATGTCATGTATGGTAATTATTCTTGAAAAGGTTCTAATTTGAAATGATATCTTAAGGGGTAGAGCTAATATCAGAAGAAATAATTGAGGAAAGTATTGTACAATAAGAGTTTAGACCAGAAAAAAACTTGAACGATGGTGATTCATGTGCAAGAACAGTGGGAATTATGGGAAAGGCATGGACAATTGCAAGTTACGTTCCAATCCTTCACTTATCTCTGGTGTGATTTCTATTGTAAGTCCATTCTCGGGAAACTTTGAAGAGGGGAAAGGAATCCATATTAGAAGGACGTATCTTGTACACATCCAAAAGAAGGGTTGTTTATGGAGCATCACATTTTGTTTCATCCAATCTCCGTAAAACTTTTATGCCAACATTTAGTGAAACAAAAGAATGAATGAACATAACAAGTGGTAATTTTAGGAGCATGTGACATGTTTCTTATGCACTAATGTTGTGCTCAATAATACTCTCTATCAATGCTAAAATGTGCAAGGAAATTAGGGTTGGAATATTTTGTTAACCTAGAAAGCATTTGGTGGTATGTTTCTGAATATTGTTTTGCTTTAGAAGAATTCTTTGCAATGTACTTTAAGACTACATTTTGAGAAAGCACGGGTTGAAAATTGATGTTGGCTCTTCATATATAAAAAATGTTGGGTTTGTGTGCTCACTCTATCATCATTCCTTGAAGGGAAGAATTTAACCACATCATTCTCATCAATAAAAAAGGAAGAAGTGGATGTAGTTTCCTAAAGCACGTTTTAATGAAATTGGAGGTGGTTTTGTTTTTTTGCATAGACAAGTATGTTTATTACACTTTTTGTGATGTTGAACAGAATTAATAATTTTATCTAGGTCTTGTAGTGGAGAGGAAGCAAGCACATGTACTGAAGATAAAAAAACACGGGTCACCTTGGATTGAATGATGAACAAATTTTGTCTGACCCGAAGTAGGTCATGGATTCCATGTTAATACGTGCATATCAAAGTATTTTTTGGATTCGTCTATAGAATCAAGATTTTCCCAGTCAATCACATCGATATTGGGAGTATCCTGAAACCAATAAAAAGCATGGACATGTGATGAACCTCTATTCTGTCATTCATACCTATGAGAAAGACAGGTTAAAAAAATAAAATTGAAGTAAATAAAAGTAGAACAAAAGTAAGATTGTTACATGTACCAATAGTCTATGGCACCAAGGTGTTTTTGCAACACCTCTTCACAAAATATAGTGAATATTTGATGCAAATATGCGGAAAAATGGTGATGATGGGAAACAATGTTGAGGGTCCTAAACCATTGTGTGCCACGAGCATCAGTAGGGGGAGTACTAGGCATGACACTATGCAGGTTTGGCCATTTTGTGTCTGGTACACTTAAAGTAAAGAATAGTGTAGGTGTGCCCAATAGTCCAACCTTTTCTAAGACCTCACCTCTAATTTTAGACCAGAATGTGTGTGTTCCTCAGAGGTTACTTCTGAACCGCATAAAATTATCATGAAGAAAATAATTGGGGAAGTATTGAATCCTTTACTTAATTTTTCCTATAGTGACAGGGATTCCATCCTTGATGTTCTATTTTATAAAGACTATGGCCATAAACTAGCTCTTGTGTCATATAATGAGGTTAAGCAAGTAGTAATGGAACCTGGGTGGGAACCAAAGTGATTATCATGGTACCGCATCAAATGGAGTGCATATTAATGCATATGAACTTATTTCATTATGTGGTTGTCTGAACATTGCTTTACCTATTGGAAATAAAGTTGGGAAAGCCATCGAGAAAAGACCCTTAGTAGTGTATTCAATAATTGGTGAAAGGCCAACTTCAAGCCAAGGAAAAGTGAAGGGTATTTCATGGTCATGTGAAAGCAAGAACTGCGCAATCATTTCTTCTTCGGTTCCCATGTTTTAAAACTGAGGGAACAAAGGAGGATGTTTCCGGAGCCACGTCATCAGAGGTAGAAGGAGGGTCAACACCATTTTGTGATAGATTACATTCAAAAATTGAAATGTCCAAAGAAATTATGTTAAGAGAGGAGGAAATATTTGTTGATTTAGTTGGCAGAGAGGAAAGAACATCATTGTTGATAAGAACATATTTTTAGTAGGGGTCATGGGAAATTTTATACTGAAGGGATTCCCATACACAATATCTTCTTATATAGAAGTTGTACTTTGTTTCTTTCAATCCTACCTTTTGGACGAGCAGGAGGTCCAAATCTCCAAGGTGGTGGGGCAGGTGTTTGACAATGGATGAAATGTTTTCTGGGAAACTTATAGTGTGACATGAATATTTGTATTTCCCACTGTGAACTTGGGTAGCTTGTAAAATTAGATTAATTCATGCAATTAACATTTATTCCACCTGGGTTAAAGAGTTGAGGATGAAAGGTTGTGGGATAGGGTCCATATTGTTCCAAGAAGAAAATCGATACCCATGTTTTTCTAACTTGCTTCTAGTGCAAGTGTACAATCCTTCATGGAAGGTAGTTTGTATGACTAGGTAGTTTTCTAAAAAAATTGAGTAAGTGTGGATGTTTGAAAAAATATTAAGTCTTCAATGGAAGAATCTAGGCTTATATTGAGGAAGCCAATGCGAGAGGAGGCCAATACAATATAAGTGGGATATTAATGCATAGGGCGAGCATCATTTCTTGTAGCACTCATGGGATTTGTATGGTGACAAGAAAATAAGTGTTCCAAAGAATGTGAAGGAAATGGGTATGAATGGGAATGGGAAGGATTCATTGTCAAAGCTATCAGGGCATGAGGTTGAAAGGGGAAAGGAAAAGAATATTTTAGTACATCATTATGAGGGAAGGCAGACAAAAGGTGGCATGACATTTAGAGGTGGGATGAAAGTTGTCAACATTCAAGTGAGAATCGAACAAAGTAGAAGGGAAAGAAGAGGAATAAAATGAGGTTAGTAGGGATGAAGCTACAAGATGAAGGGAGGCGTCTCTAGGCATGTGTTTATGGTTGTGGTACCTTTGGCATTGTGTGAAATTAATTTCATCCCTACTCTGAGAATAAAGTTCTCTTCTTCATGCTTGTTTATGAGGAGTGGACATTGAGAAGAAAGAAATGTCCTGTAAACACCTCCATAGGAAAGGTGGTGTAAGAAACATCCATAAATCAATGAAATATGTACAAATCGAAGGGTAAAAAACATAAATACACTTCGACACATGGCCTCTTCTGTTCAATTTTGTTTCATACAACGAAAGGCTTAAAATTGGGAGAAAAAACTTCTCATTTCCAATTATATTTTGAAGGAAAACAACAAAATGAAATGCAAAGAATTGAATAGAGTGATGGAAACAAAAACATATGTATTCATTGACACATGTCCATTTTTTTCCCAACAGTGCAGAAATTTTATTTTTTTTATTTCCAAGAGTATTACTAAGGAACACAATAGAAATAAGTACATGGAAAATATGCTACAAAAGGAAACAAGCATAAATTAAATAAAGCTTTGCATCATGTTAACACAATTGCATTGGATGATTATAAATTTTTTATAACAAAATAAGTAGAAAAGCACATATATTGTTAAACTATTGGAGGGATGGATAATGCCCTTTGGTGATTTATGAAAAAACTATGCAAGTGGAGAACATAAATATGCATTTTAACCTCTATTAAAAACACTATATCAAAAACTAAAATAAAGGTGTAAGCCTTTGCAATATGGTAACACAAGTATATTTGGTTTCCATTGTAGAGGCAAGATTCATGATCATAAATACAAAAACATTTTAAAATATAATTAACTATAAATTTTTGGGGTCAACTATCTAAATACTTCATATTTATCAACATTGTATATTTACACATAAGTTTTTTGGAGACTTAATAAAGGACACATTCATTTTTTTGTCCTTTCCAATTTTTTTAGAGGTACATAGGACTCACTGGCATCAAATGAAGGTGTGCTCTAACCAATTTAGCAATCAATGAATTCGATGGTCTTGGTTGTCTGCAATGTAAGACATTACCAACAAATTCAATCCTTTAAAACTCTTCTTCTCTTTGCAAGTGGGGAGAAGTTATGGTCACACCATTTGGAGGGAGGAAAAATGTGTTTCTAGTCTCCATATCTTCAAGATGCAAAGGAAATCGAAGAAACATGATGTCAAACAAAAACTTTAATTATATATGTAACAATAACCCCATGATTTTTTTTGCGAGAATGGAAGCCGTATATCCATTTGTTTAATTTAGGAGATGAACAAAACATGGAAGTGATGAAACTATTTTTTAATCTAGCAGGCATATTTAAAAACCTTGGCGATGAGAAGTATGATGCCCAACTTGGGGAATTTTGATGCGGCCTCATAGGGGTTAAAACCCCTCAACACACAACGAATCCTGTCAATAGCGAAGGCACACACCCCTACATGCCGAAATGAAAAGGAGAAAGCATAAGATACTATGTCATGTTTTCTTACAACGAAGAAGGAAAATCGTTATATACATCTTAAATATAGCATTGAAAATAATTTAAAGATACCATTTACAAACTTGTGCAAAAAAAAAATTGCAAAAATATGACTAAAGACATATCTAAAATCATCACAACAATTTTAGGTTCAATAAAAATTAACATAAATCTAATGGGGCACCAAAGGTTGTGAGTAGTAACAAAATTCAAAAGGATAATTCTCCATTGAGATCAAAGTAAATTATGTTATTAGATTCACCAAATTTATTTATGCATAGTAAATTCCATATTTTCTCTTGAATATGAACACATATTTATCACTTTTTGAAATGGAAAGATTCCGCAACAATTCCATGGTTGTAAATATGCTAGAGGAGATGCTCCTCAAAGAAATATTCTACCCATGGCTTGTAAATGAGGAATGATTTTATGGGCTAATTTTTATCAAGTGATTAATTAGTAATTATCCATAAAATCTTCAAAAACTATAATCTCCTATATACAAATTGTCTAAAAAATGCATTAACCTTTTTTTTGCGTACAAAACCAACACAATGTTATCAAATTACCATCATTTACATGAAAATAGTAAATTCCATGTTCTCCCTCAAATATTAGACTATGATATTTCAGTTATTTTACTTTTTAAAAGTTAAATAACCAAAGATTCAACAATTATTCTACAATTTAAAAAATGTTAGGTGAAATTCTCTTGCACTGAAGAAATGAATTCCTAAAGAGCATATAAATCAAGAACACATCATGAGATGTTTTTTAAAAAATAGTCAATTTTCCATGTAATTTATATTTTACAAATTGTTAAATAAGTTATTAAATCCATTAATGAAGCATCTATATGAGATGAGTTAAGTTTTAACATCCTTTAGACTAGAATAACCTATAAGGTCCACCAAAGTGTGTTTAAATGTTTAGAAGATAATTCTTACAATTTTTTAGGTTTTAACTAAATGCCCAAAAGTTTATTTGATAGTCTTATATTTAAAAATTAATCTTTCCCAAGATAATTTCTATGAGTGTTTAGTTTTAAAATAAATTCCACAAGTTCTTTTTTTAATTTTCTTCATTTAATTTTACGAAGTTATCACCAATAATATTCGTGTAACTATGGATAATATCATTTTATAGTGGGTAAATAGAAAACCCAAAAGCTAGACCCACATTTGTATCTCAAAACTGAGGTTTCTAGCTTTTCTATATTGAAGACTTCTTAAAAGCCGAGTTAGCTAGGAAGTCACAACAGACCATAATGTGTTGATAAAAGGTTTTTAAGAATACAAGAAAAGAAAGAGAGCAACACAACATTTAAAGACATTTTATTTAGAAAATGCAAAAAAAAACAACAGATATTAAAAAAAATAGCAGATAGTCAAATCTTAATATTCAGAAATTCTATAACAGAGGAAAGACCATGTAGAGTTTAGTATTTGAGAAGTAGTACTTATAGTGCATGTGAGATAGGTAGATGGTGGAGGCAATATACATGTAGATGGAACTAACTTTACTTGCTTACAATGCCATTGACATTCTCTTGCAGAGCATACTATCTATGGATGAAATTTAATTCTTCATTGGGCCAAAATGGTTTCTCATTACATGTCTATTTTGAAGTTTGTAGGATCTTTTAAATTATGCTTATTTTATTGGATTTAGATTTTTATAATAAATGGTGAAGGTAGTTTTTAAGGCCAAGCTAGACATAAATTTAATGTATGACACTTTCTTGTGGCATTCCATAAGAGTGTTGTTTTCCATTCACTTATATAAGTACAACAGATATTTGTGTAATTACATTTGATAGAATTTTCTAATAGACACATTTAAAGATATTGTGTTTTGATCAATTTGAGTTATGTCATGGGTCATACATTCTTTGTTTCTTGGATGAATCTATATATACTTATTTAAAAAAGTGTTATTCTAATGGGCTGGTTAGTAAAATTATATAATTTTAATTTTAAACCTACTAGGTAAATGGTATAATTTAATTTACAATTCATATCATTCTTATGGTACCAAGATTATTTATCTTTCAATTTTTCTCTATATAAGAAAACATATATTTAGGTTTTCATGGGATTTTGTGATTCAACCTTTGTGTATTGTAGGTATTCTTTGTAAATACATATGGTTCATCAAACAAAAGATAATGAAATAGTGGTTATTGGAATTTTATACAAGTATGGAAGGCATGATGCCTTCTTTAAAGAGGTAAGATTCTATTCATTTGGTCCTTAATGGTGTTCTTAACTTAATTTCCAGATACCAACTTGGAGTTTTTTTAATTCAAGATTGGTCTATTCTTGTGGGCAGTTGATGGATCAAAATGAATTTATTAGCCAAGATATGAAACCAGGAGAAGAGGAGACTATGGGCATTGTGGATTCCAAACATATAAATATAGGGAGTAGGAAATACTATAGATACACTAGCTCTCTCTCACAACTCCTCCATGTACAAAAGGAGTCATCTGGATCATTGTAGATAACGTGCTTGGTTAAGATAAATGAAGGAGTCATGTGGATCATTGTAGATAGGGTACTTAGTTAAGATATGGCTACAAAAACTCTTGGTCACTAAAGTTTGTAAATAAAGGATAAATCGACATTTGGTTTCTTGTCCTAGTTTGGATAACAAATTTTCAAGCAAAGTCCAAATCTTGTTTGCAACCAAATATTTTATCAAGCTTTAGAAATTATTTGAGATATTTACATTATTATACAACAAGAATTGTTTGGCATGATTAACATGACTATTTTTAACATAAATTTAACCAGAATTGTCTTCATTTGAACTCCATAAAGTCTGATGGAAAAATACAAACCTTAACATATTTACAAGAAGAGAAAAACACTGAAGCAAAAAGAATGAATTCATTTTAGTAGTATTGGGTCATTACCAATTCTTGACCCAAAATACTACTTTAGATGTCATCCACACAACCACTATGAACTCAGTAAACTTTCAAACAAAGCAATTCAAAACCTAAACTAAAACCAAGTACTTTAGAGCTAAGCTAATAAATTCATCAATGACCCATCAAGATCAAATCTTAATGGAATGAAAAAGGAAATCTAAATGAATTTAACCATTTAAACTAAAATCATTCCTATTATGTTTAATTGTTTGCTAAAATAATTGAACCTATGAAGATTTAAAAGCAATCAAAATGTGTGTTGTTGCTACATCATTGAAGGTGAAAGGGCCTCTCTAAAAATGGCTATAAGGCCATAAAAGATATTCCTTTACTAAATAACTTGAAGAAATGGATGCAAATGGGGATGCAAGTTATTCCAACAATGGAGTAAGGCTCATATGTTTTATATGATTAATGTTATTCAAAACATGGTGTAAATTTGAGAGGAAGGATCTTAGCCCTTTATATAGCTTTCTATTTGGAGAAAGTTTGCATCTTGGTGCATGTGGGGCTAATGATAAAGTTCTTTGTTAATTAACCATAGCTAGACGAGTTAACAAGTGAGTTAGTACTTTATAGGAGTTAAGGGTGCTTTAATTAATCAATTAGGATTAATTAATAGGCTAGAATAAGATTTTTAGGCTAATTGGAGTGTTTGAAGTGGAATTTGATTAGATTAGAAGCATTTGGAAGCATTTGAAAGAGGGATTTAACCAATAAAAGAGTTTATTGATTAAATACTTGTTAAAAAGGTTTAATTAACTAATTAATAGCTAATTGTTGATTCAAAGAGGATTATAACTAACAAAGTGTCATTAATTGAGTCCAGAATGTGATAGAAGCTAGTTAATTAACGAAATTTCGTTAATTGAAAAAATTAGAGGGAAACATTAGTTATTTAGTGGAAAACACTAATTATAACGAAAATGGTGAGATAGAGTATAATTAATACCACTTTAGCATTAAAATTGTGGAAGTAAATTTTATGTGTCTACAGCCACATACCACCAAACTAAGGATTTCACAACCGTATAGGAAGATCTCTAAGAAAACACAAAGAATAGACTCATTTTAAAAAACATGCCTTTTAAAGTACCCTCATGAAAAGTGACACCATTCTTCGAAGTCCTTCTTATCTGCCATCACGCGCAACACATTCTTGTACTCTACACCAGGTGACTACATTCTCTTCCATTAACCATATGACAAACATACTCACACTCAGAATAACTGTATAAGATATGGGAAAATATTTTTAAAACCCCTATTAAAACTTAGAAAATGATACAAAAAGATCTCTGTTTGTAATTTTCAAGTTGTTAGATTGTGGGTATGGTGACTTTTGTCCCACCCTCTCCAGCAACATGCCTTGTCTGTATTCTCTTCATGCTTCATTAGGTTTTCATGGGATTTTGCAATTTAACCTTTTGTGTATTGTTAGCATCCTTTGTAAATACATAAAGTTCATCAAACAAAAAATAATAAATTGTGGTTATTAGAGTTTTATACAAGTATGGAAGCCATGTCACCTTCTTTGCAGAGGTAAGCTTATATACATTTGGTCCTTACTGATGTTCTTAACTTAATTTCATGATCCCAAATTGGAGTTTTCTTAATTCAAGACTGATCTATTCTTGTGGGAAATTGATGGATCAAAAGGCAACTATTAGCCAAGACATACAACCATGAGTAGAGGATACTATGGGCATTGTGTACCCCAAACATATAAATTTGGGGAGTAGGAAATAATATAGATTCATTGGTTCTCTCAAAACTCCTCCATGTAGAGAAGGAGTCACATGGATCATTGTAGATAAGGTGCATGGTTTAGATAAATTAAGGACTCGCGTGGATCATTGCAGATAGGGTATTTGGTTAAGATACGACTACAAAAACACTTGGTCACTAAAGTTTATAAATAAAGGATAAATCCACATTCAATTTCTTTTCCCAGTTTGTATAACAAATTTTCAAGCAAGAGTTTGAGGCCAAATCCTTTTTGTAGCCAAATGTTTTATTGAAATTTAGTAATTACTTGACAAATGCACATAATTATACAACAATTTTTTTTGGCATGATTAACATGACTATTTTTAACATAAATTTAACAGGACTTGTCTTCTGTTGAAAATCATAAACTCTGACGGAAAAATACAAACCTTAACATATTTATAAGAAGAGCATAACACCGAAGCAGAAAGAATAAAATCATTTTAATTGTATCAGGTCATTACCAATTCTTTACCCAAAATACCACTTTAGACATCATCCATGCAACCACAAACCACCAAAATAAGGATTTCACAACCATATAGGAAGATATCCAAGAAAAAACAAAAAATAGAGTCATTTTAAACAACATTCTTGTTAAACTACCCAGATGAAAAACAACACCATTCTTTGCAGTCCTTCTTATTTTCCCTCGCATGTAATGCATGTTTATACTCAACAGCAGGCGGATGCATTATCTTCCATTGACCATACTATAAACATCCTCACGGTAAGAATAACCCTGCAAGATATGAATAATTTAAAAAAAAAACCCTATTAAAACTTGTGAAATGAAACAAAAATATCTTTGTCTGTACTTTACAAGATGCTAGATTGTGGGTATGGCGAACTTTGTCCCACCCTCTCTTTCAATAGACCTTGTTTACAACCTCTTCACGATTCAATCTAGGGTTTCATTTTTTATGTTTCCAATTTCTTAGGTTTCTAGGTTTTCCTCTTCATACATCTATAACCAATCATATTATTGGTTTCTAGGTACTACTATTCATCCACCTTTCATGGCTTAGATTGTTACGTGTATCAATGAAATCTTCCCCTCTATCCACTCTATCATTTCCCATGTTCGATGTCAGAGACCATCCCATGCAGGTCATTATGAAAATGCCTTATGGTGTAATGAGAGATGGTCAAGGATTCAGAGAGTTTGAAGATCCTAACAACAAATATTAATCTCAATAAAAACATGCTGCAACTCATTCTTAAAGATTGACATACCATGAGAGAAAAGGTAGAAAAAATGGCTTTAGTTATGAATAATGGTAGGATGGAAGTGTTACAGGACATGTACAAGTTCTCGGAAAAAGAGGTTAATCACTTGAAAAAATTTCTTTCCAAGGTGACTAATTGGAACATGTTCCATATTAAATCCACTACTCATCACCTTCATCTAATGACACAATTGATCAATGCACAAAGACAACTCGAGAAGGAGGAGGATTCCAAGAAAAGGAAATGTGGAATGACTGAGACTGATCTTGACAATCTGGGTGCCTCCATTAACAAACTGGCTAAGGAGTAGACACTCTTGGAATATATTGAGAAGAATGATGACCAAAAATGATTGGAAATGCATTTTTTTATGTCTATTGCTTCTTAGATGTTGGATTTTCTTGTTTTTTGGATTTTGTTAGTTAGATGCTATTATGTTGTTAGTATGTACTTAATTTTTGTATTTCATACCATTTCGATGTATCTTCTGCCCTTTGGCCTATGGAATGAAATAATAATATATACCCATTAAGCGAGCCTTGTCAATGTACGGGGAAGGGATCCCTTAACCCTCTTTTACCTATAGTAAAAAAATTAGAAATGAGTTCTGGAGTTATGGGAGTTTACATTGTGAGCAGAGAATAAGAATCAAGAGAAAAAAAGAAATAACAATTGAGGAAGGTTATAATCTTGTAGAGAAATAAATAGAGCTATAGCTATGGATCTGACTTCATTTTCTAGGTTCTTTTCTTGTCATTGTATATAGGCTTAATAATTGCTAAATGCAATAACTAAATTGTTGTTAATCCCTTACCAGTTAAAATGAACAAATTTGGGTTTGAATTTTCTCTTATTTGCTTAAAATATATTTAAGAAGGTATAATATAGTATTATGAGGAAAATTATAGTCCATAAAGAATCTATATCACTGCTTAATCAAACATAATAGCTTGGAAACAATGGCTGAGACAATGATCCAGGATTCAAATAGTCATTGGTTTGACCCATAAGCCAAATCTTATCTTAATGAGTTTAAATTATCTGCAATTTTTTACAAGTAGTTCACAAAAAGAGGTGTTTTATATAAGGTTCTAATTAGCCACTTCATTTGCAAACGAAATCCGTGTCAATTATAAACAATGAGAACAATTAGGATAGAGTGGATAAAAATGTAGAGATAAAGCTAGAGGACATCAAATCGATTTCCGCTTGTCTCTTTTAACATAGAATAAAAATATATTTTAGAATATAAGAAAGCTAGTTTGAAATTAATATTAGGAAATGTATATATGATACCTTAGGAGATAATTGTAATTATATATAAAACATAAAATTTCAACATAGATAGAACAAAATGAAAGTTGTTTATGTAATATGTTATATTAAATCTTGAAGAAATTAAAATGGGCTTGAAAAGAATAAGCCATGCAGGGACATGTCGAACCATGCATTGAAATAAAGAGTATAACTTGTCCAAATAAATACTAGGTAAATGTTTAACGATAATCATAAAGATGAAATTTATAGAGATAAAATATAAACCTTGTTACTTCAGAAAAATAAGTTATCTTTATATGACTAGGTTGATTGTTACATATATGTTAAACTATAAAGTGTTTTTTATGATGAAAAAGATCTTATTTAATATATAAATAGAAACACGATACACAATTTTTCCAACAAAAAAGTGAGCGGTAAGAGAGCATGCCCCAAAGTCATGAATAAACTAGGCCATGCCTAAGAAAACATCAAAATAACAAAGGAAACACTGATGTCAAGCCACTGTAACAAAAATACTAGCAAAGGGGGGGTCATGATCATCTGGAAATCCAAGACTAGGAAGGTCCTTTCTAGTGTCTGACATGTCCCAACCTGAGGCCGAGGGCTCTTCTTCTTCCTTTTCAGCAACAACTCACGTAGGAGAAATGACAAGATCCATTCAGGGGACCTTATCCAACGACAATGGAGACAGGGGTGGTAAGATCCATTTATTATGGGTGCATGACTCAATATCCAAAAGATATCCCCAATTGAGTTGACAAGGATGGGGAACCCCCAACCTTGATGGCAAGATAGTGGAGAAAGACTTATCCATGGTTGACTACGCGAAGATCGACGAGCATGGCTGTAAAAATGCTGCTGAGAGTGGCTTTTCCGACTGCCATAAGACAACCACCTCAGGGTGGACAATTCCATGAAGGATAAGGTGGCTCCTAAGCCACACTACATGGGGCATCCCCCCAGTATTACATAGGAGTTTGTAGGTGCTCCACTTCCTGGGCCACCTTGTTAGCTTGCACTTGAATATGAAGTAGCACATTGGAGATAACCACCGATTTATTATACACAGAAAAGTGTTAATCAACATGAATATTATAAAATAAAAAAGCATTCCATTATTTCCATAGCAAAAACAAATTTTCCCTGCTAAAAGCATGCCAAATCTAAGAAAAATTGTGAGGTAATATGGGGTTATCCCCTAAACGAATATGATGTTAGGTGAATGAAACACTATAGCTAGAGGGGGAAAAGAATGAATGAATCCAATTCCAAGCTCGATGGTCTTTGGATAAAAACAAAAACATATGTGGTAAGGTTCCTAAGTGACCATAAAAAGGAGATTTCGGAGCCGGAACACCACTTTGAACTAGTCGGGTGCCAATCAAAAGACCTTGATGTAATATACACCACAAAAAATGCGTAATTTTAGGTTCTACACAAGCAGACTAGACTGTGTCAAACCTCCTTCTCTAATAGGTAGGAGAAGAATGAAGTCCCCACATAGAGTTGAGTTTTTCAACCATGGGAAAATGTGGTGAGAGCCACTTATATTTGTTACTAGCCGAATAGTTCTAGAAAGGGGTATCCACATAACACTTCCATCTCGTCCATCAAGGATGGGAGGGACACACATAAATCTTATACAACATATGATCAGGGACCAAATCAATGATTTTGGTGATACTAACATGATCCTGGGTGTTAAGTTTATATCAAGCTCTAAGCTCATTCTAGGAACACAAGGATTAAGTGTGCTTGCAATAGAGTTCTTGAATGGAGTGAATTCCATTCTGGAAGAACTTGATCACACGAATTTCAGGGACTTCTTCAAGAAATTAATCCTAGAATTATATGATAGGCAACTGCCAGAAGGATTAGTGACTAATGGAAAGGGCATTACAAAATCTGTTACCTTCCCATTGAAGCCATAGTTTGATTTGTTCCCATGTTTTCCAAATGGTTTTATGCACAAATTTGCCAAAAATTTGATAGGCACTAGAGAAATGAGAATATTGGTAAACCCAAGTCCTTTCTAGGCTGGGTAGCCATAAGGGGAGCCCTCTTTAATGTCATGGTGCAGAAGCAATTTCCAAGCTTCTTGAATTTCAACACATCGAATTATCTATTTCACACAAAGTGCTTGCCCTTGTCATAAGATGTTGATAAGACCCATCCCTTCAGATTCTCAAGGAAGGAAACAGGTCTTCCATGCAACTCTGTCAAACCCTTTACCAAAGGAGGAATTGACCTAGAGAAAATCTTTGAGAAGATTTTCCATTTTTTGTATTGTATCTTTGGAGGGTACCCTACAGGACGAGTAATAGACATGGGTAACTTCAAGGACTTTGGAACAAATTTGGAATTTCCTCGTGAACGACAACGATTTGGTAATCTAGTATTCCAACTTCCTGGCTATCCGTTGAACCACATACTGCTAAAGATCCACAAGAAACTCCTGGAAGGCAAAGGAAATGTCAAGAAATTTAAATATATCACCATGGTGAAGCATTTTCCAATCAAATGCGGCCACCCAAGAGGGCACATGGATAAAGGATTGCCTTCAAATTTCTATTTTCCACCATTGAATAGAAGAACCAGAAGGTAAGAAGAAAATTTCTAGACAATGCATGACATTGCATATATTTTTCTCTTCCTCAATAAGGGTAAATAAGGAATCATCAACAAAGTGTCCATTGAGTAATTGGGATCCTTCTGCAGAAGGGAGTGTAATCCTCCTGACAAGCCCTTGATATTTGGATTGGGCAAGTAAATACCCAAAACCTTCAGCCACGAGAACATGAAGAGCAAGTGCTAAGGGGAAAACTTGGTGTTTAGAGCGGAAGAGGCTGAAAGGCTTAGAGCTATGACCATTAATGGTGATTTGGGTAGATGTATTGGCAAAGAGCATTAAGACCAATTGAATAAAAATAGGGCCAAAGCCCAAGGCTTGAAGCATGGTAAGAATAAAGGGCCATTTAATCCTTTCATAAGATTTTTCAAAATCAATTTTATTGAACATAACAGATTGGTTAGATCTGCGAGCCCATTCCATGCCAGCCTAGACAGAAATGATATTTTAAAGAATGTAGCACCCCTGAATGAAACTGGTTTTCTCCACTTGGATGATATTGGGAAGGATATGACGCAGCAAAATCACAAGCGCCCTACAGCAATAAAAGTTGAGTGGGAAAAATTCATGAGTCAAACAAACCCACGAACCAGATTTACTCCTCTTCAAAGCCCGAAGCAAAACGTGGAGACCATCACGTCCAATACGGCCTTACAAACCTGCCAGTTGCATGATAATTGCAAGCATTTTAATGTTGAGCACGCCACCGCCCAAGTTAATGTCTTACCTAAATTTAGCAGTGAATGGATAGTTGCAGCGAGAGCAAAATCGGAGGTATGTGCTCTCTTAATTTAATAAACAGAATGTTACGGGGAACTGTGTTACACGAATTGCTTACCAATATCCATCCTAAAACGGTGTTCGTAAGGGTTAAATAAACATTTCACAGCGAGATAAATCTGTGGCCTAAATATCTCCTCATTTTATTATATACATTAAACTGATAGATCTGGCTCTGTATTTACATCTCAAGCGGGTTCAACTGTCCGATAGAGGAAACTACCGACTGTCGATGTTTTGTTGTTTGAAAACAGAAGACAAAGGAGAAGAATGAGGATTAGGAGGCACTTCATTCAGGCGAATATCTAGTTGTACTGATTTTGCTTCTTCTACTTCTGAACGTGCTCTGAAGCCTTTTTCGCACCATTCCAGTGGTAGACGAGAGCTTCTACTACATTTTTATTGCTCTTTATTTTTGGTTTTTAAAGTAATAGTTGTGTTGATCTAGACGCTGAAAACGCCCTTTTCTTGCTATCCCACATATGTCTCTGCAATCTTCCTCTTCCTTTCTTCCTCGTGTGAAACCCACTTTAACCATTTTCGACCCAATGAATTAAATACTTCCCCTTTTATTTTTATCATCATTATTTATTTATTTCTATTTCTATTTATTTATTTATTTAAATGAAATTTGCATGGGTTGGGGCAAGGCCGAGCCTTCCCACCCCTCATAGTAGTATTATAGTTATATTTCTTTACATATATATAAGAGATCTTATTATTAAAGAAGATAATATATAATAAAAGTTATATATTGAAAATAATATATATAAGAGATCTTATTATTAAAGAAGATAATATATAATAAAAGTTATATATTGAAAATAATATATATATATATATATATAATTTATGATTATATTTTATTATATGTATATTTGTTTTTAATAATAGGTTGATCTTATATATAATGACCTCTTTATAATATTATGTATGAAGACAACATAAGTTGTGCTACTTATATGTTTATTATTATATAAATGTATATATTTCGTTAATTTTAGTGAACATCCAAGGTAGTTGCATTTCACTGGTAGGTAACTTAATATTATCTTTACAGAGCTATTCACTTAAGTTTACAATACCAATTATTATTTTCTTACTGTTGACATTTTTTGCACTCTGTGCAAAAAGGGTCAACTCGAAACTTTTAAGTTTCTCAGATTGATCGAGTCGGAGGTTTGACTATGCTTGAGTCAGCCAACTCGGATCAAGATACAAATTTTAATTGTTTGGTTTGGACAGTTGGAAGTCATTTGAGATCATAACTACAACTTGGGTACAATTAAAGAACGCCATGCCTCATAGATGCATCCATTCCATTTGAAACCCTCGTTAGAACTGTGCAATAGCCGTAAACGACCATTGCAAGGCCCTGAGGAAGGCATGAAGGGCATCATGTACTAGACATGATGTTCTTAAATTGTAAACAAGTTGCAAGTTTGAATGACAAATTACAGTTTTACAAACAGTTTGCATTTACAATGAGCGACAATAAGGTACATTTGATTTTTATCTATTTCTATGATTAAGTGAATTATTTAAGTGTTTTAAGTTGTATAGGTTCATTCATTATCCATACAAATGAAGAAAGTATAGAAAAGAAAAGACATACATCTCATTACACGAAAATATTTTCATTTATTCATAAGGAATAATTGTATATATTTTTCTCAGACAAGCTGTGAGGAATAACTGAAGGGAAAAACAATGCATATATTTATGAAGATGAAAATGTAAGGAGGTAAAGTAAACCCATCATTGCCTCGAGGAGGTTTCTTTTCTTTCTGAATTGTTGTTCCAGTTGTCCACTGCAACTGCATCATGGTACCTGAAAAGGGAGAAGCAAATGATCATCAATACTGAACTCAAAGTTTAATTTAACTCTTTATACTTCCAACTTCAAAAATTCATGCATTCAAAAGTGTAACAATCAGGTGAAGCAGACGAATAAAAATATAAAGGCTGATCTTAACCAAAATGATATAAATTTCAGCTAGAAACAGAATGGATCAAAGGAAATTTGAGGAAATTTTGACAGGGCTTCGCCATGTAAAATAGACATTTACAATTTTTCTAGCATGCATATGCTAAAGCTATAATAAAAGCTCAAATACAAGTATTAAATGCAGAAAAGAAATGGAACTGCAACTTTCAGTCATCAAAACTTGAAGTACTTTGGAGCATTCAGGAATAGCTTAACAACTGAAAGTCCCAGTAGTGACATATCTTGCCCAAGATAAGAAGTAAATGATTAACTTCTATAGCTTTCAGTTTTCAGAATACAAAATTTCAAAACATATTTTACAACTTAAAATGACGAAGGATGTCTAATATATAGAGCGTTACAGAAATACCAAACAATGAGGAATCAATAAATCAAACTCATAATTTTACAAGATGGTAGCTATCTATGGTACTATTTTCAGAAATAGAAGGTACATCATATTCAGTTTTAGTCAAGAGTGAGAAAACCCACTTCACATAGGAATCCTAAGCTATAATGCTTTGCAAAAACCTCAAATTTATTTGAAAGAACATGATTGAGAAGATTCAACATAAAAGAAGTACAGAAATTTAGAACACGAATATGCTCAAAACATGAAGAATTATAGTTTGGTGAACCTTCAGAATAGTGCCATGTTGTACCCAGATGAAGTTTTATACAGAACAAGGACTTCAAGCTGAGAAAATGACAAATTCTAGTTAACAACACAATAGTTAATCAATAATACAACTCAGAAGATTTTGGAACAGATTATCCTGAACGCAAAATTGAGCCAAAAAATTTTGAGAACAGACCTGAGAGATAATATACAGAACCTATATTTGTAGTGAAACAAACTGACACACATAGAGCTCCAAAAGAACCCCCAGAATCAAAATATAAATCTTAAAAGAAACTTCTAAATGGTAGAATAATCAGTAAGATTCAGTAAGCCCAAGTCAGAACATGACCGTGTAAAGGAAAGCATAAACATAGACAAATTCTTGATAAGGGCCTCCATCAATAAACAAAAATTTAAGACTTCCAAATTGGCAAGTCTAATAACAAAGCAGAGGATACCGATCCCTTGCCTTATGCAAACGGTGCTACGAACCATGACAGGAAAGGTGGCCATCGATGAAAAAATCAGATTCACACAAAATAGAACCCAACTTGAGAATGTGAATCCAGAGGCATCAAAAGCATAAGCATCAAAATGGGAGAAAAATAGTGGCACATTGTGGAATATAGGACTACCACATCGACGGTCAAGTTTCAGAAGAAATCCAGATCAAAACCCTCACAACCATGCAACATCTAAGAATGGCCGAACCACATGAAACCCTCAAGTTAATAGTGTCCAACTAGTGAAAGGAAAGTTTCTCAGAAGCCCAGACAAAGTGGAAGCCCCAAGGTGACCTATCAAAGTCAAATATATTCAAATAACATATCCAGGGAATACAGATAATGGGTTTGAGACATTATTCAAAGAATCTAAATCAAGTTTTCTAATTACAGAACCACAGGGGTAAAATGAAATCTACATCTACCCAGAAAAGATCCAAAGTTCGAACTCCTTCAAAAGTACACAGTTTCAACACAGCATTGAGAAGATTTACACAGATTTGGCCAGAGAAATGAACTCACTGATCCTTATAACAATTGATTAGAGGCACAAATCAAAAAATAAAAATACCCAAGTTAAAAATTCTCTGAAAATCTGATACTTTTCGATCGAATGATTAATACCCATTTTTGGGTTGTGACAAAAGAGTAAAGCAGAGTAGTTTCTTACCTTCAAAAAGTGTGCAGCCATCGCTAAAGTGGCATGAGTAAAAACTCAACAGCCAGCATGTCTAAAAATTCAACAGATTTGGTGTTAAGTAATGGCGACTCTATTGAAGAAATCAGAGGCTTAGGTAAAAATGCTCAGAGTAATCTCCATGAACAAACCATAGTTGTAGAACACACAAATAAATAAAGGGTCAAGCATACTCAAAACCCTCCAAGTTGATCCTCAATAGAATGCAAAGCTTCATGCAAAAGACTTAAGAGAGCTCAAATTCATAAAGAATGAAACCCAAATTTTCATGACAGTGCCCTTTACATTACACAGAACCTCTCAGAGATCAGAAAGGTTGAAATAATCACACAAGAATCACATGTATGACTTGTAAGCTCACCACAAAACCAGAGGTGCTATTAGAGAGCTCAAGTAATCATGGCGGTTGTGAAGAAAATTTCCGCAGAGCTTCGCTAGCTTGAGAAGAGCTCAAGTGAGAATGCTAGAAATGATTAGGGTTTTAGAAATTTTTTCCATCTAACGCATTGATTTATACATTGACTCAACCAAAGTTCAAAGTACCTATGTGTTGACGCTGCAAAGAAACCCAACTCCACTTGGGTTAGTTTCGAAAGATGAGCCAGTTCGACACAATCATCGAAAGGGTCGAGCTATTGAAGTTTTGGAGGGGACAAGTTTTAAGGTGATCATTACATAAACCTTGCAAAGTTTGCCAATATTACCCATTGCTACAATGAATAATGATCAAAGAATATTGCTACAGTCAACAAATTCAGGTATGTCCAAAATAAACCATACATGCCAACAATGATCATACTTGTGAAAAGGTAAAATTTAAACCTTAGTCTCTTCAAAAATGCGAAAGGCCGACAATTATAGGGTGGCAGGTCGTATATTATATATTAATCAAAGGTGGTCAGACTATATTATGCCATATGTTGGCAAAGGTTTCCGAATGTAGTATGGTGCCCCTTTTACAAAGTGCCCTTGTATTATTGCAAAACCATGGTAATTTGCTAAGTCCACAAGAGTGGCCAAACTAATGAGCGACTAATGGTAAACGATTTTGCAAAGATGGTCCTAGCACTTTTGGAGGAATTGGAGATGATTTACAGTATGTCACCCATGTGACCACTAGAAGACTGATGAATGTCAACATCAGAACCTAAGCTTGGAGGTGGTTCCCATCAAGTGGATGTGTGGATGAATTATTTTACAAATATTGCAAGTATTGTAATTATTTTGATTCACTTCACAGGGAGTAATTTTTTACATGCCTTCACAAAAGGACAAATCAACAAGAAGACAAATTCACATGCACAAGGAAGAAACTTGCTCAGACAATCAAAGCTTATAGCAAATCATTTGCCTTTATTAGAAAATATCCACTCATTCTTTTCTTAAAAATAGAACAATCAATTTCAGTTTGACTGAGATGTAATCAAAGGCTATTAATGCCTCTTTGTACTAGCATTTCTTATTTTATTTCTTTATTTATTATTAAATGAAGGATAAAAATAGGATGCATGGGTGAGTACATCCTTAGGTCTATTTTTAGGAAGGGTGGGAAATTATTTTGTCTATATATTGTGTGCCTTGGCAAAGCACAAAAGGAGTTAGTGAGAGAGCTTTCAAGCGAGGACTTTTAGATAACAGGAGTGCTGAAGCAATTTTTTGCCAGTTTTTCCCTTTGAATGTGAAGTATTTTCTGCCTTTCCAATTATTTGCAGTCTTGTGTATGTTTTCCATTAATCTTGTGAATGTTGAATTCCTTGATTAATCATCTTACCCTATTGCAAATTCAGTAATTTCTGCATGATATTAATGTGTATGTGTAACTTAGCAGTATTGTTGTGATTCTATCCCTCAATACATCAAAGTATTTACCCTTAATTATCTTCAGAAAACTGTTGGCTTGTGCATCATAAATTCATTCTATATCAATTGTGCATATACTCAGTCAAAGACCTCATACAAGTTTGGTGTATCACCTTAGTTTTAATATTCATTTTTTACAGTCATCTTTTACCCTTAAACCCCAAAAATCTAGTTTAGGATACATCAATAAGGAACCGACCTTGATACCAGAGACTCACCTCAAAATAGGTATACCAACAGACCTGAGGTGTTTCCATTGTATCTACGAAAGAGAGAGATAAAATTTGTAAGCTTAGAACACTTGCAGGCATCTCTCTACAGGGTGCACTTTCGAGAGATAACACTTACCAATTAACTTAATTAAGGGAATTCAAAACAAGCTTCAAAAACTCTGTAACTATTTGATAACCTACTTATTTAAGGTACTAGAATGGATAAAAACAAATAGAGACAATGTTGTCAAGTAAGCAATCATACTTTCATTCTATACAAAATCAACTTATCTAACTAGGCTTCCTTTTTTTTTATCAAGGTACACGATTTGCACACTTCCATTTACAACTTTGCTTGTAACTTATAAATAAACTTTGCTTCAACATTCATGTAGAATAAACATTACATTGTTTCACAATGAGGATACAAGGAAAAACGAAGAGCTTTTCAAAAAGGGACATAAACCATTGACTTGAACACATTTCTAATTGCCAAGAAGATAAAAGTTTAGATTTTAAACAATGCAACTTTCCAATGCCTTTCTCTAAACCAAATGCATCTCTATTTCAAGTGAATCATTTCAGATTTCAAACTAAATGCAACTTTTAAATTAAATTGCAGATTTAAACGAGTTAAATTTCCATTAAAATGCAACTTACAATTTCGTTCTTTCGACTATTTGCTTCAAAAAATACAATGATACAAATCAGATTTGGTATATCCCATTTACAAGAGCTCATTTTTACAATACAAATTCAAGGTACTCCACACAAGGATAAAACAAAACTGAAATCTTTACAACACTTTCTCTTTTCTTGGTCTCATACAAAAATAACTCCATACAAGACATCGCTTTGAGCTCCTTGTTTCCTTCATCTGCAAATCAAAACAACAAGGAAGAGAGCATAGACAACACTCACCTCCCAACCTTATTCTAATAAGAAGGTGAATCCAACCTTCTCATTGGCCCCCGAGCCCCAACACTGGTGAAATAAGGAATGTTTACAACCATGACAACTCTTCACATAGACTTCAACAATACATGCATTCATACCAACAAAATGAAAAACACATACAATGAAGGCAACACATATTGTGATGCCCATAAAAACAACCCACTAGAGACCCAAGAGCAACCTAGGATTAGTTAGGAATATTATAGAATAATTTTCTTTTGTTTAAAAGATTCTACAACCAGGTTATAAGACAATAGTTGTTGCAAGCAAGTTTTCAAGCCAAATACTATTAATAGCTTATAGTTTTATTAATAAGATAATTATAAAAGATTACAAGGTCCAAACTTAGGGTTAGATTAATCAATTAGGTTAAGAGGGTAATTTCTCACTATACCACTCTCTAATAGGCTTAAAATATTCAACTTGATTTTTCTTCAAAATTAACACACTCAAAACTTCCTAAAAACATTTCCATTAGATAGGAAATTTCCTCACCTTTCTGGTGATATAAATAAGTCCTCCTAACTCCTCATATTTCTCAAGTTATGGGTCGACGGGCCTTGGGGTGAAAATTTTCCCCAAGAGTGGGCCTGCGGGCCTAGGGAGGAAAATTTTCCCATGCGTGGGTCTACGGGCCTGGGGAAGAAAATTTTCCCATGCGTGGGTCTATGGGCCTGGGGAAGAAAATTTTCCCATGAGGCATGCAAACTTCAGAGGGTCAGAGCAGGAAGCAGGGAGCAAATTTTTTTAGTGGGCAAGAACATTTTCCCTTTTGGAACAAAAGCATGATTTTCCTCCATGCGCCCGCGAGCCCGAATAGGACACGTGTCGGCATTTGAAAACTCCGGCGGAAAATTGGGCCATCAGAGGATTTTAAAACAATTATCCTTTTAGTACTAAAAGATGCACTATGGAATCAAATGATTTGTGCCTCCGCTAATGCCCAAAGCGCCACATGTTTCAAGCTTTGATTGGTCGTGGCCCACGCCATCGGGCTAGAAAATTTATATTTTTAATAGAAAATTTAGGAAACTCTTTTCCCGAAAAAACACGTTCAACCATCCATTGGCTAAGTGCTAAGAACTTAAAAAAAAAATTCCCAAAAAAATATGGGGATCCGCTCCTCCACCGATGCCTTGTTACACCACGTGGCAGCACCTGATTGGATGCAGGCCTGCGGGGTGGCAGAGGAAACTTATAAATTTTTCCCAAATTATTTTAAAGGTTAAGTTGACTGTTATGGGCCCGTGCGGATGCGGAAAACAACCAAAATGGCAAAAGCGGGGCGGCGGGTCTGTGAGGGAAATTTTTCCAAAATTTATTTTTTTGAACTTAGGTGATTTTTGACAGAAAGAAAGGCTTGTGGGTTAGTGGAGTCAATGGGGGATTTTGTGCCTTTGGCATTTTTGACCAAAAAGTGCTAAAGGAAAATTCAGGCCCATGGGTCCGCCAAGGAAAGTTTTCCCAAAATTTTTTTTGACAGTTTGAATTATTTTTGACGCCAAATGAAGAAAAACTTCAGAAGGCCATAAATTTTGATTGGGAGATTATTTTTGGGCAAACAAAGGACTTTTTGGAAATATCTCGACACCGCTCTTTGCATAGGAACCATAATTTGTTTATTTTGATAATGTTTAAGGGGTCAATTTCATGAAAATGATTTGTAAGATTTTAAAAGGCAAGCTGGTAAATTTTAACTTATGAAATTTTAATCAATTGATCTTCTTCCTCTCTCAACATGTCAATTAGACATGGAGAATTGTTCTTAGATGGATTTAGGATGGATTTGGAAGGTAAGTTTGTTTGATTGACTCCCAATTTTTTTAAAAAAAAACAACTTTGACAGCAAAACGATAACAAAATGGTTTGAGCCCAATTTTGCTAAGTTTTCTAAGAAATTCCTTAAGTATTTTTGTCCAATTGAATTCATTTAGGGCATACTACTTCAATTTAATCATTTAATTTTTTATTTCATTGTTGCAGGTTTGAACTATGCATTTTTGGATAAAGTATTTGCCAATTTGAAAATACAAAACAAAGATCAAATTTTAAAGGATCTATTAGCCATTTTCATCTTCCAAGTATTAGAATTCATTCCAATTCTAATCTAATACATTTAGTTGATTCAAATCAAACTATTCAGAACCAAAATGAAATTCTGATTTCCAATTTTACACATTTCAAAAGACAGAGTTCTGTATTTTCCTCACACGCATTTCTTCCTTTCAAACAGAGATTTCAAATACATTTCAAACTCAGATTTTAAACAGCAGTAGTTCCAATTGTGGAAAGAAATGCAACTTTTATTCAAAAGACAAGATTTCCTTCTTTTACAACTTCTCTTTTCTGTTGATTTTCACAATACAATATACAAAATACATCTCTTTCTTTCAAGACAGAAAACAAAGTATATCTTTCCTTTACATTTCAAAATTACAACTTTCATATTCAATACAACATATTTCCATTACAAAACATATACAAGTTCATCCACTTCAAGTGGGAAAGGTTACAATAAGATTTCATTTCAACAAGGGACTGTCAAACTCTCTTTTTTTCTTCCTTTGCTCCAGAACAACAACATGTAGATTTATCATTCTTCCAATTATGATCACAACAAGAGCAGGGGAAAGGCAATGCTCTCCACCCAACCAAGACATCCAATGAAAAGGAGAATCCATCCTTCTTCATTGGCCCCCGAGCCCCAACCATAATGCAATAGAAGATGTGATTCAACTCATGGCAACAAGGGCTTCCACAACCCACAAGCAACATTTTCACATTTAAAACACAGTCCAAGAACAGAATGTAGTTTACAACTACATTAAAGCATGACAAACAACATTGAGGCTTCATCAAGCAAGCCAAAGGAGCAAGAAACTATGGGGGATGCTACTTATGCCTCCCAAAAGGGGAAATGGGTATCACCACCTGATTTCAAACCACCAAAATATAGTATATCAAATCCCTGACATGCCCTTATGCCTCCCCAAGTACCCCTTATTCCTCACATTTCCTTATGCCTCCCCAACCTCTTATGGCACCCCATAATGAGTAAAGAAATACAAGCTATTTATTTGTAAGGTGGAACCCAAATCCCAACTCCCTCCACACTTATACCTCCCCAAAACACTTATGCCTCCCACAAAATAAACCCCATAGTCTTCTCCTACACCATTCCTAGGCCATCTACCCAACATCCCACAAACATGCCAAAACATTCACAACAATAACAATTTCATAAACAAAAAAGAAGCATTTCAAGAGCCAAGCTCCTACCTCTCCATGATGGAGTTGTTCCAAGTTCCAAAAACAACAAGCTTTATCCCAATGCAAGCAATCCAAATCAGCCAAGCACAAGCATGCAACAATCTTCCAAAAACTTCTTCAAAGTAAGAGCTCCAAAACAAAAAAAGAATTCACCCCAAAAGGAGTTTCCAAAAGTGAAGCAACCCAAAAAAAGGCAAGTAAATCAAATTTTATAGAAGGGTGAAGAGAAGAGGATGAGGTGGATCCATGTAGGATGCCACATCACACATCCTCAACCCCAACCCAAAAGTCAACTTCATTATCCAATGCATAATAAATAGGTGGGTGAATAATATGACAATTTACTTACATACTCAAATCCAACCCACACCCCAAAGGACTGAAATTAAACCATGTAAGAAAAGTGCAATTAAAACTTACAATTTGTCTTCTCAAAATGCATAATGAAAGTCTAAATTCAACTCTCCAACCATAGGTATGGTTGGTAAATAAATTTAAGAGGTATGGGACAAGTTTAACTTGTCCCACAAGCCTCCAAAAATAGCCTCCAAGGACAAATTCGAATTTCCAAGAAGGTGGAGTGTTTCATACTCTAAAATCAACTTACACATCACTTACACATCTCTTACAACACTTCAACCAAGACCAACAACTCTATTAATTACATTCTCATGATATATTTTAATTAATTAACTTAACAACATGATTACTCACAATATTAACACCACATTAAATAATTAATGAAAGGGGGTAAGTGCACCACATGAAACACATGCAAACATCAATAAAAAGGAACCAAATAAATAAATACACATAACCCTTGGTCACATTTAAAGGTGATCCCCCCATGGGAATCCCTAACACAATCAAACACCCAAAACAATACAAGTTGCCATGGTGACCTTGTTGAATTCATCTAGAATTCCAATGTGGTTGGTCTCTAATCCCTCGATGTTTGTTGTGATATTTTAACCTGCAAAACACGAATACCTCCTTCGGCCTCGTGGCCACATCAGAACATCAAAAATAATATAAATAAAATTCCAAAATCATCTAGATATATGAATCACAACAACATCCAAGCAACCAACAAGATCATTTACAATTTTACTCAACAACTATATCATCATCAAATAATTTCCATTTCTAGGTCTACCCACAATATCCAAATATCACATGTCTGAACAACATCCATAATATAACCATGTCAAACAACATATCATCATCAATATATAAAAATGTCTCTAATAATCATCATGCATCATAACTGAATCAAGGTCAACAATAATCCATGATCTAACATCTAACATCATACTATAATAAAGTCCATAATCATGTCCATAATATAATCAGCAGTATCATGATCAGTATCAAAAGGTGTCAAAGGGAAGTGGGCACTACATCCCCCTCCCCTTAGACTCGAATTCCTCCTGGAAGTCACTGGAACAAATGTGGAAACTGAACTCGTAGTAATGTAGCATCCTCCCATGTAGTTGTAGTCTCATCATATCTGTCCCACTGCACCCGGACTTGGTCAATCTCTCTGCCTCGAAGGCCTAGGGTCCTATGATCTATAATGTGAATGGGCTCCACCATCACCTGCCCCTGATCCTGCACCTGCAATGATGTCCAATCTAGCACATGAGAAGGATCTACAACATATCTCCTAAGAACTGAAACATGAAACACATCATGTATGTGAGACAAGCTAGGTGGCAATGCTAGATGGTAGGCCAAAGGGCCGATACGCTCCAAGATCTCAAAAGGACCCACGAATCTAGGAGCTAACTTAGAACCTTTTCCATAATGGATAGGGATCTTATGTGGCCTGACACGAAGGAAAACCTTCATGCCCACATCAAAACTATGGTCAGTCCTATGCTGATCTGCGTACTTCTTCTGCCTGTCTTGTGCCTCCTGCAGTCTCTGTCTGATCAAAACCACCTACTGCTCCATGTCCTACAACAAATATGGTCCAAGAGAAACCCTATCCTCTAGCCTGTCCCAGTTAAGAGGTGTGATGCACTCTCTACCATGAAAAACCTGAAAATTAGCCATGCCTATAATACTATGAAGACTATTATTGTAGGAAAACTCCACCAAGTATAGGTACTCCTCCCATCTTGATTGGTGATCCATCACATACATCGTAACCATGTCCTCCAAAATCTGATTCACCTGCTTAGTCTATCCATCTTTCTCATGGTGATATGTTATGCTGAAGTTGATCCTCATCCCGAGGGCATACTGCATGGTGGTCCAAAAATGGGAAGTATACAAAGGATCACGGTCACAAATAATCTTCCACGGAATCTCGTGCAACCTGACAATCTCATCCAAATATACCCATGCCACTACACTAGCTATATAAGTGGTCTTCACCAGAGAAAAGTGAGCCACTTTTTTCAATTTATCAACCGTGACCATGATGGCATCGTGGTGATATCTCGACATCGGTAGCCCAACAATGAAGTCCATGGAAATGGTGTCCCACTTCCATTCCGGTATAGCATGAGGAAAGAGAAGGCCAACTGGATGCTGATGCTCGGCCTTTACTTTCTGGCACTCTAAACAACATGACACGAATTGAGCCACGTCTCTACAAAGTCCTCTCCAATGATACAACTATCTTAAGGTAGCGTGCATCTTCTTCACCCCGAGATGGGCTGAATAGGGTGCATGATGTGCCTCTGTCAAGATGTCCTTGCCTCAAGCCTCCATCTCTGGGAACATAAATCTAGCCTCTGTGCCTGAGAAGACCATCTACCTCTAAATAAAAACCATCAAACTTCCCCTCAAGGGGTCTCTGAGACTCGATTTCTTTTAGAACTACAATGTAGAAGCTGTCAAGAGGAAGCTGCTGAAGAATCCTGCTCTGCAAATCTGTGCTCACTGAGGTGGCCATAGCCACATGTCTCCGTCTGCTAAGAGCATCTGCAACCACATTCTCCTTCCCTTTCACATGCTCTATCTCCATATCATACTCACAAAGCAACTCCATCCAATGTCGTTGACGAGTGTTGAGATTGGGTTGCGTGAAGAGGTGGCGAAGACTTAGGTGATCTATCCTGAGTGTGAATCTCTGACCAAGCAGAAAGTGCCTCCATCAAACCAAAGTGTGCACAACTGCCGCAAGCTCAAGATCATGAGTCAGATAATTAAGCTCATAATATTTGAGTTTGTGAGACTCAAAAGCCACTACTCTGCCCTCCTACATCAACACACCTCCAAGCCCTGCTAAAGAAGCATCCGTGTAAATGAAAAACTCACCCTGTGGATCTGACACTGCAAGAATAGGTGCTGTAGTGAGACATTCCTTCAGTGTACTGAAGGCCTGCTTGCACCTATCTGACCAAACAAACTTCTTCCCTTTCCTCTGAAGGGAAGTGATGGGGTGCGCAATCTGAGAGAAGTCCTGAACAAATCTCTTGTAGTAACCTGCTAATCCCATGAAGCTGCGCACCTCAGTCACAGTAGTGGGTGCTGGCCAATCCATGATAGCTCTAATCTTGGAAGGATCAATGGTGATACCTTCCCCAGAAATGATATGACCCAAATACTGCACCTCCATCTGAAAGAATGCACACTTCTCCAAGTTCCCATAAAGTTGCTGCTCCCGAAGACACTGAAGAACCTGGCGAAGGTGCCCCTCGTGTTCCTCACGCATACGTGAGTAAATCAAAATTTCATCAAGGAAGATGAGCATGAAGTGATCTAAGAAGGTCCTAAATACCCCATTCATCAAACTCATAAACACTACGGGGGCATTCGTCAAACCAAAAGGTACCACTGTGAACTCATAGTGGCCATATCTCGTACGAAAGGCAGTCTTATGAATGTCCACCTCCAAAATCCTCAACTGATGGTAGCTTGAATTAAGTTCTATCTTAGAGAAAACTGTGGCTCCCTTCATCTGATCAAACAAATCATCAATGTGTGGAAGGGGATAACGATTCTTGATCGTTACTTTGTTCAGCTAGCGGTAATCAATACACAACTGCAAGGATCCATCCTTCTTCTTTACAAAGATCACTGGTGCACCCCAAGGGGATACACTAGGATGAATTAGGCCTTTCTCCAGAAGGCCCTCAAGCTGTAACTTGAGCTCGCAGAGCTCAGGGTAGTCATCCGATAAGGTGCTCATGAGATAGGCTCTGCTCCCGGAACCAGATCTATATGAAAATCTATCTCACGTGGGGGTGGTAACCCTGGTAGCTCCCCTAGAAAGACATCAGAAAACTCTCTCAAAATGGGATGGTCATCTAGCGATGGTCCACTAGACCCATCCTCTGATCGGTCACTAACTGTGACAGCAAACATCTGACAACCCCATCACACACACCACTTAAGCTATATACAGAGATGGTGTGAATAGAAATGGGTCTCCTGACCCCCACTATCACTACCTCAACTCCTAGATCATCTGTACAAGATATGATCTTGTGGTAACAATCCACTCTGGCTCTATGTGCAGATAACCAGTCCATGCCCAAGATGACTCCATAAGAGCCCAACGGAAGGATACGAAGATCCGAGGTAGTGGTGAAAGGTCCCAAATCCACTACACACTCCTTAACTAAGGAGTCTACAAAGATCTTGGCTCTAGAAGCCATCTCAACATCCCAACTATGACCCTACCTAACTACCACCAGCCTGCATCACTCTACTAAAGATGGTGCAATAAGAGAATCAAAAGAACCAGAATAAAAAAATGGAGGTAGGAATACCACCAATGTTACTTATAGTCTCAATAACTACTCTGATGCTCTGCCTGGTGGTTCTCAACCACTGCATAGATCCTATGACTGTCGCCCCATGTCACCGATAGTAGGCTCTGAGATCTATGTCTTACCCTTTTTATTAGGGTTCTGTGGGTAGTCTCTCCAAAAATGTCCAGTAACACCACAACCAAAACAACCACCTGATCCTCTCCCTATGTAGCAGCTCCAGTTAGTACCCTAGAGGGGTGTGATGTGGATCCTGATGACCTTGTTGTGGACTACTGAGGTCTCTACTATGAGCTCCTACTGAGTGAGCTCTAGGTGCTTCTTGTGTCCTGATGGGAATCCTAGAAGGAGACCCCATACTCTGACCCCTCTATGCATCAAACCTCTTTGGAGGTCTATAAGGTGGGTGAGATTACTGTTGCTACTAATGTGGTCTAAAAGATGACTATGTTGAACCCTATCCACCATGAGGAGGAGGTACTGACCCCCTTGATCTATTGTCCTACATCTGTTGTATGCGGCTCCGGACTCGGTCTCTAGCCTACTAGGTCTTTCCCCAAGTCTCCTCTGCTATATAGGCCTTCTCGATGGCCTCAGCTAATGTCTGTGGACAATGGATCTGTATTGCACCTCCAATGTCTAGATTTAGGCCCCAGATGAACCTGTGGATCCGCACCTGCTCATCCTGCATGTAATCAACATACTGGAGTAGATCCAGAAATCTACTCTCATACTCAGCCACTATAAGAGATGCCTGTCGGAGGTCATGAAACTCATCTATCCGCTGCTGTATGAACCTCTGTGACAAATATCTACTCCTGAATCACTCCTCAAAGAGCTCCCAGGTAACTGTCTCAGAATCAACATGGAGCTTCTACTCCTCTATCCGCCACCATATGCTTGCTCCATCCCTTAGAAGATGGATCGCAACATGAGCTTTCATGTTGCTAGAACAAGGGCAGAGCTTGAAGCATCCATTCAAGCTCACCAACTAGGCCTCTACCTGAATTCCACCTATGTCACCAGAATAATGAGCTGGCTGTAGCTTTAGGATCTCCCTAATGTGATCTGTAGATGTAGTTTGGTGGCCCTTAGGCCTCTCTACATGCTCCTCTCTAAGCCTAGGGCTCTGAGACCTATCTCTGTGTCCTGAAACTCGGTCTCCCTATCCCCTCTCTAGTGACTCTACTCTAGTTGACTCCACATGGGATTTATCCACTCTTTAATCATCACCATGTTGAGAAGGTGCACGAGCCTCATTAGATGGCTCTCTATCATGTCTAGCAGTACGCGCTCTCACTAACCCTCCGCGTAAAGTGGCATTAACATCCTAGAGTGTCTGTAAAATCTGTGGTAAGATGGTTACTACAACATGATCTGGCGGTGGTAAGTCTATGTCTATGTGGAAGGACCCCTTGTCCAGGCTACGCCTCCTACACAAACCAAGGCGAGAGTTAGTTCATCTTTCTAAGTTTTATCCAGTTTCCATGTTTACTAAAATATGTAATTTCTACGCAAAGTTGTTTTCTAGAATAAAAAATGTGCTAGGTTAAGGTTCATGTCTCAAGTTTTCTAGTGTGCCCAAGGTTCCAAGCTCTTGAACCCATGGCTCTGATACCAAGTGTGATGCCCGTAAAAACAACCCACTTGAGACCCAAGAACAACCTAGGATTAGTTAGGAAAATTATGGAATAATTTTTTTTTTGTTTAAAAGAGTCTACAACCAGGTTACAAGACAACAGTTGTCGCAAGAATTTTTTCAAGCCAAATGCTATTAATAGCTTATAATTTTATTAATATGACAATTATAAAAGATCACAAGGTCCAAACTTAGGGTTAGATTAATCAATTAGGTTAAGAGGGTAATTTCTCACTATACCACTCTCTAACAGGCTTAAAATATTCAACTTGATTTTTCTCAAAATTAACACACTCAAAACTTCCCAAAAACATTTCCATTAGATAGGAAATTTCCTCACCTTTCTGGTGATATAAATAAGTCCTCCTAACTCCTCATATTTCTCAAGTTATGGGCCGGGCCTTGGGGTGAAAATTTTCCCCAAGAGCGGGCTTGCGGGCCTAGGGAGGAAAATTTTCCCATGCATGGGTCTGTGGGCCTAGGGAAGAAAATTTTCCCATGCGCGGGTCTGTGGGCCTGGGGAAGAAAATTTTCCCATGCATGGGCCGGTGGAGTGGGGAGAGTTTTAGTGCATTTTCCCTTTTGGAACAAAAGCGTGATCTGCCTCCGTGCGCCCGCGAGCTCGAAGAGGCACGTGTCGGCATTTCAAAACTCTGGTGGAAAATCAGGCCGTCAGAGGATTTTAAGATAATGATCCTTTTAGCTGAAAGGCGCTATGGAATCAAATGATCTACACCTCCACTAATGCCCAAGGCCACCATGTGTCAAGCATCCTGATTGGTCGCGGGCATCGGGCCGCGGGAGAATTTAGGAAATTTTTCCCAAAAAATTTCCGAAGCGCTAAGCAAAAAGGGGATTTGCTCCTCCACCGATGCCTTGTGACGCCACGTGGCAGCACCTGATTGGCTGTGGGCCTGTGGGGTGGCGGAGGAAACTTAGAAATATTTAATAATTTTTTTAAAGGTTAAGTTGACTGTTGCGGGCCTGTGTGGATGCGGAAAACAACCAAAATGGCAAAAGCAGGGTGGTGTGTTTGCGGGGGAAATTTTCCTAATTTTTTTTTTTTGAACTTAGGTGATTTTTGACAAAAAGAAAGGCTTGCGGGTCAGCAGAGCGGTGGGGGAATTTGTGCCTGTGGCATTTTTGACCAAAAAGTGCTAAGGGAAAATTCGGGCCGCGGGTCTGCCAAGGAATGTTTTTCCCAAAATTTTTTTTGACAGTTTGAGTTATTTTTGACACCAAATGAAGAAACACTTCAGAAGGCCATAAATTTTGATTGGGAGATCATTTTTGGGAAAACGAGGACTTTTTGGAAATATTTCGACGTCCTCTTTGCACAGGAACCATAATTTTTTTATTTTGATAATGTTTAAGGGGTCAATTTCATGAAAACAATCTGCAGGATTTTAAAAGGCAAGCTGGTAAATTTTAACTTATGAAATTTTAATCAATTGATCTTCTTCCTCTCTCAACATGTCAATTAGACATGGAGAATTGTTCTTAGATGGATTTAGGATGGATTTGGAAGGTAAGTTTGTTTGATTGACTCCCAATTTAAAAAAAAAACAACTTTGACAGTAAAATGACAACAAAATGGTTTGAGCCTGATTTTGCTAAGTTTTCTAAGAAATTCCTTAAGTATTTTTGTCCAATTGAATTCGTTTAGGGAATACTACTTCAATTTAACTGTTTAATTTGATATTTCATTGTTGCAGGTTTGAACTATGCATTTTTGGATAAAGTATTTGCCAGTTTGAAAATACAAAACAAAGATCAAATTTTAAAGGATCTATTTGCCATTTTCATCTTCCAAGTATTAGAATTCATTCCAATTCTAATCTAATACATTTAGTTGATTCAAATCAAACTATTCAGAACCAAAATGAAATTCTGATTTCCAATTTTACACATTTCAAAAGAGAGTTATGTATTTTCCTCACACACATTTCTTCCTTTCAAACAGAGATTTCAAATACATTTCAAACTCAGATTTCAAACATCAGTAGTTCCAATTGTGGAAAGAAATGCAACTTTTATTCAAAAGACAAGATTTCCTTCTTTTACAACTTCTCTTTTCTGTTGATTTTCACAATACAATATACAAAATACATCTCTTTCTTTCAAGACAGAAAACAAAGTATATCTTTCCTTTACATTTCAAAATTACAACTTTCATATTCAATACAACATATTTCCATTACAAAACATATACAAGTTCATCCACTTCAAGTGGGAAAGGTTACAATAAGATTTCATTTCAACAAGGGAATGTCAAACTTCTTTTTTTGTTTCTTCCTTTGCTCCTAGAACAACAACATGTAGATTTATCATTCTTCCAATTATGATCACAACAAGAGGAGGGGAAAGGCAACGCTCTCCACCCAACCAAGACATCCAATGAAAAGGAGAAGCCATCCTTCTTCATTGGCCCCCCGAGCCCCAATAATAATGCAATAGAATATGTGATTCAACTCATGGCAACAAGGGCTTCAACAACCCACAAGCAACAATTTTCACATTTAAAACACAGTCCAAGAACAAAATGTAGTTTACAACTACATTAAAGCATGACAAACAACACTGAGGCTTCATCAAGCAAGCCAAAGGAGCAAGAAACTATGGGGGATGCTACTTATGCCTCCCAAAAGGGGAAATGGGTATCACCACCTGATTTCAAACCACCAAAATATAGTATATCAAAGCCCTGACATGCCCTTATGCCTCCCCCAAGTACCCCTTATTTCTCACATTTCCTTATGCCTCCCCAACCTCTTATGGCACCCCATAACGAGTAAAGAAATGCAAGCTATTTCTTTGTAAGGTGGAACCCAAATCCCAACTCCCTCCACACTTATACCTCCCCAAAACACTTGTGCCTCCCACAAAATAAACCCCATAGTCTTCTCCTACACCATTCCTAGGCCATCTACCCAACATCCCACAAACATGCCAAAACATTCACAACAATAACAATTTCATAAACAAAAAAGAAGCATTTCAAGAGCCAAGCTCCTACCTCTCCATGATGGAGTTGTTCCAAGTTCCAAAACAACAAGCTTTATCCCAATGCAAGCAATCCAAATCAGCCAAGCACAAGCATGCAACAATCTTCCAAAAACTTCTTCAAAGCAAGAGCTCCAAAACAACAAAATAATTCACCTGAAAAGGAGTTTCCAAAAGTGAAACAACCCAAAACAAGGTAAGCAATTCAAATTTTATAGAAGAGGGAAGAGAAGAGGATGAGGTGGATCCATGTAAGATTCCACATCACACATCCTCAACCCCAACCCAAAATTCAACTTCATTCTCCAATGCATAATAAATAGGTGGGTGAATAATATGACAGTTTACTTACATACTCAAATCCAACCCACACCCCAAAGGACTGAAATTAAACCATGTAAGAAAAGTGCAATTAAAACTTACAATTTGTCTTCTCAAAATGCATAATGAAAGTCTAAATTCAACTCTCCAACCATAGGTATGGTTGGTAAATAAATTTAAGAGGTATGGGGCAAGTTTAACTTGTCCCACAAGCCTCTAAAATCAGCCTCCAAGGACAAATTCAAATTTCCAAGAAGGTGGAGTGTTTCATACTCTAAAATCAACTTACACATCACTTACACATCTCTTACAACACTTCAAACCAAGACCAACAACTCTATTAATTACCTTCTCATGATATCTTTTAATTAATTAACTTAACAACATGATTACTCACAATATTAACACCACATTAAATAATTAATGAAAGGGGTAAGTGCACCACATGAAACACATGCAAACATCAATAAAAAGGAACCAAATAAATAAATACACATAACCCTTGGTCACATTTAAAGGTGATCCCCCCATGGGAATCCCTAACACAATCAAACACACAAAACAATACAAGTTGTCATGGTGACCTTGTTGAATTCATCTAGAATTCCAATGTGGTTGGTCTCCAATCCCCCGATGTTTGTTGTGATATTTTAACCTGCAAAACATGAATACCTCCTTCGGCCTCGTGGCCACATCAGAACATCCAAAATAATATAAATAAAATTCTAAAATCATCTAGATATATGAATCACAACAACATCCAAGCAACCAACAAGATCATTTGCAATTTTACTCAACAACTATATCATCATCAAATAATTTCCATTTCTAGGTCTACCCACAATATCCAAATATCACATGTCCGAACAACATCCATAATATAACCATGTCAAACAACATATCATCATCAATATATGAAAATGTCTCTAATAATCATCATGCATCATAACTGAATCACGGTCAACAATAATCCATGATCTAACATCTAACATCATACTATAATAAAGTCCATAATCATGTCCATAACATAATCAACAATATCATGATCAGTATCAAAAGGTGTCAAAGGGAAGTGGGCACTACACAAGAGCTAAAGGAGAAAAGAAATACGGGAACCACCTCCTTTTACCTCCTAAATGAGATAAGGATCCACCTAATAACCTCCAAGTACATATCACAAACACTCAAAATATCCTTATCTCTCCCCATTTCAAAATATACAAAATGTAGCAATATTTTCCTTTTCTCTCCCCATAGGTGGAACACCCTACTCACAGTCCCTCCACAATACCTCACAACTCATGTTTCCCCCCCTTATGTTCACATTTTCCTTCTCCCAACACCTTCCTTAAGGTTAAAATCTACCTTACCCATGCAAATCAACCACATGCGTCCCATTTACAAAAAAATACACAATAAAACAACAATACAATTGTATAGACCATACCTTGCCATTATAAGCTTCCACAATCCTCAAGAAAAAAAAATTAATCTCTTCCAAATCCAAGCTAGTCCCAAATGCAAGATCCCAAAGTTCCCAAGGAAGAAGTCCAAACGCATTCCCCAAAATATGCAAGTGTCTAATGAAACCAAGTAACCCTCGAAACTTCAAAATAACTTAATTAAATAGAAAATGTGGAGAGGATGGTGAGGTGGCTCCATGTATGATGTCACATCACTACTCCTCCAATCCACCTCACTAAGTCAAACACAAGGACCAAGGCTCATAAATGGGTAAGGTGAGGCTATGACATACACAAACTTGCACTCAAACCTCCACCCCATGCTTCTAAGGATACAATTAAGAGGGTAAGTAAAAAGGTGAAATTAATTTCCCATTTTTCATTCAAAAATACATCACAAGGGTTAAATTTGGCCCCTTACTTCATCGGTTTGATTGGTAGGAAATTTTAAGAGGTATGTGACAAGTTTAACATGTCCCACAAGCCTCTAAAAGTGACTCCAAAGAAAAAAATTAAGATTTGAAAAGTGGGGATGAGTACACCACTCAAAATCTAAGAAATCCATCTAAAATTAATAAGATAACAAGGATTGCGTAACCCAATAAATGCCCACATTGTCACATCTCCATTTAACTTAATCACATGATTAATTAGCTTAATCAAGAGCACAATAACTTAAGAAATATTAAATTAAAAACTACATTCCAATAAAGAAACCACTTACTCAACAAAATAAATAAAATGAAGGAAATTAAAACAACACATTCAAATCCCATGGTCATACATTTCAGGTTGCTCCCACCCTAATGTGGAACCTCCTAACAAATTCAACAATAACATAACAATATACATGAACATAAGCTACCAAGGTGACTTTGTTGCCAAACATCCAATATTATTTCATGGTTGGTCTCTCATAGCCCCTTCTTGTTTGTGGTTATATAATTTCCTTGCAAACAACTCAAAACAATACCTCTTTCGACCTCATGGACATATCAATAACATGAAAATAATATAACCCATCTATATATATATATATCAATTTTCACATCCTTATGTAACATAGCTAAATCATCATCAAGGTTAGGACAATTCTATTATTTTTTTACAATTTCTATATACATTTCAATTTCTGCTATTTTCATAAACAACAATGAGATCACAAAACTAGTTCAATCATCTTATCAAAATCAATATGTCAAGAATCCAAAGTGTCGGTATATAATAAAGTAATAACATTCGATCATCATCAAGTAATCCAATATCTATCCATGTCGGCTAGGAGTGCATATAGTCCACATTATGAATCATCAACATATCAATAATCAAATATTTCCATATTGTTCTATCAACATGCTAATCAAAATATAATAACAATGTCCATCTATCTAATGTATACAATAATCAAAATCATGGTATCACAAGTGTCAAAGAGGAGTGGGCATTACACTAGTCGAGTAAAATAAACAATCATGAAATTTTGATGACAGTTAGCAATACATGTATGCAATCTCTCTTGTAGATTCGAATTGTGTGAAAGTCACTAAGTTTGGGAATTGGGAAAAATAGTGAATCCTCTCAAGTAGTTATTCTGTTCTCTCTCATCCCAGATAGGAAATAAAATAAACCTGAAATCAATCTATATACCTCGAACCCAGGGTCCTGTGCTCTAAAATTGCACTGGTCCAAAATTACTTTTCCCTTCTGTACCTGGAATACTAAAGACGATAATTATACTGAGATTTAGGATGTTATGTACATTATCTCCTAAGACCAAAACCATAGAATATCATCATGGTTTTGAAGGGCACAATAAGATGGTGAAATGACAGGCTAATGTATTACAGGATGCGATACGATTCTAATTTATATATGATAATGAAAACCACATATGTATTGTTAGAGTTATATTAGATCCGTTTCATCTTTCTATTAGGACTCAAATAACATGGGGTTGTAATTAAAAAATAGCCTTGTCAACATCAAAACTACGAGGTAGTCTCCTCCATTACATTACTTAATTACCTATCTTGTGCTTCATTTATCTATGTTGTGAAAAATTACATCATGAGATGACATGCTGCTCGTATCTCCTTATCAACATAGCTAACTAATAGTTTCCCTTTAAACGCCTCTCAGTTGGTCATCCTCAACTCAAAGATTCTTGCAATGACTAGTCTATGAGCCTTAGTGCATAAACAATTAGAGACTCTATGATTTGTTGTTGTATCCCATATCAAACAAGTAAAAATACTCACCCTGACCTCGACTTCATAACTTCGGGTGCTATGTGTTTACCAGCTAATCTTTTCTTCTCTAAAATATGGTTCATGCTTCGTCTATACATCTATCTCCAGATGATAGGTTGTGCCCTTGTGTTTCACTTGGCAAATCTTCCTGAGAGTATAAACATATAGACTTGGCCCTAACTATGTGATGTGAACCTAATGTAAGGATCATGGTCAATCATGATTTCCGCGGTATCCCATGCAACCTCACTAGCTTATTAAACACTGCACAATGTACTAGCTATATAGGTTTTTCATTGGAGACCCACATGATCCTATGCATGAAACCTTTGATTTTGAATCAATATCTTCACTAAAGGATGGGGTGATATCTTGACACAGGTAGTCTCTCTACTATGCAAACCTATGGAAATGGTGTCCCATTTGTTTTATCTACATTTGGATATTGATAGGCCAGTTCCATGCTGATGCTTGGCCTTCACCTTCTGACACTCAATGGAAATCAGACAAAAGCGGGCTTATTCTCGAGTAATTAGGTCCTCTATGATATTTTGTCCAATGAGATAGTTAGTCTTGGTAGTGGATGCATAGGGCTTTCCCCCTAGATTACATATACCTTGTAGGTACACGATCTGCCTATTCTAGAATGACGTGTCTCTAATATAATCCATGGCTTGGTTATAGTGTGAAACCTATGTGTCTTAGAAATCCCTCTAGCTTCAATAAAAAATCCCTCCAAACTTCCTCTTTTTTTAGAATCTCTGTGATGCAATCTCTACTCTAGCTGATAGGTAGAATCATTGACAAGTTTATGCAATATCATTTCGTACTTAAAAGGAGATCTTTAACCACAGGGAGCCAATGATAATTTGTGTTTCACATAATTAGATGGGTCCTTTCACATGGCAAATCTCCAGGTCATACTTGCAAATAAGCTCCATCCAATGTCGTAGGTTGGGCGGGGAGGTTGGGAGGGTAGGTTAGGTGGGTGGATTTGACAGACAGGTTTGGTGAGTAAGTTGGATGAGTGGGTTGGAAGCATGGGTTAGATGCATTGGCTGTGTGTGTTGGGCAGGTAGGTTGGATGGGTAGGTTTGACGAGTAGGTTAGACTAATTGATTGGTCAGGTAACTTCGATGAGTTGATTTGTCAGGTGGGTTTGTCGGGTTTATTGGTCGAGTAGGTTGGACAACTTTATTAGTCGGGTTGGTCGGTCGGTTTGATTGGTTGGGTTGGTTGGTCATACATCCTACATGGGTTGGGCGGCCACCATAGCTAGCAAATTATTTTCCACCATGCATCCCTTAAACCCTTCTCGACCCTATATATACCCCTACGAGGTTCACTTTTTCACTTTTCCACGAAAATTTCTAGCACTCTAAGCTCTTGAATCTTCGAAGTTCTCCCAAACTTACATGCACCTTCCAATTTTATTTCCTCCCTCTCCTGTAAATTTCAACAATGATAAGCACCACGTCTTGTTCTATACCAAAATTCCAATACAAAAACCTCATGTGCCCATAGATTGTAGCTCTCATGAAACTAAAAAACCTGTCAAAGGTGGTTTTTATGCTCAAAGGAATGGATGGATTAATCAGTACATAGTCCATACCGGGCTTGATCAACATGCCCCAATTCATAACTGATGCTTCCGTCCTTGATTACATGTTTTCCTCTAACAACTAGAAAGAGGGATATTTTTCCTCTAACAACTAGAAAGAGGGATATTTTTCCATTCTCCTCGTGCATTCGAAGCATCATCAAATTTCTTTCACAATTGAGCTCGCAAATGTAAATCGTTTAACTGGGTTACCATTCGAAAAGCAACCGCTCATGACTACTAAGGATGTCTTTACAAATGAAGACAATTTTTTTTTTCTGAGTCTCATTACAATGTGGATGTTGATGGTAAGTTTAATATTTTGAAATTCTTTTCTTAATATTACTCGACCACCTAAACATCTAAGATTTGTTGTCTGTTATTACATCTCCTCTTAATTGTTCAACAAGAGGCCTTCTCATACAGGAATTACAGGCCTTTCAATTCCTTCTTGCAGTTGCATCACTTTTTCACGACAAGATGTGTTACAGGGAAGATCTGGAGACATTCCATCTTGGGTAGTTCAATAGCTCTTTATGGTAACCACTAGCAGGGAAATAGTTCGATTGGGGGATATATTTTTCCAACCAAATAAAAATAGATGTCTCCTGTGCTCGTTGTGCCAATCTATCTGATAAAATTGGGTGAAGACTAATTCTCTTCTTACAATCACTATATACTTGATTTCTATCAAGAGGTTTCTTCTAATTGTAATTAATGATAAAATGAATGGTCTCACTCTTGAAGAAAATAGTTAACAATTACTTTTACAGTTTTCTTGTTATAACCATTTAACATTCAATATTTTGCTAATGAAATAATAATTAGTAATATTTAGATAGTCAATTCATAGAAAAATTATGGTTGCAATATCTCTATAAGGAGGAAATTGTTTGAGATAAAGCCCCTCTAGTGAAATTCTCCATGAATTCTGACATGGATTCAACAGAATCAACACCAATACGAGTTGAATCGTCAAAAATGACCCAATGGGTCGGTATGTGCATCTACGCCTACCATCTACATTTGACTACAGGTATAAAGTTTATTGGAATTATATAATCTAAACCATTCAAACAATTAGTATAGATTATGTAAGTAGTACTGTATTTTAATATTTCTACATTTATTGTATTCAAAACTGTTCAAATTGGTCATGAAGATCAAACTCATTCCGACTGTCAAGATCAAAATGTCACATTTGTGTCTCCAAGCATGTAAGGTAAATTGTAATGTATAATATTTAGCATGTTTTTTTAGTTACAATGTGTTGGTATCCAAATTGATTCTCCTGCGAGGACTGAGCACCATCATGAAACTGACAGGATGCTTAGAGACAGAAAAATCATGACATGAGTCATTTTGTAGCTGGGGAGGGGATTCAGATGACTCTTTGTCACTCAGGCATTGGAAAAATGGATAGTACCTCACTAAGGGTTTGATCTACCCTCACTTGTTTAGGTTGTGCCTTCAACCAAGGTGAGAGGACTTGTTTCGTAACCCGTGTTGGTAAAGGATATGAAGAGATCCTTCTTTGCACAATTTTCATGAAAACCTTGAGAAAATATGATCAATACAACACAATCTAACTCTCACGAGTTGTCACACTAGAGAGTGGAGATGTTTCCTAGACAAGGTTCAGGTTACTAAAGACAATAATTGAAACCTGATTGTATCTGCATACTTTGGCAATGGAATTTGTTCATTTGTGGATACACAGTACAAACAAGGGTAGTTCATGTAGGATTCATCATTTGAGAAATTTTTGGTGGGAAGTTAAGCAAGATAAAGTTGATTATACAAAATATTTGAGAACCTTTAACATAAATTGGGAACTCACAGAACATAATGCTTCAAAATAGCCAAAATATTCCTTCAACTAGAAGTGTGTATCAATGGAGGCCCAGAGATGCACGGTTTCACACATTCTTCAAGAATTCAACACAAAGGCTCATGTTAAAGACTCAATTAAATGCTAGAAATCCTTGCTTCGTCACGCCTAAGATACACTCATAGGCTTACAAACAATCTTTATCAACATAGTGAAAGTAAAGTGATTTTAAATTGTTTATTTCATTATCAGATGAAAGCTCTTCTCATAATGAAATTGTAAATGCCACAATACTAACACACGGATGAGATCTTGTGTGACTTAGAGAGATTTTAACATAAGATTGCAACAGGAACAAGAAAAACTTTTTGAAAACATTCTAAAATAAAATTAAACACAATTATGCTCACGATCAACACAAATTCATTTCAAGGTTCATTATATTCATCAGAAGGGGAGAGTTTATTTAACAATTTCAGATCTTATCAATGGATGTACACTTGCAACCATTTTAATGTGATTAAATCTAAAACACAGGAAAATAAACAGGTTTCTTAGATGGTCTCTCGGGAAAATGGTTTCTCTCAAAATTTCTCAGAAAAGTTAACCCCCCTTATGCAAGAGTCTTCTCATTGCATTTATACAATTTCACTCGATCAATCCACCCAAAATTTCCCCCCAAAAGTATCAATCTTCAAGAGAATATTCCTCTGTACAACATACTATTTAATCATGTTTATTCCCTTGAAAATATCTTGCTTTCTGTTGCCAGGTGGATAAATCATGAACTGATCATGTTTCTCAGTCCCTCAACTATGACTGGGATGCCATGTCATAACTTTTGACAGTCTTTTTAATCATTCTTTTATTTTTTCATGCAAGAAATCCCCTTTTTAATAATTCTCAGGTGGCTCCATATGGCTTGATCTGAAAAGAAATCCTTTTCACCTTTGAGAATACACCTTGAGGAATAGATACCTACATTTTTGCCTCTCAGAAATGAGTGTCCTCACATGGATTATACCACATATCTACGCTGCGAGTCTGAGTCGGCCAAGTGTAAAGAGGAGCCAGTGGAAGCCTCCACGTGTCCCCTTGGTGCAACTGCAAAGCTGAAGTCCAAAGGTAGGTTACCAAATGAGCGTGAGCCTTTCACATGTTCAAAACCCAAGAGAGTTACATCAGTCGCTGAAAAGTCTGAGCATGGGAAGGTCCAGTAGAAGCTTCCACGTGTCTATTCGACACAACTTCAAAGATGAATTCTAGAGGTGGGACCTCAAACGAGCATAGGCTCTCCATGTGCCCTAGGCCCAAGAAAGTTTCCTCGACCATTGAAAAGGTATTAGTATAAAGAGGAGCCAACAAAAGCCTCCATGTGTCTCTTCGGTGCACTTTTGATATGGTGCCCAAAAGTGGAGACCCCAAACAAGTGCAGATCCCCACGTGTCTCGACCCGGTAAAGTTATTGAAAATTTTTAAGAACCAACGGTTGGTGCCATGTGCCTAGGGTCTAAAAAAGTTGCATCGAATGTTTGAAAAGTCTGTGTTTGGCTCCTGAAATATTGACTAAGTATAAAGGCACGCGGGAGCGCGGGACCCCTGTTACAGGATGGCGTGCAAGGCAAAAGCATGTAAGAGAAAAGGCTCAAGGAAGCATATAGCTCGTGGCACACAAAATGAGGTTTAGGACTTATCCGATTCAAGAAACAAAGGTAGAACACATGAAAAGTGTGATCGGTTGTGTGTGGATAACATGCTAGCCTGTCAATAGGTGGACCAGGAAAGAGCATGCTAGCAAAGTAATCTTCTAGAAGACCACCATGCGATGGAGTGGAGAGCTCAGGCCTAAGGCAACATGCTCGCTGAAGGACCACATTTGAAACTTGGTGATGGATCTAAGGGCGCAGAAAGGCAAGTTGGCAGCGTAGGAAGGTGATAAATACAAGTGCCCGCAGGCCAAGAAAGGTGTGGAAAAAGAGAGATAGACATAAGAGGAGAAGATAAGAGAGATACACATAGAGTGAGATAACATGGGTAAAGCTCTATAGGATTACTGCCAGTGGGGCTCTGATGTATTGAGCTTGGCATTGGAATTTCTTTTCTGTTTTGCATAGTTATACAAGCCTAGTGATGTGCATGACTGTAGTCTACCCGCTATGGCTCTTTGTAATGAACCAATGAATACAATGAGGTTACTTATTACAATTAGATATGAATATCAGTGGGTTTCATGTATATTTCGTTCATAGAAGTTCTCTTTCTTTTCATGCTATGAATGAATGGTTGTAGTTTTCTTTCTGTTATATTATGTGTTATGGAGTCTTTTAAAACACCCAGTTTGAAGAAACTACAAGGATCTAAAGGCTGTCCTGAGCCTTGTAATATTTGTATGTCTAAACTTCTTTCCTGAACACTCCTATACTAATCATTGATGAATGCTTCCCACTAAAAGCTCACATAAAAGAGAGACTCGGCACTCACGTGTGCCTTGGGTGAGTGCTCAACTTCTACTGGGTGATAGGCCGACATGCACGAGATTCCATTCTATTATAATGGGAGTAAAATTGACTACATCTTGGTTCCATTACCGGGACCTCTTTTCGAAGTTATAGTGGGATATAACATGCATCATGATCTGTGTAGAGAGTAATGACGGATTGGTTGACATTGGAAAATGTTGAAACATGGTTCAAGAGCACGAAGGATGAATTTTCCTAGAGATTCAGCACTGGACCTGAGTTTGATACACGTAGATGGGTAGAGGAGAATCTCTACATGATCTATATGAGACTTTTTTCTGTTGCTTCCCAGTAGATTTATTTAGGTGGCTTTATACCTATGAATCTAGATCAAGTTGGCATTATGGATCACAAATATGGACCAAAGAAGACTACTAAAGGTTGTAGGATGTAGATCTAACATGGACCCACGCTGTAGATCATTGGTGGGGAGGAGTACTAGCTAGCTACACTCTGGAGTAAGCCATTTCCACGTATTCTTGTCCAGAGGTTGCTGAGTTCGAGTTTCTACGAGAACCTAGGGGATCGTTTCTACGTGTTATCCCTCTAGCTATAAAGATATTGATGGTTACCATGAGTCTAGAAGCGCTCCTAATGGCTGGCTAAACTATTCTAAGCACTGGGTAAGGAAGCTCAGGTGGAGGAAGATGAAAGATGATACGACAGAAAAGGAGAGGGAAGAAAGACAGCTCAAGTATGGTGAAGCACATGAAAGGGAGATTACTAGATGACGCAAAGCCACTAGTGTGATGGATCTATGGAGACAGACATTGCAGGAGGGAATTGAGGTTCACGTGGAGGACATGGAGCCAGAGTAGTCTATGCTACCCCATCTTGGCAAGTGCGTGAGAGAGACCCCCTTTGGCTTCTGGTGAGAGTTTCGTCGCATAGAGAAAGGAGAGTCATTGGAACATATCTGAATCCACCCAGTAACCGAGCCCTAGCACTTGGTTTTCCCTAACTAGGAAGAAGTATTGATCCAGTTGAAACTAGTGGAAGAAACATATCCGCCGCCTAGGAGATACAATTTTACATTCCCTTCTTCTATGGCTGCACATATTCCAGTATTTGAAGGACTTTTTGGACAAGGGGCAAGTGTACAAACGTTTGGTCTCACACTAGGGAGCGGCACAGAACAAATTAGTGGTTGTGGGGCACCATCACAGACCGTCAGCACACAGTTTAGTGGGACCGTGGGGGCACTTGACACAACTTCTACGTGCCCTATTTGACCTAGTGGCTCTGGAGGTATAGGACCCAGTGGACATGGTGGATCAGGCAGAGGAAACACCGGAGGGAACCAAGGCTTCCGGTTTAGGATAAGGACCCCAGCCACCACCTCAAGTTTTCTTTGAAATGTCTTCACACTTACCAGATTGCATGGGCATTGAGGATACTGCGGAACATGTTCACAAGTGTGAATTGCTATGGTGCATGAAAGGTATCACAACCATAGAATGAAAGGCTAGTCAATTTGCAACCACGTTGCAAGGATGCGCGCATAGCTAGTATAAAAAGTATGATCCTCATCAAACAGTGGTGGATTACACTACCTTAAAGAATGCATTCCTGGCAGAGTTCCACATTCCTGAGTTTGAGCAAAAAAGCATTAGTGCTTTGAAGGAGATACAGCAAGGAATGGTAGAGAGTGTGTGAGAGTATGATGCACGTTTTAAGACTCTCTTGTCTAAATTATCATATGATATACATCCTTCTCAGCATGCATAGTGGTTTGTTGGAGGACTGATCACCCCTTTTAGAAGGGCCTTGTCTCATAAGACTTTCACGGATCCACGTGAAGCCTTGGAGGCTACCTTGCGCTCCGAAGCCGTTGGTAGTATTGATACTGGCATTAAGCCCGTTCTTGGAGGCTCAAATTACTGGTATGGCTAAATAGTTGGAAAAGCTATATGTGAACTCGATCCATGAGACTCGTAGTGGTTTATGGTGCAAAAATTGTGAGATAGAGGGGCACATTAAGGATAATTTCCCTCGGAGGATGGTACGCGTTGTAACATTAGATTGTGAAATCTGTCAAGGGGACCATGATGCCAGTATATGTCCCTTACTACAACACATGATCAGAAAGAATGTGTCCTAATATTGCAAGATTTGCACCTCCACGACCCATGATACTAAATACTATAGGCTCATTGATCAGATACATGAAGCCATTGATCATGGGGTGTGCCAAACCAACATTTCCAGTAGTTCTAAGAATGATGATTACATTTATGAGGAGCGCGCAGATGGAGGCGCGCGAGGAAAAAAATTTCGAGGAGGATTCCATGGACGAGATAACCGTGGAGGAAGGAGTGAGTTCCCCACGAGGGACATGTTTCAACTGTGGATCTATAGAACATTAAAAGCATGAGTGCTCGGACTTATTGCAGTGCTCATGGTGTGGAAAGAAGCATAAGTATGAGGAGTTCCCGGAGTTATATGAGCTTATGAATCAATAGCACCAGAAGGACAAAGGCGTTGCAATGGTTAGCATAAAAAAAGACAGACATACAATGGATGCCTCGGGTAACACAGGATGAAGGTTTGGATCCTGTTTTGGTAACAATAAGGGTACAAGCTGCACGTGCAAGAGAGATACCAAGACAGAAGAGCCTCGTTTCGAGAGAAGAGGTCATTCATGGAAAGTACCCAGACCCCGCACATCAAAAGGAGATATATTAGGACACCATGGATGTTATTCGAAGCTTGGAAGGGGAGATCTAGTGTTTAAAGGAACAATCTAGGAGGGAGGAACAAAGAAGGAGGATCAAGGCACATAAAGATGACCTGGATGAGGTCAAGGAGGTGTGAAAAATGCTAAGGAAAAAAAACATCATTCCTTTGCTAGGATCCTTGTTGAGAGAGAAGGTACCATGCGCTGGAGAAGAGTGTGAGAGGTAGGTCTTGCACGTAAACCTTCCCCCTCACAGCCTCGACTATGACACAAATATTACATTGAATGCAGTTGTGGATGGATGGCTCCTTAACAATATACTTGTTGACATTGGCACAGAGGTTAATGTTTTGACTTTGGATGCATGGCATCAGGTGGGGAGGCCTACGTTACAACCATCTTCAAATGTGATGTATATGGCAAACAAGACTAAGGCAATGCCCATTGGTGTCTTGAAAGATGCAGCTATTACTATCCAAGTAGCCAAGTTTACTAGGGACTTTGAAGTCTTGGCACTTGCCGAGGCAGACAATTTCCCAGCACTACTTGGGTGCCCTTGGTGTTACAAGAACAATGCGGACCTCCGGGTTCAACAAAGGGTACATCAGTTTTGAGAACAAAGAGGAGCGCGTCATTATAACCCTAGTTGATGGGAAGTTAGTGCCCTACATTGAACCGTTGGGAGAAGATGCTTTGGACAAGATTTATGTGTGCTCAATTAGAGACCCTGAGATGGTACACCCTATTGATGGGGTTATTCAGTTTGAGGATGCTTAGTCAGTGAGTGATACCACTAGCCTGGCATGTGATAATTGGGCACATGGGACTTACAAATTAATGGGATGGCAGTTGAGAGGATCAGTGACCAAGGTAACTAAGGCACGCATGGTTCAACACCTTGGGGGGGAAGAACTACCCAAGTACTCCGGAGGAGCCTTCCCTGAGATTTTTCTGCAGGAGATAGAAGTTCAGTGGAAAAATGAAAAGGAACGAAGGGAGATGCTGAGTTACGTCTTGCTCGGCACAGTAGATCGTTGGTGTGCCACACATCAGGAGGGCCTTTTAGAATGGGCGTGAGGTAAGAATTGCTCTCTCTGTCAGATTTTCTAGAAGTAATATACCCACCATCATTAAGGAGTACCTACCTCTTTCCATATCCAGGAGTGTGAACAGGTCTGGAGAGAAGGTGCGAAAGCTTTGCCACCATTCCTTTGGGTGCATAAGTTGTATTCTACACTGTAGGGTTGTGTGCGTGTATGGTACATTCATTCAGAGACACACCGCCAAACACGGAATTGGCAAGAGCTTTCGGATAATCTTATTCAAGCCTTTGAGTATCGAAGTACCAAACCATCAGTTGATAAGGCCTTGCAAGGTATCAAGCACCTTACAATGGGGGATAGTGCCAGAACAGAAGATAGGTTGTTGGAACTACTAGGTGAACCAGGATTAGAGGCACGCTTCGAAGAGATTAAGGAAATAGAAGAATCCCAAATTGAGCGCGCGTGTTTAGAAAAGGAGAAGGGAAAGTTAGTATATGTGATTAATGGAGAGGATTCGAAGAGTTTAAATGTTAGCCATGTTGTGGGGACACACAAAGTGGTGGTCAGTGTAGATGCTCGCGTGCATGCTTACCATGAGCCTTTAAAGACAAAGAAAGTTAATATTGGTTCAGGGAAGAAACCTAAGGAAGCTATTATTGGGGACTATTGGACAGAGAAGGAAGTATCAAAGATCATTGATCTGTTGCGTGAATTCGAAGATTTATTTCCGTGTGGGTACCATGAGCTAAAAGGTGTCCACCATTCCTTGGGGAAAATGAGGATAAGACTGAAGGAAGGTGTGCGCTCGATTAGAAAAAGGCCCTACTGGATGAATCCCAACTTACGCATGAAGGTTAAGGAGGAGATAGATAAGATGATAGCTTCTAGGATCATTGAGGTAGTAGAAGAGTCAAAATGGATAAGTCTGATGGTAATTAGCATTAAGAAGGATGGGCGGATTAGAATTTGTGTGTATTATAGGGAATTGAATGCAGTTTGTGTCATTGATCCATTTCCAACCCCATTCACTGAAGAGATTTTGGAAGGAGTCGCTGGGCGTGAAATCTATTCCTTTACGGATGGATTTTCAGGATACCACCAAGTCCAATTAGAAAGGAAGACCAAGAGAAGACAACTTTCACCACCGAGTGGGGAAGTTTTGCATATAAAGTCATGCCCTTTGGGTTGAAAAATGTGCATGTTGTCTTTTTGCGCATAGTGTTGCAAGCATTCCAGGACTTCATTCATAAGTTTCTTCAGGTTTACTTGGATAATTGGACAATATCTGGTCTGGTTAAGGACCATTATAACAACTTGAGATTAATGTTTGAAAGGTGTAGGCAATTGAGGATATCCCTCAACATTAAGAACTGTATGTTTGCTATACCCTTTGAGACTTTATTGGGGCATATCATATGTAAGGAGGGCTTGCTGGTAGATCCCGCTAAGGTTACAGTTATTATGAGGTTAAGGGAACCTACTAGCCAGAGCGCAGTGCACGGATTCCTTGGGCATACGGGATATTACAGAAAATTCATTAAGGGGTATGCCAAGATCATTGTGGCTTTAGAGGAGTTGCTTAGACATAAAATTACCTTCCATTGGGGAAAGGCGCAACAGAGGGGATTTGATACATTAAAGGATAGGCTTATTACCGCACCTATTTTATGATTTCCCTCTTGGGACAAGCCTTTCCATGTTTATGTAGATGCCTCAGGAACCACGATTGGGGCAGTACTTATACAACCAGGTGAGGGGATTGTTGATCATCCTCTCTATTTCACGAGTAGGAAGTTAACACCAGTAGAGAAGAATTATACCACAATTGAGTGCGAGGAACTGTCAATGATTTATGCACTTTTCAAATTTTGACAGTATCTACTGGAAACACCTTTGTATTCTACACCAACTACATGGAATTAAATTATTCAGTAAACAAACTCATTCTTCAAGGGCGCATATGTAGAGGGGTGTTGTTGTTTCAAGAGTTTGAGTTCATCGTTGTAGTAAAACCCAGAAAAAGCAATTGTGGACCTAATCATGTATCAAGAATTGATTCAGGAGAGGACACACAAAGTATTGAGAATACAATGCTAGACGTGCAACTATTTAGATTGCGGCACGTGCCCTCGGATTTGGAAGAGATTGCTGTATTTTTAAAAGAAGGTGTGGCATCAGATGGAATGAAGGCATTGGAAAAAAAGTAGCTGGCCATACGTGCCGTGCCCTACATGTTGATTTGTGGAGATTTATACAAATTAGGACATGATGAAATTTTAGGCATGTGTGTCTTAGAACATGAGCACTTGGCCATAATGGAGGAAGCACATGGAGGAAGTGTGGGTGGGCATTACGCAGGTGATGCCATCGCACACAAGATTTTAATGGAAGGTTTATGGTGGGAAACCTTGTACATGGATTGTAGATATTATTGTAAAGCATGTGACCACTGTCAGCGCATTGGCAGACTAGGAAAGAGAGATGAAATGCCTTTGCATCCTATTCCTAGCACGGAGCCTTTTAAAAAGTGGGTGATAGACTTTGTATGACCTATTACACTAGAAGTGCGTAGGACTGGGTCATGTTATGTCATCACTTGCACAAATTATCTCATAAGGTGGGTGGAAGCAGCCCCAACTAAAGATTACATGGCAACAATGGCAGAAAGGTTCTTATGGGAGAACATTATCACAAGGTATGGATGCCCTTTAAGTTTGACCAGTGATAAGGGTACACATTTTCTAAATGAGACCGTGAGGATCCTACTATCTAAGTTCATGGTGGCTCATCATAAGACTATGCCCTATCACCCTCAAGAAAATGGAACTACAGAAGCATTCAACAAAATACTAAGTCATACCTTGACCAAGATCTGTGATGTTGGACGACAGGATTGGGATGGCAAGGTATCAACAGTTTTATGGGCTTACATGACTACGTATAAATGAATAAATAAAGCCACACCTTTTTAATTGGTGTTTGGTGCAGAAGCTATTTTTCCAGTTGAATTTATGTTACCTTCTTTGCGAAAAGAACTCGCAAGAGGTTTAGCTGATGAACAAGTGCTAGAAGAAAGAATTGATGAACTAACGAAACTAGATGAGAGACGATCACTTGCCCATTGGAGCCAAACAGTGGAGAAGGCAAAGCAAAAGGCTTGGCATGATCACCATATTAGAAATAATAAGTTTGACGTTGGGAAGATCATCTTACTGTATGATTCTAAATTTCTGCGCCATCCTGGGAAGTCAAAAGTCCATCGGTTAGGTCCCTACACAATCTTATACATCCTTGAGTTGGGCGTGTGCCAGTTATAAGCACTAGACGGAAAAAAGTTGCTTGGACACTTCAATGGCAGTAGGCTGAAGCCCTACTATAAATAAGTCTTCTTGGTGTTTGTAAATAAGGTAGTTTTTCCAGTTAATCTAGAATTTTCCCTTACGCATTTTCTTTTCCTTGTGTTTCCCTTTCGTGTTTTTGTTTTTTTTACGCCTCAGGTTCCGATAACCTTATTGCTATTTTTGGAGAATTTATGAGTGTGCAGAGGACCACACATTGTTTAAGTGTGGGGTAGAGAAAAGTGAAGAAACACGTGATTAAAAGTACCAAGGAAGTTGTGTTGAAGAGCCTTGTTTAGTAGCCCAGTTAAAAGAGAGATGAAGAGAAAAGATAGAATGGTTTGTGCCAAGGTAAAGTTACTCATAGATCCCATGTACAAAGGAAAATGAAGCGCATTTAAAGAAACACAAGGTAGGCAAAAGAAATAATTTGGATAGAAGAAGTGCCTTCAGCGTGGGCTGAGCACGCGTAAGAGTCTCTTGTCAGGTTGGTTTGGTTGCACGCCAGAAGGTTGGAGGAGTTTTCATGTAGGAAGGGCACGTGAGTAAAGGTGCTGAAGATAGGTTTGTTTTAAAAAGTTACATTAAATGAATAAAGTACGAGGTAGGTAAAGTAGCATTTAATGACCAGAAAAAGGAAAAACTATAAATAGAGGGTCGGGGCACTCTCATTTTACTTTGTGAAAATGAAGAGTTGGAGATATAAGTGAAAGATATAAGCTAGGATGTTTTTAGATTTGATCAAAGAGAAGATCTATGTAATCAAACAAGTAAAGAGCTAGTTTGAGATTGCGAACTAGAAGGAAGGAATTACACGGGCTTGGAACGAAGTAAAAAGACGTTTCATGAAGAATCTATCGAAGTTAGGGTTCAAAAAACTAGGGCGCGGGTTTAGGGGATTTATATCACGGATTTGAGATTGAAGGTTGGGAGAAGGAAAGAAGAGTAACAAGGAGAGGACTAGAGTAATACAATTACCTTGACCATGGCATCGAAGAAACGGAAGGGCAAAATAAAGGCTAAACAACCAGAGTTTGAGGTGGAAATAAATGAAGAATGGTATGTAGAAATGTAGTACCCTGATGGAGTAATGATGGGAAAGGAATGGGAATCCCAATTGAGGAACATACCAGTCAGTGACTATAATCACCGTACCAGCACTATAGAGAAAGAAATGACATTAGAACTGGTACGCCCAACCAACAAGTGAACACTTGAAGGGTTACCTATCTACAATGATGATGTGAAGGTCAAGCTGGCGAAGGAAGGGTTGTTACAACTCTACGAGTTGCCTTATTTTGGGAAGCCAGATCGCTTGTACCAATGGTAGATGTCTCGGGTGCATGAGGACTACTTCCACTTTACTGGGCACAAGATGCACGTAACTCCCCAATTGATTACATAGTTTACAAGCCTCATATGTGAGGGAGATAGCCTAGAAGATGACCTTAGCGAAAAGGAAGCTATTCAGGATACCATCACAAAGTATGCCTGCAAGAAAGGGTCGCGGTATTATGACATCTCAGGCATCAAGGACCCAGTTATGAAGATGGCCGTGCACCTGGTAACGAAACCGAATGGCCAAGAAAGGTGGACGTAAGTCAACAAGCCATGGCTGCATGTCTGCAGGAAGATCGTAGAGGGGGCTATTTACAACTTGTTTACATACATTGCCGAGGAAATTGTAAAGTGTGCAAAGGAAGGGGACAAGATCCTCTTTGGTAATGTCTTTCTCACCATAGTATTCATGGAAGTTGGAGTACTGGATGCACCAAATAAGTTTGTGTGGGAGTGCCCAACCAAAGACCCTTCACCCGTGAAGAGGTTTGAAAAGTATGCATGTGATATAATGACGGCTCCCCACAAATCACGGCTTGAAAATGGTATACGCGTTTGAGAAATGCATTCAGGGTGGAGTGGAGGATACCTGAAAAAATCCCAGCAACCACCCAAGGAGAATCTAAGTTCGCGGTGTACCAATACTATTACTTGGGCAGGTTCAAGCTTGTTGATGAATTATGGAGCCCTTGGTGCAAGCTCCCTTTCACGTTCACTGCCCAGTACTTCCAAGTGGGAGTGAACATATTTAAGGAGTTGAAAAAGCTAAGGATGGAGCTAGGTAAATTGGACTAGGAACACAGGGATATGAGAAAGAAATTGAACTATCCCAGAGGTAAGCGCGCGTATGTAGAAAAGTAAGTGTCGCACGTGATCCACATGACTAGACCAATAACACTTCCTATTGTTGGAGGATCCGTGGTGCGCGTATACGTGCGCATAAAGCCAAAATCCAAAAAGGGCACGTACTTGGTGGATGAGATCTCCGTACCTGAGGACCCCTTGGGAATGAAGATGCCAATATCTAAGAAGAATGGCATAGGAGAGGAAGAAGCACCAACTATACCAACTGCTCAAATAGTGAGCATGCCTTCTACAAGCGCCAAGCCAAGCACCTATGTTTGGAGGAAGAAGTCCCCAGTAAAGGAGAAGATGCCAGAAGTAGAGGCACCCGAACAACCCACCACCTTGGAGGAGTCCCAAGAGGAAGAAGAGAAGGCAGAGTCTCCTGGCCAAAAGCAACCTCTTGGGAAGAAGCATAAGGTAGATGAAGAATATGACTCAGAGGCGACTGACATCATGGAGAGATATTTGGGAGAAGGAGACGATGAGAGTGAAGAGGGTGGCAATGAAGAGAAAGAGCTAGAAAAAGACAAGGAACATTTGGAACCTTGCATAGTTAGTGTCTATGGCTTGGAGGAGGAGAGTGGAGAAGAGAAGCAAGAGTTCATATTCATGCGGTGGAAAGGCCCATAAGGAGATGAGGGTACTGAAGATACAAGGGCATAAGAGAAGGACGCCGAGGGATAGAGAGCCACAAATTTTACCAAGGAGCAGATAACCGAAGTGGTAGAGAGAGAAGTGAAGAAGATGCTTGAGATCCTTGTAGACCAGGAATTAGAGCAGAGTGTAAACATAGTGCTAAAGGAAGGGAGGGAAGAGAGTGGTGAAAAGGAACATGACAGCCTAGGAGGCCCCGCTCTGACAATTACCTTCCCCAAATGTACATGCTCGGTTAGAAGACCTCAGGATGCAAAACAGAGGCAAATGATGGGCTATGTGGATGACTCAAGGAAGGTGCTACGCGCACGATTCTAGAGCACAATACCCAACGAAATACTTATAGCCATGGGATCGTTTGAGAAGGAGGGCGTGTACCCGAGGACCAAGAAGATGCTTTCTTGGGCATTTGAATCCCACGTCGATGAGCCAGACTTTGAAGTTTGCTAGAAGGAACTTATCACGCTACTAGAGTGTAAGGGAGACAACCCCTTAGTGAATGCCTAGGAGCTCATATACGAGCAAACATGTAATGCTCTAAACAAGGTCGCGGTGGAAACGGAGGCGAGACTATTAGCGCGGAATGACAACATAAGGGATTTAGAGGGAAAGCTAGCTAAGAAGGAGGAAGAGTTGGCTAAGGTGGCCAGAAACTTAAAACAGGAGGAATTAATTAGTGCACAGCTAAGGCACGAGCTTAGGGAGGAAAAGACAAAGGTACAGGAGGTCTACAAAAAAGTAGACTCGATAAAAAATGCCATCATCTTAAAACACCCACATCTAACGCCTATCCCCAGAGGTATGCATCGACTGTGGAATTCCTAGAAGACTTAATGAGCATCCTCACCATGGAGAGGTAGTCCTTGGCATTGGAATCTATGGAGGAAGTAGCCACGTGCATGTAGGAGGAGGACCGGTTGAAGGTGATAGCGTTGGTTGCCGAGTATAGCATGGTGCTCACAGATGTAAAAGTTACTTCCCAATCTACTGAGGCCGCATATGACACATGCGCGGATAGAGATAAGGTGGTGAGCTCCTTGGTCACCACACTTGAAGCAGAGCTGAAAGAGTTCCAGGAGAAGAATAAAGGAAACAGGGTGGAGTAGGATAGAGTCCTAGCGGAAGTAGAAAGAAGATATGAGGAGATTGAGGCACTAAGGGGCTCAACCAAGACATGACTGAAGGAACTATATCCTCAAATTACTAGGAGAATGGAAAATCCTGCAGACTTGGGTAAAGATATGGAACAAATTGTGGACACTTTGGGTGCCCAGGGAGCTGGCCTAATTTTTGATGAGGTAAACCTCCTGGTTGGTGACCTCTGTTAGAAGGCGCAGAGCGAGGTCGATACATGGAATAAGTTGGAGGTAGTCTTGCGGAAGGACTTCCCCAGCCTTCTGGTTTAGTGTTCCCCCCCCATTCTTCATTATTTCCCCTATTATTTCATTCCTTATTCATCTTTTGTAATACTTATCTACGTTTTGGTTCCATTTGAACCAACTTTCACCTTGGTCAAGTAGAATGTTTCCGAGGGCAGAGAATAGGAGTAGTGTGGGGTTATGTTGTGCTCCTTAAATATTGACTAAGTATTAAGGTGCATGGGTGCACAGGACCCTAGTTACAGGATGGCATGCAAGGAAAAAGTGTGCAAAAGAAAAGGCTCAAGGAAGCATATAGCGTGCGACATGCGAAAGGAGGTTCAAGACTTAGCCGATTCAAGAAACAAAGGTAGAACACATGAAAAGTGTGATTGGTTGCGCGCGGATAACATGTCAGCCTGACAACAGGGGGCCGAGGAAAGAGCATGCCAGTAAAGGAATATTCTAGAAGACCATTATGAGATGGAGCGGAGAGCTCGGGCATGAGGAAACATGCTCGTTGAAGGACCACATTTGATACTTGGCGACGGATCTGAGGGCGTGGCAAGGTGAGTTGGCAGCGCAGGAAGGTGATAAATACAAGTGCCTGCAGGCCAAGAAAGGTGTGGAAAAAGAGAGATAGACATAAGAGGTGAAGATAGGAGAGATACACATAGAGTGAGATAACATGGGTAAAGCTCTGCAGGATTACTGCGAGTGGGGCTCTGATGTATTGAGCTCGGAATTGGAATTTCTTTTATGTTTTGAGTAGTTATACAAGCCTAGTGATGTGCATGACTGCAGTCTGCCTGCTATGGCTCTTTGTAATGAACCAATGAATACAATGAGGTTACTTATTTCAATTAGATATGAATATCAATGGGTTTCATGTATATTTCGTTCATAAAATTTCTCTTTCTTTTCATGCTATGAATGAATGGTTGTAGTTTTCTTTCTGTTATATTATGTGTTATGGAGTCTTTTAAAACACCCATTATGAAGAAACTAAAAGGATCTGAAGGCCGTTCTGAGCCCTGTAATCTTTGTATGTCTAAACTTCTTTCCTGAATACTCCTGTATTAATCATTGATGAATGATTCCCACTAAAAACTCACATAAAAGAGAGAATTGGCACCCGCGCGTGCCTAGGGTGAGCACTCCGCTTCTACTGGGTGATAGACCGATGCACATGGGATTCCTTCCTCTTATAATGGGAGTAAAACTGACTACAGTCTAAGTATGGAAAGATCCAATGGAAACCTCCACATGTCTCCTTGGCACAAATCCAAAGGTAAGACCTAGAGGTGGGATCCAAACAAGCGCAAGCTCTCCACGTGTCTTCAATCTAACAAAGCTGCACCAGCTGTTGAAAAGTATGAGCATGGGAAGAGCCAGTGGAAACCTCCATGTGTCTCCTTGGCACTCTTTCAAAAGTAAAATTCAGGGGCAGGTTCCCAAACATGCGTGAGCCCTCCACATAGAAAATATCTTTGTTTGAGGCGGGCCTGGTGGGCCTTTTGCATTTTATGCCACTCAGAATAAATTTCTAAAATACCTCCAGTGACCTGCCCTTCCATCTTTGATGTAGACTCAACACGTGGCTTTATCTGGGAACTTTCAGGGTCATGTTTAACTTTTATACCTTACTCCCTTTTTTCAAAACAAGGCTAAAAGTTCCAAAGTCCTCCGGCAACCCACCTCCCCACTTGTAACTTAAAAAACATCCACGTGTCCATCTTCAGGGTCAAAGTAAGAAATTTTCTTTGCCACTTCATATTGTTGAATAGAAAATTAGAAATTATCAGGGCTGCGGGACCAATTTGGAATTTTTTACAATTGTGACAAAAGTGACAAGTTCACCAAATAGACTCATAGTGCCGCATCCAATTAAAGATGACCACGTATCCATGGATGTTGGGACAGGATTTACAGAGGAGACACAATCATGGAAGACACCCAATAACAAATTTTTTCCCCACGGAGTGAAGACTGTAAATAATACAAAGGCTCAATGTGATCCACGACCCAAGGAAAGGACTAACAATGACATCCTGGTGAAGGCAAAGAATTATGCACATCCATACAAGAGGACAAAAAGTGCATTAAACCAGGT